>VDFB02353493.1:98956141-99007542 GCA_007258455.2 Sequoia sempervirens | reverse complement strand
TGCAATGGTGGTATAAGCTCTTTAAGAGCAATCAATGGAATATATCCCATATTTGCTTAAGTGCCTAAAAAAGTGTAAATAGGCCACGACAACTTGTCAATACTAAGCCAAAAAACAACACAGACTTGTGCTAGCACTATTAAGTTCTGGTAAAAACAATTTCTAGCTATTGTTTAATGCCAAACCAGCTATCACTTAATAGTGAAAGCCAGGTAAATATTGATTTTCTAACTAAATGGGGTCATTTCATTTCCATATGCATAAGTTTATTTTGTACTGTTATGTAGCACTTACTATTACTTGTGCAATGAAGCCACATGCAAGTAGAATTCATAACTCATGGCATTTAGATACACCCAAGGAGAAATACAAACCAAGGTTGTTGGCATCCTGATAAGAAAGATGATGAGATACATCCAATTAATGTATGCCACAAC
This sequence comes from Sequoia sempervirens, assembly GCA_007258455.2. NCBI lineage: Eukaryota > Viridiplantae > Streptophyta > Pinopsida > Cupressales > Cupressaceae > Sequoia > Sequoia sempervirens. The sequence goes on along the minus strand of VDFB02353493.1, from coordinate 99,007,105 downwards.
ATCTTATTCAATGAAGATGATTTGGATAGGAACGTTACAAATCAGAATCCTTATTTGTGTGTGAGTAATCCTCTTTTTCAAGACTTTTCAAGGAAATTGCATGCCAATACTATCAGTGAACAAGTGGAATTAGATTTTTTAATTGACTTTGTTTGATGGGTCAAATGTGCACAAGGATAGTTATAATTATTTCTTTGTTTTAATTATTATGTATATAAATACTATTCAACAGTTACCTAATTAATTAGATATGAAATGACAGAAGGAAAAAGAAAATTAATTAATTAAGATAATTTGATTCATTAATTAATAAGGTGAATTATCATGTAAAAGTACAAAAATTAGAAGTTGCGAAAAAATCCTCTTTGCTTTATGCTTTAATGACAACGAGAGAGATGAAAGCAATTGTGGAGTTTAGGCTTATATCTGTAAATTGCATTTGCCAGACAGTTTGTAAAGTGCTCTCAACACATTGTCCTCATATTGTTTGTAAGGTCCCATTATGGGACATGCTAACAGAATAGTGGCTCGAAAGCTTGCACTATGGAATAGTTCTACAGTAATTGAAGATATGCAATATTTAGAGGACTCATAAGCGGAAAGTTATTGTTAAGCTCTCACATTGTACATTGGACAAAAGATAATTGCTTGTCCAAGGAACTAGTCTCTGAAGAATAGTGTAGGCTGAGCACTGTGAAACCCAATGTGCCTATGGATGTTAAAATAAAAGAAAACCGATGAAAGAAACTATTTATTGCCTGGAGTAGCTTGTCTGCAAGTGTCCTTTTTTGGAACCATGACAACCTTTGCCCTATCACTGTAAACTCTTTCCTAGAAAAGACATATCGACACACACATATATGTATACATATGTATATATATGTACAGATACATCCATGTAAAGATAGATGAATGCATCTATGGACATAAACATATATGCATCCATATGATTGCATGCATATACACATAGATGCATCTATACACACATACATATATGCATAAATACATATATGCATAGATATATCTAGAGTCACATGCATACATGCATATATGCATCTACAAATTTCTACATAGATATGCACATAGGTAAATGCATATGCACATAGAGACATGCATACATACATACATGCACTGACACATTAGGCAGAAAGTGATAGTGATAGTGAACTAAAGCACTATGAAACACAGCTTCATTATGCACTTTAATGGAAATGAATTGTGGAAAATAACAAATTATCATCTCAAGTAACTCATTTCTAGGTCTGGACCTTGCAACTGTAACATCTCCTGCTCAGTGGCTACAAACTCTTCCTCAAAACAAGAGCTTACAAAACACAAAAAACAACACACGCAAAGTAATAGAAATGCATAGAAAGTGACTTAACTCTATATTAAATGAGTAAAGTACCCTAGCCATGCGTGGCCTCTAAGCCATTCTAGTGCCTTCATCTCGAGCCAGATGCCATTCAATGCATTTAATTTGTATTCATGCATTACGTACATCTACCCACCAGTTTTTTAAACTATGTCTTTGCTTAAATTTATTAAATCAATTTATGTGCTCGTATTTTCCTGATATTTTAATGCATTCAATCTGCATTCATGGATTTCATTCCTCTAGCCGCCAACTTTTAAATTATGCCTTTGCTTAAATTTATTTAATCAATTTATGTGCTTGCATTTTCCTGATTTTTTTAAACGAAAATGATTTATAAAGCTACTCGGACAAATAGGAAAATAGATAAATGCTAATTTTCCAATATATAAAATAGCTCTCCAAATTCAAACTATACAAAAAAATAAGTAATATGTTAAATGGAAAAATGTGATTGCCCAATGCTGCCAGTTAAAAGCATTTCAACCGAATGCATGAGTATTCTTGCCTTGATGCTAGGAGCCAATAAAATTGTCACTATAGAAAAAAGTTTATCCAAGTGAGTGCTATTAGGTTTGTTATCTTCAATTTCAAACTCCTTTGACATTAATGCATTTTCTTTGGTGGTAGAATATGGAGATTCTTTTTTTACTGAGAGTCTGGAACAAAATAAAATGTACAAATAAATTTAAGCAAAGACATAGGTTAGAAAACTGATAGCTTTTATCAATAGAAAGGGGACGTTTACAGTGACAGAGCAAAAGATCCTATGCTCATTGAATGAATACCAAGAGACAAGTTACTCAAGGCAACAAATTGCTACTTTTATTTATTTTACTTCATTTTATCCCAGAAATGCAAGTTGGGTTTCACAATGCATGAAAACACATTTGTGCAAACAACTCCCAAAATTATAATTGCAATGGATGACAGTGATAGTGTAATGGATACTAATAGTCCAAACACCAAAATACACCAGCTATTTTATTTTTAGATTCAATGGAAACAAGTATCAATTGGAAACAGATTAACCTAGTAGTATATTTATCATAGGTTCTTGAATTCCAAATGCACAAGTGCGAGCATGGTTCTCTACAGGCTTTTGCTATGCATTTTAACTATATTGTTGTTTTGCATCGAGCCTAAAGAACCACTGCAAGTATGGTTTCCAAACAGATTTAAATCAATGAATGTAAGTCAAGAAAGGTTTCCAATTACACTTGATACTTGAACCATGAAGCATCATTGCTTCAATCTGCAACAAAAGTGCAAATAGGGACACAAAAGCAAATTCAACAATGACATAATCAAACAAGGATTTGTTTGCTATTACTATGATTAACTATTGAACTCAATTGACTCATCAGTCAAACAGCTTGATTGATCACTAACCTTACTTGTTTCAAAGCTATCTTGTTAAGTTGATTAGTTATTTTCATTAATGAGTAAAAGATAGAATTGACTTAATTTGCACGAGTTAAGTGCAAGATTGACTTGTTTGTTAATTGACTTTGATTAATGGTTTAGAGATAGATGAGACAAATTAAATTGTCATGAGCAAAATGTGAGATGGACTTATTAGCTGCTACGCCACATATACTATGACATTTGAGCTTTCATGAAATAATAACGAAAGCAATAGAATAAACAAATGGCTTCAACATAGATGAAGGGATACAATTAATATGGACAGCTATAGCCTATTGAATATTTGTAGCATAAGAAACAGAAAGGAAGATGTTGGTGAAGATTTTGCAATTTTGGTTTACACCTAGCAATTGCATTTGCTTCCTTCTCTATAAAGCCTTTTCAAGAAATTCCTTTTTTTTGCATATGAATGGCCATGATTGGTTTAATTGATTTGGTGTACAAAGATGTTTTTTAATTAACTATAGTTAACTATTCAAAAAAACTGATCTATCAATGAACTAGTTTCATTGATTAGTCAAGTAACTTGATTCACAGTTAACTTGATCAGCTATTTAGTTGATTTGCTTGAATGTTTGCAAAAATCCTTTTTCAACAAATAATTCTTTGCATAATTTGCAATCACTACACACCAAGAGCCAACATTTCTTCGAGGGATTCTGTCAAACAGTTTAAATGTTTTTGCTTGTGCTCCCATATTTGGTATGCATATTCATGATAGCATTTCAAACCATTATATCTGTTAGAAATCTATGTCTTATGATGCTTAGATGAATGTACATATGTTGTTCTAAAGCTCTTTTTCTATTAAAAGCACACAAAATGTTTAGAAAGATTGTGTATCTGTGAATGTGAATAAGCAAGATTGATTTAACTGATTTGGAGGACAAAGATGACTAATAATTAGCTATGACTAACCATGGAACACAATTAATTCATCAGCCAATTAGCTTGATTGATTGCTGAATTAACTTGTTTGAAAGCTATCATGTTAAGCCAACTAGATAATATGCCACATACAGTATGACATTTGAGTTTCAAATAAGTCTCATGCACACAAATATGTTATTATGTTAAAGCCATGTAAACATTGATGTTCCAATTCCATGGGGTCATTCTATTTCCATTTGTCCAAGTTCATTTCATTCCATTATCAAGAACCAATAATTAAATGTTTAAACCAGGTACATGCAAACATAAATGCAAGTAGGGTTTCAGCAATGACATCATCTAACAAGCATTTTTTTGCTATTACTATGATTAACTATTGAACTCAATTGACTCATCAGTCAAACAACTTGCTTGATCACTGACCTAACTTTTTTCAAAGCTATCTTGTTAAGCTGATTAGTTAATTTCATTAATGAGTAAAAGTTACAATTGACTTAATTTGCATGATTCAAGTGTAAGATTGACTTGTTTGTTAATTGACTTTGTTTAATGGTTCAGAGACAGATGAGACAAATTAAATTTTCATGAGCAAAATGTGAGATGGGCTTATTAGCTACTATGCCACATATACTATGACACTTGAGCTTTCATGAAATAATAGTGAAAGAAATAGAATAAATAGATGGATTCAACATAGACGAAGGGATACAATTAATATGGGCAGCTATAGCCTGTTGAATATTTGTAGCACAAGAAACAGAAAGGAAGATGTTGGTGAGGATTTTGCAATTTGGGTTTACACCTAGCAATTGCATTTGCTTCCTTGTCTATAAAGCCTTTTCAAGAAATTCCTTTTTTTGCATATGAATGGCCATGATTGGTTTAATTGATTTGGTGTACAAAGATGTTTTTTAATTAACTATAATTAACTATTCAAGAAAACTGATCTATCAATGAACTAGTTTCATTGATTAGTCAAGTAACTTGATTCACAGTTAACTTGATCAGCTATTTAGTTGATTTGCTTGAATGTTTACAAAAATCCTTTTTTGACAAATAATTCTTTGCATAATTTGCAATCACTACACACAAAGAGCCAACATTTCTTCGAGGAATTCTACCAAACAGTTTAAATGTTTTTGCTTGTGCTTCTATATTTGGTATGCATATTCATGACAACATTACAAACCATTATATCTGTTAGAAATTTATGTCTTATGATGCTTAGATGAATGTACATATCCTATTGTAAAGCTCTTTTCCCATTAAAAGCACACAAAATGTTTAGAAAGATTGTGTATCCGTGAATGTGAATAAGCAACATTGATTTAACTGATTTGGAGGATAAAGATGACTAATAGTTAGCTATGACTAACCATGGAACACAATTAATTCATCAGCCAATTAGCTTGATTGATTGCTGAATTAACTTGTTTGAAATCTATCATGTTAAGCCAACTAGCTAATATGCCACATACACTATGACATTTGAGATTCAAATAAGTCTCATGCACGCAAATCTGCTATAATGTTAAAGGCATGCAAACATCGATGTTCCAATTCCATGGGGTCATTCTATTTCCATTTGTCCAAGTTCATTTCATTCCATTATCAAGAACCAATAATTAAATGTTTAAACCAGGTACATGCAAACAAAAATGCAAGTAGGGTTTCATAGTGCTTTAAGACATTGTTATACTTTGATTATAAATTCATATTTTAAACTACTTTTAGTATTATTTATTCAAGTTTCTTGTTGAAATGTGAAGGTTTCATCTGCATTTGATAGGAATTATGTAGAAATCCTCTTGTCCATTTTACTTCATGCATGTGAGTCATATAAAGTCTGTATATTATTGACTATTACAAAATGGTCCCATAAAGAGGGCTTTGGAACCAAAATTATGTCAGCACGTGCGATAATGAGAGCTTTTGAACTACAAGTGAACAATGTGTTGCTTTGAGCTTTTTCGTTGTCATCAAAGCATAAAGGATAGAGGGGTTCTGTTAAAAGTTGTGGTTGTTGTCCTCATAGGCATAAACTCATATTTTAAACTACTTTTAGTATTATCTATTTGAATTTCTTGTTGAAATGTGAAGGTTTCATCTGCGTTTGATAGGTACTATATAGAAATCCTCTTGTTCATTTTATTCCATGCATGTGAGCCCTATAGAGTTTGTATTTTTTTTTATTGCTGCAAATTGGTTCCATAAAGAGAGCTTTGGAACCAAAATTATAGTCAATCAATTAATCTAATTCTACCTTTTTTCTAATAGTATTGGCATGTAATTTTCTTGACAAGTCTTCAATCAAAAAGAGCATTAGCCACACACCAATAAGGATTCTCATCTGTAACCTGCCTAACCAAATAATCTTTATTCAATAAGATGTTGTGACATACATTAATTGGATGTATCTCATCATCTTTCTTATTAGGATGCCAACAACCTTGATTTTTATTTGTCCTTGAATGTATCTGGATGCTATGAACTATGAATTCTACTTGCATATCGCTTGGTTGTACAAGTAATAGTAATCGCTACATAATGGTAGAAATCACAACTCATAGCATCCATATACACCCATGCACAAATACATGGTATTCAACACATTAACATGGACATGGTTTTCTAGGGCTAGTTTGTTAATTTCCTTTGATTAATAGTTCAAATGTACACAAGGCTAATTGCAATCATTTCTTTCTTTGAATTGCTATGTACTTAAAGGCTAATTAGCAATTGCCTAATTATTTAGGTATGAGACAATACAAGGATGAATGAGGAAATATGAACTTGCCTAAATCATCATGAATGATAGAGCTATTGGGTAAAATGCTACATATACTGTGACATTTAAGCTTCAAAGACTGCCAATGAATAGCAAAAGCTTCAAAAATCTTAGTTAACATGTAAAGGGCTGAGAAAAATTGATCTTCTAACTGAATGGGGTCATTTTACTTCAATTATCTAGCACTTATAATTGTTTAATGCAATCACATGCAACCAAAATTCAGAAAAATTAGCATCTATACACACCCATGCATAGATACATGCTCTCTAACATATTGATATGCATATGGTTTTCTATCGGCACAATCCTTGAACATTCTCTAGGTACGAGTGCTAGTCTATTAATTGACATTGATAACTGGATAAAATGTATTCATAGACACATAGCTGCACACATGCTTCAATGCACATATGCATAGATACATGCATGGATGTACACATATATACACGTACACATACATACATGATCACACACTTACATCTATATATGCGTTCATGTATCCATGGATGCACATTTCCATGTATCAATAGATCCCTTAATATATGCACATATTGAAATGACTACATGGGCTTGGGGAATAAATATTTATGTGGCCTTTACATGATAGCAATGAATCCTATAAATATGCATATATGCATGAAAGCACATAGCCATCAATGAAGCTATGCATTTGCATTTTCACAAGCATTTAAAAACAATCACGATTCACAAAGCCACTCCCATGGGTTCCAAAAATAGATAAATGCCAATTTACCAATATGAAATATAACTCACGAAATTGAGTTCATATATCTTTAAAAGCAATATGTACAACAACCACAATATGACTGGATGGCCAGCTGGCGCCATCCACAAAAAAGCATTTAAAGCAAATGCAATAGTAATCTGTTATATACACACATACATACATGGCAACATAGATACATGCATTCATATATACATAATTACATGCACACATATATACATGCAAACCTGTATGCATGGATGCATACAAAGACTATGTTTCATGGGATTATTAAAGAGTTAACTTGCTTTCTATATGCTTCCATATTTTGCATGTGTGCCTATGAGGACAATAACCACAATATTTGACAGTATTCCTCTATCCTTTATGATAGCTCATTGGTTCCAAAGCTATCTTTATAGGACAGCTGTACATTACCTACAAGACTCAGATGAATCCTTCATATTTCAAGGAGAGATTTGAATCAATAACACTTAAAATGATCTAAACTATGATTTTACAATCAAAGTATCCAAATGCATTGCAACAATGCGAAACCTAAGTTCCATTTAAGATGTACAATGAGAGTAAACAGAAGGTAAAATGCATTTGCTTTAAAGTTTGTAGAGCAATGGGTATGTGCAGGATCATCATGGAAACAATAGGCCCTTAAGTGGCAAAAAAATCAGAAAAATTAGAGTTAGGAAACTGGACGTAAAAATTTGAATAAGTTATCTATATTATTTCAAAAATATGTAAGAATGGAATCTGTAGAAAATTGAGTGTAGTTTCTAAACTACTAGGTTTGTTAAAAAATAAAGAAATCTATTTGGTGAAAAATTGAAATTTCAATGCAGTAGTACTTAAATTTTAGGGAAAAAATAAGAAGTAGGTGTAGGTCTGACCACCTAACCATAATAAAATGATAATATTTCTTTATAATATTTTAGATATAAGTAGAGGACTCATGTCCCGATGTGATGCATATTTTTTGTAATTTTTTTCCAAGTAAATAATTAATTATGAGTTTTTATTACAACATTTAAAAATATAAAACTCATATGTCTGACTCCTTAACTTGGTCAAAACTTCATGAAATTCAATTTTTCTTTTTTTAATCCTATATTATGCAAAGAATAGAATGTGACACATGTTTTGGATTCAAAAAATGTGATACCGTTTGAAAGATATAGTTGTTTTTCAATCAGTCTATCAATCAGGACTTTAGTCATAATTTGAATAGAAAATGAATAATAATTACTTATTAAATTCAAACTAAAGCATAATTTATATTAGTAGAAAGCTGAGAATCTCCTTTAAAAACCCTTTTCATTTCATCAATTTTGGGTAAAAAAAAATCATCAGCCACATACCCATCATATTGCCACTTTTTGGCCCATCATGATCCCGCACATACCCCAATTTCAACAGGTTGTCTAGCCATTGTCCAAAATATGGTTTTCTATCAGCATAGTCCTTCAACCTTCTTTAGGTCTAACTGCTACTTTGTTAATTGAATTTGATTGAAAGGTCAAAATGTGAAATGTGGCCAAGGATAATTATAGACAACTGTATGTTGCCTTCAAGATTCAGATGAATCCTTGGTATTTCAAGGAAAGGTTTGAATCGATAATACTTAAAATGATCTAAACTATGATTTTACAATCAAAGTATCCAAATGCATTGCAACAATGCGAAACCCAACTTCCATTTAAGATGTACAATGAAAGCAAACAGAAGGAAAAATGTATTTGCTTCAAAGTTTGTAAAGCAATTTCAACAAATTGTCTAGCCATTGTCCAAAATATGTTTTTCTACCAGCATAGTCCTTGAACCTTCTATAGGTCTAACTGCTACTTTGTTTATTGACTTTGATTGAAAGGTCAAAATGTGAAATGTGGCCAAGGATAATTATACTTATTTATCTCTTTTAATTGTTATATATTCAAAGACTAATTAGCAATCCAAACAGCCTCGCCTCTAGTCAGATGCCATTAAATACATTGATTTTGGATTAATGAATTATGCACCTTTAGCCAGTAGTTTTAATCAAAGTATGCATATGGATTCAAAATCAAACTCTCAAAATTAAAAAAGGTAGGTTTAAATTATAAAGTGCAATCAACCACCCAAAAAATTGATTGGATAATTATTGCATTTTTGAGATCATGCCACTGCAACGAAGATCTACTTTTGAACCCCAATTGCTTAATTTTTATGAATCATATAGCATATGCCATTCACAATACCCATTTGCAAAGATTGTCCTTGTAACAAAAAGCAACAATATGACTACAAGTACAATCAATATAGTGAGAATCTTGAATTAACATTTTTCTCTGTCTACTATATGCAATTGTAAACAAAGGAGAAGGTTCATTCTAGAAACTCACCTTGTACTGCTTGCTTGAAGAATTTGCCACAGCTGGGCCGCTACACGAGCTCTTTTCTTCCAACCAAAAGCATTGCACCATGTAAAAAGCTTTGATTAGAAAACAAAAACCATGTGTTTATTTTTCTAAAAGAATAGCAATATATAGTACTCCTACTGCGATGGATACTAATAGCGAAAACCATTAAAACACTAGCAAGCATTTTTCTAGATTCAAGAGACACAAGTATAAATGTAGATCAGATTAACTACACAAACTAATTGCCACAGGTTCTTGGACCACAAATCTTCTAGCAATGAATTTGACTGCTCTTTTGCATGAAGCCTAAAACTGTTCTATCAAGCAATATTACTTAACTGCTCTATGGAAACATTGTAATTTGGATTCTACAACATTTTTGACATAGTTTTTTATAACCACAAGATACAAAAATAGTAATGACAACATCTGACAGAATTTTTATGCTTGTTGGCAGGAAAAATGTTTCTACTACATTCTTTATGCTCCCATTGTTTGCATTTATGCCTACGAGGACAACAACCATGACTTTTAATAGAATCCCTCTATCCTTTATGCTTTCATGACAACAGAAAAGCTCAAAGCAACACATTGTCGACTCATTGTTGAAAAGCTCTCATTATCGCACATGTTGACATAATTTTGGTTCCAAAGCCCTTTTTATAGGACCACTTTGCAGCAATCATAAAAATACAAACTCTACAGGGCTCACATGCATGAAGTAAAATGAACAAGAGGATTTCTACATAATACCTATCAAACACAGATGAAACCTTCGCATTTCAACAAGAAATTCGAATAGATAATACTAAAAGTAGTTTAATATATAAATTTATGCCTACGAGGATAACAACCATGACTTTTAACAGAACCCCTCTATCCTTTATGCTTTGATGACAACGGAAAATCTCAAAGCAACACACTGTCGACTCATTGGTCAAAAGCTCTCATTATCGCACACGTTGACATAATTTTGGTTCGAAAGCCTTCTTTATGGGTCCGCTTTGCAGTAATAACAAATATACAAACTTTACAGGGCTCACATGCATGAAGTAAAATGGACAAGAGGATTTCTATATAATTCCTATCAAATGCAGATGAAACCTTCGCATTTCAACAAGAAATTTGAATAAACAATACTAAAAGTAGTTTAAAATACGAATTTATAATCAAAGTATACGAATGCCTTAAAGCACTATGAAACCCTACTTGCATTTGTTGTATCAAATAGACAAAAAAATGAAAAGTTACCTCTTCTGACCTCAAGCAATTCGTCTCTCACTGTCCAACGTGCAACTCTGCAACTACAAAATACCTTGCTCGGCCACACAATAGACCACTATGAAATATAGCTTCTTTATGCAATTTAATGTAACGAAACTCTAAAAATTACCAAATTATCACCTCAAATAATTCATTTCTGGGTCTGGACTCTGCAACTATAACATCTCCTGCTTAGTCGCTAAAACTCTTCCTCAGAACAGACGCTCACAGAAGACAAAAACAACACACGCAAAGTAATAGAAATTCATAGCAAGTAACTTAACTCTATATTAAATGACCAAAGTACCCTGGCCACGTGTGGCCTCCAAGCCATTCCAGCGCCTTCACCTCGAGCCAGATGCCATTCAATGCATTTGATTTATATTCATGCATTACGTACGCCTACCCGCCAGTTTGATAAACTATGCCTTTGCTTAATTTTAATTAATCAATTTATGTGCTCACAGTTTCCTGATATTTTAATGCATTTAATCTACATTCATGAATTGCGTACCTCTAGCCGCCAACTTTTAAACTATGCCTTTGCTTAAATTTATTTAATCAATTTATGCGTTCACATTTTCCCAAATTTTTTAAATGAAAATGATTTATAAAGCTACTTAGACGAATAGAAAAATAGATAAATGCTAATTTTCCAATATATAAAATAGCTCTCCAAATTCAAACTATACAAAAAAATAAGTAATATGTTAAATGGTGAAATGTGATTGGTCAATGTCGCTGGTTAAATGCATTCCAGGTGAATGCATAAATATTCCTACCTACCGACAGAAACTAATAAAAGAAAAGCCTAATACTCTTAAAACTCATTACCATCCTTTTACATTTACATTTTATTATATTCTTTTTAAGGAAATGAAGAAAAATTCAAAAATAAATGAAGAGAACCTATCCCTTCTTTAATCCCTAGTGCTACGTGGACTCTTCTTTTACCTACCTATATTCATATTTAAAAAAAGATTAAAGAGTCTTTCCTTAGGAATGTGGGGATATATTCCCCTAACTTTTTTTTTAAGAGAATCTTTCAACTATGAGGATTACGTGGAGGGAAAAGGTATTGTAGAGAGGACTAAGGCTATAAAATTAATAGAAATTAACTTCAATTCCACCTACTCCTAGCCACGCCTGCATTCACTCATTACATTTTATTATTATTTCACTTCTCCTGGTATTGATTTTCGAATACTATTGTGGTGCTCATCTGATAATAAGTATTGTGTTTTTATTGCAATGAAATTAAAGAATGACAAAATACTATTCCGTAAGATAAGTAAAAATGTGCTCATTTTATTTGGCTGATGTTTCATTTTTTTTTTTTAAACTATCTTATCTTTTCCTTCTTAATAGACATATTCTAAAATCAGCAATTCGGTGGTAAGGAATTTTGACCGTAATTTTCGTTTTAATAAACATACTCTAAAATATTTGCGGAAACCTTATTTACATGCTACAATTTGCCAAATTTGGAGAAGTGAAAGATGTTACTAGTGAGGAAGAGTTTGGAGGAGCGGAACCAAATTTAGCGAAGAAAGCAGCAAAAACGACAATAGCAGCCCATCCCCCACCCCCACAAAAAAATTAAAAAATGAAAGATGATGAACGACTGAGATTCATTTAATCATTTTTCTTTGATACAGGCTCGGGATAGCCGTCGATTCTCTTCCACAGGTCGCCACGTGCCTAGGGAACCATAACGGGTGTCACACCAAGAGCATTTATAAATTTTTTTCAGCTGGGTAAGGTTTTCATGAGGGAACAAGTAGCAAGATGGCGGCCATGGTTTCTTGTTCGATTTATGGAGGCTTCAAGATCAGTTTCCATTTGGCATCTTTGTCCAAATATTTTCTTGTTGAGTTGCATTTAATTGATGTTATGTCACTAGTTTTTCTCTACTATGCTTACAGATCGATTTCAAATCCAAATAGCATGTTGCAAAGTCTTTGGTCCATATGTTTGTTTTACACACACCTGTTAATTTCTTCTCGTGTTTCCTTATCCAGAAGGTATTATAGGTTTTATTTCCGATTGATTCTCATTTCCTTTTTATACCATTGGTTGGAAGTAAATTTTCCTGGTTAGAAAACAAGGTAAACCCCTCACATGAAAGTAGAGGAGGGTGACAGTGGTCACCCAAAACTTGTTTCAGCTTTTCATCCTCTCAGTTCACTTCCCTATATTTTGTATGTTGGCCAAATTGAGATTTCCTTTACCAATGCTAGAAATATGATATGCCTATCATTTTGTAGGGGTATGCATAAACAAGTGAATCTATTTACTATGCTTGTCATTGATATGAACTTACCATTTATACACTTTACCTACAGGTGCTACAATAATCTCACTCAACTGCAACAATGACCCCTTTGTTTTTGTGTTCAATCCATTCAGATTTTGAGTTCATGTATGTACAGGTGCATTCTTCTAATAGTTTGAATATAAATTTTATCTGCATCACAAGGTTCATGAAGAATAGGAAATGCAAGAAATCAATCACCGTCTCTCCAAGGTTGCTGAAATTCCAGTTTATGGTTTCATATCAGATGTTTATTTTTTTATTTTTGTAAGATCCCTATTTTGTGCATTTATTTACTTGATATTTCTTAATACACAATAATAATATACAAACAACAATAGTCTTGCAACTTGAAAACTCAATATTTGGCACTGCTCTTTTAGCTCACACAACCACAACCATGCTACTTCATAGCTGAAAGACTAACAAAGTGTATTTACATTGGAAAAGAGTATGAGTTGTACATAGATACATCCTTTCCTACAAGTTTTGCAATTTCCTTTAATACCGTTTTTGCACTAACAATCTTTTAAGAATTTAGGGAACCACATAACAATGAAAAGACAAACAAACTACAACAGAAACCAAATAGCTACAACATTCACATCAGCTAACAAATAGCCAATGGAGAGAACCCACTCTAACCACCCTACCATATGGGTCATCAAGCCATGGAGGCTCTCACCAACCCCTGAGCCAAGAGGTTCAACCAGGACCCCTATAGGAATGGCTCAACCAAGACCCCTATAGGAATAGCCAACACACAAGTAGTGATATTCAACTCTAATTCTATAAACATAAGATTTTCAGCTAAGTCTTGGCAGTAAATATAGAGAAGAACCATCTCAACACAATTAAGAGGAACATAGATTTATGCATACATATAATTGACCCAGAATGAACAGGGCTTACACAACCATAATTTAACAAACCTCCCAAACTTAACACACATGAGGGTATATACTAGCAAAAGAGTTAAGAATAGTAACTTACCTCTACTATTTTTTTTGATAAGGCAACCTTGGGAATTTTTTTATAGACCTCTCCCTCTATTCTTTTCCTCTTTTGCAGACAGTCGATAGCCCCCAAAATTTTTCCAAAAGAAAATATCCCCCCCAAAACAGGCTCCCATCTCCTTTTTTAACCCTCTCATAATGTACCCTCCCCCTAGATACTTGAGTTGGGGGTTCAAAAATAGCCTTACAACATTAAATTTCTCTTTTCCATGCTTGAAACTTGGACCAATAGCTCCCATACGAGTTTCCCACTAATACCCTCTATTTTATGACTCTCTAATGTACTTCTCACAAGACATATTTTTTGATAGATGACTCACATACATCATGACATTTAACTTGGGGTTGGCATGTCAAAATAAGCACATTAATTTCTAACATGAAGTAATATAGTCAGGGTCTTGATTGAAATCTCTCAGTCCACCCATTGGCCATTTCCACACTTTTTCAATTGTTAGTACTCCATGAAATGAATAATTGAATTGACATATGTGTGTGTGTGTGTGTGTTGACAATTAATTTGTCAACTTGAAAATAACTAATTTTACATACCTTATTCATACCCGGTTGACACCATTTGAATGTTCATAACCTAACCTTGAAACTTAAAATGCATCATCATTGTCTTTCATCATTAGTATTTCCATGATTATAACTTCTAGAAATAAATACAACATAATTATTTGAAATCAACTAACTCCATATCCTAACAATCATATTAACATCAAAAGTAAATCCAATTTACTTACTCATTTACCTCAAGCAAACACCATGAATAGCTCTACCCCTTTTTCTTGATCTGAATCAAGAGGATGTATCATAGTCACCTCACCTTCACAATAATTGTTAGTCCAAATCCCAATTTTTCATCCACAAGAATACATAACTGTATGGACCATGATGAACAATTTTCACACAAACAACTATTGATATCATTCATGTACTATGACGTTATTAATTGTCTACAATTCTATGAGCATAAAAGATACATATTTTTATTCTATTTCATTTTATGGAAAAGTTGGAACAACAAAAATGTCAATTTAAATCAACTATTCAACCTAGAAATTAAATCATTAATTAACTAATGAGTTGAAAACAATGCATTGGGGTTAGACCTTACACTAACACTAAAAAGAGACCACATAAATGCCTCTATAGGTTCGAAAACATCATGTAGACCGCATAGCAATATTTCACAACACTCCAAAATATTCCACATCACCAGAATATTCAACACTACCACTACAACCACCTAAAACTAAAGAATACTTTCATTCTATGCAACCAAACACAATGGAATAGACATACAACTCACTAACCAACCTTGGAGAATACCTCAACACCAAAAACCTCAAGGGAAGAAAGTTACAGACAATATAAGAACGTTCCCAAATCACAAGACAAGAAACATCAACATGTATAAATGTAGAGAAATCTCATTTCTCCTAATCAACCTTCTTAACAAACAAACACATATTCCACTATTGCAAGATCAAGAACCTAAAACTCTTGATATAACACCTTTGAACACCTTTGATCATCGTGTACAAACCACATAAGCATATCTTCAACAATGAAGAAATGTGGAGCACAACACTGAACACACCTCTGTCACACTACATAGTCTTTTATTTTGATTTTCTCAAAAGCACTTGAAAACCAAGTGAACCAGCTGCATCAACAACACCAGAAAAATCTCTTCAACATATCTACAAAACTTGCAATACCAAAAATATCCCCATATACAATATCTTCTCAACACCATACTAGAGGTTTCCATTAGTGATAACACTAAAGACAATATAGTGCAACACACTCACTACTGAAAACAATGACTAACAATACAACAATCTTCCTGACCATACTGGAGGTTGACATTAGTGACCAACTATTGAAATCAATGAAAACACCTACAACATACTTGCAACACTTTTATATTTTAGAAAAAATATTATTTACATGAGTAGGTGTTGTTGAATCATCAAGTTTTTCAAATAGTTTTATATTTTTGGTAAATTAGCCTCAAAGTGGTGCTACATATACATTTAGCCAAAAAATTTAGTTGGAATTTTTTTGGACATATCTAATATAGTTAGAATAAGTAATAATAGACCATATATTCGACCAAAATTAATTTTTAGTTAGAAATACTTAAATTCACTTGTGTTGATAAGTTGGCCAAAAGTGTGACACAACTTTGCACTTTTACCCCATTGATGCATCAATTTTTCATGTGAGTTTGTTTATGTTTCATGTCCATTTGTATTGTCAGTACTAACACTTGTAGGACTTCAATTTAAGCAATCATTTCTCCTTGAAGGTGATGAGTACAATGACTTTAGTCCATTAAGGAATGTATATTTGAGTGGTAAGTTGCAACAATTATCATTTTTTCACTTGTTCATCCATTTTCCTCTACTTTACCTAGGGTAAACACTCTTTTTACATGATCATAGACATTGTGGAGGTAGAAATACCCAAATTGGGTTTGACTTAGGCAAGCCCCTATGTGGGAAAACCCTTTCCCCTCTTCCTTGTGTGTAGGTTATAGATCTAAAGAGAATTTTGGAAAGGATTAAAGACCTAATTGCTCATTCAAGCATTCATGCCTTACAATTCAACAAATTAGGGAAAGTGAAATTTAAGAGTGACAAATGAAGTTTCAAAACTAATTCTAGAGGAGAAGAGCCTATAGGCAGGGACCAACTAAGATCTAAATTTAGATTCTAAGTATCTGCATTCTCAAGTCTAGGATGCCAATGCCCTTTTCCAACCATTTCAAGCTCAAATTTTAATGCTAGGTTCCTTTGTGTCTACAATCTACTAATCTATATTTTGTTTCTATTTTTTGGTTCTGTGTTTTCCTAAAATTATAAAATTTTGTGTATTTTCATAGATTACCTAGGTGTATCTTTGCAATGTCAAATTAAGTTAATCAATAATAAAAAATCAATCATCCCTAAAAGGAAAAAACCAACACCCTAATCCACCATTTTATCTCTACCATTGAGGTTAGTAGCCAAGTTGGTGTTGTGATCATTTTTGGTTCTTTCTATGTTAATGTAGAAGAAAATGTGAGTTAAACCCTAGGACCATTTTTCCCACATCAAAGATGGTCACCCAAGATTTGGTATGACAAGTTTGATACTTTAAAAAAAAAATCAATTTTTACTAGAAGTCAAGAAGAATATTTTATTTATATTAAGATTTTGATTGTTAGATATTAATTATTATCTTATATGTGGATGATATGTTGTTTATGTGTAACAATAAGTGTAATCTAGGGTGAAATTTCATGTTAATGTAAAATA
This sequence comes from Sequoia sempervirens, assembly GCA_007258455.2. NCBI lineage: Eukaryota > Viridiplantae > Streptophyta > Pinopsida > Cupressales > Cupressaceae > Sequoia > Sequoia sempervirens. The sequence goes on along the minus strand of VDFB02353493.1, from coordinate 98,989,578 downwards.
GCATAAAAACTAACCCTAAACCAACAATGGAGAACAAATAAGCATAAAAATATAAAATATAAAACAATATTACCATAAAGTCTTCATGCCATCATTGCATCACCTCCATTATTCTTCTCCATCTTGCTTGAAATGTACTTGATGCCCTCAAATTTGAGTATGCACTAGTAACCTATGACAATGACTAGAAAAATATTGAAGATTGTTGTCTCACACTAATAGAATGTACTTGGTTGAGCTCAAGATGAAGTTGTCTAAAGTTGTTTATGTAGAAATGGCAATGATATAGATCTTTTATAGAAAAGAACAATTTGAATGAAGGGTTGAGATTTAATGACACTAAGATGTGTCAATCAATGACGAAGATTGAAAGATGTAGTATGAAATAGGGTTAGGGCTAAATTAGGGCAAAGATAAGGATGAATGGATAAGATTGAATTATAAAATAATTCAATCAAGGGTGGAAATTAAATGAGATATCAAGAGATAAGAATGACGTGAATAAGAGGTTGGTATAAAAAATAGGAGTTTGGAGGACTTTAAATAATTATAAAATTATTTAATTTAGGAGGGAAAGTGAATAATTAAATAAAAATGATTACTTCATTATAAAAGAAAGGGAAATGGTTGACTTTTAATTAAAATAAAAATTTAATTAAAAGTGGAGGAAAAAGAAAAAATATTAAATAATTAAAATAATTATTTAATTATAGTAGAAAAATAGAAAATAACTAAATAAAATTTTAATTTATTTGATTATAGAGGAAAAGAGAATTAATTAGTGACATAATTAAATAAATAAAATTTATTTAATTAATCAAGAGAAGAAAATAGAAAGATAGAAATGAATTAATTAAATAATTAAAATTATTTAATTAATAGAGGACTTATGACATTAGGAAATAATTAAATAATTTAAATTATTGAAATATCATGGATGAAAGGGGAAACGATGGAGAATTAGAGTTTGCAGGCATAGGACAAGTTTTAGTGTCTACATTTTGCCTCTCCTTGATATAATGCAGTCTATTGCGTTGTGTCAAATAAAATTAGTAAAAACATGCCTTGGTGTAAGCAAGGTGGATCTTTTACCCCCTCAGAAAAATTTTCCAAATTTTTCAAAAATTTCAAAAAATTTGGAAAATATTCTGATAAGTCAATTTGATAGCCAAGAGTTTAATGGTGGTGATAGAAATGATTTTTGAGCTTATTTTGGTAGTCAATTTTGGGTTTGAAGTGGCCAAATAGTGCATCCAGTACACATCTCTAGTGTAAACCCTAGAAACCCTAGTTTGATTTCCTATAAATATGCATTTGATTAGATAATTTTCTCATTTGTGCACTTGTAAGTTCAAAATTTAGGAGCTCTAAGGAGAGATAAGCTAAGAAGATGTCACCCATTCCACACTCCACACATCGAGGATATCACATCTACACCTTCCACTGGCCTAAGGGAGGAGGGGACTCAGTAAGTAGTGCAAACCCACCTTGTAATTTCTTTGATTTTTGTGCTTTTAGGTCTAGGAAAATTTTAGTAGGCAATTGTGCTGAACTTCGTCTACCGTAATTATGTTTGTGAGCAATGCAGGTGAAATTGGTTTTCTGAAATCACCTCATTGTGACACAATTGCTAAGGCACGGGGAGGGGGTTGGTTGCGATGTGAAGCAACTATAAAGTGCACGAAATTTTCTTCTTGTGACACACCTGCAAGAAAGAACGATGCAATCAACAAATGGTAATGCATATGTGAGGGGAAATGATGCATGTGATGGGGAAATGATGAAACTAACTAGGGTTTGACCACAATAGACCCTGGAAACACATTAGCTAAGTTGTGTGATGCAATTGTAGTTGTGTGACACATATGCAATAATAGTGATGTTATTAGATTATGTTATACATATGTTTGCAAAAGACATTGAAAATGCTTTCTAGTGTTGTCACTGATGGCAAGCCTTGTCAATAATTCAATCTGCATGTTAGAATTTGATCATACCGACAAACAGATTGAAGATAGACAAGCTAGAACAGAGCATTCGATAGATTTGTGCTCATCGACTCATGTGCAAATTTTCTATTATCTTTCTAAGTTGTGGATCTCAGGGAAGGCTTTTTGGTATATGATCTATGTTATCTATGAATCTCAATGCTTTGTATCCATCCATGTGCAAGTTAGAAGAGTCAATTGATTAATTTTCTATTTATCAATGCAAGAAGGCCGACTTGGTGAATGAAGCATGTTGTGGATATTCAGGGAGTAACTGTTTAAGTGTTTTTGTGTTTGAGCATTTTGATTTGGGTCCTCACTATGTTGTGGCCAACTTTGGTGGGTGCACATTGAAAATTAATTATGATTTAAGCCAACAGTTTGTAAATATTTCATGTTTTATTACAGTTGGCATGTAGCTATTAAATCATTAGTAGCGGATATAGATAAGTGACTGATTATATCATTTTTATGTATGTAAAAAGTGTGTGTTGCAAATATCAAAAGGATTGAAGAGCGATTATGCATAGTTTCACTTGAGGATTAAGGATTTTGTGATGTGAGTTAAAGCATAACATAGCAGAAGAGTAAAATTAATCAGAAGGTCAAGAAATCGTTTGATGAGCCTAACCAGAACTGTAATTAGGCATTTGCAGATGCTACCTTCTCAATTCAAATTTTTGGATCTAATCCAAATATTTTGTAAGGAAGTGAGCCTTTCTATTTTTGAGTAATGATCTCTCGGCAATGTGCCTGAATGCAAGTGCATTCCCATTTTGTAAACATCTTTTTGAGTATACTCAGATAATATTGTGGATTGACCTCCACCGTGGTTTTTCCACTTATAGGGTTTCCACGTAAAAATCCTTGTGTTATGTTATTGTGGTTATTTGTCTTATGTTCATGCACCTATATTTTTTTTGAATGCTATTAGTACCTTAAAGATCGGATTAATAAAGCTAAAAATTGCAAAACACTTATTTACCCCCCCTCTAAGTGTTCCTTGATTCCAACAATTAGTATCCAAGCCTAGTTCCTTGGAAGAATTTTAAAAACTTGGGGAAGATTTGGGAAAGTGTCAATGGATTTAAGCAGTCTTCAACAACAACTTTTGGTGGCCCTAGATGATATTGATTAGTCAAAATTTGAAGTCTAGGAATTGTAGGAAAACCTCATGAATGTTGAGGAATTCATTGATTCATTAAAAGCTAAAATCAATAAGTCTAGGGAGAAGAGAAGAGAACTATGTGATTAGGTCAAGATGAAAGAGAGTAAAAGCATTGAAGATGAAAAAATGAGTCAAGCCTTGAAGAAAAAGACAAAAGAATGTGAAAAGCTTACCAGAGATAATGATATCCTGAAGCATGTGATGGAATCTATTATGATGAGGATGCCAAAGGAGATTGAGGACAGGAAGAAGAATGAAGAGAATCTTGCTTAGACCTTGAAGGAGAAATCTGAAGAATGCAGTTGAATCACTTATGGATTCACTCAGTTGGAGGTTGAATTGGAACAATCCAGAAATAATGAAAAAGATCTTGAAAAGCAAATTGTTGATCTAAAAAATGAACTTGCTATTGTAAATGAATTCAAGGAGAAGTTCAAGATTAGCTCAGCCAAGCTTGATGAATTGATTAAAAGTCAAAGGACTGAAGGTGACAAGTGAGGTCTTGGATATGAGGAAGGAGAAAGTTCCAGATCTAGATAAAAGAGATTTAGGCAAGAAAATCAAATGAAAAAATTTGGAAGGTATCTGGTAAGACAACCTAATTCCCAAAGATTCAATGGTTACTATTTTTTTTGCAATAAATTCAATCATATGGCTACTCAATGTAGAAGTAGAATAAATTCAAGTGGTCCATCATTTTCTAGTTAGTGTTTCAATTGCAATAAGTTTGGTCATAAGTCAAATGAATGCAGAAATATGATGAACAACTTTTATAGATATGTTAGATGGTATACATGCAATAAATTTGGCCATATTGTTAACTAGTGCAGATCAAGAGAATATCAATGGAACAACTGGTCTAGACAAAGAAATGTGGTGTGCTACAATTGCAACAAATCCAGTCACATTGCTAGATTTTGCAAAAATAGAAAGGGTCTAGTAAATCAAGGGAAAAAAATGTAGACGAATGAAAAGGGGAAAGGAAAAGTCACTATAGATGAGATCAAGAATCAAATGAAGAAGACATGGGTGAAGAAGAGTCCCTTTTTGTTGCAGGAAATGATTCCACACTAGATCTTGGATTTTGTAATTCCTCTAGGAATTAGTTTTGGGCCTCTAGCCTAGGGGGAACTATCAAGAAAATCCTTTAAACCCCCTTTCGGTAATTGACACCAAGATGTGGATGAGTGCAGTGATTGCATTTATGATCTATAGATGTTGTTAAAGAGAGAGATTTATGTAGAATTGAAGGTCCGTAGAAGAGTTATCCTTCACAAAGTATGGAAATAGGGTATCTAGATGAGTTAGGGAAAAAGCATTTAGAGTGACAAAAAGTTAGGTGTGCAATTGATAAAAGGTCATTTTTATCCCTCATTGTCACTTTGCATTTTGTGGAGAAGAAGTTTGATGAGCTCTAATGCAAAATTTGGTGAAATTTGGTGAAGATTCAAGTGTGAAGGCAGTTCAGTGATCAAACCCTAATCCAGTGAAAAAGGTATTTATTAGGAAAGCTTGTGAACCTGTGAATTTGTGAAAATGGCTACTCTGTTGGTAGTTGATGTAAAGAATAGACCTCGTCCAAAATTAAAGTGGAATTCCTTCAAGTCTATTGATAACGAGCCCTTAGGTGCATTTTTGTCTATTCCGTACGATGTCTTGCATATTGAAGACATTAGGGAATACATTCATGCAAATATTGAGGAGTTAGGAAGCTTGAAATTCTTGAATTTATATACAAACCATATAGTTGGAGAAGATTTCACAGTAAAGCCTGAATTCACAACCCTAGAGGAGAAGAAATTCATGTAGATTGTAAAATTTCCCATGTTTGAAGAAAATGAGTGGGTCTGGTATATTTTGAGCCGAGTTCATGCTAAATTTATGTGGTTGAGTAAACCTTTCAAGATTACAAAAGAAGCCATAAGCGCTATTACAGGTTTAAATTCCTCCGATGGGTTGCCCATCATGAATTTTGTGAAGAATCAGATAGTTATTGATGCAATTGGTTTAGTGTTTGATAAAAGAGCTATGAGAATTGATGATATCATTGATGTGGATGTGAAATTTTCCTCGATGGTCATTGGTTACAAGATCTATCATTCCAATTGAGATAATTCTATATTTGGTGCAACTATCTATGCAACATATGAAATGGTGAAGAAGAATGTAGAGTATGACTTGTGTGAGTTACTTCAAAGTGAGCTTATGGAGAATCTTGGTAAGATCAAGAAATATAAGAAGAATTACTTTAAGTATGGTAGTTTGTTGTTGTGTTTAATCTTTTATTTCATGAATGAAGTTTCGGGAGTTGGAAAAGTGCATTGGTAAGGTGATAAGTCTGTAACTGTTCAGATTAGAGACATGTTATACAACATTGGTGATAGTGAGATAAGAAAAGCTATTATCTAGGGATATTTCAATATTTTTCAAAGTGAGATGCAAGCAAGAGAAAGAATTCCTACTTCTATTGTGGAGAATTATAAAGACACAATCTATTTTATGGTTGACATTGATCAATGCTTCATGGAAGTTGTAGATCCTAGAATGGTCTAGATTATTCCAATGGGCTATGAAGTTAAGGAGAAAATCTTGGAACTATATGCACAAATTTTTGAGTAATCCTCTGGATCAGACTGAAGAAAGGTTTGGAACCTATGTAGAAAAAGATATGCAAGTGCATGAATAGTTGAAGAAACCAATGATAATCCAGAGAGTAAGGAAGGAAGTTAAAGCCTTTGCAGAGAGCATGGGTATATTTGCAGAAGCTTTGAGAGAAGCTAGAAGAAAGAGAGAAAAATATGAAGTAGAAAAAGAGGCAGCCAGAACTAAACCTACTAGTCTGACATCATCCTCTTCCTGAACTAGATCCACAAGGAGCTCTGCACCTCTATCTAGTCCTGCAAAGAAGTCAACCTCTGTGAAAGATCAAGCCAAGGCATTAAATAAGAGGAAGAAGGACAAGAGCACAAGAGTTTATTTTATTGTCTTAGAATATGAAGAGACCGAATCTGATGAAGAGGTAAGGGAAATAAAGCATATGGGCACCTAGGCAACAAAAGTCACTAAGGATAAGCCCTCTGGTGAAGAAGAGAAAGCAAAGAAGAAGGTGAAAACTGACAAACCATGTATGTCTATGTAGGAGGTTGAGAGAGGCATAATTAAGGATGGTAATCTTAAGCCACTATGTGAATGGGATGACACCTTTGATAGTGTTGGTCAAAGAGTTCTTGAGGAGGCTACAATAAAGTATTTGAACAATTTCAATATGACTCTTGTTGAGATCATGTCTTAGTTTCCTAAGGAACTATATGAAGCTTTGGAAATGAGGAGAGTAAGTGCAAAAACTAAAGAAGAGAAAATGAGAGAACGAATTCTTGCAAACTTATGCTCGATGATGTCTATTGAGGAAATGAAGACAATCCTGAATGAAGATAAGAGTGATTTTAAAAGAAAAACAAGAGTAAACAAGCTTATGATTTGATGGACTTAAGAGGTAGAAAAAGAAACTGAAAGAATTCTCAAGGAAGTCTTGTTGAAGAACAAAATCACTGTTGTCTCTAAAGAAGTGCATGTTGAAGATATTGTATCTAGTCTAGTGGATGAAGAGGAAAAAGAAGATATAGTTGAGGACACTCAAATTCCTCTTGGTGTGCATGATACAGAAGTACCTATGGAGACTAAAGCTCCTAAAGTTATGTCAGTTGAAGAAAAGGGGATGTCAAGTGAAAAAGTTGAAATTCCTAAAGACAAGCAAGAATTGGTAGTTGAGGAAACAGTGATTGAAGAAAAGAAGGTTGAAGCAAAGGAAGTTCCTATAGAAGCAAGAGACACTACAAAAGTAGTGGAGAAATTTTTTGGAAGTGCAAAAAGAAGAGTTTGACCTTGAATTGGGTAAAGGTCCTATAAATTTGTCTACTTTGTCTCCGGTTTAGAAATTGAAAGTTACATCATTTGCGCATGCGAAGGCTAGGGAAGAATTGTTGAAGCCTCATATTTAAGATAGTGACCTATTGAGTCTCGCATCTAACATCTTGGAGAGAATAATGCCAAATCATGTCAAGGATCTATCTGGTACTCCATCCAATGAGCTGAAGAAGCTTATTAATTCTATATGTAATCATTTTGAGTCCCTTGAGAAGTCAACTGAGGTCAAGGTACAAAAGGAATTTGATGATAAAAGGTTCAATAGGATAAAGTGCATGATAGTTATGACAAATCATTACTAGCTACCTATGTGAAGAATGTTCAAAGTGCTCTATTTCAAGGAGGAAAGATCTACAAGTCATGTTTGTCTTTGTCTAAATTCACAGAGGACAATGAGAAAAAGGTTAAGGATCATGTGAAACAGTTAGTTGCTATTTTTGATGCCTTCGATCCTTTAACTATTTATGTTGGAAAGCAATAAGGTTAGGTTATATCCCTACCTCACAAGATAAAGAGTTTGAAGCATGATAATGATAGAATTGTGGAAAGAGCATGTGAGCTTAGAGGAATAATTGGTCCGGAGATGGAAACAATGTTGAATGCTTTGAACAAAGCACAAGAAGCTTTGGAGGTCAGTGATCTAGTGAACCTTGAGTCTGCAGAGATGCAATCTTATCTATTCTATGGTCACATGACTGTCTTGGAGAGTCAGAAGAAGGGTTGGGACACAATTTTCAACCTATTGAAGACCAATTATGTAGATATTTTGAAGTTTTTGTAAGTTGTAGAGACAAGTTTGTACACATGCATTTTGAATTTTTTGTTTGATCTTTGGTATGCAGATTCCTACCTTTGCCATTGTTGTCAAAGGGGGAGATTAGAATGGTGGAAAATTTATATTCATCTTAGGGGGATTTGTAATTTTGAGATGTGATTGAAGATGTTTTTTCAAGTTGTAAGTGTATTCATGTTGGTACTAATCTAACACAGTCATTTTTCACTAAGTGTTGCCATCAATGCCAAAGGGGAAGATTGTTGGAAAGACACACTACAAATTCTTTCTATGTTTTCATTGATGGAAACCCTTATTAGTAATTTGATTCGCATGTCAGCATTTGATCATACTGGAAGACAAATTGAAGACAATCAAGCTACAACAGAGCATCCAGAAGATTTGTGCTCATCAACTCATATGAACTTTTTTTGTTATGTTTTTAAGCTGTGGATCTCAAGGAAGGCTATTTGGTATATGATCTATGTTATTTGTGAATCTCAGTGCCTTGTATAGATCCGTTTGATTAATTTTTTGTTTATCAGCGCAAGAAGGCTGACTTGGTGAATGAAACATGTTGTGGATATTTGAGGATTAATTGTTTAAGTGTTTTTTGTGTTTGAGTATTTTGATTTGGGTCGTCACTATGTTGTGGCTGACTTTGGTGGGTGCACATTATAAATTAATTATGATTTGAGCCAAAGTTTTTAAATATTTCATGTTTTATTGGAGCCGACATGTAGCGATTAAATCCTTAGTAGCGAATATATATAAGTGGTTGATTATATCATTTTGATGTATGTAAAAAGTGTGTGTAAGTGTGTGTTGAGAATATCAAAAGGATTGAAGAGTGATTATCCACATTTTCACTTGTGCATTAAGGATTTTTTGATGCGAGTTAAAGCAGAAGAAAGCAGAAGAGAAGAATCAATCAAAAGGTCAAGAAATCAATTCATGAGCCTAACTGGAACCGTAATAAGGAATTTGTAGATGCTACTTTCTTAGTTCAAACCTTTGGATCTAATCCAAATATTTTTTAAGGTAGTGAGCCTTTCTATTTTTAAGTAGTGAGCTCTAGGAAGTGTGCCTAAATGCAAGTGCATTTCCATTTTGTAAACATCTTTTTGAGTATACTCAGATAATATTGTGGATTGACCTCCACCATGGTTTTTCCCCTAAAAGTATTTCCACATAAAAATCCTTGTGTTATGGTTTTGTGGTTATTTGTCTTATGTTCATGCATCTTTATTGTGGTTGAATGCTATTAGTACCTTAAATATCAAATTAATAAAGCTAAAAATTATTGAACACTAATTCACCCCCCCTCTAAGTGTTCCTTGATTCAAACGTGTGCTAAGAAAAATGACATAATTGACTACTTAAAGTTTTCCCTAGTTTAGGATAAAATGACTTGTCTGGTTTAGGTACAGTAGGTATAATTAGGGTATTTGATTGATGTCATGATAGTTTCTTGTGACCCTAGGTTGTTCTTGCCCCTATATACACTTGAGAGACATGACCAATGACTTTTTCAACTGCGTGATTAGTTATATGTTGCTAAAAATCATAGATTGATTGATCTAGGATTTCATCATGTCACATATATGCCCATCATCAGGGAAAACCAAGGGTTCTTTACAACACTTGTAGAGCGATGGAACTCCAAGACCTCATTTAACATGTTCACTAGGTAGGCTACTATGACCTTGGAGGAGGTATATAGGATACTTCAACTACTAGTTTCCAAGTAGTGGGTGAGATATGATCTCATTTGAGGATTACAGTCTATATATGACCACTATGAGTATGAGGATGTGTCAAAGCTTAGTTTTAAAAGATATGAGATCAGATGGGAGACTCTGGTAGAGACTTGTGACAAATATTATTATTTCTTGTGCACATTGATTTTTGGTGTCATCATTCCAAATAGTAGGGGACATGGCTTTCTAGTGGGATGGGGAGATATGTTAGTAGGCATGATGTAGGATGGGATAGTTTATGCATGGGGACCATGTCTATTGGCCATGCTTTATTTTCACCTACACAACATCACATATCGAGATGGGAAGAGCATGAACTGTGGGATGACGAAGGAGATGATAGAAGGGTGAGAGGAGGAGGGTAGGGATACAATAGGTGGTGAGGATATTTTCATCGATGTATGAGGAGGGTGAGGTGGAGCAAGTAGCTGACTAGAGGGTGGTAGAGTAGGAGAATCATGAGGAGATGCTAATTATGAAGGTGAGATACCTAGATGTGTAGATGAGGAGGTCAAGGTGGAGGGTGAGCACCAGAAGGAGGAGAGATGGGAGGAGGCAGATATGGGGGAGGAAGACCAAGTCCTTCTACAGAGGATTGTGATAAGAGTTGATGCAGAGGAGGGATTGGAGGAGGTAGGATTCAGAGGTAGAGATGGTCATGTTGATCAGCAGATAGCTAACTTACAGACATAGATAGAGGATGGGTGATCCCACAATAGTGGTTTACACTTTTTGGCCTAACTGGACACTGATATATTTTTTTTAACACAATCTCCACATTCGGGCACCTATAGCGATTAAACTTTAAAGAATTTGAAGATGATAAAAACTAGAGTCTTGTCATATTTTGTCTGTAGATTCTAAAAATATTTTTCAATTTTTTGGAATCAGATTGCACTTTTTTCCATCTCCCACGAAAATTGGTTTTCAAAAAACAACATTTTTAAAAAGTGACGCACACCTTAACGATAACTTTTTTTCCTTGAAAGATAAAATTTCTTTCAAATTTAGATTTATAACTCCAATATCTAGTGCTTCCACTTGGTTAGATAGTTTTTATTGAATTTTTTCTTTAATCAAGTTTTAAAGTCAAATCAATTACAATTCAGACATAACACGACCGTATAACGCATAACTTTTACTGTATGTATCTAAATTCTTTTTTTTTTTTTTGTTGGATCAAGGACTCCAATATCTGGTGCACTCATATTTTTAAATTTTTTTTTTGATAATCTTCTACTTTTCCACTTGTGCAAAACAGAGAGTTTTGTTTTCAATGAAAAACCTATATTTAATAAAACTTAAAAAACAGATAGATAATATAATCAAAACATACTAAAATTATATTCGTTGGATAGCTCATTTTGAGGGGAACCTGATACTAGTTTGGTTTTTGAGATCTTCTCCATTTTCATTCTGAAATTGAGCTTTGAAACGCAAAATTTTCAATAATTCTGGTGCCTTAGGAAGCAAGGGTGAAAAAAGAGGGGTTCGGCCGAACAAGTGTTCGGTCGAACATCTTGGAAAGGTTTGGTTGAACTAGGGTTCGACCAAACCCATGTTCGGCCGAACCACCAATCCATGCAATTAAAGAAAGCAATTAGAATGAAAGATTTTTTTGTTTTATCCATACTAAATGGGTTCGGCCGAACCTAGGTTCGGCTGAACCCATTAAGTATGATTTTTTAATAGGGGATTTCATTGGTTCGGCCGAACCCTAAGGGTCGAACAAACCATCTAAATGGTTCGGTCGAACCTTAGGGTTCGGCTGAACCCATTTGATATGAGGAATGGGAAAAATGCAAAATTTCCTTCCTCTTTAAAAGTGTAAACCACTTATGTGGCTTCACCCGGATGCATCTACCTAGATACAAACATTATAGGTCAGGGTAGGAGCATTGATTTCAGAGAGAGATGGATTGAGGGATGAGCAGGATACTTTGTAGACAAAGATAGACATAGCTATGATTGGTAGGTAGGAGGCATAACATCAAATTATAGAGTATACTACCACCCTCAATGGATCACGTAAAGATATGGCCACAACACTATTGAGAGTAGGCAGACAAAAGTAGTATTACAAAGACTTGTATGAGGCAAAGGTTCCACTAGAGTGCATCTAAGGCCTTCAGTAGTAGCAGGTCTCATAAGAGATTATCACACATTAGGTCTCAAAGAAGTGGTAGAGTTTCAAGGCTGACACAAACATGTTCATATGATAGGCCACTGTTAGAGCATAGGTTATCGAGTTCACCACGATAGTGACCAGGATGAGAAGAGGGTAGCTTTGGCTAGTGATTTTTTGTCATTATATTAGGACACTTATATTTTGACCACTGAACCTACGAGTTCTATTTTATTATAAATGAGACATCTTGAAATTGTATTGTGAAATATTTTTGAGTGATATGATTTTCTTTCCTATGTTATGCATTTATTATTTTATGTGATGGATGATTATGCATTTATGTTGTTAATGCATTTTTATGTGATCATGTAATGATGCTATATGTTAATGCAATATGGATGACTTCATGCATGTTTATGTTATGATTCTTAGATTATAGATGAATGCATTTGGTATTATGATTAGGGATGCAGATGTGATAATTATGGATGTTATGTGAATGCATTATTCAATATATATCAAAATGATTATGATTATGCATGCAATGTGTTATATTACAAGATAATGTTATGTATATGCTTAAATAAAATGTCAATGAAATATATCTACAATGTGATAAATGATAGTGGACTATAATTATGATGTGATGCAAATGCAATGGCATGCTTAATATGATATGATGTGATGACATTATAATGCTATATGAATGCAATCTATGTTTTTTTATTTTCTCACGCAATATAAATGAACTACTATGATGACATCTATGGTGATACTATCTATGATGCTTCCTAACATGATCATGTATGTAGGGTATTTTTGTGTGTCACAAAATGCTATCAAGATGCACATAGAAGACATGTTAGTGTAGAAGATAAAGATGTTAGCATGAAATTAGTGGAGGCAACTTGAAGATGTATATTTTTCTATGCAATGCTTTGTATTAATCATCATTGGGTGGTAAAATGAAACAAATGGACAATAAACACCATGGTATGAGATAGGCCAAGGTGTGCAAGGTCATCTAGTTGCAAAAAAAATAGTCATAAACAAGTAATGTCTTGACTCATACTAAAGGAAAAGTTTCCCTAGTCTTTTTTCCAAGATGATCCACAGACAATAGCCAAAGAAAAAAGACATGAGACATCATTTCCCTTGTAAATATTTCATAGGAAATCCTCGAGAGAGCTAGTAACATCACTCAAAATACAAATAAAAAAGATAAGACAAAGTCAATCAAGCATTCAAAGTGTTTTCCAAAAAATGATTGTTTGAAATTTAATTGACTAGGTAATTGACATGTTGATTATTTGGCAAGGCCTATTTTCCCTAGAAGAAACATGTCATATAATGCATCTAGTCTAGTTTCGATCATGTGACCACTTGTATAAGGAAAAAGACAAGGTGTGATTAATAAAAATGTTTGGTTTCAAGAAGGACACATCCTTTATAAGAAATAATTTGACTAATTGATGTTTTTTGGTTGACCTAATGTTTGATTTTTTTGACGAGTGACTGTTTCTGACTTGAATATTTGTTGGTTTGTTTGTCTTGTTCATTCATGATTTGTTTGATGTTTTGATGACTATTTGTGTCCAAATTGACAATGTATGATTTATTATGACTGACTTGACAAACCCTAAAGGACCAACCTAGGTGGCCTCGAGGGCTTATCAATAGATGAAATTGTAAAATAAAAGATTTTGTTACCCAAATCCTTCCTTGCTCTCTTAGGGTTTTTCACCTAAAAGGGGAAAGATGGGCCAAAATGCACAATGTTTCAATCAAGATTAATATAAGGATGGATAGGAAATGGATGTGAAGTGTGTGTGGATGTGTTAAAATGCTTACAAATGAAAATAAATGAATGTAAACTAATCTAATGCAAGATGCTGGAAAACACAGTGTTGATTGCAAATGTGAACTAGAAACCTAAACAAATGAGAACAAAAATTGATGAAACTAAACAAAGTGCACTTGGAGGTAGATTACTATTGCTGAAAGGTTTTGGAATGTTCCAGAAGTCACTATTAATGGCCACTGGGATTCATTCACCATGCATGGTGAATCGGTCATGCTCCTGATGAAAAGCCATGTTATGCCTTGCATACACACCCCAACTTTTGCTTGGAAAAGGTCAGGGACCCCCTCTTCTTTTCTTCTTTTCATTTTCTTTGTCTCTATTGGATTCGGATACCAAAGCCGGAACAAGAACTTTTCCAAGATTCTTGTTCCTGGTTCCATCCCAATCCAAGTTCCCTGCTTCACCTTCGGGTGTCATTCGAGTTTGTGTCTCATCTTGTTCTTTTCATTTCACTTCATCTTTCATCGTTGCATTGTTTATTTTTTTCGTCTCCTTCATTTCTTCACATTTGGTTATGCATTGTTCATTGTGTTCTTTTTGTTTTTCCTTCGTTTTTCGGTTTTGTGTCTATTGTTGAGAAAATTCAAAAAAATAAAAAAAAATTGAAAATACAAAAAATTAGAAAATTCAAAAAAAAAATATTAGAACTTTAGAAAATAAATAAATAAAATTTAAAATAAATCTTTAAAATTTTCTCAATTTTAAAAGATTTATAATTAAAGTTTTAAAAATAATAAAATAATAATAAATAAATCTTTAAAAAATCTTTCTTTTAAAAGATTTAATAAATTTAAAATTAAATAATAGATATTTTAAATTTAACTTTAAAGATTAAAACACAAGGTTTGAAAAAATTATAAAGTTAAAAAGATTAAAAATAAAAAAAATAAAAAGCTTTACTGGACCCGGACCCAAAAAGAATTTTGAAAGTCTTTTTTAAAAAAAAAAGTTTCAGGACCAAAATAATCCCCATCCCACTCCCGCATTGGAACCGAGAGCAATTTTAAAATGAGTGTTTTAAAAAAAAGGGAAGCTTGTGAAAAGCATGAATTCGTTTCGGCTCCGCCAAAAATTGGCTTCGACTCCGCACAAGGAGAAGGAAGCAAAACCAGAATAAATGATGGAGCCGACACACAAAAGGTGGAAGGTTATTAACTCATCCCCTTCTGCTTCTGACTTTAAGGATTTCCGACCCCCACCTGGTGCCTGTTCCTACTCTTCTCCCACTCAACATGATGTGAGGCATCTCATGAAACACCATGATTGTAGGAGATGAATGGAAGATGTAGATGCATAGGTGGGTCAATGTGACTGTTTGATGGTTTACCTAATAGGGAGAGCTCATCTCATGAAATGCGGTGTAACAAGATATGAACAAATCAGATTTAATGGATCTGTACAAAGAGGGGATCACACACAATATGGAGAAGCATAAACAAGACAAAGCGTGTTAATCATTTAACAAAATGCTTCAAATGAGATTTCATCCCCTATAATGCATGAACCCATGAGAAGCGCGCAAGATGTGGAAGCATAAAAGGCATGTAAACTGTTTGACAGAAGCTGCCTGGTAAGAATACCTGCAAAGAGGAGAAAGCATAGGAACATGGGAATCAACACCCATGGAAGCAAGACAAGGTGCATGAACTGGATGACAGAATGCCTCAAAGGAACATTATCTCATGGAATGCAATTTTCATATTTAAGGCCAGAGTCCATAACCTTTGCCAAATCCTCTCTGCCCACGTCCTCATGCCCAAGCCAAAATGGGAGATTCTCAGCTATTTGGATCTCAATGGGGACACAAAGGAAATTAGTTGTTTAATAGAATTCCTTTAAATCAACGAAGCACAAGCGTGGTAGATGAACTATTCACAAAATTCCTTTAAAAATATGTTGTCTTGTAGCATGCCATGATGGGGGGTTATGCACAAAATGGATTTTTTGAAAAGGCTTTGAACTTTCAAACGAATGTGATTGACAGCTATGGAAGCAATATCCTCTGCCTTTTCAAAAGTATGGAGATTTAAAATAAATGCCCTAGCAAACTGATTGCAGGCCGAAAGGCATATAAAATGCAAAAGCATTGGAAAGGTTGTGAACTGCTTGACAGGATGCTTCAATGGAGATTTCATCTCATGAAATGCAATGATTGTAGGACATGTTTAAATTCAATTGGTAGTTGTATAGTCAAATGCTATGTATTTCATTGGAAAATGAAAGTAGAGAGATGCATACAAAGTATTAAGACATAGATAGGGGCTCAACAGGGTAATGAACCATTTGACTAAATTCCTCAAAGTGCATGATCATGGATAGTCATAATTACATGATCTGCACAATAAGGATTTTTAAAAAATTAAAACATCAAAAGGCTTTGAAACTCCAAGAAAATATAATTGGTGGTAAGTGCCTGCAAAAGCTATGGAAGCATACACAACTGTACATGAATTGTTTAATAGATTGCTTCCAAGAAGTGAAAATGTATGCAATGCCAACATTGCAGAAAATGCAAAAAAAAAAAAAATTACATTTGTTGAAAGGGGCTTTAGAATTATGTGAATGGAGGAGCTTGCAAAGGTCATGGCATACTCTTCTCATTTAGAATTCTCATAGCCTATGGTCACAAACATGTTATTGAAATTTGGGATAACGCAAATAAGGCAACCCTTGCTCTCATATCACTATACAGGAAAGCTATACAATAACTAAAAATCAATCTCAGAGTATGGAGGGGATATGCTAAACCATTCCTTTCAATCACATTAATAGGGTACAATGTGTGAGTGAATAGCTGTAGCAAAATATTTCATTTACTTGAAGTATAATTCATCTCCAACTTAAATTCAAATATGGTTAGAGGAAAAACTACAAAAGATTCAACACTTCAAAATAGGGTATGAAATCCATCAGAGGACACTTGAAAGTGAACTTTTGTTAGATTTGGCAATTTCAAATATCCTAGAAAACATGCATGTGAAGTGGTGAATCTTCGAATAATCAGTGTAGATAAACATCTACAGTTTGCTATGATACAGTCTAGTTATGGAGATAAAATGGGTATTGCCCAAATTCAAAAAATGGTGTTAGGATCGTAAATCTATGAGGGAAATGAAATTAATGTTATTTGGTTTTAAAATAACATTAATTTAAAACAGTGGATTTTATTATTATTATGATTGAGGAAAATTAAAATTAAGAATTTGTTATATTCATGCTCAATTGAAATAGTTCAGACTTAATTAATTTTTGAAGTTAATTATTAGTTGGATTAATTTTATTGATTAATTTTAATGCATGTTGATTTTTAGGCACTTTTAAAGATCAAAAAGGGAATATTGAAATCAAGATAATTTTCAAATCAAATGTGCACAATGAGGAAATATTTTCTAAAGGGATCATCAAACTGAAGTAAGCTAAAAGTGTGATGGGCCAGTTTAGTGTGATCTCTAGGAAGGGATGCAGATTTTTATAATGCAAAAGGAGAACTTAGAGTTGTAACTAAAGGTTGCAATTGTTAACTAAGGCTAGACTGGAGGATGGAATTGAGAACTGAAATCAACTAAAGTCAAAATGAAGCTGAAATTGAAAGTTATCTTTGGAGAGTTGGGTGCACAACAAATGCTACAAATTTTTGATGTTTCAGTTTTTGCAGAAAATCATGTAATTTTGAGAGACAAATTGTCAAATGAAGCTCATTGTAAGGGGTTGGTTAGACACTTAGGGAAATAAGTTAGAAGTTTTATAGTAGGATAGGTGGTACAATTTTCTAATTTTCTTTGTTTAGATGGAGGTAATCTGAAGACATGGGTTTCTGTACACTGGTGATCTTGCTAGATTTGTAAATGCTACTTATTTGTTTTGTTTTTGATAAAGGAAAAAATAGGTTTTATAGGGACCTAAAACCACTGCTTATTTGTTTTGTTGACAGTAGAAGTAGCCAGATTTAAACTTGCTCTAGGTTATGCTATGGAATGATATTTTTTTTATTAATCATTTGATTTGGAAAACTTTTAAGGAATGGAATTGTATCTTTTTCTTTTGTTTGAATCATTATTTGCAATCTACCATTAATATTTTCATTGTGGATGAATAGTTGTGTATTGATTACATGTTGATTTGTTTGGCAGTTCTAATTTATGGATTCCTTGGAAAGCAACAGGTTTGATTAGTTGAATGAATCAACATTGTTCTTTCTTTTGTGTCCCTGATCTATCTTTTTCCTTTTCTTTATACCCCCCTATTAGAGTAGGTTTAAATAAGAATTCGATCTTACAACAATCAAGAAGCTCAATAACTAGCAGGCCCCTTGAACATTACAATTGCATTGACCATTGAGCAATATTAGCATAGTTGAGAATCAACTACCAGGACCTTGGGAGTTAGATTACTATATGTTGTCTTTCTTTTTCAGGAGAAATAGAATAGAGATATTCTATTTAAATGTTGTTGTGCTATTTTGACCATCAATAAGTCCTAGAAATAGGTTTCTGACTGTCGGGAGCTAAATTTAGACAAAACCACTTTTCAGGCCTATAGATGGGACTCATTCACCATGGGTGGTGAATTAGTCCACCTAAAGGAATCAACAAATTCAAGAGTTTATTTTGTGGATTTAGATTTGCACTTCTACTTGAGGTTTCTGCTTCTAAAATTGTTGGTTTCAGTTTTGAAAGTGACTTTTTGTTGATTCTTTGACTTGTTGAATGAAGAGAGGACTTTAAAAAGCTTGAAACTTTATCTTCAATGATTTCCAAGCTTCCAAAGGACTTAAATCTACAAAAATACAAGAGAAAGAGAAATGGTGAATGTTAGGGCATGGGGGTTTGCCTTGGTCAAACCCCATTTAGGTAATTAAACCAAAATGATGAAAGAATAGAATGAAACATGCAATAATGGAATTGATTACCTTTCCATGATGATTGATTTTGAAAGTCTACAACATAACATGTAGAATCTTCCCTTGGCTATCTTAGGAAGCTAAATTGATGACTTGCAATATGAAAGCCCTAACTTGCTTAACTTGAGATGGAGGATAGATGATTGAGAGATGAGGAGATTATGAAAGATAAAAGATATCAAAATGAGGTGAAAATTACATATTTATACACACTTGTGCCTTAGTTAACCATTCATACCTCATCATAGGATGACATCAAGTGATTTTGAATAAAATCCTAAAAATAAATTTAAAATATTTTGAATTTGGGGCCAAGGGGGACTCATTTTCCACCCATGGTGAATCGGTCCCACCTAGGGCCTGGAAATGGGTGTTGGGAAATATGCTGTATTTAATGTTGTTTGTTGGGATAATACTAAAAAATACACTTAATTAAGCATATGAGAGCATAAAGGGGTTAAATAAAGCATGAGAAAGGGATAAATAATGAAAATATGCCTAGAAAAGTGTGAAATCTTGTTACAAGACTTTACAACACTTCAAAATAGGACTTTTTGATGAATAAAAAGGTGATTTTTAGGTGAATTGTAATTAATAGAGTCTAGAAGAATATAGAAATGTCTTACAACACTTCACAACACATTCACAAGATGTCATTAAAATCATTTTATTTAATTTTCAAGGGTCCAAGACCTAGTGTGGATGCATAAAATGCCTCACAACACTAGAGTAAGGCCTCATTAAATCCAATTAATCATGAATTATTCTCATGTCAAGCAAAGGGTCTTTTTTTCTATGGCACGCCTTTCCTATGTAACCATGTGTAGAGACCTCATAGTTTGACATGACTTGACTTTTTTTAATTGACCAAGGACTGAATCATGATTTTTATTTGACCAAACCTAAAAGGACTGATCTAATGCCTCAGGGCTCATCAATAGATGGGGCCTTGCCTAGGTTTAGTTGTAGAGGCAATGTAGCTCGACTGGACTTGGACTGACATGAATGACTTTGACTCTATTTTTGCAAATTTTAAAAGTTATTTGTATGTTTTTTTGATTTAGACATGTTTTGATTTTTTTTTCCTTTTGCGATTTTATGGTTTTTTTGTCTTTTTGTAGTTTTATGATTTTTTTGTCTTTTTTTAGTTTTATGATTTTTTTAATCTTTTTGATATAGTGACCTTTCAATGGAAAGTGTAGGATCCAATGATGTAGGTCAATTATTTTCCCCCAGTCGTTTAAAAGACCAATTTATTAGGAGTGGAATTATAGCAGATAGGATATCAAATGCGAAATGATGCATTATGTCAATCATTCTAGACTATGAAAAAGGACAACCAGGAATTATTATGGATGATACGGGAAGGAAAAATGATGGGAAAAGTCAAACTGGAATGATGGTAGATGACAGACCAAGTCAAGTACACATGACACCTATTTGCCAAGTTTTCACCATGGTACTTATCTAAAGCACCATTGAAGTGTTTTTCACTATTGGATGGATTATTTCTCTTTACTGTTTTTTAGATTTTTTAATTTTTTCTGTGTCACCAAGACCCCTATTTTCTAGTTTTCATCAAGGTAACAATTTTTTTTTCTTTTTTTTTGTATTTCTATGGTTATGACAAGAGCTCTCTAAAGCTAAGTGTAGAATCAACGCATGTGTAGACTATTTATTTGTTCTATCAAGGGTTCCCCTTAAGGAGTTGAAAGCCAATAGGCCCATAATCTAAAGACTATTGTGAAAGTATCGGGACACAACCAATTTGGCATGAAATTTCCTAGCTTTTCTCATTCTGCTTGGTTCTTAGGATTCTCCATTAACACTAGGTCGCCAAAAACAATGTGTTGATTCAAGACTTTCTGATTATAGCTATGATGGAGACAATTCTGATATGCTTGAAGATGGACCAATGCATTTTGTCTTCGCTCATCTAGAAATTCTGACTCATGTAACCTTGGTGCTTGGTATTCTTCATCGTTGATATTCCCTTGTATGGATATTCCCTTGATGGCTTTAGAATAGAAGACCAGTGAATATGGAGTGGCACTAGTCGGAGTATAGATACTAGTGCGATAGGCCCATAAGGCAGGGTTAAGTTGAAGGTTCCAATCATAACCAATGTCATTGATGGTATTTTTAAGGATTTTGAGAATGGTTTTATTTGACGCCTCATCTTGGCCATTTTCTTGTGGATAATATGGAGTGGAGAAATGGTGTTGGATATGGAAATCCTCACAAAGGTGGAAAACTTCTTGGATTTTGAATGGACAACCATTGTCAATGATGATGGATTGATGAACACCATATTGAAAAATGATATAATAGAGGATAAACTTAGAGATTTTTTTTCCAATGATGTATGTCATAGGAATGGCTTTAAGCCATTTAGTGAAGTATTTGGTCATGGTGATAATGAATTTATGGCCATCAGAGGATGTGGGATGGATCTTACCTATGAGGTCAAGTCCCCATTGGGAAAAGGGCCATGGTGATGTTATCAGATGCAATTCTTATGTTGGTGCATGTATCAAGTCTCCATGGATCTGACATTGTCAACATCTTTTGATAAAGTGATAGGAATCTCATTCCATTGTAGGCCAATAGTACCCTATTCTAATAATATTCTTAGCTAGGGTTGGAACACTAGAATGGGCTCTACTTATAACCTCATGTACCTCACACAAGGTCCTTTTTTCTTCTTCGATATTGAGACATCACAAAAGGGTATTGTCAAGGGTACGTCCTGGTGTAGGGGTACCTAGTCAAATGTTACAAATCTGGTCTAATGTTGTTTTTTTGTGGTTAAGTCATGGATTTGGGTGTAATAAGGTCTATTTAGACCATTTTCAATGTAATGAGTCATATAGGGTTGGTTTGGAGTCAAGTTGTCAAGTTATGTCAAGTTTAAAAAAATGTTGCAAAAGTTGCACAATAAACTTTGCAATTTTTATCATATGTGGAAGGTGAACAGTCATGTATTAAAAAATGTGGTTATGAACCATTTTTTTTTGTTGCAAAATTTTAAATATTCTTTTTAAAACTTTGAGGAAACTCTATGGAAAATATTTTGATGATTAAGTAATAGTAATACTTTGTTTTCTGTGTAATTTTGTATATTTTTGCTGCTACACAAGACTATATGACCTTGTATGGCCATGAAATAATGTGAAACTAACTTAGTTCGATGGTGCTTTGAATCTTCTAACATTTCCAATTGGTTTGATCTATTTTCATTGAATTTGAAGGGAGTTTGAGTGATTTTCCTGAAAATAGTTTGTAAACTTAAGGTTTGAGGGTTTGAGAGCAAAAATCTTGTTTTGAAGCCCATTCCACCGATGGAAAATTGTCAAAATTAGTGGAATGGAGGTAGGTAGAGTGATTTAATTTTTTGGGGGGTTTATAACAGTAGGTAATGGAGTTAGGGCAGTGTTTGTGCAAGCCCTAACCTAATATCTGAATGTATTAGGCTTAAGTTGATAGGTAGAGGTAGGGTTTCGATGTTAAAAGATTGGGAAGTGTTACTAGTTGATAAAAGTCATTTATTCAAACCCTATATGAGCTATGAGGAGAACTATAATGAATTTTTGTGGTTTGTGAATTGAATTCCACATAGTTGCTTTGTAAAATAGGCCTAATTGGGCTTAAGGGTAGTGTAGCAGTTGTAGACATGCAAAATTCACATTATGCATTCGATCAGATTCGGTCAAATTAGCTCTTACATTAGGCAAATTCATCACTTTCATCCATTCATTAAATAAGTTCATTTATCAAATAAATCCTTATCATTCAACCTTCATCCTGCATTATCCATTTAATTAAATAAATCAAAAAGCCATTTAAATCAAATCCTAAATCATATTCCACCATTTTCTGATTTAAATAAATCAAGTATTTAAGTCCAAAAAGTCAAATCATCTAATCAGCATTAAATCAGCATAATCATCATCTAATCCTAATCTAATACTAATCACATCCCACTTGCATTATCTAGACCTAGCCACTTGCACAATAAATCAATTTTATTGATTTATTAAAAATCTCATTTTCCCTCAACATGACAAGTCAAACAGGGCATTTATTGCTCTCCTTTCTTGTCCCCCTCTCAAAATTTATTGCAAATTTGAATTCAAAATTCCCCCTCTTGGGCACTCTTCCCAAATCTTGCACATACATCCATCAATCACATGGTGACAAGTGTCCTCAATTCATTGGCTTGTTTTTGATCCCACATTGGTCCCTCTTCAACATTTGGCATTTTGAAAATCTTTAAATAGGTGCATCATCCTCAAGCAAATCCTTCACAATCTTCACAATTTCATGCAAGGTTACTCTCTTCATTTGAGATTTGATCTTGTTCACCATCACTCCACCATCTCCATTTGCATTTGCACAATTTGAGCTTTGATCAAGGATTGGGAAAGGGTCACTAGCACATGTGACACCAATCCAACTATGGAATAGGTACAAGCGAAAGGTGAAAGGTACAAAAGGGAAACAAAGACTAACGAAGGAGGTACAAACGAACAAAGGCGAAAAGATGCAAAGCAAAAGAGGAGGAGGATTCTTGTTTGAAAACACAATGTGTTTTTTAACACTTTGAATTTTTGATCAATACTACTTCACGAAAGGAGGGAAATGTTTTTTTTAAAACACAATGTGTTCTTTAACACTTTAAGTGTTTAATCAACACTACACGAAATTGTTTTCCTTTTCGTTTTAGAACATTAGTTTTCAATTGGGGCTAAAACGAACAATTTCATTTTCATTGCAAAGGGCTTAAAACGAACCTTAGAACACACTTACTAGATTTCGTTTTGGGTTAAAAATTGAACAAGCAATCCTCATATTTCATTTGGTGCTTAAAACGAATTCACAATTGCTTTGAAGGGTGTAAAACGAACAAGTGTTTGATTTGTGTGATTGTCTTTTGAGTACGTATCCTCTCCCCTTGCGCTTCGTGCGATCTAGGGTGCAAGAGAAACACTCAAAATACATTTTATTGCTTTGAAACACTTCATTTGGGCTTAAAAATTGAACATCTTGTGCGAGTGTGAGTAGGGGCATTTTCACGTACATTCTCGTTCTTTGTGCCATCAAAGATCGATCGAGTTCTGATTGTGTCTTTGCTGCTTTGTTTATCTTAGAGGGCCTGCCTTGGGAAAAAGTACTCACCCAAGCGGCGACTCAACCGGTACACTCTAAAGCCAAGTATTTCCAGTCGGGATATAAATGAGGATTTTGGTTAAACGCCATAATCGCGGTTGTCAAACAAGATGGATCGAAGGGGACTCTTGCCACTGGGTCAACTCCTACTGACGGAAAGTCCTTACTAGAACACGTGCTAGAATTTTCAAAATCTTAATCGTTTGTTGTTGGTGCAAGAACGGTCATTGAAGTCCCACAATTTTACGGCTTTTAGTAGAGATGGAAAGCATGCCATGGGAGTTTCATGGGTGTTGATGCTTGGCTGCCCCGTATAAGTGAGTCGGAGGGGAGCCAGGGGTCAAGCATCTAACCATCCGCTAAAGATAAGCGTAGCTGGACTTGTCCAAGTGGGGACTCAACAAACATTGTCTATCACATCCATAGGGCTTGTAATTATTTTTTGTTTGAAAACACAGTGGGTATTCAAAAACATTTTGCAAACAAACACTTAAACATGATCATGCAAATTTCAAACCCCTTTTGATAGAGCAAATACCTTTTGACAAATTTAAGTGTTGTTGCCTTCCCTTGGGATTATGTCCTTAGAGGTTTCTCATCACTTGAATTTATATCGTCATTTGCTCTAACTAGGGTTAACCTAGGAAATCCCTTTGCCTCAATTTCTTGGAACTCCCACACAACACTTTGTGAGAAGAAAAGGAATTTTGACATAGGACATCTTTAGTTTGAAACATAATCAAGAAAGTGTATTTGGTAAAAAGAAGTCATTAAAAGCAAAGATAAGCAATTGAGCCCCACACATGTCTTTTCAATGATTTCTCACAAGATCAAGATACAAAAACCCAAGAAAAGGAAACTTAGCCCAAAACAACATCAACAAAGACTCAAAAGGTTATATGATTTTAGAGAAAAGTTGTTGGCTAATTTCTATAGACATGCTTCAAGAGACAACCCCACTTTATATTCATTTTACTACACACAAAATCCAAGATTGTTTCAAGGGATTGGATACCTTGCTTAGGGCATAACACGTTCTTCAATACCTTGGTCTTGTTAAGCAAAAGTATAAACTAGGGTCATTCTAAGATCAAAACAAACATTCATCCATCAAAAACATCATCAACCATAAACATCTCACCAACATTTTGAGAAAATCTTGACACAACTATGCTAGGCTCCTTTGGTAGACATCAAAACCTTTCAAACATGAGACTTTGAATTCTTCAAACATCAAACATCAAACTTGTTCAACTCAAGTGTGTGAATGAATCCCTTTGCACATGCTTAGTTGAATTATCACTTTGTTCAAATTAATGGTGGATAGATGCATCCTTCTCCCATCACTAATTTGGATTATCTTTTGGTTAGCTTGTGAGTAGACACATCCTATTCTCACTTCTAAATCAAACTATCCTTTACGAGCATTAGTTATCTTTTTTAGATCATCATCCAAACATCTTGGGGATATCTCTTGCTCAAACATCAACATTCAAAAGACAGAATTCAAAGTCTAAACATCAATCAAAGCAAACCCAAAGTACCTAGCATCACATCAAGATTTTCAATACAAATTCAAAACTTCCATTCTCACCCATATATCATACACCTTTCATCTTCACATCTTTGATCTTTTACACATCCTAGTTTGCTCTTTTATGGTTCAAACAAGATCACAACACAAGAGGAACATGGAGTTAAATCAAGAAACATCAACCACAAGTGATCTAAGCCAAAACATTCCAGAAATCCAAAACACACCACTTCCAGACCTCACTATCACTACACACGATCCACAAAAAGAGGTCTTGGTGGAAGACATCACACCAACAGAATTAAGTGAGGAAGAAGTTCTTGAGATGCTCAAACAACCAAAACTGCAAAAGTTTCTTCGCGCAATGGCTAAAATAAATCCATCAATTCTCAACACTATTGAGGATGAGCTTCTTGTACCAAATGACCAAAACACCCTTCCACAATCAACCACTTCCATTACCACCATAGAACCTACTATCAATGAGGATGATACCCTCTTCAACACGCATCAAAACCCACTTTACAACCCACTTGGATTTATCGATACATCTGAGGTTCCTTACCATACCACCTCATCATTTTCCCTTGACACGCAAGTGTCTAGACCTTTGGTACAAGCAAGCTCATCCGAAATAGAGAGACCCTACGGATTTGTCTCTTCATTTGCACAAGAAAATTTTCCACCTTTCAAATCATTCACACCTCCCACCACGTCAACACCATATTTTGGTTTAGGGATCCCCCCTTTACCTAAATTTCCACCTTTCCCTAACATAAATCGCCCCATCCAAATCAATTCATCCAACCAAGGGGGTACATCACATCTTTCAAACACACCATCCACATCAAACCAACACATGATAGCTAATCAAAATATGGTCTCTCAAATACCACTATTTCGCTCATCTCTACCATTCCTGCCACTTCACCATTCTGTCCTTCACCATCCCAAATGCCTGTCACCACATTCACTCAACCACTACATCCACTCAACCCATAGACTTCCACTGCCCCACCTTGCATCTGGCATCCCACCACCATCGGCTCCTGGCGCATCTCAGAGACTCACCACTCCGTCCAGCCTGATTCCCAGATCCACCACCACCACCCCTTTGGGCCAAGGCCAGGTGAGCCATTACAGTCATGCGTTCAAGGCATGCCAACAGTTGTCCAACCAGTAATCAAGAACAGTTCGGCAAACTTTCATTACACACAAGCTACTCAGAAGCACTGCGGCAAGGAATGAGGCTCAGACATCATTTGTGTGACAAGTGCACCAAACCGTACCAGGCTGCTGGGGTTGCTCCAAGGCTGCTCAGGCACTGCTGTTGCTGGGCGCGCAAGGCTGCTCAGGGCTTGCTGAGGTTGCAAAAGATGCCCAAGATGCCCAAGCACGAGTGCAAGAACAAGCGCAGTACTTTGCACAACAACAAGCAGCCCAACAACTCGCATATCAGAAAGCGTTAGAGCAATACCAAGAGCAACAAGAAGCAGCCCAACAAGCCCTAGCTGACCAACAACAAGCATTGTTGGACCAACAACATCAAGCACAACAACAAGCTCTATTAGCGCAACAACAACAAGATCAACAACAAGCGTTGTTGAAAGCATACATGGCACAACAAGCAAACATTCCACCCATTCAAACACCCACTCCACCCCCCCAGAACACCTTCATTCAACCTCCTGATCCACAATTGGATGTCACCGCACAAATAAAATTTCTATCACAACAAGTGCTTGACCTTCAATCAGGAAAGACACCAAAACCACAAAAAAACCTATGCCCTTATCCATTTGATAGGAGCGTAGAAATGAAACCATTCCCAAAAGGGTTTGAGATCCCTAAATTTGACAAATATCGCGGAACGGGTAACCCCGAAGATCACATCAGGGAATTCCAAGTACATTGCATGGAGGTGGCTCACGACGAAACGTACTTGATGAGATTATTCCCAAGAAGCTTGGCTGGAAATGCTATTGATTGGTTTTCTCGACTTTCTGGAATCAAAAAATTCTAGGAAATCGTAGATGCCTTCATACATAATTATTCCTTCAACACTCCCATGGAGGTTAGCTTACAGGAATTATCATCTCTCAAACAAGGGAAAAATGAATCATTCGGTGCTTTCTTACAATGATGGCGATCCAAAGCTAATCAAAGCAAGTGGTCCATGCCTGAAGAACAACAAGTGGGAACTATCATTGCGAATCTTGATGGGCCCTTGGCCTTCCACCTCAAAATGCAAAACATCACCACTTACGACCAATTGATACCTAGGGCGCTCAATATCGAACAAGCCCTTGCCACGCAGGGAGAAACTTCATCATATCAAGAAGGCCGCTCATCATCCAATTATCATGACAAACCACAAACATGGGCAAAGAATCGTAATATAACCAATGATGGTGTTGTTGACGCCAAAGTTGTCATTAGTGCCCCACGGAAGAACAATCCACCATCCCAACAACAACACCACCAAAATACCAATCAAAGCAATCGACAAGTCAATACTGTGGTCCAACCATCCCATAACCAAAACACAAACAACATTGATAATCAGGGAAGACCACAGCGAAACAAGTTCTTCCCCAAACGAAAATACACACTCCTTGGGGAACCTGCTGAAGCAATCATGAAGAGATTGGTAGATGAAAAATTGATAACGGTCCCTACACATAACAATTATCAAGAACCATCGGTCAAGCCACCATGGTATAATGAGAATTATCTTTGTGACTTCCACAAACTCAAAGGACACACGACAAACAACTGCATGAGGCTCAAAAATCTAATTCAAGACCTCATAGATGACAAAATCATAGATGTGGAAGCACCATCAGGAAACAAAGATCTCAAGAGTTACACGAATCCGATGCCGAATCATGGCAACAAAGGAAACAAAGATCAAGACAAAGGAAAAGGGGCTTATAAAAATGTCAACCACACATACGAGGGTGTTGTTGCTTGTTTAGACGAGTTTTGTGGAGTCATCACCATCAAAGGGGCCCAAGCCGATTGTGGAGTCACCACAAGAGGTGGAAAGGTTACCATTGCAGCACCATCCCAACCAAGCAGAAATTCCACATCGAATCCAAGGTCTAACCCTAGTGGCTATAATGTCTTGGATCAATTGAAAAGAACCCCTGCACATATCTCCATCATGGAGTTACTCAAAATCTCATCTGCACACAAAAAGATTCTAGAAGAAGCTTTGGCGTCATCTACTATCCCCGCAGATCTAGATACGGAACAATTCCAAGCTATGGTCGCAAGTATCACCACACCTAACATTCTTACATTTTCTGAACAAGACTTCCCCACACAACCATCTCACAACCGTGCACTTCATCTGGAGGTGTACGTAAATAAAAAGAAAGTCAAGAGAGTCTTGGTGGATGGAGGTGCAGGCTTAAATATTTGCTCCTTAAAGCTTCTAAAGAATTTGAACATTTCAGAGGATTCAATTGACAAAGGAAAAGGCATCACAATAAGAGCATACGATGACCAGGAAAGGGTATCCCAAGGCATCATTCAGCTTCCTGTCCAGGTTGGACCCGCCATCATGCAAACCAACTGTCAGGTCTTGGACCTCGATTTACCATACAACATTCTCCTAGGGCGACCATGGATACATGCAATGCAGGCGGTAGCTTCAACCTTTCATCAATGTGTGAAATTCACACATGAAGGTCAAGAGGTTACTATCCATGGAGATCCTGAGCCATTTGCCTACTGCAAAAATCTAGAGGCAAAATACTACAAGATCCCGCAGGTACCCAAGAACGATGAAGGCCCATCAACACCTTACGTGGATCCCGCCACTCTCACTTCTGTGACAGAGACACCCCCCACCCCCGCCATCCCCGCCTTTTCTGATATCAAAGTCATAATACAAGATGATGGTTGTGGAAACTATTCAATGCCTAAGAATGCTTTTGTAGTAGGAGAGCTACCACAATCTCCTAGATCAAGAGGACGACCACAATCACAAGAAGCTTCAACATCTCAAGGATCCTATGAACAAAACCCTACCTTCACAAGTGCAGGAGATCTTGGTCAGGAAACATTAGAGGGGGACCTATCTCATCTCCTTTATCGAGATGATATACCGGCAGTTGAATTTCCTATGGATGAACGAAACAAAGGTACGAAGATGATGCTCTTGATGGGCTATAACCGGAACCAAGGGTTAGGCCAAGATAATAACAGGCGTGTAATACCCATTATACCTGAGAAGCAAATAAAAAATCTTGGCATTGGTCATCCTACTCCTAAGGTAACTGTACTTGGTCGAGGTGCCCAGGATAGACGGAACCGAACGCCTCCTCAGGAATCTGTAGCTACTCCAACATCCTCCATGACTTTAGGAATGCCCACTGATTTAACTGAGTCACCAGAAATAGGATTACCTTTGTTGTTTGAGGATACTAATGTCCTTATGATTAGCACCTTGTCTTATGAGTTTGAAAACCAAAGCAATGAAATCCGATTAGTCTATCCCCAACTGATTGATTACGACCAACGAGGACCACCAATTCTTGACATGTTTGAAAATGATGAGGCGCTCTCAGAATTCATGGGACTTAGGGATGACATTCCATGTGGGGATCATAAGGCAGGTTTTATCATAGAGCTGGATACACATGCATACTATGGAGAAACAATTGAATCCCTCAGTCGCAAAAATAAAAAAATTGAGAATAATCTCCAAGTCCTTGAGTGAAAACCACTTTGTGGCACTCTCTGACTCTGAAAAAGTAAAAAGAAAGGACACATCCAATGGTGAAAACCTCTCTGAGGTGCCTGAGGATGGGGGATTCAATCTTCCTCTTACAACTATACACCAAGAAAAGTCAGCTATGCTAGTAGAAAAGTGCAACCCCATCAATCTGGGAACACAAGAAACTCCTCATATTACATTCTACGCTGAGTCATTATTATGCAAAGAACAGGAGGAGTTGGCTACCTTCTTAAAGGAAAGGAAGATAAATTTTGCGTGGACCTATGCTGATATGCCAGGATTGGATCCAGAGGTAGTGGTTCATCACTTGGCAGTCTATCCTAAAGCTAAACCTGTGAGACAGAAGCTTCGCAAAATGCATCCTCAAATTGCTTTGTTAGTCAAAAAAAAAAAAAAAAAGCTATTAGATGTGGGATTCATTCGACCAATTGATTATCCAGAATGGGTATCGAACTTGGTACCCGTATCAAAGCCTGACGGAGCCATAAGAATCTGTACGGATTTCAGAGATTTGAACAAAGCATGTCCCCAGGATGATTTCCCGCTCCCCAACATCGACATGATAGTAGACATGACAGCAGGGCATGAGATGCTATCACTTATGGACGGATTTTCAGGATACAACCAGATTATGATAGCAAAAGAAGATCAACACAAGACGGATTTCACTTGCCCATGGGGAACATACTGCTGGAACGTAATGCCATTCGGCTTAAAGAACGCCGGGGCCACATACCAAAGGGCCATGACACTAATATTCCATGACATGATCCACAAAACAGTTGAGGACTATGTTGATGACATCCTGGGAAAATCCAAAAAGAAGGAGGATCATATATCAGTCTTGAGTGCTATCTTTGACAGACTAGAAGAATACAAGGTTTGTTTGAATCCCAAGAAGTGTGTCTTTGGCGTACAATCAGGAAAGTTGTTGGGTTACATAGTGTCAATGAGAGGCATTGAGATTGATCCGGCAAAGGTGAAAGCAATACTTGAAATGGAAGCTCCTAGGACATTAGGCTCTTGAGGTCTCAAAAGCGAGGCCCGGTGCATTCGCCGGAGTTCATAGCACAATTGGCGTTGTGACAAGTCCCTTACTCTCCTGCCTACTCACAAGAGTGGCGTGCAAATGGATGACAAATGAACAATAACTATGCAAAATCCAAGGAATATCTGTTAACACCTCCAGTACTAAGGCCTCCAATTCAGAACAAACCATTGATCCTTTATATCTCAGCAACTGCAGCAGCCCTTGGTGCTCTCCTAGCACAACATGATGAAACTGGAATAGAAAGAGCCATATACTACATCAGCCGTACAATGGTGGGCCATGAGTTAAACTATACATTCATTGAAAAAGCTTGCCTAGCAGTCGTGTTTGCATCCCAAAAATTCAGACACTACATGTTGGCACACAAGATCAAACTCATAGCTAAAATTGATCCCCTAAAGTATC
The DNA here is from genome assembly GCA_007258455.2 of Sequoia sempervirens. Taxonomy (NCBI): domain Eukaryota; kingdom Viridiplantae; phylum Streptophyta; class Pinopsida; order Cupressales; family Cupressaceae; genus Sequoia; species Sequoia sempervirens. The sequence continues at coordinate 98,958,168 of VDFB02353493.1, read as the reverse complement.
TTCTTTCAAAGGCAATGCTTACAGGAAGAATGGCTAAGTGGGTAATGATATTATCAGAATATGACATTGAGTATGTGGAGCGCAAGGCAATCAAGGGACAGGTCATTGCAGACCAACTGGCAGATGCACCTACCTATGCGGAGAGCCCACTTGTTTCAGAATTTCGAGATGAATCCATTTTCAACATTGACATAGCTACTCATTGGAAACTATACTTTGATGGATCCTACACACAACATGGGTCAGGAGCTGGTATCTTCTTCATCACTCCACAAGAGGATTGTATACCAAGATCATACAAACTAGCATTCCCTTGTACCAACAACATTGCAGAATACGAGGCTTTAACTATAGGTCTCAGGATAGCAGTACAGTGGAACATTATGACATTGAAGGTATATGGAGATTCACAACTTATCATAAATCAAGTGAACAATGAGTACCAAACAAAGGATGATAAGCTAGCTCCATACAAAAGGCTGGTGGAAAATCTCAAGGAATATTTTGTTGACATCACATTTGAGCAAGTACCAAGAACCAACAACAGAGCAGCAGACGCAATGGCAACTATTGGATCACTCTTAGAGATCCCTCAAAATGTTCTGAAATATGACTTCTTGGTAGAGCAGCTTCTCGTACCAGCATTCAAGGTACCAGAGTCAGAATTTGTGGGTGAAATCGTTGGTCCGAATGATCAGTGGTACCAAGACATTTACACATACCTTAGGATAGGTATCATTCCCGCAGATTTGCGTTCAAGCCTTAGACGAACCTTTATCAAGAAAGCATCTCGTTTTGTCATTTTAGGAGAAACCCTTTATCGTAGAAGCATAGAAGGAACCTTACTAAGATGTCTTAACCCTGAGGAGGCTTCGACTGCCCTAACTGAGGTGCACAATGGCATCTGTGGTTCTCATTCGAGTGGCATGACCTTGTCTAAGAAATTGCTGAGGAGTGGATATTACTGGCCTACCACGGACAGAGAGGCACATGAATATGTCAAGAAGTGTCTACAGTGTCAGCAACACGGGGACCTCATCCATGCTCCAGCTCAAGAGCTTCATTCAATCATCACACCATGGCCCTTTTCACAGTGGGGACTCGATCTCATTGGGAAAATCACACCCACCTCATCCAACATTACAAATTCATTATAGCACTTGGCGGAGTACTTCACCAAGTGGGTTGAACCCATACCTATGACCTACATAACAGGAAAGCAGATCTCAAAGTTCATCCTGAACTATCTCATATGCCGCTATGGTGTTCCACAGGCTATTATCTCAGATAATGGGACACCATTCAAAAATCAGGAAGTCCGTGACCTATGTGATAAATTCAAAATCCAACATCGCTTTTCCACCCCATACTATCCCCACGGCAATGGCCAAGCAGAAGCTACAAATAAAACCATCCTCAAAATCGAAAGCTTGATCCAATGGCGCCCGGTCGTGGCGGCATTGCAACAATCACGCGCTGGCTTACGAACTAACTCACTTTTGCTTTGAGGGTGCCACACCATTTTCCTTGGTCTGGTCCGGTCATCTTGCCCATTATTGAGATCGGTTACCATCCCACCAGTGTCATTCAAAACCTCATCCTGGGGGCGAGGGAGTATCGAGTTTCAAGACTGAACGAACTGGAACTGTTGGACGAGCGACGTTTGGATGCTTTAAACCATCTGCAAGTGTATCAGAATAGACTGAAAAGGAGCTACAACAAGAAAATCAGAAGCAGAACTTTCCAAGTTGGAGAATTAGTCTTAAAAGAAAATCAGAAGAATGTCCCAAATCCCAGCAGCAAAGGAAAGTTTGAACCCAATTGGTTAGGGCCTTTCATTGTCACAACAAGCTACAAATCAGGGGCATATCAGCTATCAACACCCGAAGGGGAACCTCTGCAGGAGCCCATGAATAGCTCCCATCTCAAAAAGTTTTATGCCTAATTCTTTCAAGGTATAGAACAAAAAATCCAAAAAAATCAGAAAAAGTCCTAAAAAAATGGTTACTTCGGCGAAAACCTGGCAA
>VDFB02353493.1:98581634-98956041 GCA_007258455.2 Sequoia sempervirens | reverse complement strand
GGGGCATCCAGAAAATCAGAAATTTTTTAAATTTTAATTGGAAAGTTTATTCTTTGAACCAACGCAACAAGTACATTGCTTCAAAGAGGGGAAAAATGTAGACATGCAAAATTCACATTATGCATTCGATCAGATTCGGTCAAATTAGCTCTTACATTAGGCAAATTCATCACTTTCATCCATTCATTAAATAAGTTCATTTATCAAATAAATCCTTATCATTCAACCTTCATCCTGCATTATCCATTTAATTAAAAAAATCAAAAAGCCATTTAAATCAAATCCTAAATCATATTCCACCATTTTCTGATTTAAATAAATCAAGTATTTAAGTCCAAAAAGTCAAATCATCTAATCAGCATTAAATCAACATAATCATCATCTAATCCTAATCTAATACTAATCACATCCCACTTGCATTATCTAGATCTAGCCACTTGCACAATAAATCAATTTTATTGATTTATTAAAATCTCATTTTCTCTCAACATGACAAGTCAAACAGGGCATTTATTGCTCTTCTTTCTTGTCCCCCTCTCAAAATTTATTGCAAATTTGAATTCAAAATTTCCCCCTCTTGGGCACTCTTCCCAAATCTTGCACATACATCCATCAATCACATGGTGACAAGTGTCCTCAACTCATTGGCTTGTTTTTTATCCCACATTGGTCCCTCTTCAACATTTGGCATTTTGAAAATCTTGAAATAGGAGCATCATCCTCAAGCAAATCCTTCACAATCTCCACAATTTCATGCAAGGTTACTCTCTTAATTTGAGAGCTCATCTTGCTCATCACTCCACCATCTTCATAGCATTTCATCATCTTGGGCTTTTTATCAAGGATTGGGAAAGGGTCACTAGCACATGTGACACCAATCCACTATGAGATAGAGTTGGATCATGTCTTTCATATGCATTATTTAGTTTCTATTGTTCCATTTTTATTGCATGATTGATGTGTTTCATTATTTCATAGGGATGTTAAAATGGTGTTTTAAACTAATCATTTTGCAGATTTTAGCATCCACAGCAGTCAAAATAAGAGGGTGTTGTTACAAAACAAGCCTACTCACAAATTAGATATATTGAAGAAGAGTATAATGGGTATTTGGAATGGTGAGTATTTTGTGGGTTTGGAGGTTTATTTACAAGATATGATCAAAAATCACTGTTTGGTAACCTATAAGCAAATTTGAATGAATTGTGAACAAGACACCAAGTTCTGGGTTTTCACGTTAGAAAGTTTGTTGATTTGTGATTGAATAGAGAACCCCCACCCTTCTCTGAATCAAATTGGTATCAGAGCATATGTTTTTCTCATTTGAGGAAAAGTTTTAATTTGAAGGGAATAAGATGCCTCTAAATGGAAGCACAATCATTGCTAGGAAAATAAGACTGATGGAGTCTTGGGAAGCTCTTTTAGCCATAATTTCAACAATTGAAACAAACCAAACAATAGGTAAGGCCACTCTAGATGAGACTGACCGAGAGAAAGAGGAAGAGGGTGAGAATGAATACCCTCCAGGAGGATCCCATGAGCAAGATTTGGATCCTAAAGAGATGAGGATGGTTAAGATGTTGAAGGTTGTTAGGGGATATGCTTCTTAGGTGAAGATGGAATTTCCCATCTATGGTGGGAAGATGGATAGTGAAGAGGTATTGGATTGGGTTGATGCACTAGATAATTATTTTGAATACAAGGAGGTAGTAGATGAACAAAAGGTGAAATTTTCTAAAACTAAGTTGAATGGCCCTACCCTAACTTGGTGGAATTATGTGTAGAAAGAGAGAATGAAAAAGGGAAAAGAAAAAAATAATTCATGGGATAGGATGGTTTTTAAAGTTAAGGGACAATTTCTACTCAGTGAGTATGCAATTCAGACTTTTAGAAAGCTTCAAAACCTTAAACAAATGGAGATGGATATCATGGCTTACACAAAGGAGTTTCATAAATTGAGCATTAGAGCATGTCATGTTGAGGATGAAGTTGAGAAGATATGAAGGTATATGAATGGGTTGAGGTTCAATATACAAGATGAAATGAGTATGGCCACCCCAAGAATGGTTGAAGAATGTTTCCAATTGGTTGTTAGAGAAGAAGAAAAGTTGAAGAGAAATAAGAAGAAACAAAATAGGGGCATAGGAAATATTTCTATAGGAAGAGTTTCCTTTCTTAACTCAAGGAAGTCATATGAGAGCTAAGAAGATGCAAATAAAGGCCAAGAGCAAGGGGCATATCAGAGAGGTGGATTTACAGGGAGTGGATTAGGTTTTAGAGGCAAATATGGAGGTTAAGGAAGAGGGTCACAAGGATTCATAGGAAGATGTTATCAATGTAATAGATTTGGACATCAAACATGGCAGTGCAATGAAGGTCAAGACTCTACTTCAACTGGTGAAGAAAGGAGAAATCAAATTTTTCAAGGAGAGGATTGTGAAAGTGTGGGCTCAACATCACAACATGTTACTCTCGAGGTTGGTGAATCTCTTATGGTAAGAAGGGCTCTCAACAAAGCATCAAAGAGAAGGAGCCATCACAAATAAGAACACTCTTCAAAACAACTTCTAAGTGCATGGGTAAGGTATGTAAGTTTGTAGTTGATTCAGGTTGTACTGATAATATGGTGTCCATTGAAATGGTTGAGAAACTAAAATTTCCTATAATACCACATGATACCCCTTATAAATTTTCTTGGTTGAATGAGGGTCAATATGTTTTGGTGAATGCACAAAGTTGGGTTGAGTTCAATATAGGAGGGCATAAGGAAAAAATTCCATGTAATATATTTCCTATAGATGTGTTTCATTTGTTGCTAGGGATGCCTTGGCAATTTGATAGGAATGTTAGGTATGATGGGGGAAGAAATACCTATGAGATAGAAAAAGATGGAATCCCCTTTACTTTGATGCCATTAATAGAAGATGATAAAGGAAAAACTAAGGCAACCAAGGTGATGATGGTAGGTAGAAAGGAGTTCATAAAGGAAAAAGAAGAAGAGAACATACATCTTGCAACCACTTCTAAACATGAATTTACTTAGACAAAAAACTTGAAGCATAACTTGATTTTGGAGGGAAATGATATTGAGTTGAAGGTCAAGGATGAATTGATTTTGTAGATCCAAGATTGGGTTAAGAAGTATGTTGCAAGGATGATGATAAGAGGGGTGTTGCATTCATTATTTTTAAAAGGGGATGTTGGTTAGTATATTCCTTTCATATAAGAGGTTGATGAACTTGAGAAATAAGTAGGCATAGGGGTACAACAATAGGTGGAGGAAGGAAAAAACTTGGAACTTGCATCCATTTCTACACCTGAAGACATTGTAACATGTATGAACAAAGTTGAGAGATCTAATTGAAAACAAGAAACTCCATTTTATATATTGCAAACTAAAAATATCATAGGAAAATAAAAGTATAGTAATTGTGTAGACATCAAGGAGAAAGCAATATCCAACATTGCAAGTTTTAGTGATAAGAGTTGTGTTGTGGACTCTCAATCCAATCCCTTTTCAAATTTGCTAGGTGACAACATTAGTAACGAAAGTGCACTTTAGATTTTTCTCTTTTTCATTCATAATGAAGACTTAAACATTCATTACAAATGTTTCACAAGGAGATAGGGTAAATTAGTCAGGTTTATCCTTTTGTTCAAAGGGTAGTAACACTAATCAAGAGACTAGCTTTGAAGCCATGATCAACAGGGACAAAGAGAAATTGAACATCAATTTTGTTGAAATTGAATACTTAAGGAGTAAGGGGCCTAAATTTAAGATGAAACATGTTTTTTATAAAGCACAAGGTGTTGGGACAATATACGTAGTTCCTCAAACAAATTGGAAGCAACTACATATTGAAGAGACAAAATACCATCAAGGGGTCATTAATTTCCAAGCTGGACATTTACCTTTTGATTTTTTTTAGTATGGGATTATGTGGAAAGTCATACTCTCTTAAGGGATGAGTGAGGATAATTTCCTCAGACATGGTTACATAGTTTGAGACTCAAGGGGGACATGAGTCCTTTTTTTGCCTAGATGCATGGTGCAGGGGTACCTAGTCAAATGTTACAAATTTGGTAGATAATGTTGGTTTGTTGTGGTTTAGTCATAGTTTTGGGTGCAATACAGTATATTTAGACTATTTTCAATGTAATGAGTCATACTGGGTCAGTTTGGAGTCAAGTTGTCAAATTTTACAAAATGTTGCAAAAGTTGCATAAGCAACTTTGCAATTTTTGTCATATGTGGAAGGTGAACGGTCATGTATTCAAAAAGTGGTTATGAACCATTTGTTTTTGGTTGTAAAAGTTTAAATATGCTTTGTAAAAGTTTGAGACAACATTCTGGAGAATATTTTGACGATCAAGCAATAGTAATTCTCTATTTTTTGTGCAATTTTTTGTATTTTCTACTGCTACAAAAGACTGTGCAACCCTGTACGGCTAGGAAATAATGTGAAACTTAATTAGTTCAATGGTTCATTGAATATTTTAACATTTCAAATTGGTTTGATCTATTTTCATTGAGTTTGAAGGGAGTTTAAGTGATTTTCCTAAAAATAGATTGTAAACTTAGGGTTTGAGCACAAAAATCATGTTTTGAAGCCCATTCCACTAGTGGAAAATTATCAAAATTGGTGGAATGGAGGTAGGTAGATATATTTCAATGTTTTAGGGGTTTCTAAGAGTAGGGAATGGAGTTAGGGAAGTATTTGTGCAAGCCCTAGCCTAATATCTCAATGTATTAGGCTTAAGTGGATAGGTAGAGGTAGGGTTTCAATGTTAGAAGATTGGGAAATGTTACTAGTTGATAGAAGTCATTGATTCGGACCCTATATGACCTGCGAGGAGCAATGGAATGAAGCTTGGTGGTTTGGGAGCTGAATTCTACATAGTTGCTTTGTAAAATAGACTTAATTTGGCCTAAGGGTAGGATAGCAGTCAAAATAAGAGGGTGTTATTACAAAACAAGCTTACTCACAAATTGGATATGTTGAATAACAGCATAATGGGTATCTAGAATGGTGATTATTTTGTGGGTTTGAAAGTTTATTTTCAAGATATGATCAAATATCACTATTTGGTAACCTATACGAAAATTTAAAGGAATTATGAACAAGACACCAAGTTAAGGTTTTCATATTAGAAATTTTGTTGATTTTTGATTGAATAGAGAACCTCCAGGATTCTCTACATCACATCAATTAAGGGTGTCACCAATGATGGCATACTTGGAGGCTTTGCAAATAAATGTTTTGCATTAGTTAAAAAAGAGCTCAAGGGGAAGGATATGGTCATGGAGGTAGTCATAAATATTTTGTTACCATGGGGAGTTGGGACCAAAAAGTTTTGTAGACCATATTAGACTCAAGGATGTAAAATATAGTGATCAACAACTATTCTACTAGAAATTTGGATTGAGGCATATTGTTTGGTATGTCTAAGAGAGAGCCAATTGTGGCCATGGCATCTGCTACTTTATTCTGAATGTGGGGGATTTGATGAATGATTATTATATCAAATACTATTTGAAGATATCTACCATCCATTTGGATGGGGTGAGATTTTCATCCTTGGTGTCATAATCATCACTAACTTGTCAAATTACTAGTTGAGAATCACCATATACTTGCAAGTTCTTGATCTTCCACTTGATTTCCATTTGAAGTATTCTGGGAAGAGACTCATAAATTGCTATGTTTTTTGTACATGGGAAGGTGATTCTGAATGGGTATGTGCAGGATCATGATGGGCCAAAAAGTGGCGATATGATGGGTTTTTGTAGGGTATGTGGTTGGTGACCTTTTTTTACCCAAAATTGATGAAACGAAAATGGTTTTTAAAGGAGATTCTTAGCTTTCCACCAATATAAATTATGCTTTATTTTGAATTAAATAAATAATAATTATTTATTTTCTACTTGAATTACACCTAAAGTCCTGATTGATAGGCTGATTGAAAAAAATCTATAGCTTTCAAATGGTATCACATTTTTTGAATCCAAAACATGTGTCACATTCTATGCTTCACATACTATAGGAATTAAAAAAAATAAATGAATTTCATGAAGCTTTGACCGAGTTAAGGTGGTTAGGCATAAGAGTTTTTTTATTTTTTAAAATTTGTAATAAAAATTTTATAATAAATTATTTACTTGGAAAAAATTAAAAAAAAAATTCATCACATCGTGACATGAGTCCTCTACTTATATCTAAAATATTATAAAACAATATTATCATTTTATTGTGGTTAGGGTGGTCAAACAGACACATGCTTCTTATTTTTTCCCTAAAATCTAAGTACTACTACATTGAAATTTCAAATTTTCACCAAAAATATTTTTTTTTAAATAAACCTAGTAGTTTAGAAACTACATTCAATTTTCTTCAAATTCTATTCTTACATATTTCTGAAATAATATAGATAACTTATTCAAATATTTACGTCAAGTTGCCTAACTCTGATTTTTCAAAAAAAATTGCCACTTAAGGGCCTATTTTTTCCATGATGATCCTGCACATACCTGAATGATTTAGGAAAGGTATCACCTTGAGGGGTGATAAATAGTATGCCTACTCCTGAAGCATGGTTTTTGTGGGACCCATCGAAGTAGAGTTCCATTTCATTAGCATGTCCATAGTGAATATAGATTCATCTAGGAAATCAAAGACCAATGGGTGATCAACCTTAGTTGGTACATCTACAAATTGATTGGCAATGACTTGTCCTTTTAATTCTTTTCTCTCAACATACTGAATATCATACTCATTGAGTATCATGACCCATTTAGCTAGTCACCCTATCAAAGCTTCCTTACTAAGAAGATATTTCAATGGGTTTATCTTGGTGGAAAGCTTCATCTGATGGTTTAGCATGTAGTGCCTAAGTCATTAAGTGGAAAAACCACCACAAGACAAGCATGTTCTATTGGACTGTAATTTAGTTTATAAATGACCAAGGTGTGACTAGTATATTATATCCCTCATTCACAGCCTTCATCATCATTTTGTGCAAGTAATACCCCCAGTAAAAATGTAGTTGCTAAAATATAGAGGATGAGAGGTCTCCCATGGATAGGTGTCATTCAAATTGGTTGCATCAATAGATAATTCTTAATCTATTGAAAGGCTCCCTATCACATGTCTATCCACATGAATGATACATCTTTTTTGAGTAAATGTTGAAATGGATGTATTTTGTTAGCTAGTTGTGTTACGCATCATTTGATAGATTGTAGTTGGCCTTGCAGTGTGCCTAGCTAACCTATGTTCTTGGGTGGAGGCATGTCTATTATAGCTTTGACTTTTGTTGGGTTTACTTCAATACCTCATCTAGAAACTATATAACCTAGGATTTTTCTTGATGTTACTCCAAATACACACTTCTTGGGATTTAATATAGCTTCATATTCTTCCATCCTTTTGAAAATATTGTCTCAGTCTCACAAGTGGTCACCTCATGTCAATGATTTTTCTAGTAGGTCATCTATATATTCTTCCATTAGTGTATGCATCAGGTCATGGAAAATTGTCATCATGACACGTTGGTATGTAGCCCCTAGATTCTTGAGTCCAAAAGGTATGAAATTCCAATACTAGATTCCCCATGGACAAGTGAAGGTTGTCTTAAGTTGATCTTCTAGAGATTCTGATTTGGTTATACCCTGAGAAGCCATCCATGAGGGATCACATATCATAACTAGCTATCAAGTCTACGATTATGTCAATATTTAGCAAGGGGAAATCATCCTTCAAACATGCCTTATTCAAATCATGAAATTTGGTGCAAATACGAATCCCACCTGTTGGTTTTGTTATTGGCACAAGGTTGGAAATCCACTATGGATAGTTGATTGACCTGATAAAGCCAACATCTAGTAGTTTCTTTAGTTCAACCTTGACTAACAAAGCAATATTTGGATGCATCTTCCTGGGCTTTTTCTTGACCGGTTTGGCATTGAGATGTAGTGGTAAATTTTGCAATACCAACTTAGGGTCTAACCTAGGAATGTTAGCATAGGACAAAGAAAATTTAATCTATTTTTCTGCAAAAAAGGTATGAAACTTAGGTTTCTCTAACTTTGTTAGTGATGCTGCAAAGTGGATAACCTTGGGATTTTCATCTACACTAATGTTGAATTCCATAAAATTTTCAATAAGCATTAGTGATTTCTCTTTGTTAATAGGAATAATATCCAAACCTCCATCCTTGTGTGCCTTAGAGAGATTTTTTCCCTCTGATATGTTCTTTCTTTTTTAATTTTTTTTTGTCTAAAGGTGCATTACGATTTTCACCTAGAGACTCTTTTTTGTTTTGTTTTGTAATTTTTTTATTTTTGCAACTATAGGGGTGGAAAGACTCCTCAAAATATGCCACATGATCCAATTCAATGGTAAATCCAACCTTATGATCACCAATAGGAATTCCTTCTCTCAATCCTTGAAATTGGCAATGGCTTCCTTGTTCTCAATTACATCTAAGACATGAGGTCCTTGTTTGTCCCAATCGATGAGTTGAGGGTTCACTAAAGGAATTCCATCATCATTAGCATCAAATTTTAAAGTGGATAAGGTAAAGACGAAGGTTTCATCAGGGTCTTGGGGCATAGTGTTAGATAGGTAAAGGTCAGTAAAGACTCTACCTAGTTTGTAGTCACTTTTCATGCAAGAATCCCATTCATATTTGTTGGAGTTAGTGGTATCGTAATAACACTCTTCGGATGATATAATTAGAAGCACTTACTTCCTTACTTGAAGGCATTGTGATACTAGGAGTGTCTATCTTAATTGGTTGAAACACCAGCCCTAGGAATTTTGGTCATTTAGACACTCACAAAGGTTCAATCTTTCCACTTTTTTCCAATCCAAGTTCACTATGTCCATCATATCCTTTTTCTTGCATAATTTTAAAACCTTTTTCATATTGTTAAGTGGCTATTTGTGTGAGTAGAGGAGCTTCTTCATTGTCTTCTCTATAGAGCCAAGAGGTCATGTCTTCTTCATTAATGACTTCTAACTCCCCCATTTTGTAAAAGTAGTTGTTGGAGGCATGTGAATAGTGACCTTGGGTTGTCTCTTGTCTATTGTTGGTTTTCCATATGACTTAGGAGTTGTAAACTTGCTGATATAGTAGGATGACTTCATGTGGTATTCATCACACCACTTGTCTTGGACCTCAATCTTGAGATTAGAGGGTGGTTTCTTGGAATTGGATGCCTTAGATAGAGTGGAGGGATCAATGTAGTGAGATGAATTGAAAGATGAGGCCTCTTGATTAACGAGTACCTATTGTTAGGTGGTCCCCCTCAGGTTGTTGCAATATTAGAATGGGTCAGGATCACTAGGGATTGTAATTTGAGTACCTTCATGGGGAAACTTAAGGCATTTATGGTATGAAGATGGTACAACTTTCATGTTGTGGATCCATGGTCAGCCTAGGAGGAGGTTATATGGGAAGTTGAGATCCAATAATTGGAATTTGGTGTTCATTATATAGGTCCAACTCTAATTGGTAGCGTAATAACACTCTTGAAGGAGTGTTATTTGTCATCATATTCATTGATAATAATGCACTTGGTTGTGTCTACACATGCCTTAGAAAATCCTAATTCCTTAAATATTCTAAGAGTACAAATGTTTAACCTTGCTCCACCATCTACCAATTCTTCTCTTACTTTGTGTTTATGGATGAATACCTCAAGATGCAAGGGGTCATTGTGATTGGCCTTTTGTCTTGAATAGTATTGGTCAAAGAAAGTGACATGATGAGAGTTAGAAAAGTAGTACACCATATCCTATAAGTGATTGAAATCAAGGTTCAATGGGTACACAAGTTTCTTGTAAGGCTTTGTCTAGAATGGCTCTATGTTTAGGTGATATACTTAAAAACTCAAGGATACAAATTTTCACGGGTGTCTTCCCCAAATGGTAAAGTAAATCGTATTGAAACTTTGGTTGTCATTTCTTTGAGGGAGAATCCTTGATGGTCACCTTTGTTCGACAAATATTGATAACACATTCTAGTGGTTTCTTGATGGTAATGGTATTGACATAATCGTTGGTAGTGCAAATGTGATTTATTATGGTAGTATAATCAAATTTGGCATTGGTGTAATTGGTAGAATTGTTGATTGTAGTACCCAAATTAGAGGCCTTTCCTTCTCCATGGTCATGTAGAGGATCTTTAAATACTTTATGGTTGCTATTAGAGGATTGTTATTGTCCATTCACTTCGATAGTGTCATTTTTAATGAGATCTTGTATCATATTCTTCAATTTTCAGCATTAGGAAGTGGAGTTTCCTTTAGCTTGGTGATATTCACAAAAGACACTATCATCCCACCAAGAGGGTTTGAACTTCCTTGGGTCATATGGTTTTGCATCGGGAAGTGTTATGGAATTGTGTTGCAAAAGTTTCTTGAAGACAGACTCGATTAGCTCCCCTAAAGGAGTGTATTTTTGACTTGTGAGAAACCTCCTTTGGTCTCTTTGTTCTTATGTGTTTTGGACAACATTTTTCATGTTCTCGAGAGAATGTGGTGTGTTGTTGGTTGTATTGGGTCCCCTTAGTGTAATGGTAGGGCATATTTGTATTATCTTGGCATCAACTACTTCGTCATTGGTCACATTCTTGTTGTGGGCCCAATATTTATTTTTGTCATTGGAAGTGTTTTGGCTAGTCATGTTCTTGCTGAAGGTTTTGATGTCTCCTTTTTCAATAAGTTCTTTTTCAAGGATAATTCCTTTCTCTACTAGATTTTCTAATGAGGCGCAACATTTCATTCACAACTCATGTTTCAAGTTTGAATTGAGATTCTCTACAAATATGACAATCTTTTGTTTTTTGAGTATTTTGATGGGGCATGTGCTAGGTAAATCTCTCCATATTTGGAAGAATGTCACAAATTTTACACCTTATTGTGTGGTATGACATAAGGTTGCAATCGTTATCTCATTATCAATGTTGAATGAAAAGTGTTCTAAAAATTTGTTGGCCAAGTCTCCCCATGTTCAATTGCCAGTTGGTAGGTGTGTAAACCACTCAAGTGGATGTCGTATAAGAATTCATGGGAATAGTCCCATGAGATATGTGGTTTCATATACAATGTCTGTGCAAGGAATAGAAAAATATCTCACATGTTTGATAGGGTTTCCCTTCCCTCTATATTTAGGAAAGTTAGGCATGACATATCCATGTTGGAAGGGAGGCATGTATAGAATTTTTTCAAATGGATATGGACATAAGTCCTTTGTGGAGTAAGTCTTCTTATTGGATATTTGCATGTTCTCCATTTATTGTTCTAAGGAAAGCATTTGAGTTGTTAGGACATCCAATTGGGTCAAGGATGTGTCTTGTGTATTGTCCATGTTGGCATGTTGTAATCCAATGTTTTGAGATGGATTTTGATTGGACATGTATGTATGTGATGTGTTTTGGTTTTTCATATGATGGGTGAAGATACTATTTGGTTATGAATTTTTTGGTTGAAAATTAGAATTTGATCTATGTAAGTGGGATTGGATTGTGATTTCCATGAACTTAAAAAAGTGTGGCCATGTAAGTTTTGGTTGCCATGTTGTGTAAAAGGACCTTTGGTGTTGTTTGGGGTAGAACCTTGGATATTTTGTTGTGCAAGCATACTAGGAGTAGGCCCTTGTTGTGATGTGACAATATGTTGATAGGTCCCTATTTGGTATAACATTTGACATGGGAGTTTTAGGAGTATTAAAAACAATCTTAGGTCACTTGCTTGTCTTGTTTAGAACCATGAAAAAAGGAGTCGAGGATGATGCCCATTTAGATATGGAAAAAGGATTGAATGATGTGCCAAAGGGTTGTGTTGTGTTGTGTGTCATTGCTTGTATTCCAAATGGTGATGTATGGATTGTAGTTGAGTCTTGTGTGGAACCTCCTAGTGGTATGGAAGTACTGACTTGTGGGATGGAGCCACTAGAAGTAGGGGTATTATTTCCTTGGTTTTTTTTCTTTGGTGTAGGCATTGCTTGTAATGTGTTGATATCAAAACCATGGGGAAGTTTTTATCCTTCATGCAATAGTTTATCTAGGAAGCGTTGGGGGTCTAATGCCACTATTTCATCCACAAAGAGCTCACTTCGAGATCTTGTGTAGTAGCCTCTACTTCCTATATAGTGACACATCCTTCTTTGTCTCCAATGATGAATTTTTCAAATGGATTTGGAAATGAATTTTGTGGTCTAGGTATGCCATGGGAAGAAGTACCAAAGGGGTTGAAAAACTCATCATCTTGGGGAAATTCCATCTCTTTTCATTTCTTTTGCAACCTTGTTTCAACCATAAAAGGACTTGTGAAGGTGGAGTATGATATGTGATGTGATGGGTATGGTAATGCAAGGATATGACTATGCAACTATGTTTTTTGGATTTTTCCAAGTATAGGAGATGTCTAATAATTATGCCAAGATGAATATTAAAATTTACAAGATGTCAAGATGTCAATAGAATAGTTTCATAATAAGGTCAAAATATTTGGTATATGTATGTCTAGGGTATGCAAGACTAGGTATGCAAGATGACTATTTTTTTGGATTTTTGAGGTATAAATGGTGTCTAAGGATGATGCCAAGATAAGGCCTCAAGGTGACAAGATGTCAAGATGTCAATGGGATAATGTCATTGTCTCACCTTTTCTTGATATGGGAATAATTAATGATGAATTAGACTCAATGAGGCCTTGATTTGGTGTTGTGAGGTGTTTTACACATCCACACTAGGTCTTGGACCCTTGCAAACTAAATAAGTTACATTTAACAATGTCTTGTGAAGGTGTTGTAAAACACTTTCACGCCTCTCTAGACTTAATGGACATATCTTTCCTTAATTCAACATTATAAAATAAATTTAATTGCATTATCACATCAATCTAGAATGCTTGTGAACTAAATTTGACTTTAATCTAATGTCCTACACATTCACATTGGATGTTGTGCCTTTCTAGGTTAAGTGGACCTCATTTTAGTGTTGTAAAGTGTATTTAATCACACTTTCACATTGAACTTTGTGTCCAAAGCCCTAATTACTCTTTACATCATCATTAATAGGCCCCTATGGACCCATATTGTGCATCCCAAGGTATAATTTGATCAAATACTTGATGAAATCAACATAAGAATAGAAATTCCTCATTCCCCAACATTCCAGCTATCAATAGGTACCCTCTTGGATTAAGTCACTCATCTAGGCGAATGTGTCCCTACTAGGTGGGACTAAGTGGCCCAACATGGTGACTTAGTCAAATTTGGCCTATTTTTGAGCTTTGAACGGGAAATGTTGGATTTTAAGTTTACTTTTCTTTCATGTAGAACTTAGGGGTCCAATTAATGGGGAAATAAGGTGGATTTCCTATAAATATAAGTCTATAAACCCTAATTCATAATCAACTTAACTCATCATTTTCCACATTTTGGTGAACCTGACTTTTGAACATTTTTTCTTCCGATTTCAAGTGCATTCTAGGATTAGTTTGCATTAACATTGCATTCAATTTTGCATTAGTTAATTTTCATTCTAGGGTTTAATGATTTTGCATTAGTGAAAGTGCATATAGTTTTCCCTTTTGCATATTAAATCATTGCAAAACATTTGAAAACTACATTTTCATTTAATATTCAGGTCATAAAAACTAAAAAGCATCAAAATCTATTGAAAATTTCTAATTTTTTTGAAAAACCCTAACTGGGACTAATTCACCATTCTGGGTGACTTAGTCCTAGTCTAGATTTTTCACTATCTATTATAGTGTCAGAAACCTCATTTCTGAGCTTCCTAGGCTTCCTAGTATCATATACTATAAGTCTGGAAAGTTTCAGGAGCATTCATTTCATGCATCTAACTCATAAATATTAATTTAGGGTAGTCATTTTTTTAAAATCTTTTCAATTACAAGCATCACTAGATTTGAAAATGTTCACATTTCTGAAATTTTGCATAACATGGCTAAAAGTACTTTTCACTTTTGCATACATAATGTTTTTATTCATAAAACTTTGCATAATTTTGGTAAAAGTGATTTTCATGCTTGCATATACATTGTTTCCATTCTTAAAGCTTTGCATACATTGGATAAAAGTGTTTTACATCTTTGGATATACATTGCTAAAACATTGCATGAAATATTTACACATACTTTTCATTTTTGTTCAAACAATGTTAGTGTCTCACATATTTAGACATGTTTAGAAAACTTTCCAATCCCCTCCCTATGAGAGTGTTTTTGTGAAAGTGAATACAACCATGGACATTCCTAACAATCATATTTGTTATTCTCCTAATATATCTCCTATTGATGAAGAAGATATTTCAATAGAAGAATCAATTAATGAGAGTTTTGAGAATGCTAGTTGTTTCTCTCCTTTTACCTCTCTTAGTGGAAAAAAAATTCATAACCAACATAACATAGCCATAGGTAATCATGACGCTAACATTTGTCCTTCTCCTAGTATCTCTCATCATTGTGAAGAAGATACTTTGTTGTTAGAAAACACAATCAATGATGGTCATGACTATTTTAGTTGCCCCCCTTCACCTAGAAAAACCCTTCTTAAGAAAGAACATTCAACCATTGCTCAATCGCCTACTTGCGATGAAGTCATTTTAGAAGAACCAATCCATGAATGTCAATAAAATTTGATTTGTAGTTCTCCTAAAAATGCTCCTCCTAGGGAGAATATTATGGTGCAAGAAAATGAAAAGAATAGTAATGTGTCTTTCTTAGATAAAAAGGTGACTCTAGATTTCCCTTCATTAAAGATACATCAAACCCATACCACTAAGGTTATGAACATGCAAGTTTCCATTAGACCCCCCTCGACCACTAGACCTCATACATACCCCGTGGGGCATCCTACGAATCCTCTAATTCTCTACCCACCTTCACATAAACAACAAAATAAATTCCAACTTGAAATCATCCTTTATCGACTATCACATAAACCTCCACCTCCACCTAAACCCAAGTTTACTCTTTATCCACCTACACATGATGATGTTGCTCACACACAGTACACTAGAAACAATTCGTGACCACAATAACCCACCCCAACACCATTACCTTTTCCTAATCCCTTATTGCCTAGTGCTCCTTAATTAAATTCACACATTAGGGAGTATGATCTTGTTGAACAACTTACGAATACTCCTGCCAAGATATCCCTTTGAGAACTTCTTTAGAATTCACCTACTTATCACACTATGCTTCAAACAACCTTACAACAAGTTCCTATCCCTTCTAATTCATAAGCAAATGACATAGCAGCCATAATTCAAGGATTGAACGCTGACATTGTTTTCCACCAAAGTGAACTCCCCCATTTAGATGTGCAAAAACAAAATGATGCTTTCATGATCATTTCTCAATACAATATGATAGGGAAAAAGTGAACCCTTATTGATAATGGCTATGCTCTTAATGTGTGTAGAATAAACCTCTTAGATAGGCTTCATGTGGATTGATCAAAAAATCAACTTGATTCTTTATCTATTAAGGGCTTTGACAATGAAGAAAAGAAACCACTCGGTGTGATCAATTTTCCTATTATAGTTGGAGAGGCCACATTGCAAACACCAATCCATGTCACACCTCATAATATTTCATATAATATTCTTTTAGGATGTTTGTGGATTCATGAGATGTAGGAAGTTCCTTCAACTCTTCATCATAAAATGAAATACATTCACAACAACACAATCCACATCCTTGACACTGACCCTAATCCAAATAGTTGTTTGAACATTGAGAAAAACAAAGTGAATCATTTAAACACATGAACACAAACTACACAAATAGAACCCATTCAACAAAAAGAAAAATAAAAACATATTGAACAAGTCACGAACCTATTAGATGATGATTCAAGTTCCTTAAACTTCACACCAACACTCATGGATGTGTACAAGATCATAAACAAAGATTCAACTGAGGGAAATAAAAATGCAGTCATGAAAACACAAAACTCGCATGACCCTTCTAAAGCATCCACCTCAACCACTTTAGACCAAAATAAACAAATTATACAACAACCTTTAATGAACACAACAACGAACAACCACTCAATTCAAAAGAAATGAAAATTATTTATGGAAAAGGCTCATGAATTGAATTCGTTATATTTTACACCCTCCTATATAGGAGAGAAAAAATATCGCAATATAAATAGTCTTGCATAGGTATGACATCTTGTACATCTAAGCACAAAGTTTCTTTTTCACAAACCATAGGACCACCTTCTTACAATTATCAAGAGGGTATCTTATCAAGACTCCTCCAAGATCACTTGATCATCCTTCCTCTAAGAACTCGAAAGAAATTTTATGACAATACTTCATTTTGTACCTATCATAGAGTTCATGGTAATTCTACTAATGAATGTAAGGCTTTGAATAATAAAATCCAACATTTTAAGCATTTTGTTTTTCTTCCTTATGTGGGGAACCCCACTCCTCTAATTGATACCAATTTTCACTCTAGCATACATTTCATTAATCATTTAAGGTCATCCTTGTCCTACACTCAGTAGGGGAAAGGGGTTATGTAGCCTTGTCTTCATATGTCACTTGTCGTTGCCTCCTTTGGCTAGCTGTTAACCTTTCATGAAAATATAAGAGCAAGCTTGGGATTTGGACAACATGCTTTAAGTTGGCTCACATGTGACATACTACCTTTTTCATGATGTAGCTTCTAGGAAACATATGACTTGGCATAGGGATTTCTCAGTAAGCTCTCATGTCCTTCTACTTTAAAGCGATTTCTCATAGTAATGGTGTTAGAAACTGCTTTAAAGTGGGGGCATAGATTGACACTCATATTTCATTGTGTGATTTCTTTCTTCTTGTGATGTGTTCTCTTCTAGGTGGTGTCATTGGGCTTGATTCCCTCCAAGAGTGTGATACTTTGACACATCCTCTCTTGGAGGCATTAAGAACAATGCCCCATAAGATGAGACCTTGCAAAAACCAAGCAACATCCCTTTGAACATTCCTTGCACTATTTTTCCATTTACAACAATTATTATATGGCCACCTTGCATAACACAACTCAGATGCTTATGGCACCATCATAGTTGTCTATGAGTGTCAAGCATACGAAGTTTTGCTTACCTCATAGAGCTCAAAAATTATTTTGATTATGGTTCCTTTTCAAAGTTATTAGGAGGTATAAATTTGGTATCGTTGAAAGGGAAGTCCATTCTGAGGCATGAATTTTCCCCATATCCACCGTGTGAATTTCTCACCCCATGGACAACCAAAAGTTTTGTGGCCCTAGAGTGAGTATGTTGTGGATTTCTCACACCATGGAAAACAGAAATTTCCATGGCCCCAGAGTGAGTATACTTTGGCCTTCTCACCTGGTGGAAAACCATGAGTTCCATCACTCCAAAGTGAGTACATATTTCTTGTTCCTAGTTCTTTCCATGGCATGATCATGCATCTTTTCTTGTTGCAAATTATTTATCTTGTGCATGTCTTTTTTTCTTATGTTGGTTTGACATAGGATCTTAGGTCTTGGGGGTTTGTGCAACCTCCTTTGATCTTTTTCATCCCTTTTACATCCACATTGGTGTGATTGGACCCTATCTTGAATGTCTCCTTTAGTGTGAGTTTAAAGAAATTTCATCTTCTCACTAAAGTGGGGGCTTAATGTGCTGCCAAAAAGTGTATACTTTTCTTGATATGGGAATACTTAATGATAAATTGGACTTAATGAGTCCTTCATTTGGTGTTGCGAGGTTTTTTACACATCCACACTAGGTCTTGGACCCTTGCAAAATGAATAAGTTGCATTTAATGATGTCTTGTGAAGGTGTTGTAAAACAATTTCATGCCTGTCTAGACTTAATGGACCTATCTTTCCTTAATTCAACATTATTAAATATATTTAATGGAATTATCACATTAATCTAGATCACTTGTGAACTAAATTTGACTTTAATATAATTTCCTACACATTCACATTGGATGTTGTGGCTTTCTAGGCTATGTGGACCTAATTTTAGTGTTGTAAAGTGTATTTAATCACAATTTCACATTGAAATTTGTGTCCCAAGCCCTAATTACTCTTTACATCATCATTAATAGGCCCCTATTGCCCCATATTGTGCATCCTAAGGAACAATTTGATCAAATATGTCATGAAATCAACATAAGAAATAAAATTCCTCATTCCCCAACATTCCAACTATCAAAAGGGACCCTTTTGGACATAGTCACCCATCTAAGAGAATGAGTCCTTTCCAGGTGGCACTAAGTCTCCCAACATGGCAACTTAGTCCAATTTAGCCTATTTTTGATGTTTGAGTGGGAAATTTTGGAGTTTAATTTTATTTTTCTTTCATGTCGGCCTTAGGGATCCAACTAATGGGAAAATAAGGTGGGTTTCCTATAAATATAAGTTTATAAACCCTAATTCATAATCAACTTAACTCATCATTATTCATTCATCATTCATCATGTTCTCAAGTCAACCAAGTTAGGGTTTTATCATTCTAAGTCATCAAGATAGCTTCCAAGGACATTCAAGGGAAGAATAATCATCTTTTGTTGTATAAATTCAAGATAAAACATCATGGAAAGTCTCTAGCTCCATTGTTTCATGCTTCATTACATTATTTCTTCATTTTGGGTTAATTACCTCAAAAGGGGTTTGACCAAGGCAAACACCCATGCCCCCATGCCCTAACATTCATCATTTATTTCTCTTTCATTGTGTGTTTACAAATTTAGGCACTTTGAGTGTTTGAAGATAATTGAAGATTAGGTTGAAGACTTTTTGAAGACTTCTCCTTGCTTGCAAAGCTAAAATATCAACAAAAAGTCACTTTTAGGCCTGAAAATCAAAGTTTCAAAAGTGGACACCTATGAAGAGTCGAAGTGCAAACCGAGGGCTTCTGTTTCCCCTTTCAAATTTTCCAAAAATATAAAATTGGACTAAGTCACCAATAATGGTGAATTAGTTCCACTGTACATTCCTTTTAGTGATTTTTTATATATTCAAACACCCATTTGGCCGAAATGGGATTTAAACCAATTTTTCTAGATTTGGGACTAAGTTGTCTAGATTGGCACAAGTGTCCCAGTCAGCTTTTGCAATATTTTGTTAGGATTCCAAACCTTCATGCCATCCTTTTTCAACCTCTAGGTGCACACATTTTGTTTCATAGCTTTCTATCTAGTTTTGTTTGCATTTCTAGGTCATTTATCACATGTTTTCATACAACACTGTGTTTTCTAGCATGTTACATTTCTTAGGTTTAACATCAAAAAATCATTTCTTTTTCAATTTTTTGCATTTATACATCATAATTAGATACATTTCATTCATTTTACATTAATATTGAGTGTAGACATTAGCATTTTGGGCCCATTTCTCTCCTTTTAGGTGAAAAACCTATAAGAGTTAGAGAAACTCTTGGGTTACAAAAATCATTGTCCACAGTCACAATGAGGTCCAACGCTATGGAAATGTTTGTAACTAACATTTCAAGATGATTTCTAATGGTTCCAAGATAGAGAGTCAAAGTGACATTAGTCAAGATGTCAATAAGGTAATGTCACAATGAGATCAATATCTATGGTATACAAGGTGATTTTTTTTGGATTTTTCAAGGTATGTGGACTAGGGATTATACTTAGATAAATAACCAAGGTGACAATAGTAAAGGTTTCAAATGTTTCAATGAAGTTAATGTCCAAGAGTATAATGAGGACTAATGTATGCTGAGTGTATTGCCAGTGTAAGAGGATGATGGAGGATGAGAATGTTAATGTATCCTAAGATGGTAAATGAGATTACTAAGCACATTACAGTAGGTCTAAGGTAAGGTTACTAATCAAACTTAAGATCTAGCCAAGGAGAAAAAAATAATTTTATCAAGACCTCAAGGATGCTAATGGTTGAAATGAAAAGTTGACAAAGGTGGTCTCAAACTAGCTTTATGAGTTGAGGAGCTAACCAAAATGACAAAGGACTAATATGATGAAAATTAAGGTCAAGATAAATTTTATTTGGTATCCTATGGATTGCTCTAAAGTCTAATTAATTTCTAAATCCAAAGCCTACAACAAGGTCTATTCAATATAAAATATGACTTAATGTTTGACCCATGGAAATTGCAAAAGAATGCAAGGATGGGGTAATGGATGGAATGGAAATAGTAGATCTAGTGATTGAAAATTTGTGATCAAAGGACAAGGTGATGCTCAAGAATTGATTAGAGAATGGACTATCTTGTGTATCCCTAAAATTTTCAACAACAGACAATTGCGTTGTTCTAAGTGATAGTTGTGGTGTTCTGGGAATCACTTGCGATTTTCTATGAATTAGGTGCAAGTTTTAGAATAGAAGTTGTGGTGAATGACAATTAGTTGTGGTGAACAATTTTTTTTGACTTATGTTCAATTTTTTGACTCAATTTGGGATCTTTTTTTGGAAAAATTTGAATAACAAACATTGTAGATAGTCTAAAAACACTTTTTCACATCCTTTTATCTATCGACTCAAGGGAAAAGCTAGTTGGGTTCACTTGAGAGTTTTTTGTATGAATGTGTCTCCTTTAGTACGACCCTCTAAAGGTAAACAAAAGTGAGACAAGTTTCTTGTTTTTGATCCCAAAGATCACACAAAGTGCAAGGAGAGAGCATACACAACACCTTTTTCTCACACTCACATGGGGTTCATTAACCTTAATAATTCAAAATATGTGGGTGATAAATAAAGTGCTAAGAAATGTTTTTGATTCTTAAGATCACCAAAATGGTGTGAGAGAAGAGCATACAAACCTCTCAACAAAAGGAAAAACAACAAGACATGGAAGATAATGATTTATTTTAACCCTCAAAGCAATATGTGAAAGAAAACACCAAATGCAAAGTTGTTTTCAATTTTAAAGCCAGTGAGTGAATATGCAAAGTTATTTTTAAATTGAATGAACTTGTAGTATGCAAGTTGATGTAAATTTAATCCCAAATGACTAAATATGCAAGTTAATTTTAACCAAATAAGTGTGATTAAATAAATTTGTAAAATGGGACAAGACAACAAGTTAGAAAAATCAAATAAAAATGCCTCCTTTCCACCTATTCCACTATTGATGGTGTTTTTAGTACTGCAACAACATAGATATAATACTTTAGTATCCTATCTTTCTTAAAAGGTAAAATTCTATCAACTAGCCTCAAGAAATAACCTCGAGATCTCTAATGTCAGGTCTAGACAATGCATAAACAACTCAGTGAAAATGTGATTTTCTAGTTAACACAAAGGGAATTTATGGTAAAAAAAAAGAATGGAATTATTAAGTCAACAATGAGGGTTCTAAAAGATCTAAAAATAAGAATAAACCCAACAATATTCCCAGATCTATGATCGAGAAATTATCTTTTCATCAAATATAGTAGTTCATTGATGCTTTTTAATTCCTAATCTAACAATGATCTATAATAAATACCAAAGGATGAGGTTTGAGAAATATTTCTAATCTAAATCCTAAGTACAACCATGAAAATAACAGAGCATTCAAGCTGGACCAATCTTCAAAACCAATTCGTGCTTAAGCAAGATCAAATCTACTGTATAACATAAACAATGCAATCTCCAAAGGTATGAAATATTTCAAACTATGAAGCATTCAAACATTCATCCAAAAATGGCATGAAATGCACAAACACTCACAATTGAACTATTGTAAAAAAGAGTAGGCCCGAGCTAACTTTATACAACTTACAATCAGAAAATTGCTAAGAGTATGGAACAAATATTTCTCAAACACCTTACAAACTTTACCATGAACATGAAATAACTACAACTAGCTCTAATCTAAATTTGAATACAGGAAAAATTTAATCAACTATGAAATCTTAGAAACATATGAACCATGCACATAGATGAAACAAAATAGAAAAGAGCACTAGAATCAATGTATTCTATTGTATTCACTTCACCAAAATTTTAAAATAATTCCAGGATCAATCTTTACAATGAGGAGAGATCTCCAATATATAGAGTTTTCACCAATCATGCCAGCCTAGAGAAAATTAAATTAGGGGTTACAATTTAGGTCTACCTAAAAAAGTTGGCCTTGGAATTTTTTCTTACCCATTTAGTTTTTTTTTACAAAAAAATATTATGACGTCAGCCTCAAAAGATACATCCAAATTAAATAAAGAGCCTCTTGGCATAAATATCTATGTAGGGCCAACTTGAAGCTCCATTTATCTAATGAGGTAAAAAAATTGAGGTGATTATGCTTGGTCATTCTCCTTATCCTCCTCTTGCCATCCAGAAAGTTCTTGAACTTTATAAAACACCTTATTCAAGTCAACTTGATTAGGAACCAAAATAACTTTCAACCATGCCTTAATTGATTTTATATCCTCTTCATATTTAACTAAGGATTTACTCCAATCCATTTGCATCTCCTAATACTTATCCAAATTTGAAATATACATTGCTACATCTTCCAACTGGTTTAATGTTATGGGTCCATCCTCAACTAGTGAATATACCTCTTACCACCATTTCTTTAACTGATCAATCTTCAATTTTTTTTCCAAACTTCTTCCTTCTAGTTTCAATATCTAAGAATGAAATGAAGATATTTAAAATATCTTTCAACCTATTATGAATCTTTTAAAATTTCTCTAAATCTTTACTCATTAGCCCCCCTTTAATCTCAAATGCTTCCATCCATTCTATTGGCTTACTTACATCTTTAGATGCAAGTATATCTTCATTCACTAACTTCTCCTCTAATATGTCAATTATCTTCATTAATTTGGCCATAGAAGCATCATTTGTTCACTTAAATTCTGCTCCTAGCTATTGTATCTCATTCAAGAAAGAGGATGTCTTCTGAATATATGTAAAATGTTTTTAATTAGAATATCTCCTTTTTGATAGACATCATTTATCCATTGTTGGGTGACTTGCACAAAGGTTTTCGTTCTCTTGATTTCATTGATAGCATCTCTGGACAACAAATCACTAGAGGTAGAAGTCCCCACACCATCTTGTGTGTGCAGAGGTTTGACCAGGTGTTGGATATATTTCTGAAGTTGTTCCACTTGTTGAAACTTCTCTTTAGGTTGGGTTTCATTACCTAACCTTTTTAGAATAGCATCCACAGAATCTTTTAGATCTTCCTTCTTCCATTTATTTGTAGATGGGACAAAATTAATTGTTTCCACTTTCTAGTCAGAGGGGGTGGATTCATCTTTATTTTCCTCATCAATAGGTGTAGCAACCTACAGTATTTTTTGTTAGTATCATCCTTGGTTATCCTAGAAAGGATCTTGGCCTTTTTTTCTCTTTGGTATTTCTTAGTTTTTCCAAGAAGCTACTCCAATCTAGTGCTACCTCCTCAACCACCACTAGTTTGAGCTTCAAACATTCCTTCAACCAATCAGGAGCAATAGGTTCTTCTAGATATGTATCATCATATGGATTGTTTTTCTCTCCATAGTCTTCTGGTTGATTAGTCCCAATATTCTCTTCATGTCTCTACTCACCTTTATTTTCCTCATCAAATTGTTCTGTTTCCTATTCTTAGGCGATTCAGAGGGTACCTCCCTTTTCCTTTCAATTTCTTTCTCTTCTTTATCTTCTTGTCTCTATACTTCAAATGTCTTTTTTTCCAATTATACGAATATTTTTGATATCTCCACTTTTTGGAGTTTCTAGCTCCTCTTCTTCTTGTTGCTACCATTTGGAGATATCATTTACATTATCAATCATTTTTCCATCCTCCTTATCAGATTGCACACATTGGTAAGGTGACTGAGGAGGAGTACTTTCTATGGTAGTCTCTTAAATAGTTTGAGCTTCATTAGAAAGTGGCTCATTGGTAGTTTCCTTTACTTCTTCAACCACTTGTGCATTATTTTCCACACTATTATCAACTTCAAAAGGAGAAACCTTGGGCTTAGGAGAATTTTTCCTAACATATTCCTGAGTCATCTCCCTAGAAATCTCTACATCAATTAATTTTTCTTGGGTTGCACCTTATCCTCTATCATTGGTTTTCCTTGATTTATTTGAAGGTGAATCCTTATCTCCTTCTTTAACAAGTCTTCTTTTCCTAGAAGATTAAGCCTTAGTAGTTCCTTCAACAATCTCCTTTGTAGAATTTCTCTTTTTAGGAATTGGCCATCTTTTAATTTCTCTTTTAGCCAAAGCCTTAATTTTACCTCTAGTTCTTATTTTGATAACAAAAGGTTGTTCCTCAGAATCTTCCTCTTCTTGGGCAGCAAGTGCAATTTTTTTAGTCTTCTTACAATCATAATTAGAGGATTAGGACCTGAAGTCTTCCATCAAATCAAAGTTAGGCTTGACTCCATCAGCCTCCAATTTCAAAAATTTGTGTTTGACCCACTATTTTGAATACCTAATGACTAGAGCACTAACTTGATCCAATTCAACAACTCTATCCTCTACCTGGTCAATAGAAAGAAGAGGCTTGTTTTGAAATTGTGCATAATCATGATATTACATTGGATACTCTTCATCCTTAATTTGATTAGGTACTTGTGACACTCTATGAATTCTAATCATACTTAATGAAATCCTAGAATATTTCCTCTTAATTACTTCATGCCCATCTCTGCAATTGGCCAAATAGTCTTCTATGTTGTCTCTATGCGGGTATGTGTAGGATCATGATGGGCCAAAAAGTGGCAATATTATGGGTATTTGTAGGGTATGTTGCTGATGACTTTTTTTAACCAAAATTGATGAAATGAAAAGGGTTTTTAGAGGAGATTCCTAGCTTTCCACCAATATAAATTATGCTTTAATTTGAGTTTAATAAATAATTATTATTCATTTTCTATTAGAATTACGACTAAAGTCCTAATCGATAGGCTGATTGAAAAAAATCTATAACTTTCAAACGGTATCACATTTTTTTAATCTAAAAAATGCGTCACATTCTATGCTTCACATAATATAGGATTAAAAAGAAAAATTAAATTTCATGAAGTTTTGACCAAGGATAATTAATTGATTTTATATTTTAAAAAGTTGTAATAAAAATTCATAATTAATTATTTACTTGGAAAAAATTACAAAAATATGCATCACATCCGACATGAGTCCTCCTTATATATAAAATCTTATAAAAAAATATTATCATTTTATTATGGTTAGGTGGTTAGACAAACACCTACTTCTTATTTTTTCCCTGAAATTTAAGTACTACTACATTGAAATTTCAAATTTTCACCAAATATATTTTATTTATTTTTAAACAAACCTAGTAGTTTAGAAACTACATTCAATTTTCTACAGATTCTATTCTTACATATTTTTGAAATAATATAGATAACTTATTCAAATTTTTACATCAAATTTCCTAACACTGATTTTTCTAAATTTTTTGCCACTTAAGGGCCTATTTTTTCCATGATGATCCTGCACATACCCATGCCTGTAATCCCTATTGTCCATTCTTTGAGCTATCCTATGTGGATAAAAATTGCCTCTATTTGAATAAAGATTCAAATGGAGATGAGATATTTCTATCTATGAATGGTGGGAACTCTATATCATGGATGAATAGGCCTCCCAATTTCCAATTCTTAATGGGAATTTTGGATCAATTCTAGTTTTATGCATTCCTTTCAATATTTCATCAAATGCTGCCAATTGGCTTGTCAACTCAAGAAAAATCACTTTATCTGTTGGATACCTAGGAAGCCTATAAGGTAACATGGGGCTACCATGGATTCTTATATATGAAAACTTGGGAAACTGAATAAAATAATAGCCATATTTTTTAATCAAATTCATGGCCGCTACAGAAATCCTTACATGCAAAGCATCTTGCAAGGTTCTTGTTATGTACATTGTCAAGGCATCATTGACCCTCTTGTAAATGGAAGTGTTCAAGTGTAATTAAGGGTATGCATCATATACTATATATTGGCCTATTGTTCCTTTACAACTCACACCTTTATATCTAAAATTCCTTGTAAGCATATATACAACATAAGAAGTAATAGTAAATATTTTTGTATATTGCACCCTCCTCAATTGTATATCCAAGTTTTCACTGATGGTGCCTAGGCACAACGATAACAAACTCCATTTTCAATATGTGATATGACATAAAAAATCCACTCCTCAAACAATGAGGCCTTCTCCAAGCCTACCACTTTGCTAAGAAGAGTGATCATATCACTATACTCCAACTTGAAATAACTCTTATGCAACTATTTTGGTAGCTTGGCATAATGAGATTTATGCTTGCCATTCCAAGATTTATTCATCATACTCAATGCCTCATTTGGATCACTGTCATAAAACTACCTTTCTATTTGCATGCTTATCTTTACCAATTTTTGATGTGAACCACTATTGAAAGCCTCAGCTATAGATTCTTCTATCAATTTTTCCATTACCCTACCTTGGGGACCTACTATCACCCTAGATTATCTGAATCATAATGCTTTGTACACTCAAAAATCAACTTAAAAATACATTGAAGGTGGGAACTCAACTGCCTATGCCAATCTTGTATCCACTAATATTTCATCCAAAAGAGTTGGAGCATAGCAATACATCCTTTGCTTGAAGTTGCCATAGTCTATGTGACCCATATTAGTGTCTCCAACTTTAGCCTAGTAAGAAATGACCTTAGACTTTGAAAGTTTTCTCTTGAAGTCATACTTCACCTTCTCTACTCTTATGGTGGGTTCCTCCTTGATTGGTTTGGTATATTTTCCTTTAGAGCTCTTAGCCTTACTAGACTCTTCCTGCATCTAGTTAGAAAAGATACCATAATTACTAAAATGCAAAGAAAAGGCTAACTATAACATTATTGCACCACTAATTTCAACATCAAAGCACACATACAAAATATGATCAATAATAATTCATCATTAAAACCCATATAATCAAGTTAAAAATCCTTAAGATCAAGCTCTAAACATATCTTGAGTTTTTGGGAACCTTACAAATTTTGACCATTAACGTATTTCGGGGAATCTAGGATCCCAAGGATTCCATGAAGAAAAGCAATGAATAAGACAAAAGATTAAATAAGAATAATGTAACCTTCACCACTGATGAGAATGCACTTGAATACTTAAGACTCAATCCATAAAATGAAATTTATACCCCCCACCATGTCATACTACTTAATATAATGAAAGTCTCAAAATCTTGAGAAATTCAACTATAGACAAAATCTATGAAATTCCAAGAGTTGAGGAATCTAGGGAAAAATGGATTTAAAAAAGATCACCATTCGAGGAATCCACCTAAGGAAGGATTCTATGAAGGACTAAGAACAATAGGCCAAAAGGATAAATGAACATGGTATAACTTTCACCTTATGTTCTTCTAAGCATAGCTCATTCCTTAAATGACATCATGACATCCATCACAAAGATTACCCAACAACTTTAGGGAATCTGTGAATTGATGGATTTCATGAAACATAACCTATCGGGATTTCCTTATACAAGCAGATTTACCTGAGAACATGCTTTCATTTTTTTCTTGAATGAATGGAATCCACAAAGAATTGACTCTCGAGCTTTTCTCATATCTAAGGATTTCGTGAAAAACATGGTTTTGAGGCAACTTCTAAGTTCAAGGAATTCAACGAAAGATACTTATTGAGTTCTCACATTTCAAAAGGGTTCATAATTATTTCAAGCTTAAACAAATTAACCCTTCAATAATCATTCAATCATGGTCAAATCATTCAAATGCAAGCACAAGATTATGATCGAGGCTCAATTTTTTAAAATTAAATAAACTTCAAGTGATTTCAACATCATACAAAACCAAACTAGGGTTTGATGAAAACAAACCAATCAATCCAAATCAATATAGAGGAAATCAAATATTTTGATAATAAAGATTCATACAATTCTAAACCATTGATTTTTGGCTCCTATGGACAACTGTTTCTCTTATATGGTTTTTCACCTAAAAGGAGAGAGATAGGAGAGAAAATGATAATGGTTCTTTCAATTTAATGTTATGTGTGATGTTTTCTAGCCTAAATTAAGTTAAATAAATAATATTTACTGATTTAAATGAATGAAAACAAATGAAAAACTAATATTTACACTATGTTTGAAAACACATTGTGATATGAAAAAAAAGAAATAAATGAAGAATTTATGCAAAAAATAAGGAATAGGATGAATCTGAGTGCACCTGGATGTAGTGTGATGAATCTGGAGTGTTATGGATGCTAGTTGAAACTACTAATTTTTCACAGTGGGACTCATTCGCCCAAGGTGGCGAATTAGTCCTCCTCCTGGTGAAAAACTATCAAAATCAAGTTTTTATCTGTTGGGATCCGAAATCTGAAAAAAATTAGATTTTCATTCCTAAGGTGGGACTCATTCGCCATAGGTTTAAAATTAGTCCTCTCCTAAATTTATGAAAAATCAAGAGACAACTCTACAACACTAGATCTGGAAATCATTGCTAGTCAGGTTGTCGAAGTCAATTCTATAGAAAATAGACAAAAAAACCTTCTCCAATCTTGAAATAGACTTAAGTTGACTTGAAGCACCTAGTTGACATGTAAACCAATCTTCAACACCAAATTTTTTGTCAAATCTACATACCTAGGTCTGCAAACAAACATGTAATACGAGAAAAATGGTTTAAGGTTAGTGAATAGGGGTTTGTCTTGGTCAAACCCCAATTTTAGTAATAAAATCTTTAATAAAATCATGAAATGAAAAGGAATGATAAACTAACAACATGCAATTGCTATCAACTTACAAAACCCTTAATGATGTAAATCTAAAGTAATGTCAATGGTTGCTTCAAAGTGTTCGAATAGTGCTTGAAAAGATATTGTAAAATGCTTGAATGCTTGAGTGAATAGGTGGATAAGTGAACATGATGAATGGGGATTGTAGGATCATTTAAAATGAGGTGAAAATCACTTATTTATACACATTTTTGCCTTAGTTACTCGTTCATACCTCATCACAGGCTGACATCAAGTGATTTTGAACAAAATCCCAAAAGGAAATTTAAAAATATTTTGAATTTGGGCCAAGGGGGACTCATTCACCACCCATGGCGAATGGGTCCCATCTAGGATCTAAAAACAATTTTCAAGAAATATGTTGTATTTAATGTTGTTTGTTGGGATAATACTCAAAAATACACTTAATTAAGCATATGAGAGCATAAGAAAAGGATAAATAGTGAAGATGTGCCTAGAAAAGCATGAAAGCTTGTTACAAGACTTTCCAAAACTTCAAAATAGGACTTGTTGATGAATAAAAAGGTGATTTTTAGGTGAATTTTAATTAATAGAGTCTAGAAGAATGTAGAAATGTCTTACAACACTTCACAACACCTTCAGAAGACATCATTCTTTGAGTTTTAGTACCTAAATAAGCATGTTCAAGCCATGTTGCAACATAAAATCAAAGAAACATAGTTACAATACCATGAAACAAGACCTAAAAGGCCATGAAAATGACAAGGGGCCATTTTTCTATGACAAATTTAGCCCCCACTTTAGTGAGAGGATGAACTTGCTTCAAAGTCACACTAAAGTAGCCATGAACATTGAGAGAAGGGTTCAAATGCACTTATGTTAGTAAGATGGAATTTCAATGCTAAAGAGGGATGATCAAGCCCCCAGGAAGAAGATCCCATGGAAAACTAAGTATAAGGACAAAGGGACACACAAGTGTTGAGATGAATTGGATGAAACTTTAATCGTCAATCCAACTAGTTGTGGATTAGATTTTGGCTAATTGTTGGAAAAAGAGAATGTGTACTCACTCTGGGGTGACATAACACATGATGGTCTACCAACTGAGAAGGCCCAAATGTACTCACTCTAGGGCCATAGAACTAGTTTTCCATGGGGTGAGAAATCCCAAAAAGGTAAGATACATACACTAGTGGGTATGCACTCACAAACACAAAAGTGGCTATGGGGAAAATTCATGCTGCTAGGTGGGCTTCTTGCTCAACCATATTAAAGTTATACTTGTTGATAACTTTAACAAGGTGCCACATGGAAAAATTCCCATAAACAAAAAGAAAAGGTACCACAGTCATGCAAGTTGCATTATGCAAAGTGGAAAATGATGCAAAAATTTAAAATGCAAAAATGTAAAGTGTAAAAATGTAAAATGTTCAATGTAAAATGTTCAAAGGAGTCTTGTTAAGTTTATACAAGGTCAGTAACTTAGGGGACATTGTGTCTAATGTCTCCAAGAGAGGACCAAACAAAGAATAGTATATTCACAACTTAGCGATGTAGTGCGTCTCATTAGTCCACTAAGAGGAATGTAATATGTTGAGATAGATCACAATTATAAAGGACATCACAACCAATGTCATCCAAAAGGTGACAAACACATCATATAAATGAAAAGGCTACACTAGGAACTAAGAATGAAAATGAATTATGGTAATGTATTCCCCCCACTTTAAATGAATTGCTACACATCATTTTATGAGCAATTACTTTAAAGTATAGAAGAAAAGAAAAAGAAAAAGGAAAACAAGACATGAGAGCCAATCTTGGAAATCCCTATGCTAGGTCATATGTTTTGAAATTAGGCTATGTCATGTCAAGGAAAATGAAAAAAAAATAAAAATTGAGTTGCTCCCCATAAAAGAAAGCACACCAAACACATAAGGGATCTATGGGTTTGGGGTTATTATGTTCATTACTGCAATGTTTCTATGAAAGAGCTCAGAAATGTCATCATTCCCCAAAGCACATAGAACTGGAAGAATGACACAAAGAGAGAAAAAACAAAAGAAAAAGAAAGTCTATTTTGGGTCAACATGGAATAGAAATTGTGGTCTCGACACCTTGAATCCTCCCCAAAAGGAAAAGAAAAGCTAAATGAAAATGAAAAGGTGAGAGAAAATGAAAAAGTATTTTGGGTTAACATGAAGGAGACATTTCAATCTCAATGCCTTGCATCATCCCCAAAAGGAGAACACAAAACAAAAAGAGAAAAATAAAAAGACCTTTTGGGTCAACATGGAAGAGACATAGGGAATCTCTACACTTTGCATCATCCCCAAAAGGAGAACACAAAACAACAAAGAGAAAAAAGAAAATGTATGACATATAGAAGAAGAGAGATACAAATAGAAGAAGTGTACGAAGAGAGGGAATATCAAATGCACAATACAGGGGAACATGATACACACCTGAAAAGGACAAAGGGAAAAGTAATGCAAATGTAAGTCAATTATTAACTAAGTTATTGGTTTCTCAATCTTAAATGGTTAAGTGGAAAAGGAATAACATAATTAAGAGACAAAGAAAAATGCAATACAAGGATAAGGCTAACAACTTATTTCCCTCCACAATGTGTAAAGGAAAGAATGAGCCAAGGTGGGTGATGGGATAGGATCATGCAATAGTGAGAATAGGGAATTTTACAACTATGACATGACAAAGGGGTTTATATTTTTTTAAGGTATGACAAGGAAGCAATTAGTATCAGTGAAGTGATACTTATCTAGTATTTCCTTTAATGTCCAACATTCTTCAATACAATGTCCAAGGATGCGATGATATTTGCAAAATGGTATGTTAGAGCCTTTTAGAAAAATAACCAACCTATTCATAGTTGGTAAAAGTATAAGACCTTTGTTTATGAGCAGTTGAAGTCTCCTTTGACATTCAGGTGGAGGATGTGTGGGAAACATGATCTTTTTGAGATTGGAAGGTCATTTTCGCTTGCTATATTTTCCTTGTTCATGAATAGGAGGAAGAGGATCCATAGGGATCCTAACATCCTTGTCATTAGAAAGAGATAATGGTTGTTCACGTGGAAGAAGAATGTTTAAGTTAGGAGGAGCATTAAATATCATTGTTTCAGCACCCTGAAGTCTCCTAGGTTGAAGAGGATGTCTATTAGGATGAGAAGGATCTCAAGATATCTTAGTCTAGTTGTGTGTGCTTCAGATGAATATTGTTCAAGAAGTTGATGGATGTCGAGTTCATGTTTTGTGTCACAAACTTGTTTACTAAATATAGTAAATGCTTTACCATATGTCTCTTCAAGGTTGATAGGAGTTTTTGTGACTTTGTGATCATAATAGGGTTGTGAATGTGAGTGGTGAGAGGGACTAGGTCCACTTGAGGAAGAAGAAACCATAGGGCCTATAGTGACTTGAGGATGTAAGTATGTAAAGTGATCAGGAGGTGCAATAGTGGGAAGGTCTTATGACCTCATGGAGGGATAAAAGGTTGCATTTGCTTCTAGGTTATCAAGGAGATCATTGTAGAACTTGTTCATGCTAGCATCATCTTCTCCAATGATGTCTACTTCACATGGAGGAAAATGATGAGGAGTTAAAGGAGCATGAGGTTTTTCAAGGTCATTGGGGTCACCACCAAAGGCACAATTGGACATGTCTGCCAATGACTTTAATGAATTCCAAAAATTATTGAAAGAAAATGCTATGATGCAGATAAACTAAGATGCAATAAATAGTGAAAAAAAAAATCTATAAATGAAAATAGAATGAAAGAATAGGAAGTTGTAATGTAGAAAAATGCCAAAAAGATTATAGAAATGTTGTTTAAAAAGTGCAGAAAGACTAATTCATCCTGGGTGGCGAATGAGTCCCAGTATGCATTTTTTTTGTTTTTTCAAAAAATTAAGAGGATTTTAATGTCCTACATAATGCAAACAATGATGTAGAATGTAGAATTTAAATTTTTCCAAGGGGATGCAATGCAAAAATGAAATCTAAATGAAGCTTTCACTAATGCAAAAGAAAATTTCCTAAAATACAAAAACAAAACAGTGTACTAATTGAATGTTAATGCAAATGAAAACTAGGATGCAATATGTAAATGAAATAAAAAATTCAAAGTGCTCAAACGTCGGGTTCACCAAAATGAATTGTTGATTTTTGGCTCCTATGGACAACTCTTGCTCTTCTAGGGTTTTTCACCTAAAAGGAGAGAGATAGGAGCAAAAGTGCTAATGGTTCATTCAATTTAATATTATGTGTGATGTTTTCTAACCTAAATGAAGTTAACTAAATTCAATTGAATGCAAAACTAAGATTTAAACTATGTTTGAAAACACACTGTGATATGCAAACAATGATTTAAATGAAGAAATTATGCATAATAGAAAGGAACATGATGAATCTGAGTGCACCTAGATGAAGTGTGATGAATATGGAGTGTTCTGGATGCTATTGAAATTACTAATTTTTCACAGTGAAACTCATTCGCTCAGGTTGGCGAATTAGTCCTCCTCTTGGTGAAAAACTATTGGAAACAAGTTTATATCCATCAAGATCCATAATCTAACAAAATTCAGATTTTCATTCCTAATGTGGGACTCACTCACCATAGGTGGAAAACCAGTCCTCTCCCAAATTTCTAAAAAATGAGGAGATAACTTTGCAACACTAGATCTAGAAATCACTTCTTGTCGGGTTGTCGAAGTCAATTCTACATAAAATGGACAGAAAACCTTCTCCAAGCTTGAAATAGAATTAAGTTGACTTGAAGCACCTATTTTAATTGTAAACCAATCTTTAACTCCAAAAAAACATGCAGTAAGGGAAAAATGGTTTAAGGTTAGTGAATAGGGGCTTTCCCTAGTCAAACCTCATTTTTTGTAATAAAACCTTTAATAAGATAATGAAATGCAAAAGAATGATAAGCTAACAACATGCAATTTCTATCAACTTACCAAGCCCTTGATGATGTAAATTTGAAGTAATGTCAATGGTTGCTGCAAAGTGTTTGAATAGTGCTTGAAAAGATATTGTAAAATGCTTGAATGCTTGAGTGAATAGGTGGATAAGTGAACATGATGAATGGGGATTGTAGGATCATTTAAAATGAGGTGAAAATAACTTATTTATACACATTTGTGCCTTATTTACTCATTCATACCTCATCACAGGTTGACATCAAGTGATTTTGAACAAAATCCCAAAAGGAAATTTTAAAAAAAATTGAATTTGGGCCAAGGGGGACTCATTCGCCACCCATGGCGAATGGGTCCCATCTAGGACCTAAAAACAACTATCAAGAAATATGTTGTATTTAATGTTGTTTGTTGGGATAATACTCAAAAATACACTTAATTAAGCATATGAGAGCATAAAGGGGTCAAATAAAGCATAAGAAAAGGATAAATAGTGAAGATGTGCCTAGAAAAGCATGAAAGCTTGTTACAAAACTTTCCAAAACTTCAAAATAGGACTTGTTGATGAATAAAAAGGTGATTTTTAGGTTAATTTTAATTAATAGAGTCTAGAAGAATGTAGAAATGTCTTACAACACTTCACACCACCTTCACAAGACATTGTTCTTTGAGTTTTAGTACCTAAATAAGCATTTTCAAGACATGTTGCAACATAGTTCCAACACCATGAAACAAGACCTAAAAGGCCATGAAAATGACAAGGGGCCATTTTTCTATGGCACAACTTCATCGATTCCCTAATTCATATTAAATAAAATATGAACTGACAGGAAGCACGAATTGATTACTCAAAACAAAACCCTAACTTATTTAACATGCCCTAACTCTCATTCTAACTTCAAATGCATATGAAAAGGAATACAAAATTAATTTTGAAGCTCAATAATCAAATCAAAGCTTAGATAGAATCATTACAACAATAGCCATTTGCAAAAATAATGAATTGAAATTAAGTCTGAATGCAAATGTAAATCCAAAATAATATGGGCTCAAAATAATAACTTTGAAACCAAACACAAAATTTCATTCAAATTGTAATCACAAACAAGTAACCCAATGAAATTCATGCTACATTCACTCAAAAAATTCACAGAGACTTAAAACCCTACCTTGCAACCAAAAAAAATGGTGATGAAGCACACAATTATGCCAAAGAACCCTAGTGAATCGATCAATAAAATTGACTAGAACAATTGATATGCACAAATCCAAATCCAAATTTTATATCACCAAATGTGCTCGAATTCTCTCCAAGATACAAGTTCTCAAATTGTGAAATACATAATGACACCAATGAGATATAAATTGCACCACAAATCCTGTAGAAAAAAGCATTAATGAAAATGTAGTTGACTGTAGAGACCAATAAATGAATCGAAAAGTTTGGGGATTTCGTAGACTCACGGATTTGGGGAATCCACAATAACATGAATTTCATGAAAAAGAAAACTTCGTGGATTTTGCTAAGGCTCAAATTCAGCAAAAAAGGAGGCCTTCAAGGAATCCAGTTACCCATGGATTTATCGAACATCAAAACTTTGGGTAATTTGGCTCCTCACAAATTTTGAAAAACCTACCTAAACTTAGCCAATTTTTATGTCAAGTGATATCACCATAAAACCAATGACTCCAACCATCCAAATACAAGGTCGATTGTTGCAAAATAAACACACCTAAAGTAATGATGAAATCATCAAAGCTCTATGAGTGAAGTAAGCAAAATTTTTAAGGACCCATCCCTTAAGGGGAAAAGGAAAAACCTAAGATAAAAAAGGAAAAGAAAAAGCAAGCAAAGAGGGTCCCCAACTCTGGTGGGGTGTGTGTGAAAAAATAGCACAATAGCCACACACTACAAAGCAGATATTAGTACCAGAAAATGCCTAAGCTACCAAATGCAAGAAAACAAAATTGAGAAATCCTAAGAAAATTAAAGACTCTAGAACACAAGAAATTGTGTCACTGTAATTGAAAGTTGTGGCTCTTTGGTTTTGACAAATGCAGCTTAGAAATTGTTGACTACAACTTTTGGAATGGTGACTATGTCACAAATCTACAGTGAATTTTTTTGCAATTGCAGTAAATGAACCTTGCAACTACAAAATACAATAAAAATAATCAATTTCAACCAAACCAGAAACAAAAGTGATATGATATTGATATTAACCAATAGAACCTAAAACTAGTAACTAGAAAAAACAAGAAAATATAAAAATACATGAAAAATAATGATGCTATGATGTTGTGAACAGTTGTGGTGATTCCCTAAGTAGATGTGTTGCAAAAAACTATAGTTGCAAAACAAAAAAAAGGAAAACAATTTTGACCAAACTAGAGACTAATATGATGCAAGCCTAATGTTAGATGATGAAAATAAAAATAGTAACCTAAAATTAACTAGAAATCTAAAAATAAGAGCAACCCAAACGTGGTTTCCTTATCTTGAAGCAGTTGCGGCTTTCCAAATATTAGTTGCATTACATTGGTTTTTCTAGTTGTGTTGTTTAAGCTGCTAGTTATGTCACGAACTTGAAAAATAAAAAAAATTGAAAACTTATGTAGAATCTTGTTACTTTCATGTCAGGTCCACCAATCTAATCTAGGGTAAAATTTTAGGTTAATGTAAAATAGAATAAAAACTAATCCTAAACCAATAGTGGAGCACAAATAAGCATAAAAAAATGAAATATAAAGTGCAATTATATTACCATAAATTCTTTGTGCCATCATTACTTCACCTCCATTGCTCTTCTCCATCTTTCTTGAAATGTACTTAATGCCCTCAAATTTAAGTATGCTCTAGTAGCCTATGACAATGACTAGAAAAATATTGAAGATTGTTATCTCACACTAATTTAGCATGTACTTGCTCGAGCTTAAGATGTAGATTCTAAAGTTTTCTAGATGTGGAAATGACAATGATAGAGGTGTTTTATAGAATAGACAAATTTGAATGAAGGGATGAGATTTAATGTCAATAAGATGTGTCAATCAATGGCTAGGACTGAAAGATCTAGTATGAAATAGGGTTAGGGATAAATTAGGGAAAATATAAGGATGAATGGATAAAATTGAATTATAAAATAATTCAATCAAGGGTTGAAATTAAATGAAATGTCAAGAGATAGGATTGGCATGAATAAAGAGGTTGGTACAGAAAAAGAGTTTGTTGGAGGACTTTAAATAATTATAAAATTATTTAATTTAGTAGGAAAAGTGAATAATTAAATAAAAATGATTACTTAATTATAGAAGAAAGGGAAAAGATTGAATTTTAATTAAAAGTGGAGGAAAAGGACAAAACATTAAATAATTAAAATAATTATTTAATAGTGGAGGGAAAGGTGGAAAATAAATAAATAAAATTTATTTAATTATAGAAGAAAAAGCTAATGAATAATTAAAATAATTATTTAATTATAGTAGAAAAATGGAAAATAATTAACTCAAATTGGAATTTATTTAATTATAGAGGAAAAGAGAATTAATTAGTGACATAATTAAATAAATAATATTTATTTAATTAATCAAAATAGGAAAACATAAAGCTAGAAATGAATTAATTAAATAAT
The DNA here is from genome assembly GCA_007258455.2 of Sequoia sempervirens. Taxonomy (NCBI): domain Eukaryota; kingdom Viridiplantae; phylum Streptophyta; class Pinopsida; order Cupressales; family Cupressaceae; genus Sequoia; species Sequoia sempervirens. The sequence continues at coordinate 98,918,734 of VDFB02353493.1, read as the reverse complement.
TAAAATTATTTAATTATCATGGATGAAAGAGAAATGATGGAGAATTAGAGTTTGCAAGCCTAGGACAATTTGTAGTGCCTACAACAAGATGATGATAGGGGAGCATAAAATCTAGATTTCTAGAACATTTGACATGAATTTTTTGGGGGTTACAAATTTGATTTTTGGGAGACATTAATAGGAACCATGTACATAAAAAATCTAGTTGAGTTAGAGTAAGTATGCATATACCATTTTGTACGGTTCAATATATATGATTCTAAACTAGTGAATATTATATTTGTAGAAATGTACCCTAAATATTATATTTTTTGATGTAATATCAAACATTCTTTTTCTAGTATTCTTTGTAGTTTGATGTACAATTTTTTTTTCACTATACTAGACATTACCCAAGTACCTTGAGTTATAAGTGTGATCAATGCTTTTAACCTACTCTAAAAGATGCAAAACAATCTGCAAAAAGAAAGAAGAAGAACACTAACACCTCATGATTAGCCTGTTTTAAATAAAAAAGATAAGATAAGATAAACACAAGAATATTTTACCTTGTTAGAGTTGATTCTTTCGTTGTCCCTTGGATTGTTGATTTTGTGTGCTTCTTTGATGGCAAGGTGAATGAAAAATGGACTCAAAATGATCTATGCAAGAAGAGGATTCAAATGGGCTAAGTGGGTATTTGAATGGATGGATGCAAGAGAAAAGGATGAAGCTTGAATGTGAGCAATAATGGAGGTCTCAATAATGCAAGTGTTGGAGAGCTTGAGCTTGAGATGAGAAAAATGCAAGCTGTTGAATGAGAATGTGTTGTTGAATGAAATAAAATCTTTCATTTTATGGAGAGAAGCCCTAGAAATATGGACGGTTGAGATCTTGCCAACATGGGCAAGATGAAGGGTTGAGGTGAGTTGAGGACTCACAAGCCCTCACATCTTTCCATGTGGTGGATGATGTGTCACAAGGACACATGAGGTGAAAGATGACTTGTAATGGGAAGGTACTTGTAAGTACCTTGGAATAAGGATGATGTGACCTCTCAATGATCACATGGGAAGAGGAGAATCTTGGATAAATAAAAGTGAATTTAAAATTCACATGACTGGGAGATCCTAAGGATAAGACAAGGTTCCCAAAAATGAAGCTAAGAAGTACCTTGGATAACACAAGGTTCTTATAATAGAAGGTTCCTGACCCATGTCACTGATGTGACTAGTCAAAGGTTCTATAATACCTTGGCACATGTGAGTGATATGACAAGTCAAAGTTTCTAGAACTTTACATGGGAATAAGGAGAGTCTTGGAAGGATAAATGTGAATTAAAAATTCACATGGGGAAGAGAGGAGTCTTGGATAAATAAAAAGGAATTAAAAATTCCTTGGGGGATGGGGAGACTTGACTAAGGTACTAATTAGAGTAGCTAATCAGTTATTAGAAGGAAGTTAGGGGTTAATGAGGATTAGAAGGTTGAAGCCACAATAATAGTTTACAATTCAAGTGAGGAAGGAAAACTCACAAAAAATGACCCCATGGAAAAAAACTTGATTTTAGGGGTTCGTACGAACCTACTGGTTCGAGCGAACCCATAAGGGGTTCGATTGAACTAGGGTTTGAGCAAAGCCATAAGGGGTTCGATTGAACTAGGGTTCGAGTGAACCCATAAGGGGTTCGCTTGAACTAGGGTTTGAGTTAACCCTTTAAATTCTTTCATGCCGAAAAACCAAACAAAACACCTTATGGAAGTGTGGTTCGCTCTGAGTTCGTATGAACCCCCCTTACCCTTCATCCCCCTCCTAAGAAATAAATAAAATCTAAGTTTTTACACTTCAGAGCTTGAGTTGAGGATGAAAATTGATGATTCTTCTCAAACCCAACTAGAATAAGGTATTCCTCAAAACAAGCTATCCACTGAATATAATTTTAATATGTTTTGGTTTTAATATGTATTTGTTTTTTTAGTTTTATTAAACATAGGTTTTTTACTAAAAGTGAAGGTGTTTGTTTTGCACATGTAGAAAAATAGCCGATTATCAATTTTTTTAAAAAAAATATGAGTGCATCAGATATTGAAGTCCTTGATCCAACAAAAAAATATATAATTTTGATATATACAAAAAAAGTTACATGTTATACAGTCGCACTATGTCTAAATTGTAATTGGTTTGACATTGAAACTTGATTACATAAAAAATATTCAATAAAAAACTATCTAACCAAGTAGAAGCACTAGATATCAAAGTTACAAATATAAATTCAAAAGAATTAGAATTTTATCCTTCATGGAAAAAAGGTTATGCATTATACGGTGTGCGTCACTTTTTAAAAATGTTGTTTTTTGAAAAAACTAGTTTTCGTAGGAGATGGACAAAGAAGTGCAATCTGATTCCAAAATTTTTTTAAAAAATAATTTTAGAATCTACAAACAAAATGTGATGAGACTCTAGTTTGCATCATCTTCAAATTCCTCATGGTTTAGCGGCTATAGGTGCTCAAATGTGAATATTTAGTTCCAAATAATAATTTCAATGTCCAGTTTGGGCAAAAATTGTAAACCACTATTGTGGGATCACCTAGAAGCCAACTTGCAAAAGTTCAAGAATGTGACACATCCTAATCAAGGATTAGGCATGTGCACATCCCTAATGATGGGATTAGGAGGTTGATTAAGATTGAGAAAAGGATGTGACATGTGAGGAATTAGATAAATGTCATATTTATTTAATTCATTTGATGAAAGGGGGATTAAGGGGGTAAGGTTTTTAATTATTAACTAAATACCTTAGGGATTTAGAAGAATTAAGGGTATTAATTAAATAATAGCAATATTACCTAATTAATACCAATAAGAGGATACTTAGATGAAAAAGGATAAATTTTCACAAATGTGAGTGTCCAAATTTAGGTATCTACATTTTTTCCCTCTTTGAGATGGTGTTACGAAGTAACATCATTTCAAAGAATATTAAAACATAGAACCTAGAAGAAGATGGTTAGATTGGGAAAGATGCCCCAGTAATTTAAAGGAGTGACTAGGATGAAAGATGACGGGGTGAAGATGAATATTAGGGATTGAGGATGCCCCCTCGAGGGGACATACGGGTCTAAGAGAACATGGGTGTGCTCTCGAAATGGATGAGGTGATGTGAGAGTAGATGGGGAAGATGATGCAAAATGATGGATAATAGTGAAGGATAAGTGATAGAATATGGATGAAGCACAAATGGATTTAAGGACAAAGGTGATGTTTCCCCAGTCAAGCTACAAGCCAAAATGGATTGATGATGGATGGAGTGTTGTCGATGAGGGAATTATATATCCCAAAACAACCCAATGATAGGGAAGGATACATCCCAATGATAATGATGAAAGTATTGTTGATGATGGAAGGATACATCCTAGAACAACACTAAATGATAGGGAAGGATACATCCTTATGATGATGATGATGATTGGATCAAGGATTGTAGCAAGGCTGGGAACAAGACCAAGGATGTGATTAGATGATTTGTGCTAGATCTGATTGGATGAGGATTAGATTGGGATGTGATATGGATGAAAGGAATAAAAATTATGGGGGAAAAGATGCTTAAAGTAACCAATCGATACTATTCGAAGAAGATTAAAGAGATGATGATAGGATATTGGATGGATAGGTGAGGGAGATTGATGAAGGATGAATGGATGGGGATGAGGGGGATTTTTGATAGATGAGAGGATGGAATGGGAGATGAAATGCAATCCTAATGCAATTTTCTATTTTCAAAGCATTGATTTTTGCTATAGCATAAGACATCAGATGCCAAGATATATGAAACCAAGGAGGATTAGTGTCTAATGCATAAAAAAAACACAACAAACAAGAAGGCTATTCCAACACCCCAAAGTCATGAAGACCTTGGTCTAGCCAAGAATTAGAATAACCACAAGTATAAAAGGATGCCTCTAGTGTAACACGAGACTACAGGAGTCTTGGTGGGTACTAGGCGGGACAACTTAGAAGATAGTAACAAAGAAAAGATCAAGATATTCCCCTATGTTTACTAGTCAAAGAACACCATGATATGATGGATCAAGGAAACCATGACAAGTGATGATAGGGAGCTCAAATGATAAACAAAATACAAAAGCATCAAAATATTGTAATAAATTTCAAACGTCCTTTGCCATAGGATCAAGGGGATGGATGGGATTGATGAGGTTTGTTAGGAAGGATGCGTCCTATTGAGACCAAAGATGGATACTAAACTAAAAGATTGATATGATCAGGATACTTGGAACTGATTGGATCTCATGATACAAGTTGATCTCATTTGTTAAGAACCAACTAGATAAGGGAATAGCTTGACGACATGACACAAGAGAGATAAGACATGAGACTAACACAACCTAAAGACCTAGGGGCTCAGAGGTTGATCAAAGACTAGCCTTGCCTACATGAAAGCATAGAGCCCTCGTAGTTCAATAAAAGGCCATGTATAAAAGTGGAAAGAGGACAATGGAGACTACGATGGATGACCAAGACTGAATATAAAAATGCCCCGGGGGCGGATCAAATGACTAACCTTGCCTACATGAAAGCATAGGGGAAACATAGTTCGACAAAAGGCCAAAGATAAGCAATGGATAAAGGATCATGATAAGATAGCCATGATAAGGGGATAAAATGATGGGACCAAGATGATGAGATAAGAGAGACTTGTTGAATTGGATAGGATGGTGACAATCAAAGCTCAAGGATGGGATAGTTATGCAAATCATGAAAAGATTAATTGGGATGGTGATATGATAGATAGATGAATGATGAGAAAGGATAGGAGATTGAAAAGATATGCAAAATTTTCTAGAGTGATGATGATGAGATAGATGGCATTGGGTTGCATGGGGAGTAGCCTATAGCTAGATACCAATGACAAGGGATTAGGAGATGGTATGAGGACAAAGATAAACAAATAGGGAGGTAAATATAGGGAGATGGAGGGGGTTGTTTGGATAGATAGGAAGATAAGGATGGGAAGATGAAAAGGATTGTTTGGATAATTAGGAAGATAAGGATGGGTAGATGAAAAGGATTAGATGATGGATGGATAGGAAGATAAGGATGGGGAGATGGAAGGGATGATAAAATCGATGGATGGTGTATCCAAGGACTTATGTCACAAAGGAAGTAAATTCCCATACTCTAGATAAGTCATGTGTGAGGAGGCAGGAAGGATGGAAGACAAGTGGATGAGAAGATAAAGCAGATAAATGGAGGAGGATATGGATGTGGAAAAGGAATACAACAGTGTATGGATTAAGGGGATGTATTACAAGAGGTATCCAAAGCATGTATATATGTTTTCCCCTATCTATATTCAAGATCACAAGGAGGATGGAGGGGTTGGGATAAATGGGAGATGATATGTAGGACATGTAAGATAGGTTAGATGAAGGAGATTTAGTTGCCCCCAAGTGTGGAAGTAAACTAGATGGGGGATTTATGCATGATGCCTGTTTGCTAGGTTTTCATCATGGTACCTATCCAAGGTGCTTGTTTGCCATGTTTTCACCATTGGACAAATTATTTCTCTTTAATTTTTGCATTTTTGAATTTTTTGACTTTTTGGATATCATGTGGATGGAGATGGATACCGATAGGGATGTGGATAAGTGGATTTAGAAAACATGCGATAAGGGGATGGATAAAGGATTCAAGCATCAAGTTCCATATGAGATATTAAGAGCCCCTATGTGAAGTGACTATTTGATGTTGGTACAACCTAATTAAGGTAAATGGATTATGCAAGAGGATGAATTAGAGGGATTTGATGTGGGAGATATGTGGGATAATGGATGGTATGTTGGAAAATGTATGGATGGAATGATGGGGTGGATGTGCGATGGGGAGATGTGTTCAAGACCAACATTGGCACATGTGGTGGTGTATGTGAAAGGATAGGAAGATTAGTGGATGGATGATGTGGGGATAATGGAGGAGATGGGATAGTGAATTTTGGGACATAAGGACCCAAAATAGATTTAGAAGATGGAAGGGGTGTATGATTAGCTTTGGGATTAGTAACTTTGGGTTTTGTTACAAATTTTTCATTTGAAGGCATTGAATCTTTTTTCTTTGGGATCCACATGGTTTTTATTTTTTCTTTGGTGGGCTTTTGTGGTTGATGGGTTTGATTTAGATTTTGGATTTCATTTTTCTTTTCTTCACCATGTATTTTAGAGGGGACATGAGGAGTTTTAGATTCATGTGGATGTTTAGATTTATGCACTTTTGTTGTGGTATCCAAAGTGATGTTAATAGCAATGGGATGGCTGCTAGGAGATGGATGAGATGGAGAAAACATGAATGGAGTGAAAGAGGTAGGATTTTGAGAATGATATGTAGATGGAGGATGTGTAGATACATGCCTTTGTTGATCCTGATTACGAAACATGAGAGTGGGATGTTGATGAGGGGTGATATGGATAGGTGATGGATGGATGAAAGGATGAGATGGAGGAGGTGATTTTGGGATATAAGGGCCCAAAATAGATGTAGTACCTAGAGGATGTGTGATGGTGGGTTGAGGGATATAAGGACCCAAAATGGATGGAGTAGATGAAGGATGGGAGATGGTGGATGGAGGGGTGTAAAGACCCAAAATGGATGAAGCAGATGAAGGAGGAATGTGTATGGTTTTTTTGAGGCGATACGATGGAGGAGGGATGGAAGCAAATGATCTGGTGGAGCAATGGGAAAAGCCTATATTTCTATTGGAAGAGGCTCATTGGGGACATCTAGAGGTTGTACCAACATCTTCAGATTGTGAGTCTTGAGAAATATGTCCAAAACCTTGCATGCAGATTTGTTCTTTGACCTAGATGGGCTCTAAAATACCTTGCTCATGAAGGCCTAAACCTTTTCCTTGATAGTTCATGTTCTTGAGCATTCGATCCATGATAAGATTTTTTTTTATTCTAGAAGAATGATACGAGTCCATTATTAGGTGGAGGATGATGGGTGGTATATATGCTTTGTTTTCTTCTGCAAGGAGACCACCATGGAAGAATGTGATAGAATCAAGGGGATATAAAAGTAGTGAGGGTATAGTAGGTTTAGGCAATGATGGAGGATCATGAAATGGAGATGATGGGATAGCAACATCTAGATGGGTGGTATCAGGAGAGGGATTAGGTGATATGATAGGATATGGATTTGTGGCAGTAGGCGATAAGGGATCATGCGATGGAGTGATTGGATCTTGAATGACAAGGGGATCATGGAATGAAGTGGATGAAGGAATGTGATGTTGAGTAGGACTAGGTGGGATGACAAGATCTTTATTTGGAGAAGAGGACATGCTGGAATGCTCTAGATCAAGCTCTTGGAAAGCTTCATCATGTGTGGGAGGCATGATGATGGAGTGTTGGAGGGACTCTTCAAGTATGAAAGATGGAAGGATGGGGGATTCATGAATTTTATGGCAATGGATTTCGGTGATAGTAGGAGTGGGAGGATTGGATTTGATTTGATTTTCATTAATGGGTTAAGTGGATTCTGAAGTAGAAGATGGAGGTTCAATGGATTTGGTGATGGTTTCAATGGTGTCAATAGTTTGAGTGGTGTTAGGGGTGGTAGCATCAATGATAGGTATAGGCTAGAGAAGGGTCTCATCATTAGTGACTGTGGATGATGGATTGGGATGACATGTTTCCATGACTTTGAGTGGTGGAGCTGGGGATGTCTTCTTTGTCATAAGTCCTTGGAGAACTTCTGGAGTGAGAAACTTGCATACTCTAGGCTTGGCTGGGGTGATGGGAATAGATGAAGGATTAGGGATTGGTGAAGGATTGGGATTATGGATTGGTGGACTAGGATTAGATGGGGGAATGGGATTGGATGGAGGATTGGTAGTAGATGGAGGATTAGGATTGGATGGAGGGTTAAGGTAAGAATATTGTGATAGTGGAGTAGAATAGGAAGACGTGGATGGTGGATTCATGTTGGAGGAAGTAGATGGGGAATTAAGATAGGGATATTCAGATGGTGGATTAGGATGAGAGGATATGGGTGGTGGATTATAATAAAGGTATTGGGATGATGGGTCAGGAGGTGAGGACGTGGATGATGGAGTAGGATAGGAAGATGTGGATGTTGGACTAGGATAGGTTGATGGGGGTGTAGGGTTAAGATAAAAAGGTGTGGATATTGGATTCAGATTGGTTGACTGGTAAGGAGGATTAGGATAGGAGTACATATATGGGGTATTGTAATAGTAGTATTGGGATGGCAGACTAGGGTAAGAGGATGTAGGCACTAGATATGATGAATATGCGGATGGGGAAGATACTAGATATCCCTTGTCAAAGGTAGCATAAGGAGTGTTGTTAAGCATGGATGAAGATGTAACAAGATAGCTTAGAGGGGTAATTGGATTGTGGAAAGCGGTTGGGGAGATCTTACTACAAATGATAGCATCAAGGGGATCTATGTTGTATACTTCTTGATCAACAAGACTCTCATTATTGTCGTCAACGTAATTAGGGTTTCCCTTGACTAATATTGATGGAGCATAAGGATTCATGATCATGAAAGGATAGATAGGATGGATCAAATATTTTGGATGGTAACAGATTAAAGCTCAAATTAGGATTTAGGTCAAGCTCAGATCAGGATTGAATTAAAGCTCAGATTAGGATGATTGGATGATGCGATAGGGGTTGAATCTAACTCAAGTTTAGAGGTTCAACAAGATGATGCAATATGCTAACGATTAGATTGGATTACCAAAGGATGATTATGACACTGAACCTTCCTCAAAATGGAAGTAGATTGATTTGGTTGAAGGTGATTAGATAGGGATATGATTGGATTAGATCAAATAAGATTGATTGATGAAATGATCTGATAAGATTGAATGATGGATTAGATAGGATGATGAAAGGGATTCTAAACCCTATTTAGAGATTACCCTAGGTGACTTAGGATGTTGATTGATCGGATTAAAGGATAAATAGTTGATTGTGGCATTGAATTTACCTTGAGATTGAAAGTGGATTAATTAGCCCGATGATGATGATTGACTTAGGACAGATAAAAATACTAAGCATATTTAGATGATGATGATAAAATTCAAACACCTAGGTCAATTTGGATAATAACTTCAAACAAAGTTCAAAGGATTTGGATTGAGAAAATGATGAGGGATGTGTAACCTAGAGATGATTTTGAATGATGTACCTATATGATTCAGATGATGAACGAATAACCTTGGGAAAATGTAGATGGACTAAAGCTCGGATTGGGATTGGATCAGAGGACATGGGAGGATTGATCCTAAACCAAGTTCAAGGGTTTTAACTGGAGGACGTAAGATGCTGACAATCAGATTTTTCCATCTTTGGTAGTTTTCAAAAATTGTTAATTTTTTCCATTTTAGGTAACTGCACAGGCATATCTTTGAGAGTCTAGTTCTTTTGCAAAAATTTCTTAAAACCAAGATAGGATGAATTTCCAACTAACATCCTAAATCTAAGACATGCATTCCAAGTTATTAACGAAAATGTTTTTTAAAAAATTGAAAAAAACACTAAATTATGATTTTGAGGGTCAAGATGAAAGTTTGAAGCCTTGAAAATATGTCGAAAGGGGGGCCAATCGGGGTCCATTGCGAATCCACATGCAACCTCATAACACAACCACCCATGAAATTTTAGCCCAAATGGACACCCAAGTCAAAATTTATGGCCTCCAAAAGTTTTTGCATAAAAATCCAAACCACTAAAACAAAGTCTAGGTGATTGGGTTGGATGTTTTGATGATGGATATGGACTCTAATGATGTTCTAAGATACACTTATGTGATTTGGTTGATGAAACGATGAATTTCAGAAAGTGCAGATGGATTGAAATGATGATTACAGGTGAACGGAAAATGCAAATGACTGGAGGAAGTTTAGGTTCACCCCACTGGAGGTCAAGTTTGCCTATTGAAGGTCAGGTTCGCCCATTCAAGGTCATGTTCACCCATGCAAGGTTAGGTTCACCCTTCTATAGGGTAGGTTCACCCCTCTATAGGGCAGGTTCACCCCTCTATGGGGCAGGTTCACCCTTCTATAGGGAAGGTTCACCCCTTTGTAGGGAAAGTTCGCCCCTCTGGTTTCAGACCCTTGGAATACAAAAATGGACTCTCAGAATAGGTAGAGGGATGATTGGGATGGGGAGATGGATGATCAGATCAAGGAAATGAATGATCAGAATGGGTGAATGAATGCTTGGAATGGGCAAATGATTGGTCAAAATGAGTAAATGATTGATTTGAATGGATGAATGACTCTTGGAATGAGGAGACAAAAGCTCGAAATGGATGAATGAGAGTTTAGAATGAGTAAAAGATTGATCAGAATGGGAGATGAATGCTTAGAATAAAGATATGAAGGCTCTAAATGGATGAATGAGTACTTAGAACAACTAAAAAATTGATCATATTGGATGAACAACTACTCAGAATGAGTAAACGATTGCTTAGGATGGATGAACAACTCTCGAAACAAGGATATGAAGGCTCATAATAGATGAACGAGTACTCGAAACAAGCAAATGGGTGCTCGAAATGGGAAAATGGGTGCTCGAAATGGTTGAATGGACAATGAGAAAGGTTGTTTTGAGGGAAGGTTCACCCAAGTTAGGGCAGGTTTTCCCAAGTAAGGGTAGGTTCGCCCAAGGATAGTGTAGGTTTTCTTAAGCTAGGGCAGGTTCGCCCAACTTAAGAAACTAGTTGTTTTGATGGTTATTTAATTGAAAAAGGGTAGGTTCGCCCCTTTGGAGGGTAGCTTTGCCCCTCTATGGGGCAAGTTTTCCTATTTAGGGAAAAGTTTGACAATTTTGACAAAAAGGGGCTAAGGAATGACTAAGATAGAGGGTAGGTTCACCCAAGTTAGGGCAAGTTCACCCCTCTATAATAGAATTGGACTTGACTTAAGTGAAAATAGCTATGGAAAGGACCAAAAGACACAACAAACAAGCAGAAAGAAAAGGCTATCTCAATTGATAAGATATGTACTGGTTTCGCATGAATAAGATAGTTCAAGTAGCACAATCTTAAGATTAGTAGTAAGATGGTATGGCCAACACTTTCTTTAATCTAGTATGAACAAGGCATCTAGGGAGTCCTTGATATACTCTCAATATGTGAGGCACAACTATGAACACTAGCCCGTCACAAGCATGATTCGAGAACCCCAGCTAGATATTGAAAGGCTCATACCAACTCTTCACATCTACTCCCTAGGCTCACATAGAGTGCAAAGGGGAAAGTGTTAATGGAATAGTGCCCCCTTGGGTGACACAAATGGAATTTTGAAGACACGGAAAAAAAAATAGTTTACTCTCCCCTAATTAAACTATGTGCCTAAATTGATAAGCAAAAATGATAAGTAAACTAGACAAACTAATTGTTCTGCAAGAAAGGTGTTAGTTGTTTTGATCTTCATTCTTCGTCAAATGTGAAATAATTTGCATGAATGTTGGGAAAGAAGTGGAAACAATCACAAATAGATGATGTTAGTGGGTTAGGACCTCAAAATGATGAAAAATGGAAGTCAAAATGAAGCTACTCTAAACGATGCAAAACAAGATGCAAAAAGAAAGAAAAAGAACACTAACACCTCATGATTAGCCTAGTTGAACTCAAAATTAAATAAAGATAAACACAAGCAAATTTTACCTTTTTAGAGTTGATGGTTTGGTTGGCCCTTGGATTGTTGATTTTGTGTGCTCCTTTGATGGCAAGGTGGATGAAAAATAGACTCAAAATGATCTATGCAAGATGAGGATTCAAATGGGCTAAGTGGGTAGTTGAATGGATGGATGAAAGTGCAAAAAATGAAGCTTGAATGTGAGCAACAATGGAGGTCTCAAGAATGAAAGTGTTGGAGAGCTTGAGCTTGAGATGAGATTGAATTTGAAAAATGCAAGTTGTTGAATGAGAATGTGTTGTTGAATGAAATAATTTTTTTCATTTTATGGAGAGAATCCCTACAAAGATGAATGGTTGAGATCTTTCCAACATGGGCAGGATGAAGGGCTGAGGTGAGTTGAGGACTCACAATCCCTCACATCTTGGCATGTGGTGGATGACGTGTCACAAGGACACATGAGGGAAGATGACATGTGATTTGAAGGTACTTGTAAGTACCTTGGAATAAGGATGATGTGACCTCTCAATGATCACATGGGGAAAAGGAGAATCTTGGATAAATAAAAGTGAATTCAATATTCACATGATTGAGAGATCTCAAGGATAAGACAAGGTTCCCAAAAAGGGAGATAAAAAGTACCTTGGATAGGACAAGGTTCCTAGCCCATGTGACTGATATGACTAGTCAAAGGTTCTAGAAGACCTTGGCACATGTGAGTGATGTGACAAGTCAAAGGTTCTAGAACTTTGCATGGGAATAAGGAGAGTATTGGAATGATAAATGTGAATTAAAAATTCACATGGGAAAGAGAGGAGTCTTTGATAAATAAAAAGGAATTAAAAATTCCTTGGGGGATGGGGAGAGTTGACTAAGGTACTAATTAGAGTAGCTAGTTAGTGATTAGAAGGAAGTTAGGGGTTAATGAGGATTAGAAGCCAACTTCCAAAAGCTAGAGGATGTGACACATCCTAATCAAGGATTAGGCATGTGCACATCCCTAATGATGGGATTAGGAGGTTGATTAAGATTAAGAAAATGATGTGACATGTGAAGAATTAGATAAATGTCATATTTATTTAATTCATTTGATGAAAGGAGGGTTAAAGGGGTAAGGTTTTTAATTATTAACTAAATACCTTAGGGATTTAGAAGAACTAAGGGTATTAATTAAATAATAGGAATATTACATAATTAATGCCAATAAGAGGATACTTAGACGAAAGGGGATAAATTTGGACAAATGTGAGTGTCCAAATTTAGGTGTCTACAATAAGAAAGTTAATTTTTAACTTTGGAGAGAATTATAATTTCATGAAAATGGAATTTAGATATTTTCATGGCACTTATCATCATTATTTATGTTATCAAAAAATTAAATATTTGGACATATCACTAGACATATCAGGATTTATTGATATAGATTAGGCAAGTGACTTGGATAGTTGAATGTCTACTAGCATCTATATTTTATTTTTGTTAGGAGGCGGGGAATTTTTTTTTAGTATAACATATTCTATGGTTACATTCCCACCATAGAAGTAATTATATGGTTGCTACATGTGCCTTTAAGTAAGCCATTTAGTTATAAAAAATTAGTATTTGTATTAATTTTAGTTGCAATATTTTAAGAATTATATGTGATAGAGTAATATTTTTTTGGAAACAAATATGATGTATTATACTCATCTTAATTATCTTAATATTTAGTATCACTTTATATGAGGAATAGTTGAGAATGCTAAGATGTTGTTAGAGAAGGTTGATAGTTTGGATAATATTACAAATTCACTTACAAAGCTCGAATGAATGTGGATAAGTTATCTTAGTGTATGAAGTTCATATGACTCAATTGATATAATTATATTTATTTTATGTGTGGATTTATTTTCAATGGATAGTTCTAAGAAAAATAGTGTTGGAATCAAGGTGTCATTTGTTAGAAACCAAGATCACATGATACCATGTTAGAAACCCAAGATCATATTTGCAAACGAGAATAATCCTTCCACAGAAGAGAAAAACAAAAAAGCAAGAGATTTGCAAGAGATTTGCAAGAAGATGTGCAAATATTATTATTTGAGAGTTCAATAATTACATGATAAAGATTTTCTTTATAAAAGCAAAGATGCAAAACCCTAATCTTATCTTGAGCAACAAGATAGCTCAAAAGATAAAAATAAGAACCTATAAACATCTGACTTCAAACAGTAAAAAACGCAGATAACCAGAAAAATACTGAAAAATAAACAGCACCATTGGAAAGTGCTCGGAACTAGCTTTCCGGTGATATTTTGTTTTCAAAAATCCAAGTTCGAACACAAAAGTTATGCCCAAAATACTAAAACTCCTCCGAAAGGGTTTGGAGTGAAGCCTGGCGGCTAAGCTAACTGCTAGCATTAACCGCTAGCATTAACCACTAGTAGTTAACTGATGGCGGCATCCATTAACTCTGGTTTTTTTAATTTTTTCTTGGATTGCGTGCTGTACCAGGCCGTACAACCCATAAATGAATTTTTTTACCTCCTGGAGTCATTGTGTCTGATTTTGACAATTTGACAGTCGATTTTGGGGTTTTTGGGTGCTTTGAATGTGATGGTGAGGTTCGTTTGGGCTGAAAATGCTCCAAAATTTCATGTACGCTCTGGATCTGGAAACCCTCATAAACATCAAATCCTTGTAGATCGGACAAACAGAGGCATTTTTCGATGAAACGAAAGGAAAACCTAGCTATTCCGGCAGCTTTAGATTCAAAGAAATGCTCAGATCTGATCCAAAATGCTTCATAAACAAGCTCAAGGCATGACACCCTCGATGAACCCTGAATGTAATTTGCAATTATTTTCTCAAAAATCTAAGAAGGGGCTACAAATCAAGGCTCTGATACCATGTTAGAAACCAAGATCAGATTTGCAAACCAAAATAATCCTTCCATAGAAGAGAAAAACAAAAAAGCAAGAGATTTGCAAGAAAATGTGCAAATATTATTATTCGAGAGTTCAATAATTACATGATAAAGATTTTCTTTATAAAAGCAAAGATGCAAAACCCTAATCTTATCTTGAGCAACAAGATAGCTCAAAAGATAAAGATAAGAACCTATAACTTAGGAATTAAATAAAGCCTAAGTAAACTTATGCAAAGTGTAATTAATAATTAATTACACCAACATCATTTACCTTGCAATATTTTATATTCTTCATATATCTCCAACACTCTTTCATCATATTAGTTTTAGTTGCATTTATGAGTAAGGTGGAGTTGGTATTGTAAATTGCACATCTATCTTTAATATATCTCTCAACTTGAGCATGAGAATTGAGTATGTTTGGTGGGTTCCATATTATTTGGGTGATGAATTTATATTCCTAACTTAGGTTATGGGTAATTAAAGAGGATTTACAAATGCAATATATTGTTTATTATTAATATGGAGATTAATTTTATTATGCATGGCTCATTGGGATTTAACATTTAATATTCTCATAAATGCCTCTTCATTTTGGACATATGAATTTTTTCATTTTACCATGATTTGACAATATATTTTTTTGGGAACTATTTGTGATATTCATCTCCTATTTCTATATAAATTGAAAGAATTAGAGAGTATTAAAAATTATGAGATTGAGTTACAAGTACATAGGTGTTGCTAGAATTCTATAAAAAATTAGATTGTTATTATGAAGATGTATCTCTAGTTTGGAGATTAATTCATAGTTATCCTCTCTATGATGTAGCAATTTTATTGAAAGCATTTCCCCATGTAAGGCATATGTTATCTATGTTTTTTATTTTATCTTATATATCTGATTTCACAATTAAATAATGTTAATTATATGGAAATCCTTGATAAATAACCATATTTTAAATTTGCACACTTTCAAAATATTTTATTGTAGTGACTATTTTACCTTATTTTTCAACCAAAGGAGGTAGAAGATTTATTCAATTCAAAGATATCCCAAAAATAGTGGAAGCAAACAATATAAATATTGTAAGCTTGCTATAGGTTTTATCGTTGATGTCAATAGAGTGGAGATTGTTGTAGGTGTTGTCTTGTTAAAGGTGTTATCTTTGATGTCAATAGAGTGGTAGTGTATGATGAAATTGGTGTGCTAATCAAAAGTGTTATGAATGATTTTATTCTCTGTCCTTTGATGTAAAATATTCCATAAAGATATGAAGGAAAGCATGAACGAGTTTCATGCATTTAGTGGCTTAGGAAGTTCTATTGAAGAAGCTTGAGAGAATGCTTTGCATTCCTTTCCATTTGAAGATATGGTATTACATTTTAGAAGTTAGACAGAGCCAAGTGTGAAGTATGTGTGTTCTTGTTTTTAGAACCTAAAAGTTATCGTAGAATTTTCCTGAGCTAGCAATGTGAAGACTATGTTGTTCCAGTCAACAAGGTTTAGAGAAATGCTCTATAATTGATTTTGTGGTCTTGAGGTTTGGAGGATGAGTTCAAATTGTCTATATATTTTCTCATTACAATTTTTAGGTGGTGAGGTGTATCATAAGTATGGTTTTAAATGTTCCATCTCAAGTCTATGTTTTCTAGGTTTGCAAGAGATGTTGGGTTCGGTGTTTGTTTTCTTACACCAACATAATATTATGTGAAGTTGTAAAATGGATGTATGAGAATATTTTTGAATATCATGTAATGCAATTAAAGTGATCTACATGTTATCTGGTCTCTTTGGTACCACTTATGGTCAGGATTTAATGCATGGAAGGTTAAGTATTTTTCGAGCTGCCTTGGTATATTGAGTTTTTTGTGCCAAGTTTTTGTGATGTGCACAAACATGGGAATGTGTGCTAAAATAAAATAGTTCCATATTATCTCCTCTATTGGATTGCATTAGATTTCCATCTTCCCATAGATGCTTTGGAGTTGACTTATTATGGACATTGCATGTTTCATGTCTACACATTTTAGCTTTGGCAACAAGGAGAAAAAAATTGAAGCTTATAGAGGAAATAAATGGAAGATCAAGTGTGTGGTCAAGTGTGAAGTGATGTTTTCTAGTGTGGTGTGTGTAATATGCCAAAACTATTGAGCTAAAGGTAGAAAAATGTGTGTAAATGTGCGAAGAAGTATATGAAATGTGCTAAAGGTAGTGAGATGAAGGAAGAAGTGTATGAGTAAGTGTTGAAAGTATTGAACCGAAGGTAGTAGTGTAGTGTGAGAGTAATAAAGTGTATGAGATGATAAAGAGTGCCAAAAGTAGTGAGCTAAAGGTAACATAGGTGTTCAGTATTGTGCTGGTGGTTGATCACCAGAATTCATTAAGTGTTGTATGTTGAGGTTGTAGCCTCTTTTTGTAAGTGTTGTATTTTGCAAGGATTTGTAAAATTCCTTTGGTTGAATCCATAAAACTATTTTGCAAGGAGTTATAGCTTATTTTTGGTTGCATCCCATAAAAATTATTGTAAATCTTCTTTTATTTTGAGAGGTTGAATTTGGACAGTAGCTCCAAGCAACTTTCTCAATGTGGTTTTTCCCTTGTAGGTTTTTCCACATAAATATAGTGTTGTGGTTATGTGCTTGTGCTTTGAATTCTCTATCTATTTAAGGTAGTAATAAGTTTTGATTAATAAAGTTGAATTGGATTAATTGTGGGATATACTAACTAAACCCACCTCTTAGTATATTTGTGTGTTCTAACAATTGGTATCACAAGTTAGTTCATTGGTACAACCTAACAAATCAAGGAAGATCTTGGTTTAGAACACATACCTTAGAAAGAGTCCTCTAAGGCACTATTATTTGATGGAAGTAGATATGCCCTTTTGAGTGTGAGGATACAATCCTACTGTTCTTTACTAGGATATGATGTTTGGAGAGTTGAAAAGGATGATAATATTGAACCTACTCCTATTATTGATGCTAATGCAAAGAAGGCTCATGAGAACAATTTTAAAGAAAATAATGGCATCTTGAGTGGTCTAACAAATTTTTAGTTTGTTAAAGTAGTGTAGTGCAAGAAGGCCAAGGAGATATGGGATAAACTCAAAATATATATGAAGGAAATGATAGTATGAAGTTCTTAATAAAATTACAATCATATAAAACATTGATTGAGAATCTAAAAATAAAAGAGGAAAATGTTCCTAGCTATCTACTCTAGGTATATAAAGCTATCAATGGAATGAGAGGACTTGGTGAAGATATAACTGATTCAATGGTTGTGAATAAAGTCTTGGGAACACTCCCACACTAGTTTGACTCAAAGGTCTCTACCATTGAATAAGCCAAAAATTTGATAAATCTTACTATGGAAGAGAAATTTAGATTACTCACTACTTATGATATGAGAAATGAAGTCTAAGGTACACACAAAAGAGAAGATAATTTTAAAGATGTGAAGAAAGAAGGGAAATGCAATTCACACAATGAATCTAAGGAAGAAGAATCAAACTTTGTGAGAAAGTTGAAAAAAGGATTAAATGAGTATAACTAGTTAAATTACCTTTCAAATATTTTAATTATGGAAAATTTGGTCATTACTCTTCTAATTTTCCTATTTGAGAAAATTAAAATAGCAGCAAGGGTTTCAAGAGGAGAAATTTTAGGGGGAACCTCCTCTCGAAAGAGGAATATAGCTCCTCAAAAGAAAGAGAATACTACTCATTAGATGATGATAGAGGAGAAACCCTATTGATGGCCACTATGACCTTTGATGGTTCAAAAAAACCTATGGATGATGAAGAAGGTGAAGTTGATTATGAAGGGGAACTTATTTCTTCTCTTGAAGACTTAGAATTTGCTAGCAAAGAAAACAAAGAATAAAAGGCCTTGATTGAAGCCACGATAAAAGAATGCACAAAGCTTGAGAAAGAAAAAAAATTACTCAAAATGGAATTATAGAAAGCAATAACTAGAAATTTGAAGCAGATATCAGACTTCAAGGAACATCTCATCAAGGAAGAAGTTTCTCCAAAATAGGTTCAATCATGTATTTTTTGGTTATTGTTTTATCTGCAATAATTATGGTCATAAGGCTATTGATTGAAAATCTAAAATTAATAGAAGAATTTATGTATGCGTAAACTCTCTTTCTTCTCTGGTGGATGTTAATGTGACATGTCAAATCTGTAACAATGTTGGGTATCTAGAAAAATATTCCAAAAGTGTTTTAGTAAAAAAAAAAAAAATTCAAAAAGAAAACGTCAATAAGCAAGTCAAGGAAACAAACAATGAGGTTAAAATTTTAATGGTTGTTCAAACAATATTTCATGCTCAAGGGAAAACAAATCTATGTGTAATTGACATTGGTTTTTCAAGTCATATTATAGGTAGTAAAAGAAAATTCATTAATCTTGTTAAATGGAATAGTGAACCAATCAAGTTTGGAGATAATTCATCAACAAAAATTTGTGGGAAGGGCAGCATAAGTATTGATGGAAAATCTAAGACATAAGATGATCTCTATGTTGAGAATCTCAAGTACAATCTTCTTAGTGTAATTCAAATGTCTAGAAAAGGATAAAATCTCATATTTCATGATCAAGGATGTGAAATCAGAAGAGAAAATTATGGTAAGTTGGTGGTAGAAGGATCTAGGATTGAAAATAATTTGTACAAACTAAATCATGTTAATGGAATTGTCTTCTAGCATAGGAAAATGAATGTTGGTTGTGGCATAAGAAGATGGGATACATCCATTTTGATAACCTTGTGAAGATTAGCTTCATGCAAGTTGTAAGAGATATGCCAAATATTGTTAAGCATGCAAGCACCATGTGCAAAGAATGTATAGACCAAGGAGTATTCTTATACAAGGTCTTTGGAACTAATTCATACTGATTTGTGCAAACCTAAAAGGATAAATTTTCTCCAAGGTGAAAGTTATTTAATGTTACTCATTTATGATCTATGTAGGATATGGGTTACATTTGTATAAGAAAAATCATAAGCTTTTAGTAGGTTTAATATTTTAAAGTCAATCGTGTAAAATGAAATGAATGCTAGAATAAAGTTTTTAAGGTATGATAGATGTGGTGAATTCACATCAAAAGAATTTGAGGAATTCTGTGAAGAAATTTGGATAAAGAGGCATCAATTTGTTGCTACAATGCCTTAAAAAAATGTAGTGTGAAGAAAAAATAGAGTAGTGGGAAGAAAAAATAGAACTATTCAAGAGATCGCTAGGAAAATGTTAAATGAAGCCAAGATTCCTAATGTATATTGAAAAGAAGAAATCCATTCTTTTTTCTATACTCTTAAAAAATATCAACTAAGGGTGGACAACACCAAGACTCCTTATGGGTTGTGATATGAAAGACTGACAATTGACGAGTACTTCAAAATTCTTGGAAGAAGATGTTTTATCAAAAGAGATGAAGTTTTGGGAAAGTTTGACTGAAGATATAATTAAGGATTATTTCTTGGGTACTTAACTAAGATAAAAATTTTACTTGTGCTACAATAAAAGGCTAAGGAAGATAGTTGAAAGTGAAAATATCATATTTGATGAAGAGTCACATCAAATCTCACAAAAGAATACTATTGGTCAAATGAACCCACGTACTCAGAAGTAGAGGAAGAAATTGAAGGAATAAGCACAAGAGAAAGGCCACAAGACTCCTTCCAGGTATGTTCAACATAATCATTTAGAAGATTAGATAATTGGAGACAAGAATGAATGAGTACAGACTAGAAGAAGATTTGCAAGGATAAATGAATAGTTAAATCTCTCTTTACTATCAAGAAGAGAACATAAAACATTTGTGGATGCTAACAAGTATGAAGGATTGAATCAAGAAATGGAAGAACTAAATTAAATAGTGAAAAAATAGACTTGGGAATTTATGTCAAGGCCTAAAAATAAGAATGTGGTTTTGAAAAAATTGGTGTTAAAAAAATTAAATGAAGATGGAGAAGTGGTGAGAAATAAAGTAAGGCTAGTGTTCAAAGGTTACTCATAGGTGGAAGGAATTAAATTTGAGGAAACATTTTCTATGGTGGAAAGAATGGAGGAAATCATAATGTTTCTTGCATTTTTTGTTGACAAGCACTTCAAAGTATATTAAATGGGTGTGAAGTCTTCCTTCTTGAATGGTGACTTAGAAGAAGAAGTTTGCATAAAGAAACCCAATAGATTTCAGATATTAGATGATCCAAACATGGTGTACATACTTAAGAAGGATTTGTATGGTCTCAAACAAGCGCCTAAGGCTTGGTATATAATTTTGGAAAAGTACTTATTCTACCAGGGCTTCATGAAAGGTACTACATAGAACAATTTGTATATTAAAATTGAGGATAAAATAATTCTAATGGTTGTTTTGTATGTTGATGATATAATCGTTGGTCGGAATGATGAAATGTGTAAGAAGTTTTTTGAAGAGATGTAGAAGGAATTTGAAATTTCTATGATAGATGAGTTATCATTCTTTCTTGAACTCTAAATTGCATAGATAGATGATGGTATTTTCATCTCTCAAGCAAAAAATGTCAAGAAAATGTTGAAGAAGTTTGGTTTGGAAGATTGAAAAGCATTGATTAATCCCATGGTAATAGGTCATCATTTGAGCAAAGATGATGAGTCACCTAAGGCTGATCAACCTTTGTATAGGGGTATGTGCAAGATCATCATGGAAAAAATAGGTCCTTAAGTGGCAAAAACTTTAGAAAAATCAGAGTTAGGAAACTTGACATAAAAATTTGAATAAGTTATCTATATTATTTCAAAAACATGTAAGAATAGAATC
Organism: Sequoia sempervirens; assembly: GCA_007258455.2. Classification (NCBI taxonomy): domain Eukaryota; kingdom Viridiplantae; phylum Streptophyta; class Pinopsida; order Cupressales; family Cupressaceae; genus Sequoia; species Sequoia sempervirens. The sequence continues at coordinate 98,897,344 of VDFB02353493.1, read as the reverse complement.
TATAGAAAATTCAATGTAGTTTCTAGACTACTAGGTTTATTTTTATTTTTTTAAATCTATTTGCTGAAAATTTGAAATTTCAATGCAGTAGTACTTAAATTTCAGGGAAAAAATAAGTAGGTGTCTGTCTGACCACCCTAACCACTATAAAATGATAATATTTTTTTATAATATTTTAGATATAAGTAGAGGACTCATGTCCAGATGTGATGTATATTTTTTGTAATTTTTTCCAAGTAAATAATTAATTATAAATTTTATTACAAATTTTAAAAATATAAAATCGTATGTTTGACCAATCTTTAACTTCAAACTGAAATTCAATTTTTATTTTTTAATCCTATAGTATGTGAAACATAGAATGTGATGCATGTTTTGGATTCAAAAAATGTGATACCATTTGAAAGCTATAGATGTTTTTCAATCAACCTATCAATTAGGACTTTAGTCGTAATTCAAATAGAAAATGAATAATAATAATTTATTAAATTAAAAGTAAAGAATAATTTATATTGGTGGAAAGATGATAATCTCCTTTAAAAACCCTTTTCATTTCATCAATTTTGGGTAAAAAAAAGTCGCCAACCACAAACCCTACACATACCCATCATATCACCATTTTTTGGCCCATCATGATCTTGCACATGCCCATAGGTCTATAATTAGGTTTGTCTAATACCTAACATCATCAAGGCTTGAAATTATGCAAGTCATTTTCTTGGTTGCAAGGCTTCAAGATGATCCAAAAGAAACTCATGTAAAGGAAGTCAAGAGGATTTTTAGATATTTGAAGAGCACTCTAGATTATGGATTGTGGTATAAAAAGGGTAATGAATTTTCTTTGACTGCATATATTGATGTTGATTGGGCTAGTAGTGTCAACTGATGATAGAAGAAGCACTAGTGGTGGAGCTTCATTTTTGGGAGATAGATTGGTCTTATGGTTTAGTAAGAATCAAGATTCAACATCCTTATCAACACTAGAAGTAGAGTATATAGTTATAGCATCCTACTATACCAAAGTGTTGTTGATGAAGAAATCATTGAAGGATATCAAGGTAATGTATGATAAGTCTATTCCTATTCTATGTGGCAATACAAGTGTCATCAATATTTCAAAGAATCTAATGATTCATTCTAGAACTAAGCATATATCTAAATAAAGTATCACTTTGTATGAGAGAAGATTACATATCAAGAAGTAAGATTAGACTATGTGCCCAAAAATTAATAGGTTGCAAATATATTTATAAAGGAAGTTTCAAAAGATACATTTCAATATCTGAAATAGAAATTAGGGGTTGTTGTCACTCCTAACAGATGCATAGATGGTGCATCTATCCAGGGGTAGAAATTCAAGATGTATCTTTATGCTTGGAATGATGAAGGCTACCTCTTAGGGGAAGTAGGTAGAAGGATGTTAAGATTTATGTAGATAGGCGGAGTTTGTATATTGGGTATGTGTAGGATCATTGTGGAAAAATAGGCCCTTAAGTGGCGAAAAATTCAGAAAAAACAAAGTTAGCCAACTTGACATAAAAAATTGAATAAGTTATCTATATTATTTCAAAAATATGTAAGAATAGAAGGGTATGTGCAGGATCATGATGGGCCAAAAAGTGACAATATGATGGGTATTTGTAGGGTATGTGGCTAACGACTTTTTTTTAACCCAAAATTGAAAAAATGAAAAGGGTTTTTAAAGGATATTCTTAGCTTTTCACCAGTATAAATTATTCTTTACATTAAATTTAATAAATAATTATTATTCATTTTCTTTTTGAATTACGACTAAAGTCTTGATTGATAGGCTAATTGAAAAACATCTATAGATTTCAAACGGTATCACATTTTTTGAATCCAAAACATGTGTTACATTCTATGCTTTACATACTATAGAATTGAAAAAAAAATTAATTTCATGAAGTTTTGACCAAGTTAAAGTGGTTAGACATATGAGTTTTTTATATTTTTAAAAATTTGTAATAAAAAATTCATAATTAATTATTTACTTGGAAAAAAATTACAAAAAAGTATGCTTCACATTGGGACATGAGTCCTCTACTTATATCTAAAGTCTTATAAAAAAATATTATCATTTTATTGTGGTTAGGTGGTCAGACAGACACCTACTTCTTATTTTTTCCCTGAAATTTAAGTACTAAGCAGAAAAATTTTCACCAAATAGATTTTTTATTTTTTAAATAAACCTAGTAGTTTAGAAACTATTTTCAATTTTCTAAAATTCTATTCTTACATATTTTTGAAATAATATAGATAATTTATTCAAATTTTTACGTAAGTTGCCTAACTCTGATTTTTCCTGAATTTTATTTGCCACTTAAGGGCTGTATTTTCCATGACAATCCCCATACCCAAAATTTGTAGAAAATTGAATGTAGTTTCTAAACTACTAGGTTTATTTACAAAATATATATATTTGGTGAAAATTTGAAATTCTATTGCAGTAGTACTTAAATTTCAGGGAGAAAATAAGTAGGCGTCTGTTTGACCAACCTAACCACAATAAAATGATAATATTTTTTTATAATATTTTAGATATAAGTAGAGGAATCATGTTATGATGTGATGCATATTTATTTGTAATTCTTTTCTAAGTAAATAATTAATTAAGAATTTTTTATTACAACTTTTAAAAAATATAAAAACTCATATGTCTGACCACCTTAACTTGGTCAAAACTTCATGAAATTCATTTTTTTTAATCCTATAGTATGTGAAGCATAGAATGTGATGAATGTTTTAGATTCAAAAAATGTGATACCGTTTGAAAGCTATAGATTTTTTTCAATTATCCTATCAATCAGGACTTTAGTCTTAATTCAAATAGAAAATGAATAATAATTATTTATTAAATTCAAAGTAAAGCATAATTTATATTGGTGGAAAGCTAAGAATCTCCTTTAAGAACCCTTTTCATTTCATTAATTTTGGGTAAAAAAAAGTTTTCAGTTACATACCCTACACATACCCATCATATCGCCACTTTTTGGCCCATCATGATCCTGCACATACCCTATTATTGAAAGCATAGTGGAAAACTAATAGCCATTTTCCCTTGAAGTCAAAGGGGGAGAAAATTATATATCAAGTTAGTTTTACCATCAATGTCAAAGGGGGGGATTGTTACAAACCTATTGCAGGTATTTTCATTCATGCCAATTGAATGGAGATTGTTGCATGTGTTATCTTGTTAAATGTGTTATCTTTGATGTGAACATAGTGGTGGCATGTGATGCAATTAGTGTGATAATAAAAAGTGTTGTGAATTATTATGTTCTCTATCCTCAAACGATGTAAAACATTTCATAAAGATATGAAAGCAAGCATGAAAGAGTTTCATGCGGTCAATGGCTTAGGAAGTTGTACTGAAGAAGCTAGGGAGAATGCTTTGTGTTCCTCTACATTTGAAGATATGGTATTGTACTTTGGAAGATAGATAGAGGAAAGTGTGAAGTATGCATGTTCCTATTTTCAGCACATAGAAGTTACTGTAAAACTTTTCAAAACCTAGCAATGTGAAAACTATGTTGTTGCAGTTAGGAAGATTCAGATAAATGCTTTACATTTCTTCACAATTGATTTTGTGGTCTTGAGGTCTGGAGGATTATTTAAAATTATCTATGTATTCTTATTTAAAGTTTCAGGTACTGAGGTGTACTGCAAGTATGGTTTTCAATTTTCTATCTCAATATTATGTTTTTTGGGTTTGCAAGAGATGTTAGGTTTAATGTTTGTTTCCCTGCACTAGCATAATATTGTGTGAAGTTGTAAAAGGGGTGTATGAGATTATTTTTGAATACCATTTACTTTGTGTAAAGTGATCTAGATGTTGTTATCTGGTCTCTCTAATACCACTTATGGTCAGGAGTTAATGCACATAAGGTTAAGTGTTTTTGGGATGACTTGGTATATTGAGGTTTTTGCATCAAGTTTTTGTGGCATGTGCCAACATGGGAATGTGTACAAAATTAAAATAGGTATTTCTTCTCTCTTGTTTTAGATTCCATTCATTTTCCTTCTTCTTATGGATTTTTTGGAGGTGACTTATTATGGCCATTACATGTTTTATGTCTACACTTTTTAGTTTGATCGAGAAGGAGACAATTTTTGGAGCTTGCAGAGGATATAAATGAAAGATCAAGTGTGTGATCAAGTGTGAAGTGATGTGTTGTAGTGTGATTTGTGTAAATGTGTGCAAACTTATATGAAGTGTGTTGAAGGTAGTGGGTTGAAGGAAGAAGTGTACGATTGAGTGATGAAGGAAATGAGGCAAAGGTAGTTGTGTGCGGTGTGATTAAGAAAGTGTATGTGTTGAGAAAGAGTGTCAAAATAATTGAGCTCAAGGTAACAAATGTGTTGAGTGTTGTGGTCATGGTTGATCACCATAATTCATCAAGTGTTGTATGATGGGGTTGTAGCCTCTTTTTTGTAAGTGTTTTATTTTACATGCAGTCCTAAACTTCCTTTGGTTGAAGCCATAAAATTGTGTTAAAGGGAGTTGTAGCTTCATTTGGGTTGTAGCCCATAAAAACTATTGTAAATATTATGTTTTTTTGTGAGGATGGATTTGGATAGTAGCTCCAAGCAATTTTCTCATCGTGGTTTTTCCCCTCTTAATGTTTTCCACATAAATTTAGTGTTGTGGTCATGTGCTTGTGTTTTCAATGCTTTATCTAGATTTAAGGCAATAATAAGTTTTGATTGATAAAGTTGAATTGGATTAATTGTGGAATATATTGATACACCCCCTTCTTAGTGTATCTATGTTCTAAGAATAAAAACTCTGACAATATAGAGAAGTGTGGGAACATGAGACATAATAGTTTATTTATATCATCTATTACTTATTATAATATTTTACCCACCATAAGTATTAATGATAGTAGAAACATTTAATTAAAACCATCTTGGTTAATATAACAAATAATAGGTAAGTGTCCACCATTGACTATATAAAGATATGTTAAAGAGGTGTAAGAAAACTAAGACGGGGTGGTGAATCATTTGTCACCAAATTCAAACACTTATCATCTTCATAACCACACTATTATGTTATTAAGTATGAACATGAAATGTAGATAAGAAAAAGAAAAATAAACACAATGAACACTAGATTTTATGTGGAAAACCCAATGAGGTAAAAACCACGGTGAAGATTAACTCACAATATAACATGATAGAAAAATTGAATGTAAGAGGCTCACTGCCTGAATACAAAGGCTCACTGCCTATAGAAAGGACTCATTATCCAATAGGGAGGCTCACTACCTATAGATACAAAAGATAATAGAAAGATCCATGACAACAATTTACACACATTTGTAGCCTTGATCAAAAGATTGCAGAAACCTTTAGCTCACTGCTTTTAGGAATCTAACACAATAAAGCACTACTACCTCAACTCACTTTCGCACCACTCTACTCTCAACTTGTGGCTTACTTCATCACTTTGTATGTTTTAATCCTTCGCAACTCGACTTACATTTATACCATCTTCAACCTTAGAAACTTTCTCCAAGGTTGGCCACATACGCTTCATTTCATAAATTCAAATTAGGTTGGAAACTCAACATTCCCATGGTGAAAAGGAGTGAGATTGGACCAATTAAAAACTTAACCAAGACCAAAAACAATGTCTTGGATGAACCACACACTTCCTTAGATCAAACTAGAAGCTACAAATTAGAAGATGACATCATCAGATCCCCAATAACAACCCTTCAGATCCGCACAAACACATGATCAACACAAAAGAAATGTGAACCAAAAACCAGAGCACATTCTGAACACATACAGAACTTTGACTTCTTTCTTTTATTAATTTTCTAAAAATCACTTGGAAACTCATCATTTTAGCATATCTGCAATATCATAAGGATAACTCCATGTACTCACAATATCTCAAAGAAATCTCAACTATACATGCACAATTTGCAACATTTTGAACCATGTTGACATCAATGACAACCCCACCAATCTCTCTCATACTTGCAACAATCTCCCCCTTTGTCATTGATTAAAACACATTATGTGAAAAAAACCATCAAAGACAACTCTCTCCTTTAGATTAGACATGGATCCTCAATATTCTAGGAAAATACCTTCTCTCTCTCTTCTACTATTTTTCACATGACTCTCTCTCCCCCTTTGACATAAAAAGGAAAAGATCAAGAAGCCATGTTCGCTCTCCCTTAAGAGTGCACCCATGCAACTCATACTGCAACAATGGAAACTTTCTACTCCCCTTGTGGAGTAGAAACATTCATCAATTCAGATAAATGAAGAATGTATGGATCTATTGTACTGATGCACTTCCATGTGCACCTAGTTCAGAGGGCCAATGACCCCCAAATTCTCCCTAATATACTCAAAAGTATCCTTCAGAAGAACCTTAGTAAATATATTTGCAATATGTTCCTTTGAAGAAACATACTCCAATGTGACTTTATTCTCCAATACCTTTTCTCTCAAGAAATGATTTTTGATAGATATATGTTTTGTTCTTGAATGAATTACGAGATTATTTGAAATGTTTATAGCACTTGTATTGTCACAAAAGATAGGAATAGGCTCATCATATGCCACTCCAATATCCTTCAGTGTTTGCTTCATCGACAAAACCTATGTGCAACAAGATGTTGCAGCAATATACTTTGCTTCTGTAGTGGATAAAGAAATCGAGTCTTGTTTCTTAACCATGAAACCAATCTTCCACCAAGAAAGAAAGAACCTCCACTGGTATTCTTCTAGTCATCCACACAGCCAACCCAATCTACATCAGTATAAGCACTTAAAATGAAATAAGTATCCTTAGGATACCATAAGCCATAAACCAATGTACCTATAAGATATCTGAATATCCTCTTTACAGTTGTAACATGTGCTTCTTTCATCATTGTTCTTGCAGCTTCCTATACAGTCTGGTTCTTTCTCTCAAACACTCCATTCTGTTGTGGGGTTCTAGGAGCAGAAAAGTGTCTTTTATGCCATGCCCTTCACAAAATGCATTAAACTCACTAGAAGTGAATTCTCCACCTCTATCAAATCTCAAACATTTGATTCTTAGGTTCACTTCATTTTCTACTCTTTCTTTGAACACTTTAAACCTATCCAGAGCCTGAGTATTCTCTCTAATAAAAGCAACCCATGTCATTCGAGAATAATCATCAATAAGAAACATGAAGTACCTATCACCATTTATGATTCTTTTTCTAGTAGGACCATAGAGTTATGTATGAATTAGTTCCAACATTCTAGTAGTAGTTTTATCTTTTCCTTTGAAGTTGCATCTTGTCTATTTCTGTAACTGACAACTTCTAAAAATAGTATTAGTAGGCTTTATGATTTTTGGTAAACCTCAGACCACATCTCTTGAATTGATCTTGGCCATATTATCAAAGTTTACATGTCCCATTCTCTAGTGTCATAACAAACTTTCATTAACTTGAGATACAAGGCCATGACTGTCAACATGCTTAAGCTGATAGATGTTTCCTTGAGTTCTCCTTCCTATAGCAACCATAGCTCCAGATTTGTTTCTGATTTCACATGTATTATCCTGAAACACAAGTTTGAAACCTTTGCTACACATTTGTCCAACACTCACAAGGTTGTGCTTTAGGCCCTTTACATAAAATAAATCATTAGGGCTGTGAATTCCATCAAAACTAATTGTAACTTTCGCAACAATCTTTGCTCTAGAATCATCACCAAACATGACCAAACCACCATCTTACTATTATCTCCAGTCATCTTATTTGAATATCCATTGTCAATCACCCAATAGTCTTCATCTTGTTTAGCATGAAAAGTGATGACCAAAGTACCTTCCTTATCATCCTTCTTATTCTCTGAATCACTTTTTCTTGCACAATTTCTAGAGGTAGCATACATAGATTTATTCTCCAAAGCTAAAAAAAAAAGAATTCACTATCATCACCCTGATAATCAAATTCATCATCAGAGATTCCATCTTTTTCTCTAACATAGTAAAAATTTGTGTATTTTTTATCATTTCTATCTTTATCATCTCTTTTCTTCTTATGTATAGCTCTATTGGATATCTTGAAGTATAATGACCAATATTACCACAACTGAAACATTTAAAGGGAAACATACCTTTATACTTATCGGTACCTTTCTTCATCTTCCTTGTAAAGTTCACTTCCAACTCATCTGAACCATCACTGTTTGGATCATCTCAATCTTTGTTTCCTTAAATGATGTTTTTGTCTTCTCATCTTTCTTTCCAAACTTTCTAATCTCAAATGTGGTCAAGGTGCCAAATAGCTATTCTTTAGTATCTTTCTTAGGATCATATATTTCCTTAATAAGTGAAACCTTGTCACTATAACACTCTGATAGGATCATTAGATTCTTCTCAATTATATCTTCATCAACCAGACTGCCCCCTTGATTCCTAAATTCATTTGCTACCAGATCAACCCACTAGAAATAGCTTGCAATATCTTCTCCTTCCTCCATTTTCAAATTCTCATATCTACACTTTGTTGCCGGCTTCTTTATTAATTTCACTCTATCATTTCCTTCATAAAGATCGTCCAACTTCTTCCAAACTTCATAAAAAATTCCCTAAGAAAGAACTTTTGTTCGCTCAGTTTTGGATAAAGCCCTCTAAATAGCGTACCTCACCTTTTCATTCTCCTCATAAGCAGAAACCTCATCTGCAATAGTAGGACCACTCACCAGTGCAATATACTTCATCTCAACACCCTTCCAGGTTTTGTAACCAAGAGAGATAATACATCCTCTCATTTGCACTTTTTTGTCACTGTAATTAGATACATCGAGCATAGGGATTGCCAACTTATGAGCGATTAGATCTACCTTAAGTGGTTAAGCTCTTCACAAAGGAACCAAATCTTTGATACCAATTGTTAAAAAGGAACATGACAACTGAGAGGGGGGTGAATCAATTGTCACCAAATTCAAACACTTATCAATTTCACAACCACACTATTCTATTATTAAGTATGAACATGAAATATAGATATCAAAAAGAAAAATCAACATAATGAACACTAGATTTTATGTGGAAAATCCAATGAGGTAAAAACTACAGTGAGGATTAACTCACAATATAAATTTATAGCAAAATCGAATACAAGAGGCTCACTGTCAAGGGCCCATTACCCAAATACAAAGGCTCACTACCTACAGAAAGGAATCACTATCCAACAGGGAGGATCACTACTTACAGATACCAAAGATAATAGAAATATCCACCACAACAATTTACACACATTTGAAACCTTGATTAGAAGATTACAGAAACCTTTAGCTCATTGATTTAAGGAGTCTATCACAATAAAGTATTGCTGCCTCAACTCACTTTTGCACAACTCTTCTCTTCACTTATGGCTTACTTTGTCACTTTGTATGTTTTAATCCTTCACAACTCAACTTGCATTTATACCATCTTCAACCTTAGAAACTTTCTCCAAGATCAGCAACATATGCTTCATTTCATAAATTCAAATTAGGTCAGCAACTCAACATTCTCGTGGTGGAAAGGAGTGAGAGTGGAACAATTCAAAAACTTATCCAACAACAAAAAAATTTCTTGGATCAACTACATGCTTCCTTAATTAAATTTTTGATTCTTCATATGAAGTGTAAACACAAGGTTGTCCAAACCTAATGAAAACAAAAATGAACATTGAAGCACACACATCCCAATAAGAAGATAACACACAGATGACATAACATGATTTATCATGCATGAGAAAACATCTTAGATACCTTTAAATACATCTGCAACAAGTGCAACAATCTTTGATCACAAAACACCTTCCATCAGTCCATACAGACTGTGTAAACACATATATAAACTATGAAACTCAACTTTTGGAGCACCAAACCATGAATATCTCTATCAAAAAATAGAGAACACCATTGCAAGACATATTCCAGATCTACAAGATCTAAAAAAAATAATGTAGGACTGTGGAGTAGGAGCAGAAACACTTCTACTAGTCCATAGACAAGCAACTCTATCAAACTAGTTCACACACTGATGAGCACAAATTTCACACTCCGTCAAACTAGAAGCTAAAAATAAGGAGATGAAATCATTAGATCCCCAAAAACAACCCTTCAAATCTGCACAAGCACAAGATCAACACAGAAGAAACACATAGCCCAAACCACAACACATTCTAAATGGTATCAGGACATAATAACCTGGCCAAAATAACCCTGGACAGAATAACCCGACCAAAATAACCTAGGGACAAAATAATCAAGGGTCATAATAACCCATGGACAAAATAACCCGTGGTCAAAATAACCCATGGACAGAATAACCCATGGTCATTTTAGATCAAGTTGGTAATGATGAGAGTCATTTTTTAATATTCACACATCAACAGATCTTATCTTACTAGTTGAATATACAATTACCAATAGAGGGGAAAAAATTTTTTTCATGACAATAATGATGAGAATCATTTTTTAATATTCACCACTACTCAGAATTTGCAATTACTGAAAGAATCTAAAAATTGGTTTAATGATGGTACATTTAAAATCGTGCCAAGTATTTTTCAACAATTGTACATGATTCTTGGCTTGAAAACCGATGCAATATTTCCACTCATTAATATTCTTATGACCAAAAAAATAAGAACCACTTATACACAAGTACTTGCAGAATTAAAACTACTTCAACCTGATCTAAACCCAAAATCTATACTTACTGATTTTGAATTAGGTTTCATGGGATCTATTTCTGAAAAAATTTCCAAATGCCACTATTCGGGGATGTTTTTTCCATTTCACTCAATGCTTGTGGAGGAAACTTCAAGAAGAAGGTTTACAAACACATTACAGTTCTGATGAAGTATTTGCATATGAGATCAAGAAACTTGTTGCATTAGCTTTTGTACCTTAGATGGATGTAATTGATGCATTTGAAACACTTCAACAATCTCCTTATTATATAGAACATGAGGAGACCCTGCAAACCATAATTGATTATTTTGAAGACACGTGGATTGGTAGACTAACCAGAAGAGGCAACAAATGATCACCTAAGTTTCCAATCACAATGTGGAATTGCTATTCAACTACTCAAGATGATCTTCCCGTAACCAATAATACTATTGAGGGATGGCATAGAGGATTTAGTGAATTGCTTCAAGCATTGCACAACTCAGTCTAAAAATTCATCAAAGCAGTTAAAAAAGAACAGAGCTTCCAAGAGAATAGAATAGAGAAATATATGGTTGGATACACTGGGCAACCAAGCAGGAAAAAATAGCATGAACTCAAAGAAAGAATAAAAAGATTGGTTGATGGTTATGACAACCATAACATTTTAGATTATATAAGAGGCACCGCTTATAATTTGACACTTTAATTGAAATTTTGAATAATAAAGTTTTTCTAGCAACATACATGTAATTTATAAATTTTGTTTTCCTTTCTCTATATTCTTATGGGGATATTTTTTCCATGGGTTATTTTGACCACGGGTTATTTTGGTTTGGGTTATTATGACCCCAGGTTATTTTGTCCCTGGGTTATTGTGGCCGGATTATTCTATCCAGGGTTATTTTGACTGGGTTATTATGTCTTGTAACCATTCTAAACACATACAAAACTTTGAATTCTTTGTTTTATTAATTTTCTCAAAAGTACTACGAAACTCATCATTCTACATGGTATCAGGACATAATAACCCGACCAAAATAACCCTGGACAAAATAACCCGACCAAAATAACCCAAGGACAAAATAACCCAAGGTTATGATAACCCATGGAAAAAATAACCCGTGGTCAAAATAACCCATAGACAGAATAACCCATGGTCATTTTAGATCAAGCTAGTAATGATGAGAGTCATTTTTTAATATTCACACATCAATAGATCTTATCTTACCAGTTGAATATACAATTACCAATAGAGGGGAAAAGTTTCTTTTTCATGACAATAATGATGAGAATCATTTTTTAATATTCACCACCACTCAAAATTTGCAATTACTGAAATAATCTAAAAATTGGTTTCGTGATGGTACATTTAAAATCGTGCCAAGTATTTTTTAACAGTTGTACATGATTCTTGGCTTGAAAATCGATGCAATATTTCCACTCATTAATATTCTTATGACCAACAAAACAAGAACCACATATACACAAGTACTTGTAGAATTAAAACTACTTCAACTTGATCTAAACCCAAAATATATACTTACTGATTTTGAATTAGGTTTCATGGGAGCTATTTCTGAAAATTTTTCCAAATGCTACTATTCGGGGATGTTTTTTCCATTTCTCTCAATGCTTGTGGAGGAAAGTTCAAGAAGAAGGTTTACAAACACATTACAGTTCCGATGAAGTATTTGCATATGAGATCAAGAAACTTGTTGCATTAGCTTTTGTACCTTAGATGGGTGTAATTGATGCATTTGAAACACTTCAACAATCTCCTTATTATACAGAACATGAGGAGACCCTACAGCCCATAATTGATTATTTTGAAGACACATGGATTGGTAGACTAACCAAAAGAGGCAACAAATGATCACCTAAGTTTCCAATCACAATGTGGAATTGCTATTCAGCTACTCAAGATGATCTTCCCATAACCAATAATACTATTGAGGGATGGCATAGAGGATTTAGTGAATTGCTTCAAGCATCGCACAACTCAGTCTGAAAATTCATCAAAGCAGTGAAAAAATAACAGAGTCTCCAAGAGAATAGAATAGAGAAATATATGGTTGGATACACTGGGCAACCAAGTAGGAAAAAATAACATGAACTCAAAGAAAGAATAAAAAGATTGGTTGATGGTTATGACAACCATAACATTTTAGATTATATAAGAGGCATCACTCATAATTTGACACTTTAATTGAAATTTTGAATAATAAAGTTTTTCTAGCAACATACATGTAATTTATAAATTTTGTTTTCCTTTCTCTATATTCTTATGGGGATATTTTTTCCATGGGTTATTTTGACCACAGGTTATTTTGGCTTGGGTTATTATGACCCCAAGTTATTTTGTCCCTGGGTTATTATGGCCAGATTATTTTGTCCAGGGTTATTTTGGCCAGTTATTATGTCTTGTAACCATTCTACGTATATGTAATATCATAAGGATAGCTCCATGTACTCACAACTTCTCAAAAACATCTCAACTATACATGCACAATCTACAACATTTTGAACCGTGTTGACATCAATGACAACACCACCAAGCTTGCTCATACTTGCAACAAGATCAACCAACTAATGGAATAATGAAGAAACATGGTAACTTACATGAAAATTAAAATATGTATGAATTTTTCATGTAGCTACTCTATGAAATATAATCCTATTAGTAAAAGAGTAGGAGAAAGAAAACATAAAATATGACATGTTTTTAGACCAAAAAATTATGAAACTAAAGAAAATAATGAGATTTGATACTACATTGAGGTGCATGGTATACATTATCAAAAGGGGATCAATGAATTTGAGATAAACATAGCATGAAAATTGTACCCCACAAAATAATTACATCCACCAAAAGATTTACTTCTACATAAAATTGAAATATTCTATTATTCAAAAACATTAAACTTTCTTGTCAAACACCTAGATCACAACACACATGATCATAGTTCAACACTCCACTAAAATAAAATCATATTCATACACCAATAAAGATCAAATAAATGGATGAACATATGGCTCACCACTAAACATACACAAAGGTCAGCTATAATAATAGGGATACATACAAAACTTGATGATTAATCATATGGGGTGGGGAGAGATATATAGGCACAACAAAGGTATTTTACTAAGGCCCATTAAATGTAGCCTAATTATTTTATTGGTGATGGGATACAAATAGAATTAGGAGAAACAATGGGCTTATATTTAGAAATTTTAAGTACATTTCAGTAGATCTCAAACCTTCAACAATTTCTAAGTATGTGTTCTCCATGATGTGCTACTATTTAATATATCTAAGCATCAAAATACATTATCATTCATAGAAGTGACTCCAATACATGTCATATTTTAAGTATATTACACATGAGGGGAAAATAATTTTTAATATTTTCTAGATTTTATTCACATAATAGGAGTGATGTCAAGAAAAAACATGCTCATCAATATTCAATCAACTATTATTTTTCTAGGAGGACCACTTTTGTTACATGGTATCATCCCTATTATTGTAATGATCTTGATTATTTAACTCTATATATTATTGCTATCAAAGCCTTATAATCAATACAAAATTAATTTTTAATATAGGTAAAAATATTTCTTGGTAACAAGGACTTTTTTGTAATACTTCTAGAGGTTGAAAAAGAAAACATATAAAGAGGGGAGGTGGAGAAAGTGGATTCTTCAACAATAGAAGAGGAGATTAATCATTATTTTAACAATTGGGCTATTTCTATTTTGGTATCAACCTCATTGCCATATAAATAATAATATTTATTGTACTACATATGTCTATTACAAACCAATCCTTTTAACCATATTATGATTAATTTTTGGATGTAGATATATGGATTTTTTGGCCATAAAGAATTTTAATATGCAAAAGAAAATAGGCCTATGTAGAGTAGATGTTGAGAAAAAAGTATGCACAATTATAATCATTCAACCATTATGCTAGTAGGAGAGTCAGCATGATATATTTGTACTATATATGTTCTTGTAAACCAATACTTCTAATGAACATGGGATTAGTTTTGTGATGTACATATGAAGATTTTGCAATGGTTAGAATTTTTTTTTAATTTCTTCCTTTTTCAATCCAAATAAATAGCCTTTTGGATAGGAGATATGAGAGAGGAGGTTGAGTAAGAAAAAATACAACGAGAGTGGAACTTTAAGTATGTAGATCTTACAAGCACATAAAATAAGATCAATCATTATTTGAATAATATAATAATTTTAATATTAAAAAACATATATCTTACAATAGACCAAACCTTCCACTATTATAGTACTAATTTTATTATGTAGATAGAAAGAGCTTCTTAGATATTTAGAGTAAACATTAATGTTATTTAAACCTTTTTAATCTAATAAATATTAAGAACCATCCTCAAATTATTTGTAAATATGCAATGTATTCAATTTGACTTTAGGCATCTTACATTGGATAAAAAGCAATACAACCATATTTTAATATATATATTTTTTTATTGATATAGCCACTCATTAAAAAATTTACCATCAATGAAACTATAATCATTAAACTAAGGGGTTATAAATTAAATGGTTAGGATGGTGGTATGTTCTTTGATTATGTCATCTATCAAGGCTCAAATTCTAAAATATATGATAGATCCATGTTCAGCTCTAAAATGACTATGATGAATTGGTTCCCTTGTTCATACTACCTTAACTATAAGATGAGTTTGATTTAGATGCATGCTTACTCATCATAATATAATTCACTTAATTGAATGAACCATTTCTAATTTAAATGTATACTTACTCAACATCTTATATTTAAACTAATGACATATTTCTTATATATAATTTCAAAAAAACTATAATCATTAAACTTAAATATTTGTGAAAATTAAACTTTTAAATACATATATTATAAACATAATCATATAATATCTACTTAAGAATGAGTTGAATCTTCGTGTTAACATCACAAAGAAGGATCTGCTCTTACTTTAACCTTCTAATCCTAATTTCAACATCTTCTATCACACAAACCAAAACAAAATTGGTACCATGCTTCTACTCTCTCTCTCTGTCTCTCTCTCTCTATATATATAATTCTTTGTAATTGTAGAACTATGTAAATGCATGCTTTGCTATAATACTCCAATCCTTCTGCAAGATAACAATATATTTCCACCATAACCAGTATTATTTTTATTTTTAAGGTCACTCGAGTACAATTTATTTTTCATTCTACTTTTCTGCCAGTACAGACCAAAGAGGAGAATGGTAATACCGCCGTGCCATTTCATTGGCTACAATCATAAACTGTTTTATTCCACAACAGGATGCGCAGGCACGTCCCGAGCTGATCTCTCCCAGCTCAGTTGATGCTGTTTACCAAAGCACTTTCAATACTCAATCAGCGCGAAGAGCCAGAAAATTAAAACAACAAAACAGAAGAGGCGTTGAAAATTTACCTGGAGCAGTTAACCGAAGGAGTAATGGGAATCCCGATGTCTGTACCGCAGAGTTTAGGCAATTCGGCAGCTTTGGAATAGTTGATAGTGATGTATTTGGCGATCATCTTAATGCACTTACACGCGGCTCGCCTGTCCTCAGTAGTTTTGGCAGCGGCATTCAGCTTCTTCACGCCATTACAACAATACATTGTCGGCTGAGTGGCTTTTCCTCCTACAAACTGCACGCACTGCGACAAATCCGAAACAACAGTAGCACATGAGAGAGCAGCGTATACCCCCGCGTTCATCATCAACGCGCATGCCATCACGACGTAAACTATTTTCCACATTGTCTTCATTGCCATTTCTGCTCTCAAACAAAACTACTTCAATCAGTTTTCTCGCTTGTTTTAACATTGGATGTCTGATGAGAATATTTATAGGGGGGCAATAATAACAAGAAATGGGTTCTTGAACACCAATTTGTTTGTTGTCTCAATCACTTTATGAAGATACAGAGAGTTGGTTTCGATACCTAAACAGACGGTACTATGTGCTCAGCAGTGCTGGCTGTATTGATGGGTATATATGATGTGTTTTCGAGCCTTTCCACTTGAGTTATGTTAGAGATTCTGTTATGTTTGTTTCTGATTGCCAGAGAAGCATCGTCGTCTAAGATATTCTACACATTGTAGGGTCATGTAGATTAGTGTACGTTGGCTTTATGTATTAGACCGAGGGTAGCAGGTGTATGTATAATACAATGAACTTTTTCCTAAATCTTCTTGATTTCAACTTGGGCATATGAATTTGTGAATGTGTGGCATTAAATTGTGTTTTTTATTTAGAAGTATATACAAGTGAAAAGGGAAAATCACATTCCCTAAGTGCTAGGCAAGGCTACTGCAAAGGTAGAGTACAAACAATTTAGACTAAAGTTGAATTGATTAGATCATAGACCATTTTAATAACTTGATGATTTATTATAAATGGAAAGGATATATAATTTAGTTTAATGATCTAAGAATAAGTTTTAAATGAATAAGAAGTTGGAATATGCATATTTCATTGAATATATGGATTACATAAATAATATTCTTGTTTATTTTGTTTTAGGTCAAGTTCACCACTTTTAGTTTAGCTCCTAGCCATGAACTTTTTCTCTAGTTGTGAACTTGACCTATGATAATCTTGGTTTCTAACCTTGACGCAATCCAAAAGGTAGGCTTCTTGAGCTTTCACATTAATAAGGGGTTAATATATTTTCTAGTTTGCACTTGAGGAGATCCAAACGTTTTCCTACATATCAAACCATGCAAGGATATCAAATTGACGACTTTTACTAATGAATAAAGATAATAGATAGATGCTTAAAAATCAAATTCATTATTCCATTTTAATATGTGTAATCAAGGGAAAATCCTAAATTTATTATTAAGTACAATAACAATTAAAATTCCTATGAAAATAACAAAGCACAAAGGAAGTGGAGTGAAGACAATAGGGATGAAGTTACCCTATGTCTCCACCTTCCATGATTAATCTCTGTTATACCTCCTAGCTTGCAGATAAATAACAAAGCCCTCAGATTTATGTGAGCAACTGTGACTAAAGACTAAGCCCTATGCAAGTGTTGAAGGATTTGCAGAAAATAACAATAACCCTACAATGAGCTAAAATGACTAATGACTGTAAAAAACTATAACCCTAAATTGACAACAAGTTGACATAGACTAAAAGTGCAAGAAGTCAAAATGAGCTAAAGATTCAGAGGGACCTGCAAATGAGGTCAAAATTGCCCTTTTATAAAAATTGCAATTTTGAACGTGTGGCCAGGATGAAAAAATGACAGGAACCCTAAGATCAATGTTTAAGATTGAATGTTGATATGTGCATTAGGGTTAGGTCAAAATTAGGGCAACAGGTAAGAATGAAGGGTGGAGATTGAATTATGAAATAATTCAATCAACGGTCGAAATTGAATGAGAAGTCAAAAGTCAAGAATTAAATTGGAAGATAAGGCTGGCACGGACAAAGAGGTTGCTGGAGAAATTAAATAATAAGATTTATTTACCCCAGATAACTAGCAAGTAATTAAATAATAAAGATATTATTTAATTATGGAGGAATGTGATAAAAGAATTATTTTGAAATTAAATAATGATTTTAATTCAAAATTCAAGAGAATGGCTAAATTAAATAAATCAAATTTATTTAATTTTAATGGGAGAAAAAGCTAATGAATAATTAAATAATTAAATAAATTATTTAATTATAGTGGAAAATGGGCATAATTAAATAAATAAGAATTTATTTAATTTTTTAAAAGAAGGGGACTTAATTAGTGACGTAATTAAATAAATAAAATTTATTTAATTAATCAAGAAGACATAAATGTTAAAGGGAAATTAAATAAATTATGAAATTTATTTAATCAAAGGAAGACTTTAGATAATTAGTGATGTATTAAATAAATAAATAATATTTATTTATTTAATAATCAAGGAGGAACAAATGACATGAATTAATTAAATAATTATGAATTATTTAATCAATAGTCGAATGTGGACCAAGGACATAATTAAATAGCTTAATTATGCTAGGACGAAAGTGGTAAAAATGAAGCTTGCAGGCCTAGGTCATTTTTAGGTGTCTACAATATGGAATGCAGATGTGTCACTATTAATTTTCTCTTCTAAATACTCTAGAATGAACAAGAGAACTCGTGGTTTCTTTACTATCCTAAATGAATGAAAATGGATATCTTTTTCTACAAGCACTTGATAGTAGATCACATAAGAATGCACATAGTTAGATCTAAGTGAGAAAGACAAAGGGGGTCTAGTTGGCCAAGTTTGATTTTCTAATTTTGAAGTAATTTTTAGGACATGGGTAATATGAATTAACAAAGAGTTTGTCTAGGAAGAGATTGTCTACAAAATGCAATGTAGTAAGATGCAATGATTTTTATTTATTTTAGTAAAAATTACATGTTGACCCACATGTGGTTGTGTTGTGATAGCAATCATAAGTATTTTGAAAAGAACTCAAAAATGTGTAGTATTTTTTTTTGCTACAAGCATGAATGACAATATAGGATCACTTTTAGTAGTGTTGGACTTCATGAAACACAATCTAAGAGAGGAATAATATTTAAAAATTGAAAACAAGGTACCAAAAGTAGTTAGGAGTAATTTTTTATTTGTATGTGGTACCCCAAGCATGCAACTAGTAGTGGTGGCTATAAGGTAAAAATTCTCATTGATAATGTTAAGTGTGTAACTACAAATTTATAGTGTGCATAAATAACTATATATAAGGTGATTCCCAAACCTATATCTCAATAATCTCTCAAAGGTTAATCAAATATTACACTAAAAGATATTGCAGGATTGGCCAAAAAATAGGAAACATACTTGTAATTTTCTTCCCTCGCAATTTACGCTCTACAAAACCTAGGTGGGTTCCCCTTAATTACATCAAATAAAATATACAATGATAACCAATAAATGATGCCTAACAAATAAACTCTGACATTTTGATAAGCATATATAAAATATATCATCCAAGATCTAGGTACAAGAATAATAATTATGAATAAGTTAAAAATAGATTGAGATTTATCATTTTATAAAAAGTTATAAAGTTCAATTAAATTATTGAAATCATATCAGTGCCTATCTATGGCTACAGATTTATAGAGCTATAAATTTCAAATTCACAACATCTAAACATATTTTTATGGGCAATTAAGCATTGACACCTTATGATAATGCAACCTACTTAAGTAAAAAGAATGTGATCCTACATAATAAACCATTTATGATAACCATATTCTCAATATTTTCATGAAGGAATTTACTCCATTCACTGAACATAAAGCAATAAATGGAAATGACTTAGTGCAAGAAAATTACAAGAACTCAACAATATATTATTATATTATTCAAAATAAACATTACATCACAAGCTAAAGACAATGACATGTTGAATCATACTTTTATATAAGTCACAATCAAAATATACAATGTTGTTATAAATAATTTACGGAGACTCTACATTCTATATCCTATTTTAGACCTTATAGACTATTACATCTTGCTCAAAGTTACAATCATTAGATTCTTTGACAATGAAACATAGCTCCTCTTTTAAAGATAGAATGAGAATGCAAGATTGGAAGAAAACAACATTTGTAACATTCTACATTTGACAACAAAAACCTTTTTGAAATATAACAACTATAATAACTCATACAAAAGATATTATCTTCAAAAACCAAAGTCAACAAATCTTATTGAAGTTGTTATAAAAAACATGTGAGCTTGTCCTAATGACGAAAACCAAAATTGGAGTACCTTAACAACATGGTAAATTTAATTTAACCATTGTACTTTTCAAACAATGAAGAATATATTTCTTTTGAAGGCCATGGAAAAGTTGTAACCTTTGCAACCTTATTTGAGTGTGTCATATATCTTGCCTCTAATGTTACTTTAGTTTCTTTGATGAAAATATCTAAACTTTTTTCTAACTTTATCAACTTTTCCAAACTAGTATTGCACAAAATTGAGTCTGCCTCATCATCTGCAAAAGCTAAAACACACAAAGTAGGAAAGATATTATTAAAAAAATTCTTCCATTTATCAAATTTCTTGATTTCTCCATTTTCATCAAAAATTCTAGGCATAAATACTTCTCCTAATACCTCAAAATAATTTATATTCTTATTTAGTTGAATGTCCAATTTCTCTAAAAGGAAAATATATCACTTATCAAACTAAACACTTCATGAGTGTTTCTCATCTTTGTAGGGACACTGGAATCAAACTTCGATTGCATGTGTACACCCTCCATCAATGGTATTATTTGAATCCATGTAGTTAATATATCCTTCAAATTGGCCTCATTTTACACATGCATATATATTTTTTCTTTCAATTATTGTAATTGGACATTATGCCATTTATTTATTCAAAATTTATGATAATCTATGGCCTAAGATATTATCAACCAAATTGAAAATTTTCTTCTTACCTTCTTCTCTAGCAACCTTATCTACCTCTTTTCTTGGCTTCAACTTTTCTTTCAATCCATTATCTTCAACATGAAATTTTTTCTATCGAAAAAATTTGTATCTATTTAGCAGATTAAGGGCTTCTTGCATCGATTTGATATGATCCTTCTATGATTTCTTGAACACTTCATATAATTTATTAGTTGTATCTTCATTAAACAATTTAGTTATAACTACTAGAGATGTAACCTATGAAGTAGATGTGTCACTTAATCTCTTAACAATTAAGTTTACTACTAATTTATTGATGAATTTGGCAACTTGAGACTTCTTGTTCTGAAGAAAAATTTCCCATATTGCTAATGCTTCAAAAGTAGTACTAAAATTTGAACCAAAATATAATTATCTAGGTTTATCTTCAAACGTTACTACTTCTTCATCAATATCCTACCTCATAGTTTTGTCAAGAAAAATAATCGAGGCTATTCAAAAAAAAAAAATTCTTAAATTTATCATTATCACAACTAGAAGACTTATTCTTATCACCAATATTTTCATTATGCTTTGAAGAATCAATATTAGTAGTAGAAGGCTTACTTGAATTTTTAGCTTTCCATGTTTTATTTTCCTTTTGCATGTCACCTTATAACATATTATTTGGATCATTTTGAAATAAATATCTTCTACAATCTATTTATAATGATTCTTATGAAATTTCACCAATCAACCTTTGAGAGAGTCTCCACCCAAAGAAGGGAAAATAAAATTGATAGTTCTCATATAATTTTTGGTAAATATTAGAAAAATACAACTCACCTCTCATGAAAAAAGGATAGAATGCTTGAAATAAAATAAAAAATTCTTACAGTTTCTTATGTTTTTAAACAATCTCAAGATCTAACCCACAATAAACTACCAAGGCCCCCAATAGAGTTTTCAATTTGTTAGTTCCCAGAACTATATTTCAATAATATCCTAAAGGTTAACTAATCAGATATTATACTTGAATAAATTTAAGGATTGACCAACAAAGAGGAAACACACTTGTAATGTTTTCTTTGCAAAACCTAGGTGGGTTCTTGTAATGACATCAATTAAAATATATAATAATAAGCAATAAATAATTTATAATACATAAATTCCCATAAATTTTGACAAGGATATGTAATATATATCATGGTATTATGATAACTCCTTGTTTTCAATTATATCCACATATGAGAAGACTAATAATTATAAAGAATTTAAAATTGGCTTGAGATTTATCGATTTAGAAACACTTCTTAAGTTTAACTAGATGCTTGAAATGAGATTGGTGCTTATCTAGGGCTACAAAGTTGGAGACTAATAAATTTCTAATTCATACCATCTAAAATATTTTTATGGTAAATTAAACATTAATACCTTATGATAATGCAATTTACTCAAGACAAACAATTTGACCCTACTTAATAATTAATTTATGATAGAAATATTTAGAGTATTTTGATGAAGGATTTAACCCTAGATTTCATGACAAAAAGATATAAATGAAAAATATTTAGTATAAGAAAATTGCAAGAATAATTAAATAATATTTTATTATATTATTCAAAAGAAATATTACATCACAAGTTAGAGATGATGAAAAATTGAAGCATGGTTTCATATAAGCCTCAATCTAAATATAAATTATTATTAAAAATAATTTATGTAGACTCTACATACTATTTTATATTTCACACCTAATATAATCTTATATACAATTCTAAATTGCAATCCTTAGAATCCTTGGTAATGAAACATTGATCCCCTTTTAAATATTGAATGAGCATGCAAGCTTGGGAGAAAATAATGCTTACACATTTTATATTTGACAACTAAAACTCTTTGAAATAAAATGGGTGAAACAACTTGTAACAAAATAGATTCCCTTCAAGAAAAAAGGAGGCAAAAAACATTGTTGATGTCATTAAGAACATGTGATCTCATCTTGATTCCAAAAAAACCAATTAGAGTACCTTGATTACATGGTAAAATTTAATCATTGTTCTTTTCCAACCATGAATCATATATTTCTTTTAAAGTCTATGGAAAAGTCAGAAATTTTGCAACCTTATTGTATGTATCAAATATCTTGCATCTAATGCTTCTTTAGTTTCTCTAATGAAACTATTTATACTTGACTCTAACTTTATCATTTTTTTCAAACTTTTATTGCACAATTTAAGTGAGTCCATATCATCACCTAAAAAAATTGGAGCACATAAAGAACCCAAGATATTATTAAAAATTTCCTTCCATTTATTAAATGTGTTGATTTATCCATTTTCATCCAAAATGCTAGTAATCAATGCTTCTTATTATTCCTCACATAATTCACCTTCTCCTTTAGGTGGATATCCAATTTTCTCTAGAAAGTAGACATATCACTTATCAATCCTAAAACTTCATTCATACCTGTCAACTCTACATTTTTCATTGTTGGGACTCAAATTTATATTTTCTTTATAGATTGAGTCCCTTTGCATTTTATGCCAAGTAGCTATATTTTCCAAAGTTTATAGTTTATCTAAGATATCTATCATGGGTTGTGTTCTGTCATATTTCTGAGCACAATTGGGTAGAGCATGAAAAATTAGGCCTAGTTTCTTATTAATTTTTTGAATTTTTTTGAAGGGGTGAAAGTTATTCCTTTGTGGGTTTTCTCCCTCCAACTAGCCTGGTTGTAGTTTAGATTTATTTTCCTACATAGTCTAGTTCAACTGGGTTTTCTCATAAATGTGAGTTTACCTATCAATTCTTGCAAATGTAGGAAAAATTAAAAATATTTAAGTTTTAATATTGTTAGAATTCATCATTCATTTGAACCTACCCTTAGTCTCACTTTTACCTAGAACATAATTAATTTTTTTCACAACCTTTAACTTTGTGGGTTGTTCACTTTCTACCATCTACGTGCATGGTTTTGGTTGGTTGTTAGTCCTATGGAACTTTGATTTTGAATTAGATAAGTCTATTTTTGGATAGTTTAGTTGGATTATTTTTCTATTATAGAAAGCTTGTGCCTAACAAATTTTACAAGAAATTTCATGTTAACCATCTTAATTCTAGTTTCTGATGAATCTTATGTATTTTCAATTACAATAGATTTTCTATAGACTTAGTTAACTTTAAAATTTGGTTTACTCTTAGTGCATGAATGGAGTCCATTTTTCAACATCCACCCCTAGTGACATCATATTCCATTTTTTTGGAATTCTAAGTGAAAATTTTCTTTCCAATGCTTTTGTTTGGTTCAATTCTATTTTCTCACATAATTCCTTTTTATAGACTTTTACTATTCGTCTAAACTTCTGGATTGCTAAAGTTCTACATCCAATTCAGATGCCTTTATCCATAAATCTATTCAATCCCATTTTCTTGCATTTGTACATTGATGAAATCATCTTGAAGTCATCCCATCTTACTAATGTAGCTATTTTCAAAAAAATTCACCTTAACTAATTTTTTTATTTATCAGTTCACTTGGTTTCCCTTCTTGATCTAGATACAAGGTAGATTTTTGTGTATCTTATTCCAACTCACATTTTCTACGTGAGAAAAAAAAGGTTAGATTGGTTGTGAATTTTAGGTGAGAATGTTGGAGGAATTTTGATGTATCTAAATGGGTTCTAATTCTCAATATAAGGTTGAACCAAAGGAAATAGGGTGTTCCACCTTTTGGGAGATGGAACCTAGGGACCTATTTCACTATTTAGTTCATTAGAAAACCAAGATACCTCAACCAAGTGACTCAATTGAGGGAAGGCACTAGTGGTTTCCATGTGTGAATATATGGGGGTTCAACATTAAATGAAGCTTAAAAGGAGAAATACAAACTCTAATGCACTAAACCCTAGAAACTTGAGAAAATGAAAACAAATTAACAAACTAGAATAAAACATAAAGGTACCTAGAAGAATGATGGGATCCAAGAGAGGTATGCAACCGTAAAATTCTACTTTTTGAAGTGCACTAGGATTGATATGCCAAGTTGGGTGGTTTAGTCCTGCTACAGGAATTTGGATAGAATTTTGAATCTTTAGGTGACTATGGAGGATCTACAAAAAATAGAAAAAAGGGTATATTGGGACTCATATGCCTAGAGGGAAAATTTAGTCCTAGTATTAGGCTTGACTAATATTTATGTAGCCTCTAGTGGTCTTCTGTAGCTTTCATCTTGTTTGATTCGTCAAGTCTGGAAGTTTGAATTTTGGTCTGTAGGTGAGTTTCCGTGAAGATTAAAACTTGGAAACTTTGACAACAAAGGATCTTCAAGCTCCAATTCACTTAGATTGGAAAACACACATAAAGAGGGAAAAACGTTATTTTGTTAGGGAATAGGGGTTTCCCTTGGTCAAACCCTGTTTTGGTAATTAAACCTTGAAATGAAATGAAATAACATGAAGGAATGATGAATGAACAAATGTAATGTTACAACTCACCAAAACCTTGAAATAAAGATTAAAAAATTATGTGAAATGGATCCAATGGATGTGGATCTTGACTCTTGATCTTTATATGATATAATGCATTTGAATGCTTGCTTGAATCATGAAAACCTATATCACAAATGTTAGCTCACAAAAACACATGATGCATGAAGACTTTGACATGATGCTTGAATCTTGAATGTTGCTCCTAATGATTGATGATTTTCTCTTGAATTCTCTCTTGATCATAAATTTTCTATAATGCTTGATCTCAAAATTGCTAGGATATTTGAATACTTGAATTTCTAGGAGAAATCATATGAAATAACCTTGTATTTATACTTGTTTATGCTAATTTTTTTGAAATTATAACACTATAAGCCAACGTCAGATCTAGGATAATAAAATCCTATCAAGAATTTGATTTAAAATAGGTCCAAGTTAAAGAAAGACTCATATTCCAGGTTGGGCGTATGAGTCCCGGTGGATTAAAACTAGGACACAAACTCCAAGAAATGTTAAGTTCAATGCAACATTTAAAATCAGGTCCCAAGACCTAGTTGGAACCCATACATCCAAAGTGGCATATAAGTCCTAGATCCCTAGATCTGGAACACATAACCTCAAATATTAAATTATGATTTACTATAAATTGTTAAATGTTGGGATTATACTCAAAAAAATGCATTTAATAATGCCCATGGATGCAAAATATAACCAATTTAAGCATAAATGAACCTAATTTTAACAGGGAGGTCCCAAAAAAGTGTGAAAATGTAAAGGGATACAATTTTCTACACTCCATTTATCTCCCACTTTAGTGAGAGGATGAACTTGCTTCAAACTCACACTAAAGTAGACAAATTCACATCAAGAGGGGTCCAAGTGTACCAATGTTAGTGGGATAGGATGAAAACAATCAAGAGGTATGATCAAGCCCCCAGGATCAATATCCTATGGTAAACCAACATAGGAACAAAATAAAATTCATGTGAATGATGTATGAAGAAACAAAAGGTACAAGCATACATTGTCAAAGACATAAAGCAAAAAGAAAAGGAAAAAGAGGGGTGGATCAAGCCTTGGATATTTATCCAGAAAATGTTTACAAGTGGAACATGATGTCCACTATGCAAACAAATACACACTCACATGGGCTAATAGAATTTGGTATCCACTACATGAGCCCCCAATCAGACACATACGCACATAGTAGGTATGTGCCCAAAAGGACAAGCAAGTGGCTATGGGAAATTCATGCCTATGATCAGCTCCCATACATACT
The DNA here is from genome assembly GCA_007258455.2 of Sequoia sempervirens. NCBI lineage: Eukaryota > Viridiplantae > Streptophyta > Pinopsida > Cupressales > Cupressaceae > Sequoia > Sequoia sempervirens. The sequence goes on along the minus strand of VDFB02353493.1, from coordinate 98,870,437 downwards.
AACCATAGCAAATCTATACCTATTGATAACTTTGATAAGGTGCAACACAACAAAAACAATAGAATCTAGGAGGCAAGAAAAACTTCGTATGCTAACACCCATGAACGAACAAGATGGCTCGATAGGAAAGCAATGTGTGTTATACAAGGTGGCCATATAACAGTTATTGTAAATGAAAAATAGTGTAAGGTACGCTCAAAGGTATTTTTATTAGTTCATGTAAGGTCTCAACCTAGGGAGCATCATGCCTAATGTCTCCAAGAGAGGACCAATTGAAGAATAGAAGATTCACAACTTAGGGAATGTAGTGTGTCGCATCAAGCCACTAAGAGGAACATAATATGCTAAGAGAGATCATGCTCTTGAAGGAAATCATGCCAAATTTCATCACCAAGATAAAGATGCATCGTATGAAGTAAGAAGACCACACTATGAAACATGAGTTATAATTGAAATTCAAAAGAATAATGCCAATGTATGCCTTCACTTTAAAGAAATTGCTAAACACCATGCTGTGAGAAATTACTTTAAAGTAGAAAATAATAAATTATAACAATAAAAAGGAAATGGGAGCTTATTTGGAAAGCCCTATGCCAAGTCATATGTTTCCAAATGAAGTTATGTCATGAATAGGGGTAACCCCAAAAATGAAATCCCAAAATCACATAAGGGATCCACTGATTCGAGGTCAATATGCCTTTGCTACAATGTTGTTAGAGAGCTCAAAAATGTCATCATTCCCAAAATACTCATGGAATGGGGAGAATGATACAAAGAGAGTGAAAAAAAAGAAAAACATTTGGGTCAACATGGAAGAGACCTAAATTTCTTGACACCTTGCGTCATCCTCAAAAGGAAAACACAAGACAAAGAAAAGATAAAGGAAAATATTTTGGGTCAACATGGAAGAGACCTAAATGTCTCGATGCTTTGCATCATCCCCAAAAGGAAAACAAGAGAAAAATAAAAGATAAAGGTTTATGACATATAGAAGAATGTAGATACAAATAGATGAATGTCAAAAAGAGAGATACATCAAATAGAACACTATGGGGAGATCACATTATGCACATGAAATCACACACAAAAAAGAAAGAAAAACAAAACTATTAAGGAACATGTGATTCAACCTATATAAATTCATCTACATCCCAATTTTTATCATCATATGTGGAAGGCAGACAACTAGCCAAAGGGAAAATAGCGAGTGTGGTACTAGGACAAGGCTATCAAATCTTGCCCTCACTATGTGCAAGATAAGAATGAGCGAAGGTAGGTGATGAGAATGAGATCCTTGCATTTTGAAATGATTTGAAATGAATGTAAAGCATATAATAATAAGAATATTATGATCCTACAACTATTACATGGCAAGGAGCGGATGGGTACCCTTTTAAGGGACTATTTTTATGATATCAAACCTTTTAAATATTTTTTTTAAAGAATGACACTCATCAGTACTATATCCAAGAACTCTATGATATCGAAAATGAGACATGTTTGTGTTCTTAGGATTTGGTTTTGGATTTTCTCTCATGGGTGGTAATTTTATAAGTCCCTGAATTAGAAGTATGTGCAAGGTTCTTTTAGTTTTAGAGATTAGACAAGGGAATTTTAGCTTATTTATTTTGTAAGCTTGTCGTTGCTTGGTAGATTCACCAATTTATTAATGAGGAGGACCTAAGATGATCCTATCATCCTTATCATTTTTATGAGGTATTGGATGTTCTTTAGGAAGGACACTTATGTTGGGAGGAGGATCTTGGTATCCTATCCCTTTGGTTTCTTTAGTTGGTAATTGCTCTAAGAGTTTATGAATTTAATGTTCGCTTGTTGTATCACATCCTTGCTTAGTTAATATCATAAATCATTGGCCATAATTCTCTTCTATGTTGATGGGAGCATTGGTCACTTTGTTAACATAGGATTGATGCACTTGATTAGAGAAACTAGGATCACTTACTGTAGGGAGCTTAGGCTTAGTTTGTGTCTCAATTTCAAAATGTAAAAGATGAAACATCTCAAGTTGCATTGGTTGTTTCTGTTAGTAGATGGTTAGCTCTCCCCCCATGATTCATGACATGGACTAACCACCTCCCATGGATTTTTTAACTTTGGTGGTTGTACTAAGCATTAACATGTCAACTTTTTGGTGCAAGGGTAGCTATGGGGCGAAGAATTGGTATCATAGAAAAAGGTTATGGGTTAGAATCCCCTTGGGTAATGCTAAGGGGGAGATTTTTCCTACTATCCTCAAGATTCATGATATGGACTAACCACCTCCTATGGATCTATTAACTCAAGAAATTGAATCGGTCATTAACAGGTCAATATTTTGGTGCAACGACAACCATGGGACCAACAATTTCATGGAGGGATAAAATGATGCATTAGTCTTAAGGTTTTTAAGGCAATCATTTTATGAATTTTTTTATGTTAACATCATCTTCTCCAATGATTATTCCAGTTTCACGAGGAGGACATGCGACTGAAGTTGATTGAGGATGAGTGAGTTCAGTTTCATTAGGATCATTTCGAAAACCACAACTTGACACATCCACTAATGATTTCAAGGATATCCAAAATTTACCAAAGCATATATACATGATGAAATGTAATGCAATGACCCAGAATGAAATGTGTAGATGTAATTTTAAAATTCTAAACAAGGTAATTTGTTGATTACACTATGCAAAAATCTAAAAATGAAATGTTGTAAATGTAATTTTTGAAATTAAGCAATGCACTAAATGAACCCAATTAAGCTAAGTCTAATGAAATGAATGAAATAGGAAATCAACAAAATGAACCAAAGATTTAATAACTATAAACAGAAGCCCATAAATGAAGTTTTAAATGCTGTAAAGTGTAGATTTAGACCTAATTTAGGACTAAATCACCCAGATGGGTGAATGAGTCCCAATTAGGGTTTTTGGAAGGTTCAGATAGTGAAAAATAAACTACACAGGATACCTAGAAATATACAAAAACCACCTATACAAGGACTAAATCACCCAAGTTAGTGATTAAGTCCCAGATTAGGGTTTCTGGAAAGTTCATATAGTGAAAAATAGTCAACATAAATTACCCAAAAATTTGGAAAATTCCCCTATAAATGACAACTTTTTCAATTTTTTCAACAAAGGATCTTCAAGCTCCAATTCACCTAGCTATGCAAGCACACATCAAGAGGGGAAAATGTTGTTTTGTTAGGGAATAGGGGTTTTCCTTGGTCAAACTCCATTTTAGTAATTAAACCTTGAAATGAAATGAAATAACATGAAGGAATAATGAATGAACAAACACAATGTTACAACTCACCAAACCCTTGAAATAAAGATTGCAAACTTATTTGAAATTGCTACAATGGATATGGATCTTGACTCTTGATCTTGATATGAGATAACACCTTTGAATGCTTGCTTGAAGCATGAAAACCTACATCACAAATGTTAGCTCACAAACACACATGATGCATGTAGACTTTGACATGATGCTTGAATCTTGAATGTTGCTCCTAATGCTTGATGATTTTCTCTCGAATTCTCTCTTGATCATAAATTTTCTATAATGCTTGATCTCAAAATTGCTAGGATACTTGAATACTTGAATTGCTTCAAGAAATTATGTGAAATAACCTTGTATTTATAGTTGTTTATGCCAAATTTCCAAAAATTACAACACTACAAGCTAACATCAAATCTAAGATAATAAAATCCCACCAAGAATTTCATTTAAAATAGGTCCAAGTTAAAGCAGGACTCATATGCCAGGTTGGGCGTATGAGTCCTAGTGTCTTAAACGTGGGACACAAACTCCAAGAAATGTTAAGTTCAATGCAACATTTAAAATCAAGTCCCAAGACCTAGGTGGGACTCATACACCCAAGGTGGCATATGAGTCCCAGATCCCTAGATCTGGAACACATAACCTCAAATATTCCATTATGATTTTCCATTTGCTAAATGTTGAGGTTATCCTCAGAAAAATGCATTTAATAAGGCTTGTGGATGAAAAATAGGACCAATTAAAGCATAAGTTTACCTAATTTAAATAGGGAGGGCCCAAACAAGTGTGAAAATGTGAAGGGATACATTTTTCTACACTACAAAGGTAATTTTAACATTTGAATAGAGCTTGTATTTTTAAAAAAGTTGAATCAATAGTGGAAAAATATATGTGAATCATCCTCTACCCTCTTCACTTACTCACATTTATGGAACCATATCGCCTAGCAACCATAATTAATTATAAATATTCTCAATCAATTAAATGTGATATTCAGTTTGGGTGGGAGTAGAATCTAGGTCATTTATTTTGAATTGCAATAATGTGCAATGATTAGGGTTTCACACTTTTGTTGTTATACACACAATTTTCATCATTTTGAGAAGATTTTGGTTCTTTAGGTAGTCATTAGAGGTGATGTATGTGTAGTAGTGGAAAAATTAGCCTTTTCCTTTCTTTTTTGAATAATTAACATTAAATTTGAACTAATGGTGTCTTGGAGTAGTGTTGTGATGTGTTGTACACATTCACACTACATGACTTAATTGATCCTTTCCAAAGGTGTTGTAAAGTGTTGTAACATGTACTTTCACGCTATTATAAGACTTATTTTATTACTTAAGCCTAATGGGCCCCTTTATAAATAAAAATATACATAATGTGTACCTTGTTTAAGTGTTGTAAAGTGTTTTAAGGAACTTTCACAATTATCTAGGTGGTCTTAATTAATTATGGTTATCAACCCTGTTTTTAGGCCTTAATTTTGACACCTCTCGAGGATCATTCCTAACAATCATAATTTAAATAGCTAATTATTTGAACATTGGGAAAAATTTGGTCGTGGTAAGTTAAGCCATGACCCATTCATCCTTCATGGTGAATGGGTCATCCCTTAATAGAACCTTCTTTCTTAGTTGATCTGGAATGGGTTTTTTGCCTTCTTTCAGCTCCCCGAAGCTTGGTCCTGGAAACTTAGCCAAGATCCATTCACCTTTGGTGGCGAATGGGTGCTCCCTTAATGAGACCCCTATTTTTAAATTTCATTCTGGCGGGAATTTAATTATCCTTCTTTCCAAATATGGTGTTGGCCTTAGTTCTTGAATTTTGGGGTTAATCTCCTAATTTAGTATAAATAAGGGGTTAATTTACATTTTTTCTCATAGAAATTTTGTGTGACTTCATAAGATCAAAATAAAGAGCACTAGAGCACTTCAAGAGCATTCATAAGGCATTTCAAGGAACATTTCAAGTATTTATTGCAGCAATTCAAGATTATATCATCATTTCAAGGGTTTAATGTATGCATGTGTATTAACCTAAGAAGTTAATGTTTCATTGAGGATCCATTTACAAGCATCATATTACATCCAAGATCTACATTCTTCATGGCCACTACATGATAGTATGCAGATTTGCTTCACAAGACAACATCCAGGGTGACATCACTTACATTATTTCACATTCATGCTTCATTTCCTTATTTTCATTATTTTTTTTAATTACCTACAAGGGGTTTGACTGAGGAAAACCACCATTCACTAAAAAATCAAGTTTTTCTTGCGCTTGAGTGTGTTATTATAGGTTTACAGGTTGAAGATCAAGTGGGGCAAGATTTGGAGCATATTTTTCAAAGTTGCAAAAGTTTCCTTCAAAGTGCAATATCATGGAAAGAGCTCTACATAATTGAATATTGACATGGGTATGTGCAGGATCATCATGGAAAAAACAGGCCCTTAAGTGGCAAAAAAACCAAAAAAATTAGAGTTAGGCAACTTGACGTAAAAATTTGAGTAAGTTATCTATATTATTTCAAAAATATGTAAGAATAGAATTTGTAGCAAATTGAATGTAGTTTCTAGTTTGTTTAAAAAAAAAAGAAATCTATTTGGTGGAAATTGAAATTTCAATGCAATAGTACTTAAATTTCAGGAAAAAAGAAGAAGTAGGTGTCTGTCGACCACCCTAACCACAATAAAATGATAATATTTTCTTATAATATTTTAGATATAAGTAGAGGACTCATGTCCCAATGAGATGCATATTTTTTGTAATTTTTTCCAAGTAAATAATTAATTATGAATTTTTTATTACAACTTTTAAAAAATATAAAAAAATCGTATGTTTGACCACCTTAACTTGGTCAAAAATTCACGACATTTAATTTTTCTTTTTTTAATCCTATAGTATGTGAAGCATAGAATGTGACGCATGTTTTGGACTCAAAAAATGTGATACTGTTTGAAAGCTATAGATGTTTTTCAATTAGTCTATAAATCAGGACTTTAGTCATAATTTGAATAGAAAATGAATAATAATTACTTATTAAATTCAAAGTAAAGCATAATTTATATTGGTGGAAAGTTGAGAATCTCCTTTAAAAACCCTTTTCGTTTCATCAATTTTGGGTAAAAAAAAGTCATCAGTCACATACCCATCATATTGCCACTTTTTGGCCCATCATGATCCTACACATACCCACATCTAGAACTTGATAACAGGGATTTGAAGAGTGTAGACATCAAGGTACAGGATACTAAAATTAGTTTTCTGAAACCCTAAAAGTACCCATTCACCATTGAAGGAGAATGAGTCCTCCATAGCTCAAAAACAACAACTTTTTGGCCAGGTACACAACCTTTTATGCTTTAAAATCATCCCCCATAGTTTCTATAACATTTAGGTTACATTTTTGGATGTTATTAGCATCTTATTTTGTATAATTTGAGGTGTTTAGGGCCTTAGAAAAATTAGTGGTAGATCGTCTTGTTCATGCATTTGGGTCTACCCTATTTTTACCCTAATCAGTAGGTTCAAAGGATTATCTATGAACTTTCAACTCACACTTTTTCTAGTTGAAAAAGGTTATGAATTCATAGAGCATGTGAGGAGTAAAATTATTATACAATCAACAAGTATCTCCATTGTTATTTTTATTACTCTAGGAATGTCTTTGACCATTGTAAAAAAATTATTCGCCACATTTTTTGGTACTATTGTCACATGAAATCAAGGTGAATACAATAACATTCTAAATATTTCAAGCTTTTTAGTTTCCCTTTATATATTTCAAATGGATGTACATGTAGTTTGTTTTTTTTACTATGTATGTTATTTGTATAATATTTATGATTTGATGGAATATATTCCTAGTTGATTTATTTTATGCTTCCTCCATGGTTTCTTTTCCTATTTTTTAATGAAACTATAGCCTAATGGATAGGCACTAGTCCCTAGCCCACCTTGCCAATCTCAAATTATTGAAAACCAACAAATAATTAATTAGTAGTTTAATTTAGGTGTTTTTTCCTAAGCACCCATGACTGTCAATACGATAAGGGAATCATTCTTATGTTAATGTATATTCTATGTAGGTCATTCTTGAATAGTCATATAAGTTATATAAGGGTTATATGTAGCCATCTGTTCTTAACCTAGTGACAATATATTTGGGGTTAAGATTATATTTAGGTTTGGTTACAATGGTTTTGGTTGTCAATTTTGTTTGATTTTATTGTCTACTAAAACATACCCCTAGGGAAACCCTCTTGATTCTAGGTTGAGGTCAAAGTGTAGGAGAGATAACCCACTCTTTCAAAGTTGGAAATTAAAACTTAATTATTTTTTAATGAATTATTTTCACCCACATAATGAAAACCATGGAATTGTGAGTGATATTTGGTTTGAGGAAGTGGAGCAGTGATTTTTAGCCCCAACACCTCACATGAATAACACATTAAAATATGAGGCCTTAATTGCAGTTCTCAAAACTTCTATTAATGAAATATCCAACATCTTCTAGACTATAAATATTCACAACTCATCATAAAATATGTAAAAAATGAGTATTAAACCAAGGATGAAAAATTAGTTCCCTATAATTAGATGTTCCATTGTTTTAGAGTATATAATTTTACAACCTTTTATTTTTAATAGATAAAATAGTTAAATAATAGAGTATTAAATGGCATGGTTACTATTAGATCTCTCATCTAGATATGCCACAAGATATTCATTAGTGTGAGTTCTTGGTGAAGAACCTTTTGATGCCCACATATGATTCCCCAAAATATATGATTCTCCAAGAAAGTATTAGTCCTCATTCTCCCTAGTAGCATTACATATGCACACTTACCTCCATGATCACATCCTACCACAAAACCTATTTAAGACCTATATTTTTCTTATCTCTCATATTGTTTCACCTCTCTTGATGGAACCCTACACCAAAGGATATTTGAGGATACCGATATAAAATTAATTAAATTAGAAGAGGATTCTATTGAATTAAAGTGTACATGATACTATTTATACGACACACACTAGTAACATTGTCCTCACCAAATATATCTTAAGAAATATTTACTAATAGCTTATAATGGAACATGATACATGTTGGAAGTTTAAGGAGATTATCATTATATTGTCATTGATATGCGTGTTGGAAACATGGGCAAGAGATCTATAGTGTGCAGTTATAGTGTTGTTACTGATGTCAACATTGTGATGTGACGTCAAGATTGATGTGCAGTTGAACCAGTGCATATAAGTGATTAAGGAGATGGTAATACTATATACAGATGTAGTTGTTTTGGTCTAGTGCATAATAGTTATGTTAAGATATCTGACTACATATAGAACAACAATTTTTCATGCTTTGTGCATCTAGTTTTTGGTTTACATTGATGCACCTTGAAGTATTTCAGTCTATAGTTCTAAGGAAATTTTATTAGGTTTTAAAAGATTCTAAATCTAAATTTTCATGTTGTTTTTACCTCTGATGTAAAATTTATGGATGATAGTATATCAGGTTTACCAGTGACAGTGTTTCCTGTAAAAAGTACTTGTTTGGATTGGTTCACATTCCTTTGTGGAAGAATATTTGGTCTTATAGATTTGAGGAAGTATTTACAAGTGTCAAATGCATCTATGTTCCATGTGGTGTGTATTTTGGAGGTCCACATGTCTATTTGAGGATAATCACTTGGTCTATTTTGGTATTGTTCACTAGCAGTGCTGACCTAACATGTTTGAGGTCGTGTGGAGTTCAAAGGAAGTTTTGATCAGTTATGTTGAGCTATTATATAGTTCCATGCTGACCTAATTAATGTGCTACAAGTTTTGAAATAAGGTATGAAAAATGTATGTTTGATATTGAGCTGACAAGTTATTTTTTGTATGATACTTCTAACTAGGCCAACCTAATTAATGTTGTAGGTTCTTGTGAATGTAATGGGTATAAGTATAAGATTATTTTTGGTGTTGAAGAGTGATGATTAATTTTTGTGTAAAAATTCATAAGAAAATAATGCAAATGTGATGTGAATGTAGAGTAGAGCAGAGTGTTAGAGCAGAGCAGTATGAACTATGTTGATTTAGTGTTTTGAGATTTAACGAAACTGTATTTTCTACATATTATAAATGTATTTGTAGTAGTTTCAGATCTTGGAAATGAGCCAACCCCTTTCTTATATCATTCTTTCTTTTTATGGCTAGTGATTCCATCAGATAGTGAGTCCACCTAGTAGTGAGCCTTTATATAATATCTTATAACTAGTTATAATATATTGTGAGCTAATCCTCACCATGGTTTTCCCATTTTAGGGTTTTCCACGTAAAAATGAGGTATTCATGTGTTATATTCTTTGATGGTTTTTCATCATTTCTTTCCTTACTACAAATTGAATATGATATGTGGAATGAATTTTTAAATGTTTAAGTGGATTCAGAGGATATTGATTCACCCCCCCTCTTAGTATTTTAGGTGTTCAAAAATTGGTATCAGAGCTTGGTTCCTTCATTTGGCTTGATCTTTGAGGTAGATCTTGGAGTTGAACACATGGCTACAAGGAAGTATCATATTCCTCCAGAAGAAATTCCTATTGTAGGATTTACTAAGGAAGACTACATTGTTGATATTGAAGGAGAACTCAAATCTAACCTAGATGATTTGGATAAAGTGGAACCTAAGAACAGAGTTCTGATATGGATTTTAGTGATTTAGATGAATGCATTAATATATTGAGACACTCAAGAAAGCCACAGATAGGAACAAAGAGGTCAAGCAATCAAATGAGATCATTCCTCGCCTGAAATTGTAGATTGAAGAAAGTAAAAGAGTGGAAGACTGAAAGACAAATATGAAGAATGGCCAAATCTTGAACAAGAAGTTGTAACCTTGAGATCATATCTAGAGAAAACAAAGATTCAAGAAGACAAATTCAAGAAGAGTACTACAATGCTTGAAGGGATGATTACAAATTATAAGGGATTAAAAGAAAAAGAAGGATTAGGGTTTGAAAAAGGAGAAAGCTCAAAGATAAATCAAACTCTGAATAAAATTGAAAATAATATTAAGGACAAGAAGAGAAATGGCAAGCATGCCTAGAAGAAGAGGAAAGATTTCAAAATACCACCAATCAGTCAACCAAATGCACAAAGGTACCTATCTTTTAATGTTTTTTATTATTCCTACAATGAATTTAGACATAAGGTTATGGAATTTGTAGAAGCATAAGGAATCAAAATGTTCAATCATTTCTTGGTTTGTGTTTTATATTTAAAATATTGCATCATAAAGTGAATGCAAAAATCAAATGATGAACGACTATAACAATGGTATGATATTTCAATCTTCAATGACTACTATTGTACATGCAATGGATTTGGGCATAAAGCTAATCAATGAAAATATAGAATGGATGGAAGTAATCTTGTTCAAAATTATGTCAAATGTCACAAATGTAATAAGTTAGGATGCATTGCTAAGTTTTGCATAAGAAAGAATGTAAAGGTTGATCTGGTGAAGAAAAATGATCCAATGAAAAAGGTTGATCTAGTAGAGATGAAGAAAGAGATGAACAAGATATGGAAAAATAAAGAGGAGAATGAAGTTAAGGATGAGTCTATTCCAGCTTCTGGTGCACATGTTTCCATCAAAACCTGAGTTAAGAGCTTTTTCTCAGGGGGAGTTTTAACAAAAAATCATTAAACCCCTTCCAAAGATATGGTGTTGATGCCCTCATTACATGGATATGAGATGTAATTTGATATGCTTGACCTATTGGTGAAAACAATGATAGAAAATATCAAGATGCAAAGGAGCATTCAAAGGCGACTATGCATTACAATTAGGGTTTATCAACTTTTTGTGCCTAACTTCAAATTAGTGCATTTAATAAAAAACATTTTTTTCAAAAGGAATTTATATGTGATCTAACAAATGTTTAAGTCATTTGCAAATGATTCTTTAAAGAGAGAAGATCAGTGAAAGATCCAAGAGAAGCATTTCAAAATTCTTGTGCACAAAACCCTAACTAGTGGTGATTAAAAGCTATTTACAGTTTCTATTTTCCCTAAGTTTTGGAAGTACTTTCAATTTGTTGCAAAATTTATAGCCCGTAATTTGTCAAGGTTGTGGATTGGCCCCATCTAAAATTAAAATAATACTCTGATAAGTCAATGATGATTGATCTGAATAGTGCTTTCTCAAGTGTTTTGTATAGTGTGTTGCACATAGAAGATGTTAGGATATACATTCATGTTAAATTGGATGGCTATAATCATTACCTAGGAGATGTGTGGTTTAAAGAACTCACCAGAGGTCAATTTGAACTAAAACTTGAGTTTGAGAGTTTGGAGGAGAAGAAGCTCAATGACTAGAATAATTTTATGATGTTTTGCTATGTGGATGAGTGGCTCAGATACACCCTATGAAAAATTCATGATAAGTTTATGTGGCTAGATATTCCACATATAATCAACAAGGAGGCGATTAGGGTTGTAATGGGATTATGCTCAACTAAACTAGTTTTGGTGCTCAAGTCAGTGAAAAATGAAATGGTGATGGAGTTAATAGGTGAAAGGTATGAAAAGAGAGCCCTGATAGTCAAATACATTAGAGACCATGTGGTGAAATATGTGACAATGGTGATAGGTTACAAGATATATTTCATAAACAAAGAGAACTTTGTTTCTACAACTGCTATCAACATTGCATATGAGATGGTAATGAAAGGTGATAACTATGATTTGTGTGATTTGTTGAGGGAATAGCTTCTAGAAAATTTGTAGAATACTAAGGAATCCCAGTGCCCCTTCAAGTTTGGTACCTTGATAAAAAAAATTCTTTTCTACTTTCTTAATGAGGTTCCTAGAACTAGAAACATAGTATGATTAAAGGAAAGACTAGTGGCATATCAAATTAGAGATCACTTATTGAGATTAGGAGATGAAGACACATAGAATAAAAGAATATTAAAATTATTTAAGACCTTCCAAGAGAATATGAAAGCTAGAGAAATAATTTTGAAAAGTGTGGTGGACAAATATAAAAAGTTACATCACTTTCATGGTGAGCAAGGACTATTGTATAATGGAGGCTATTAATCCTAGGACTGTGTGGATCCTAGAAATGGGATATGAAGTTGTAGAGGATGTAATTATTGGTCTGGTTGACCATATGCTAAGAAAACCTAAAGACACCTCTGAGGGAAGACATGGAAGATATGAATAGAAGTATATGAAGGTGTATATACAATAGAGGGAGAAAAAATAAAGAAATTGGTTGAAAAGATGACCACATATGTTGCAGAGATGATGGGCCTTTCAAAGGAATAGTTGTAGAAAGAAAAAGGAATGTTTAGCTCTCCAGGAGGTGCATCCGGTACAAGATCTGGTAGAACATCTACCCCCACTTTGGTTGCTCTGAAGTCCTCTAATAATTTTCCCTCTATCGATGGAGCAAAGAGAAGGGATTCAACCAATACTCTGAAAGAGTAGTAGAGTGTGCCAATGAAATAAAAGGCTCCTCTAGTGAAGCAACAAATAAGAGTAAAGGCTAAGGCCACAAGGGAAAATAATCTGAGTGTGGATGAAGAGGAAGAGGTAGAAGAAAAACCTCTAATTAGAAAAAGGAAATCAGGTGCAGAAAAAGTAGAATAAAGTACAAAGAAGGTCAAAGTGGACATTGTAGATATTGATAGTGAAGCAGAGGTAGAGAAACAATAAATGGAATTTAAAATATATATAAGGGAGAAGAAATATAAGTCTAGTAATGAAGAAAAATATCCTCTAGAAGCAAAGAAGTATAAGAAGGATAAGTCTACCCATACAGTAAGAAATCATATCCACATGAAATTAGAAGCATTATTTAATGGTGTAGTTGAACATGAAATGTTGGAGCAAACTGCTACCTTGTATAACTTTGCGAATGACATGGATAAGTATAAAATAAATGAGGAAATTTTTAGGAATATAATTACATTTGTTGTGAGCATGAAGGATTTTTAAGGCCAATTTCCCAAAGATCTGAAGAAATCCATTTTATGTAATAAGAGAAGAGGAAATGAATGAAGGTGAAAAGTTGAGATTATTTTCCTTGGAGAAAGTTAGTGCTACCCTCTTAGATGAGAATAAAGCTAGATTAGCTCAAGTGTATAGAAAATAATTTAGGGCCAAATAAAGGGTCACCACATTGATGAGCCAAGACAAAGATGACATTGAGAGGTTAAAGAATGAGATTGTTGAGAAAATTTCCAACTTGGAAAAGGATTTGGGTATGACCCTGGATAGTGAAGAGGAAATGCATGATGTTATGTTTCTCCTAAGAGTTTTAAAAAACCAGAAATTGCATAAAATGAAGATGCTAAACTTGAGCATGAGGTAGAGAAAGAAAATGTGTAATGTGATATCCCTCCTCCAGTAGAAGAAAAAGTTTACTAATGACACTCCTTCAGTAGGATAAAAGATTGTTGAAGAAGAGAATTTTGAAGGATTATCAAAGGAGGATACTCAAACATGTAACATTCCCCCTGTTGTGCCTATGGCACACATGCCCCGTTCAAACCGGTCGTGCCCCTCTTTCCCTTCTCGCCCCTATCAGGTTGTTTTTGACTTTTCCTCATTTTTTGTGCCCCTATTTCTGAATTTAAGTTGGTCACATGTAGTAAATTCATCAAATTTGACCAAAATAACCTACACATAATTTTCTTAGTCTTTCACCTTTGCGGATTTGGACATGTAGGTTTCCTTGTTCCTTTTATCGCTGTGTCTGCCAGGCCCCGCGAGACCACATTTTTGGGTCTCCTCTTGTGGACCACCTTCATCCTTTTGATGTTTCTAGCATCCAAACCTCAGTGTTCTCCTACATGGAGGGATCTACAATTGCTTCTACCACGAGTATCTTTGATGAATGTCCAACCTAGCATAGGTTTCTACAAATTCACCAACCTGCCTATCCTCCATACTTACAGTTGAATATGTGCATTAATGATCAAAATTCCTATAAAAAGGGGATGCCCCACCTTTCATTTTCACTCCTATGATTTCAATTTTGAGGAGAAAACTAGGAGCTCCCTCCTGCGCAAGATCTTGCAGAAAATTCAAGTCCGATTTTCATTAGATTTTTGCATTGTTCTAGGTTGGTTTATGATTAAATCTTTGAAATGTTCTTTTTGTGGTTATGGTTTCATGAAATGTTAAAATATTTGAAAAACCAAACCCCACTTCACCATGGAAATCTCGTCGAACCCTCTTGAGAATTTGGCTCAAGGCCTGCAAATTGCTCCTAACATTCAAAACCCCTTGTCGCTAGTGGAAATCGTGTCCTCGTGCCTATGCAAAATCTCATTCCATCATGACCATTCTATGCATGGTGAAGAATCCTCTGAGGCTTGAACCATTTCCCCCGCCATCCTTTTTAATGTTTGAAAATCTTGGAGAAAATGACGAAGTCCATGACCACATTTGGGGACCCCTATGTGGGATTCCGCCTGCGAATGACCCCCACCCCATTGTCGTTTCATTAGTGGCCAAGCCCTAACATCATCCCATAGTGCGGGCTCAACCTACATTTTCACCATGGATAAGTTGAACCCAACACTTGCTAAAACTCGCTAAGTCCTAACTGCTCTATGATCCTCCTTATGTAGTTTGTTGTTACCTAACCACCGTTGTTTAACGGTGGAGTCACCATGTCCTCTCGTAGTGTGGATTTTGCACACTTTATTTCCTTCCCGATTTCGAAGTCTGTTGAGAAAAACACCAAGTCTACAAGTCCTTGCAGGAAAAACTATGTAGAAAGACATCATTAGAAATTTTTCCACTAAGGGCTACTATCTTACATCCAAGTCCCCGAGTCCTCCCACACTACGGACTCTACGAGATGGTTGGACCTTTTCTGAATTTCAAGGATTTTTAACTAAGGACCTTGGCCCAGGTAGTCCCTACGGGTCTACCTATATAGACCATCGGCTATGGACCATCGTCCCTCTATGGCTACACCTTAATGGAAATATCTTTGCAGTGGCCCAGTAATTCACTTCCTCACCTCCAAAATTAATGAAACTCCAAGACACGACTCATAGTGTCCAAGGCCCCCGCAGGTCCCGTGATGCGGATTTCCACATGCAAGTTGTCATCTCCTAAATTATGCTTCTTAATGGCCAAGTGTTAACATATTTCCACCCCAGGGCACCTGCATCCTCCAAACCTACAAGAGCATGAAAGCCTAATGTAATGACATTAAGTACCTTGTGATCTATTTTCACACATGCTTAATCATTTCACGGGGGATTTTCTTATCACATAAATCATGTGGAAATCTCCCTATGGGTTGCTTTTTTCTGAACTTCGTGGGCTCAACATCATCCTGCTCCAAGTTGCTCCTAATGAATTCCACTTAGGGGAAACCCGCACCTTTAAACCCACATTTTCCCAAATGATCTGAACAAGCTCTGAAAAGTGAGTAATGATGGATTTTATGACCTTTAAATATATATAAATGAATCTAACCTTGGATTTGCAGGATTTAACTCATTTTTTCCTCCTTTATATGTAAAAACACTTACTACATTTCGTATGTGTAGGATTTATATAACCTACTCCAAGGCCATCAGAGAAGCCTACACAAAAGCTTGACCCTAAGGGAAAGAAGCCTGCTTGCGCCCCTAGGCGAAAAGAAGAAAATGAACAAATGAAGTATGAGTTTCATGGAATGGATCACATGTCAAAGATCACCTCCAACTAGGAGACGATCTCGGATACTGACCTCAGGCATGTCAGTATAGATGAATTCAGGGAGAGGTTTATGTTTAACCCTAAAACAGATAGGGCCTTATGAATTATGAAGAGTGGCCTAGAAAAAGTAGCTAGTTTCCCTCCCACACTTATAGCTCCAGAATTGGTAATGGCCTGTCGAGAGTGCTACCACTCAATAGAAAAAATAATTGATCATGATGGAAGAGTATTGGCAGACCTGTCTGCCAAGTCTATTGGTAGGACCTTCGAAATTCTAGTCTTTGATGAAATGGAGGAAGTAGAGAAGGATTTTTCTAGCCAGGTATGGCAATAAGATCCCCTCGGATGAAAAAGAATAATCAACGAGAATTGGTTAAAGGAAAAGAGGGCGAGTGCAATAAAGGTCTCCCATACATTGTACAAGAGTGACTTCTTTGAAGAACATCATGATTTGGTCACACTCTTGAGCCGAGTGATGGGCTTTTCTACCCCCACATTCTTTGAAAATTAGATGTTATACTTTATGGAGGAGATCTTCAGGGGCAAGACCAAGTTCCATGGTACAGGTGCACCCAAGCAAGATCATGCCTCCATGAGGAAAATTTAGATTTTTGACTTAGGCTAGTTGATTTTATGATGTAATGAGTTTTTAAGAACCAAATTTAGCATATAATAGGTCTTATATAGTTATTTTGGGGTTATTGGTTACATAATGTAAAAATTGTAAAAATTGACAAAATGTTATCAATACAAAATTGTGAAAATGAAACAAAAAGCAAAATGAAGGAAGGTGAAGGGTAAAGGTAGTTGTAGGATCAGTTATAGGAATTTTTTGGTGTTTATAAATTCATTTTGAATCATTTAAAACTTTGAGTAAGGTTGGGGAAAGGTGTATGAAGAATAATTTCAATTAAAAGTTTAGATTTTCTGTATTTTTCCTTATTTTTCTATATTGCAGGCCATTGTACAGATATTTATTTTGCATAAAACCTATCCTCCTCCATGTGAAGTTGTATCCCCATGAATATAGTTTATTCTACAATTTTTTTCATCAATTTTTTTTTTTATTTGCTTAAGTTATGAGTAAAATACTCCAGGGAGGTCAAAACCCTGGTTTAGGGTGGCAGCAAGCAATTAAAATTGAGTTTCTCCCAATTTACATAGTGGAACAACCTAAATTTTGGTATGTAGGGATATTTTGACATATTATTTCATATTATAAATTTTTAGACCAATTGGTGAAGGTTAGCATATGAAACTTTGATGCCCTAGATCTGAAAATTGTGCAAAATTCTGGAAAATCACATTGTACAGTGAAGAATTCGAGTTTTGATGCTATTAAATGGTGTTCCACTTGGGTGTAAGAGTTTTTGAAGGTTGTATGGATGTATTTGAGACTATTTATTGATTTTTTTTGGTGAACTAAAGGTTTTTATGTTCATTTATATCCTAATCTTCATGGCAGATTTATGACAGTCCAATTATGGAGTCATGAATGAAGGCTTAGATTAGTTGTTTGTTGAAATATCATGAAAATAGTTAGGGAGATGATCTAATGTGATTGTGCAGGTGTATTTTCACATGTTTGAGGCATAAAGAAGGAGGAATAGGCTTGGTAATTTATAGTTTCTTTTTTATGTGGCCTAAGAGGCCTAATTGCTGATTTGGGACAGTCTTCACTAAAAGTTCTCATATTTGAAATGCCTAAGTTGGGAATTGTCTTTTGATGTTGATTAAAGTGTTTTGAGGGATCTATAAGATATTTTGGGCTTTGTTCTCAGTTTTAGGGCTATCAAAAAATGATTTTGTGAAGAACGAAGAGTCCTAATTGAAAGGACATGAAGGGTTTGTTTTGAGATTTACAAATGAGATTGGTTGAGTGGATTTTCTTCCTTTTGCTCTGCATCATTCCACTAGGAAAATATGATAAGCGATAACATACAAAACCAATTCATGGAGGTAAAGAAGACTTCTCACTTCTATATGACCTCGTACTTGGTCTACCTCTTGGTGCTCAAGTTCCCATATAAAGGATTATTATATGCAGGAGAACTGGGAACCAAAAAGGGATAGTTGAAGGTCTAAGACTACTATCCACAACTCCAATACAAAAGCTTCAAAAGGGAGTACAAAAGGATAAATGATGCCTTCATTGGGAATATAATCAGACTCTTGGGAGGAGATTTTGAAAGAAGAGTGTGACATATCACGAAGGAATTTGTGAAAGGTTTTGGATATTTGTTCATCTGATTCCCAAAGTTCACTTACATAAGGGCCAAGGGATTCTCAGGAAGAGCTTATAGATTACCGCGCTACGCTGATGATAGGATCATCTTTCTAGAGATAACTTGACAACTTCAAACTTCCCATACCTTGTTGAGCAACAAACACAAAGCTAGGGTCCCATATCCCCTCACCCTTGGAAAAGGAATGCACACTTGCCCCATTGCTCCCTATGTGGAATACTTAGAAAAGGAGTTGGCAGAGTATAATTTCAACCTTTACATGGATAGAGAAGGAGTAGATCCTTAGGGTAAGTTGAAGAAATTGGTTGGGAGAGAATATGCCCACCGACCTCACATCAAATAATTTTGGGTGAATTGTCATGATGATAAAGAAATATGGATGTGCCACTACATGTGAATGATTGTCACATTCATGAAATCTATCAATTTTTACCAGGTACTAGACAAGGTCATTGATGACAAAAAAATTATTGATGAGAGATATAGTGCTTTGATCAATGTCCCTTTGTTAATGATAGACTAGGCTAAAGAGGAGGTCATCGACTTGGAAGTTCTCACCCACCCTGTGGAACATTGAACAAGACATTGGGTATTTGAACAGATTGCTAAATTTAGGGAGCAAGGTACTGAGCTCACATATGAGGAGCTTGAAGATGATGTGGGTAGTGAAATAGATAGTAGTATTGCTGCGGGTTCCTCGGGCGAAGCATCCAAGCCCCTACCCATCACAAGATCTAGGAAGAGGAAAGAAGCACCTAAAATTAATCCCAAGCATAAGGTTTATACAAGAAAATTAGTGGAAGGGAAACCACCACCAAAGAAGGGAAGAACGAGGACCTTCATGCTAGAGATGCCAACCATTCAGGAGGAAGAGTGCCAACATGAAGATTCTAAGCAGCCTCACTCGCCACCATAGAATGCTTTTGCTTTCATTACCGCTGCTTCTACCACTCCACCACCTCCAACCCAATCCTCTCTTGTCTCATCTCTACCAGTAGTGGACATCTTTGTCCACCTCACCTCCACCTCGCCAACTACTCTTATGGTGGTATTATAATATTCCTCTTCCACTAATTCCCTACTATCATTTTCCTCACTCCTGCCTCCATTTCCCACATTCTCTACTCTGCCTCCATCCATGCCCTCAATTTCTATGCCACCATCTGTCTTGCTGCAAGTTTTCATGGCCTATATGTTGAACGTGCTCATTGAGCTTTCTAGGGTAATCCTTGACCGCAAGGTTCAAGCTTTAATGGCCCAAATTGCTAATACTTTTCCACTTCCTCCACCACCAACTGAACCACCAAAGAAGGAGGCAACAATGTTGATTTCCGAAGAAATGGAGTGGCTCAATATAGAGTAACCTGAGGAGGATTTAAAAGACATTTCCAATGAGCCCGAGGATTTTAATAGGGATGACTACTTTGAACATCCAAAGGGAAGACTAAACATAAATATCAACAAGGTAGCCTCTAATTAGGAAGAACAACAAGGCTCTAGGGATGAGGGAAATGAAAAATTGGATGATCCTTATGAGGTGGAAACACTAGATTAGGAGCTAGATGAAGAGCTGCCTCAAGAGCATAAAGTTGTAAGTGAAGAGGCTAACCCAGAAGGACACTACTCTAGAGAAGGGAAAATAGGTACTGGCACAAATGTGGAGATATTGGATGAACCTCCATGAACTAGCCAAGGTGAGGGCCTGAGACAAGAAGGAATGCTCCTAGAAGAGGAAGTGCCTCCTAAAAAAGAGCAAGAGAAAGATGAAGAAGAAAGCGTCAAGGAAAAGGATGTCAAGCCCAAAATGAATGTCAAGGCTAAACATGAGAAAGATAAGGGGACGACCCCAAAAAAACCAAATATCACTAAGGAAAATAGAGCTTCTACCAAGCCAGACAAAGGAAAATCTATATAGATAGAGAGCTCAGATGAGGAAGAAAAGGATGATGGGAGGATTCCCAGTGAAGAAGAAAATGAGCCTTAGGGAGAACAAGAAAAAGAGGAAGGTGATCATGAATCACCGAAGGCTCAAATAGAGGTCCCTACATGGTTAGAGGAGCAATTGAAGAAAAAGACTCCCATGGTCTTTGACCCTAAGGATCTATTAGAAGCTATCTTAGCTAGAGCCCAAACAAAGACTCGCAGGGAGAAGAAGCACAAGATCCACACTCATATCACGGTCGATGCCTCCAGATCTCATAAACTACAGGTTGCCACCCCAATAGCTAATAGAGGTATGGGAGCCATGCAGGGGTAGGAATATTAGATATCTACCATCAACCTAGGCCTGATGACTTGTGAGCAAAAGATAGATGATTTTCAAAGGTACGTCTCCACCATCATTCAATAGATGAATAAAGACCATTCCACCAAGGAGGAGTTGAAAGCACAAGTGGCGGATCTCACCACCTATATTCAACAATGGACATCAATAGAATGAGAAACTTTGGTAGAATCATCGATGCCTTCCCTCTTGTCCAAGGAGGATATAAGAAAAATGGAAAAAAGAAAGAGCTGAACCAAGTCCATGATGGATTGGTTCAACAAAGTGATAGCAAACAATGACATGGGAATCAACCATGCAGTCTCAATGTACAATAGGTATCACAACTTACAAAAGGACATATAAGACATGATGAATACCTGCAAGGAGTTCTTGGAGGTGTGTTGGAAGAATGAAGAGGAATGGATAACTATATAGTTTTTTGTGTTGTCATTAATGTCACCATGTTATATAGGTTGTGACTATAAGACTATTTCATTGATTGATCTAGTATTTGGGTCTGGTATCTGAACCGATATATAGTTTACATCCTTCGGTATCTTGGTCTGCAAACCTCTTTGGTTGATAGTTGTTGCTTGCGGTTCTCGGAATTAGTTTATGGACATTGAAAGCATGTATGATTAGAATCTCACATATTTAGGTGCTCGCATGGTGTGTCAACATTATTCTATTGTTGCATTTTTCTATTAGGCCTATCTCTAGCCAACCTCATGGATAATTAGTGGAATGGTAAATTTTTTTTTTTTTGTGAACATATGTGTGACCTATCTTAGGTCTATGCCAACAGGATGTAGTGTTTTGAGCAATTAGATTGTCTTTGGAAGTGTTTTTTTACTTGAAGCCGATAGTTGATATTATTAATGAACAAGGGTTGCATCCAATTAGGCTAACCAAATTGATGCTTGTGAATAGGTCAAATATATATATATATATATATATATATATATATATATATATATATATATATAGATATATATATATATATATATATATATATATATATATGTATGTCAAACAATTTTGAAGATTGTAGGAAGTAAGAATGCGAAGAGAGCGAGGAATGACATATATGCCAATGTAAAGAAGTGTAAAAATGATGAAGTGTGTTAAGTTTGTCTATTTAGAATCACTAGAACTATATAAGCACTTGTTGGTTGCACTCTCATCAGTCCATTTTGGTTGTGAAGCCAATTTTGTTTTGTAATCCTTTTTGTAGGCAGTGAGCCTCTTTGTGTAAGTAATGAGCTTTTGTATCTGGACAGTGAGTCCTATTCTAGGCAATGAGCCAAGTATATATTCGGTTTTACTACTACTTTATATTGTGAGTTAAGCCTCACCGTGGTTTTTCCCTTATTAGGTTTTCCACATAAAATTTGGTGTTCATTTTTTTTATTTTTCTCTCTATTATCTACATTTCATGTTCATTCTTAATAACAGAATAATGTGGTTGTGAAGTTGATAAGTGTTTGAAGTTTTGAATTTGAATTTTGTGACAACTGATTCACCCCCCTCTCAGTTTTCCTACACATTTTTAATAATTAGTATCATATCTTTGATTCCTTGGTGAAGATCTTAACTACTTGAGGAGGATCCTAAAGGTTGATCAAATGGATGAGAAAGAAGAACTCTTGGATGCACTTGAAGATCTTGATAAAGCTTAAAATGAAAACAAAGATTTGAAAGAAAATCTTGAAGATACAAATGAATGTGTCTAGAAATTGAAAGAGCAATTAAAGAAATTCAAAGAGAGACATAGAGAAGTGAGTGAACAGCCGAAACAAGAAATTATCAGATTGAAATTGCTAGTGGAAAAAGAGAAGAGAATTGAAGAATTTCTAAATACAATGGTGCAGAACAAGACTGATGAATGCACTAGGCTTGAACAAGAGGTGGTGAACTTGAAAGTAGAATTGGAGAAGGAAAAACTCTATGAAAATAATTTGAAATCTAGCTCTGTCAAGCTTGATGAGTTGATTGCTAGACAAAAACCAAGTAAAGAAAAAGGTGGCTTGGGAAATGAAATAGGTGAAAGTTCAAAGGATAATCAAAAGACTCAAGACAAAGGGAAGCAAAAGAGAAATCCAAGAAAATTTTCTAGAATACCACTAGTAAGATAGCCTAATGCTCAGAGGTATCCCTCTTTCAATGGTGTTTTTTTCTCATGTAAAAAATTTGGTCACAGGTAAACTGAGTGTAGAAGTAAGATGAATCAATATTCTAGACAATGTTTTTCATGCAAGAAATTTAGACATAAGGCCACTAAATGCATGACTCAGATGGTGAATTTGTCTAATGGAGGAAGAATGAATCAATCCTTTAATGGTTACTGTTATACATGCAAAAAAATTAGACACAAAGCTGATTAGTGCAGGTCAAGGGTTAATGGAGGACAATCTAATCGAAAAAATGTTATCTGCTACAATTACAACAAACCAAGACATATCTCAAAAGTTTGCAAAAGTAAGAAAGGAAAGTAGTCTGCTTCGGTAGAGAAGAATGAGCCTGTGAAGAAAATTGACAAAGATGAGGTGAAGTAAGAGATGAATAATATATGGATGAAGAAAGAATAAGAGCCAGAGACAACAAATGTTTCTATGCCCTCATCCAAGACAGACAATTCCTCTGGGAATTAGACCTAGCATGGTCTTAGGGGAAGCATTAACATAAAACTGTACAAAGCCCTTGGATGGATGTCGTGTTAGATGTTGGCATGAGGATATATTGTAAATAATGAGTAAACAAAGCTTATGGAAAAGAAACCAGAAGAAAAGTTGCAAGAATATTCTTTTGCAAACCGATTTTGGGTTTACAATGCAGAGAAACAAGGGTTTTATCAGCTTTTTGAAGCTTGCCGCATTTAATGCGAATTAGGGAAAACCAACTTTGTATAAAGTAAAATTCATAAGTTTTTTGATCACTTGTGCACTTAAAGAGTTTGAAAAATGACTTGGAGCTATTCTGAAGTGATCTCAAAGTGATTGGAAGAAATTTTGAGGTAAGTTGAAGGAATTATTACAGATAACTAGGAATTATTTCTCAATTTGCAAAAGGGAAGAAATGAAAAGGAAGAAGTTCCAATTAAACAATAATGAATTCAAAAAGGATAAGTACAAGGATGGAGAGAGGATCGAGTGGAAATATTCCATTGAAGTTGAAGGGTGTTGAATTGGAAGAATTCGATCATAGGAAGATGAAACAAATGGAACTAGGGTTGATGACAAATGAATTGCATAGCATAAAAACCCTAGGTATGGATTTATGGGGAGAATTTCCCTAGTTTTCAGATAAAGAATATATCTTTTTCTTGTTAATACAATTCAAGAATGGAAACATTATGTTAGGAAAACCCTACTTGATCATGAAGGAGCAATCAAAGCTATTACTAGTTTATGCAGTGTTGAGGACCTCACTGGGAAGAAAACAGTGAAATACAGAAATGTGAGGAACTTACTGGTATTGACAAAGACCCTCAAGCTCTATTGATAAATAATATTGCAGATTCTACTATAAGGTATGTTGTGTATGGAATCTTTTATAAAATCTATTTCAAAAATCATGAAGGTTCGACTTCGGCTATTGTTGTATATCTTGCACACATGATGGTTAAGGAAAACAAGAAGTTTGATTTGTGTAGCTTATTGCTAGAAAACCTAATTGAGAATGTCAAAATTTCCTTGGTCGAGGGCTATCCTTTTTGGTTCAGGTCTTTGCTCATATGTTTGAATTTCTACTTTCTGAGCTTGCTATCGGGAAGAGATAATTTTGTGTGGGAATCTGGTATTCCTATCAAAAAACAAGTTTTTAGGTATTTGGAATCAATGGAGGAAAATGTAAGTTCTTGCAGAATCTATTTCACATCCCTAAAGACAAATTTATGCTCTAGAATGTCTATGCCTAGTTAGTTTGAAGTGGGCTCCACCTCTGGAAAGAAAGAATTGTAATTTTTCATTAGCGAATCCTCTCCACAATCTAAAAGGGGAAAAACTACCAGAAAAGATGTTATCACTATATTGGAAGAAAATAAGAATGAAGAAGAATTTTTGTGACTAGGATCTAACTCCTTTGATCCAGAAGATATACATATGATGTTAGATAAAGGTGATATAAAGAAGGTTGGTGAAATATGGAGTGCATACACTCTAATTGAAAGACTTAAGATTGATGATGTACTAGTTGATTATTTGCTCAATAAGGGTATTTCAGTTTCAGATATATCTAACTCCTTACTAGATGATCTAGTAGAGGTTATTGAAGAAAGAACATTGTTGAAAGGACCTGAAGGTCATAAATTTGAAGCTATGATTGAAATATGTACCAAAGCCAAACAAGTGCTATCTAAACACATTAATGAGATAAGAGAATGCATCAAAGAAACACCTAACATCTATAGGTATTTTCTCTGGTGGCCAATAGTTGTTGACAATTTTAGAAGCATAATTAAAGCCATTGAATCTGAGATGAATTGTATTGGAAACATTTTTTATTTCTTCAAAGAAAAGAATGGAAAACAAAGAATAAGAGCTGGAAAATTGCAAGTGGAATTGTTGATTTCTCAGAGGAAAAGAGGATACTTGGTTTGAACCTTCTGGCTAGTGAAATAAATTGTTGAGGTCCGGTTGGATCATCTTTTTGGAATACTCTCTAATGCAGAAGATTTTGAATTCCAATGTCTATCTTCGGACTAGAAATCCTCATTCATGCAGCTGTCTTTATTGGATGGCATGAGTGCAAGGATGAATTCAGCTATGCTTGCTTGGAAAATGATTATTTTGATCTTTCATGTAAAAAGTGTCATTTTCACTTGAATTATTGAAATGGGGAGTTGAAATAGCTATAGTGTAAAGGCAACTAAATGACAAAATAGGGAAAAGAAAAAAGTATATTTTTTATTGTCATATATTTGGGGGTGGGTGAAACCCTAACATAAAATTAATCTAAGCCACACAATGTAAATGAATCTTGTTGATTCATTTTACTTTTGGAAAGCTATAAATAGGGTCATCCTCTCATTTTCAAAGAGAGAGATGAGTTGTTGTGTAAAGGAATGCTACAAAAAATTAATGAGAAAAGCATTGTTTGATGGTTTCTTGTGTTTTCTTCTCATGTGTGCATGATTCATTTTCCAAATCTTAAATTTTAGCTTCATTGTTCTTAGTTTTAAGTTATTGTTAGTTGTTAGTTCATGTTGTGCTTTAATGGTGAAGTATTCTATAGTGTTTGATGTCTTCCTATCTCATACTTTTTGTTGTTTATTGTTGATAAACTGTGGTGTAAAGTTGGTTTGAGCATCATTTCCATTGCTGCAATTAAGTTGTTATTCATGCTTTAATGGTTTTTGAACGGCTTGAAAATCTATAGACTTTAGAAGATTGCACTAGTTTCATGAGACTATAGGCTACCCTTTGTTAAGTGGAACTTAGTTTTAGGAATTTTGTCCACTGTAGCATCGTCCATTATTACTGTTCAACATTATTCGTCGGTCTAGGAAACTTCTAACCCATTTTCCCTTTTGACCTTTCTTTAAATTTGAAGTGAAAAAAAAGTTCCAACATCATCATAAGACCCATTATGATGATAAATGTGGAATTTTAGTTTATTATCTTGAACTTGCAGTAGTTGTTCTTCATTTCCAAAATTTACAAAACTCCTTTTGTATATCCAATTCCCTCCACACTTAGTGAACCATAAATTCCCTTTGTGATTACCAACAAATCACATCAACCAATTGAACTATTCCAAGATTAGTCATGACCTGACACCCGAGAGAGCTTGGGGTGATTTCTAAAACTTATTTGCAAAAATTACCTTTCAAGAGAGGTAGGATACTTGTGTGCTACCTATGTTGAGAAAGTGCAAAAATACCCATCAACACCCCCTCCTCTGGAAATAGAAAAGAATATTGAAGAGGTTGTACAAGACAAACTAGAGATACATGAGGCATATAACACAAAAAATAGGCCTCCTTCGAATTATTGTTCTATTCTAAATCAATTACTGGTGAGAAGAAAAATGAATGTAAATCTAGTATTGTAAACAAGGAGAAGAAGGATGAAAAGGAACAAGATTACATTGGTGACAAGGAATAGGCTTTGGAAAAGAAAGATGCCAATGAGAATATGGTTGGAGAGTCCTCTAGAACTTCCAAAGATTCCTTCAACAGTTTAATAAGCATGTAACTCCAAATACAACCTATTTTTTCTACCCAGTTACTAAAAATAACAAGTTATGTGTAGGATCATGATGGGCCAAAAAGTTGTGATATGATGGGTATGTGTAGGGTATGTGGCTGACGACTTTCTTTTACCCACAATTGATGAAATGAAAAGGGTTTTTACATGAGATTCTTAGCTTTCCACCAATATAAATTATTCCTTACTTTGAATTTAATCAATAATTATTATTCATTTTCTATTTGAATTACGACTAAAGTCCTAATTGATAGGTTGATTGAAAAACATCTATAGCTTTCAAACGGTATCACATTTTTTGAATATGAAACATGCATCACATTCTATGCTTTACATACTATAGGATTAAAAAAATTGAATTTCAAAGTTTTACCAAGTTAAGGTGGTCAAACATACGGGTTTTTATATTTTTAAAAAAATTAATAAAAAATCATAATTAATTATTTACTTGGAAAACAATTACAAACAAATATGCATCACATCGGACATGAGTCCTCTACTTATATCTAAAATATTATAAAAAAAATATTATCATTTTATTGTGGTTGGGGTGGTTGTATTACACATACTTTTATTTTTTCCTAAAATTTAAGTACTACTACTACATTGAAATTTCAAATTTTCACCAAATAGATTTAACAAAAAAAAAAAACCTAGTAGTTTATAAACTGCATTCAATTTTCTATAGATTCTATTCTTACATATTTTTGAAATAATATAGATAACTTATTCAAATTTTTATGTCAAGTTTCCTAACTCTAATTTTTTTGAATTTTCATCGCCACTTAAGGTCATGTGTTTTCCATGATGATCCTGTACATACCCAACAATGCAACAAGGACAAGTGGATATGGAAAAAAATTCCCCTCTACACAAGTTATAGTTGGGTGATGCATTACATGGATCCATGAAGAAATAAATTATGCAAACACATCAGAAGATCACAAAGTTAATAGATGAAGAAATGAAGGTATTGTAGGATATTGTACCCGGTGTAAGTATTGGTAATTCATTATCTGGTGTATAGAATTTAAAACTTTTACTTGATTATTTTAAAGAGTATTCTAGTACTCTTGAGAAAAATTGGAAAAGGACATTAATAAAAGGTTGAATGGTAAGAGTTTTATAGATATAGCAATGGAGTGTGCTACTACACATAATAAATTTTAGAACAACCTTAAGGATGTGTAGACGTGTGTTGATGAGGCCAAGGTGTTATTTCAATTTTGCATGAAGTGGCGTAGTTCAATTAAGAACATTAAGCATGAGATGGAATCTATTTAGTCCCATATTGATAATGCATCCAATGCCTATGATCCAATGAATGATGCAGATGGATGATCCACCAGTGAAGCTAATGAAAATATACATGAACAATTCTTTCAACTGTAAGAGTGCAAAGAGAAAAGATTATAGTATAGTTTGGACAGCTCAAAGACTCAGTGAATTCAAAGTTCACATCTATATCT
Source organism: Sequoia sempervirens (assembly GCA_007258455.2). Lineage (NCBI taxonomy): Eukaryota > Viridiplantae > Streptophyta > Pinopsida > Cupressales > Cupressaceae > Sequoia > Sequoia sempervirens. The sequence continues at coordinate 98,842,227 of VDFB02353493.1, read as the reverse complement.
GATGCTCTAACTAGTGTAGAGAAATAAATGAAGTTAAATCTAGTACCTAATACTCTAGATGAAGGTGAATAGATATTGATGGAGTTTGAGGCTTTGAACTACATGCTTGGGCTGGAAAAGAATCATTGGGAAGATGGTAAAAAGGTCTAGTAGCGAAACCTTGTAAAATTGTAGGTGTTATACACCAATTTTCCATCTTCTTTCGAATGATTTATGTACATTTCTTTTTTTTAATGCATTTTTGACTTCATTATATATATGTATTTATTAGAGGATAATATTTCAATGCCAATTTTGATCCAGTTTTATGGATATCACTATTAGGGGGAGCTGGTCATATTTTTGGATTTTTTTACTCTCATTTATACATATATGCATACACACACATATACTCCACCTAACTAATATATATATATATATATATATATATATATATATTAGTTAGGTGGATTGTATGTGTAATCTGGTGAAGAGTTGGTTGATAATTTGAAATCATTAAAAGTGGGAGAAGAGAAGATAACAATAGTGTGTGTATAATATCAAAGGGTGAGCAAAGAACAAAAACTATGTCTTGCACCCCTTTCCCTTGATGTCAAAGAGGTATAACAGTTTGGAGAAGATATAGAGAAGATTTAATGCATGTTGCTATCAATGAAAAGGGAGGAGATTATTGGAAGTTTAAGGAGATTATCATTATATTTCCATTGCTATGTGTGTTGGCAACATGTGCAAGAGATATGCAGTGTTCAATTATAGTATTGTAATTGTTGTCAACATTGTGATGTGATGCGAAGATTGATGTGCAGTTGAATTGGTGCATAAAAATGATTGAAGAGATGGTAATACTATATGCAGATACATTTATTTTGGTCTGGTGCATAACAGTTATGTTGAATATCTAAATATGTCTAGAATAAGAGTTTTCAATGCTCTATGCATCCATTTTTGGTCCGCATTGATCCACTATGAATTATTTTGCTCTGCGATTCTAAGGAAATTTTGTTGGATGTTATAACATCCTAAATCTAAAGTTTCATGTTGTTTTGACCTTCGGTGTAGAAGTTATGGATGGCAATATATTAGGTTTGCTAGTGAGTGTTTCTTGTGTAGAGTACCTATTTGGATTGGTTCACATTCCTCCATAGAATAATATTCGGTCTTTTGGATTTGTGGAAGTGTTTATAGGTGTGAGTCACATATATGTTCCAGGTGGTGTGTAATTTGGACGTCTGAGTGTCAATTTGAGGATAATCAATTGGTGTATTATGGTGTTGTTCACCAATGGTGCCAACTTAATATATTTGGGGTTGTACAAAGTTAAAGGATGTATTGATTAGTTATGTGGAGCTATTATAGGTCCATTCCAACCTATTTAATATGTTACACATTTTAAAATATGATGCAAGAGCATCCAGGGTTACTAAGCAATCCTGCATAGCCAAAAATATTTTAAAATTTTATGCTTGTACTTTTTTTGGGTTTTTGGTTGCAAACACAAATTATGGAAATTTTCAACTCCTCCAATATAGCAGAATTTGGTGATGGATTGTGGAAAAATTAAATTATTAATTGATTCATGTTTTTTTAATTGTTTTAAAAGATGTTAATTTTACAAAAATAAAAATATCACACCCAAGCTTGGAGTGGGCCTTTAATATGCTTTGTAACTCCACTTTGAAATTTGAATTTGTATTTTGTTGCAAGATGAGAATGCAGGGTGTTGAGGGAGAGTGGAGATAGTGGGTTAGAGAGCATGAAGAAAATTTTGAATTTCACATTCAATGCACATGTGAAGAAGAGGAAATCCATGCTAGGAAGGAGTATTGAGCATTTTAGAGGTTTGACTGGCATTTTATTATTTTTGAGGAAAGATAAAAGATAGTCTTGGTTGTAACTATGAGACCAAGTCTTAGTAGAATAGCCATAACTTTCTCATATCAAAGTGAAATCAACAATTTCAAAATGATTTGGAAATCTAGAAATGAGGTGCACCAAACCCAGAAACCGTTTGAGGAGATTCAAACAAATGAGGGAGCAGTGAGAGGCAGAAAGTGAATGAAGGTTTGATAGGAAAAGAATGAGAAGAATATGTGAAAATTGGTGATTGCAGCGAAGGAGGAAGAATTTGATGTTATTTGAGGAGTGTTGAAGATTTTTGTATGTTGAAATCTTAGATTGAAAGTGATGAGGGTGAAAAATAGGGTAGACCCAAATGCATGAACAAGAGGATCTACCACTTATTTTTCTAGGGCCCTAATCACTTAAAATTATGTAAAATAAGATGCCAATAACAATCAGAAATGCAACCTAACTGTTATAGCAACCATATGGGATGTTTTTAGAGCATAAAAAGTTGTGTACTTGGCAAGAAAGTTATTGTTTTTGAGCTATGGATGAATCATTCGACTTCAATGGTGAATGGGTCCTTTTAGGGTTTCAAAAAATAGATTTTAGGACCCTATTCCTTCATGTTTGGACTCTTAAATTCCATGTTATCAGCTTCTAGAAGTTTATATACAATTCTGTAGAGCTCTTTCCATGATCTTGCACTTTGAATGACAACTTTTTGCAACTTTGCAACTTTGACAATCTTGCTCCAAATCTTACTCAACTTGATCCTCAACCTGTAAATCTGCAATCACACACTCAAGGGAAATTTTTTGTTGTTGATTTGTTAGTGAATGGTGGTTTGCCTCAGTCAAACCCCTTGTAGGTAATTAAACCAAATGATGAAATGAAGGATGAAACATGAAATATATAATTGATATCACCTTGGATGATGTCTTGTGAATCAAATCTACATACTAACATGTAGTGGCCATGAAGAATGTATATCTTGGATGTAGGATGGTGCTTGTAAATGGATCCTCAATGTGATATTAACTTCTTAGCTCAACACACATTAATGCATTAAACCCTTGACATGATGATATAACTTTGAATTGCTGCGATAAACACTTGAAATCTACCTTGAAATGCCTTGAAAATTCCTTTGAAGTTCTCTATAATGCTCTTGTAAAGTATTATGATTCTCTCTTGAAAATCTTAGATGAAACTATGTGAATTAACCCTTTATTTATACTAAATTAGTTGAGTAATCCCAAAATTCAAAGAATTAAGGCCGACGTCAGATCTGGGAAGAAAGATAATTAAATTCCCACTAGAATGAAATTCAAAAAAGTCGGTCTCATTAAGAGAGGACCCATTCAACACCTTGCGTGAATGGGTCCTGGCTAAGTTTCTAGGACCAAGCTTCAGGGGATTAAAAGAAGGCTAAGAACCCATTCTAGATCAACTGAGAAAGGGTAGTCATGTTAAGGGAAGAATCATTTGGCATTAAGGATGAATGGATCCTATGTCAACTTACCAAGACCAAACTTTTCCCAATGAAATAATTTGTTAATTAAATTATGATTGTTGGGATAGATCTTCGAGAGGTGTCAAAATTAAGGGCTAAATTTAAATTAAAAGAGCCAGTTAATAGCTCTAATTAACCATAATTAATTAAGACCACCTAGATAAGTGTGAAATTTCCTTAAAACACTTTAGAACACTTAAATGAGGTACACAATATGTACATTTTATTGAAAAGGGACCCATTAGGCTTAATTAAGCAAATACATCCTAGAAAAGTATGAAAGTGTATTACAACAATTTACAATACCTTTGAAAAGGATCAATTAAGGCATGTTTTAGTTAAATAAAGGTCCTAAAATAGTGTGAATATGTACAACACATTACGACACCACTCCAAGACACCATTAGTTTAGCTTTAATATCAATTATCAAACAATCAAGTGAAAAGATTACTTTTTCTATTACTATAGAAAGGAAGCCCATGAGCTTCATTTTTATGTTGTCATTTTAGTTGTGAGAACTTATTGTGTGTTCCTGATTTCTCTTTCATATTTGAATAACACAGCATATTGTTGCCTTCTTGCATAGTGTTGTCGTGGTTGTTTGATTTTAGATTTGAAGGGAGAGTTTTTCTTTTCATTAGTGATATCAAAGCAGGAGTTCTTGAGTGTGTAGGAAAAAGTGCCACTATGAGGTGGTTTGCACCAAGACCTGGGGTGGAATGTGTGTGTAGACCGATAGTCAAATGTGAGGCAGTCTATACTTGTGAGGTTTTATGGGTATGTGCAGGATCATGATGGGCCAAATGTTAGTGTAATTAATTACTTATTACACTAGCATAAGTTAACTTAGGTCTTGCATTTAATTATTTAAGTCCTAGGTTGCATTATTAGAAAATAATAAATAATGGGGTAATTCCCCCTTCCATGTTTGTTGGAATAAGATTCCTTCTAGAAGATATGTTGTCCTTCTAGAACTTATCTCAATCTTTTATTATTTCCTAGGTAGGGTTCACATGTTGACACATGTTTTTAGATCATGACACATGGAAACATCATATTGCATCTTGCATCCCATTCATGCCTATATATTCAAGGCATTTGTACATTTGTAATCATCTCATATTCTAGATCAATAGCAATCTCTATTTGCATGCCCTTAGTTGCAACACTTTCTTAGTGGTTGAATTTCTTCTTGGAGGTCCTCTTGAAGGCTATAGCTTTAGGGACATTGTGCATCCATCATTTCAACATGGTATCAGAGCCATTCCATTAAGAGTTCATCCCAGGATCAAGAAAGTTGGGCTCGAGAGATTCATCACAAGCTTTAAGGTTTCCATTGCAGGCTACTTGACTCCACCTGGAGACCAATCTGATTTCTAAAGTAGATTGAGTCAAATACGAGCTTGCCATTTTCTTTAGAAGGCCTCAAAACCCTAGGATTGCCTGTTCATTCATCAAAATCTGATTCATCAACCCAGGAGCCATCAGAGGTATTTTTGGGTTTGCAAAATCAACTATACTATCCATACAACTTGCAGTAAAAAATCATCTTGGTCATTTGTCCTTTGAGGAAAAAAAATTTGTCGTAGGAACTTTTTTTTCAAAAAAAAATGGGGCTTATTTCTATATCATTTTTGGCAAAAAATTCTTTTTCAGGCATTTTCTATAGTTGTAAAAAAAAAAAAATCTCATCGACTGCATATTATAATCTCTAGTCATCATTTGGGATTTATTCTGCAAAATATATTTTTAATCATCATCTATAATTGTTCGATTCGCATATAAATCATAGGGGTTTTATTTTTTAATAAATCGACATTTTTTCAGCATATATAATACTATTTGGTCGGCATTTTATTTTGATTTTTTAATTGCAATTCTTTGCAATATTAAAAAATCTTAATTTATCTTTTGCTCGACCATTCAACATATATTTATTAGTTTGTAGAAAGTATTTTGTGGGTTTCTTTAAGATCTTTGATAGGGGGAATATCGTCGGTCATTCATCACCGGACCCACCTTCGTTGCTGTCGGCCTCCAGGATTTGTTCGTTGGCTATTTTAATCTCTCACCCACCGATCACCTGCCTCCACTAAAGTCTTCACCACCGGCATCCTCCTAGCCAGTCTCTGTTTCAAACCCACCAACAACGCCATTCAATAGGCTCTGAGTAGATTAGAACTAGGGGGTTCACTATAAAGAGTGATGCAACCAAATCTTGCCACTCAAAGCATATCCACTCTGCCCAGCCACTCTACCCCACTGCCACCCTATCCAAGGGCCCTTTTTCTGTCACTTTTTCCATTGTGGTCATATCAAGTGACTAGGTGCTAGCGCTCGAGGGCCAAATTTTTGCCCCCAATTAGCCTACAAAGTGCCTCATCTAGGCATTTTTTTCATTTTCTCATAACTTTCACCCATGGTATCAAAAATCGAAAAATGAGATACTGCTGGAAAGAGAATTTGGTCTAATTCCAATGCTAACATCCATTCTAATTTTTTTTTCTGGTAGAAAATTATATAGTCAACTAAAGTAAAAACCCTAATTTGGACTTGAAAGCACATATCTTATTAAATTGTTAGATTTCAGTGATTCCAGTAGCATCAAGAAGGTAATTCAGAGGATTTTTCATCAATCCATTCACTTTGATTAGTTTCAGCCCTAGGTACTCTTGCATTGGTTTTTTTTTTAATTTGGTGCACTTGTTCAATAACATGGATATCTTGAAGCTTGGGAAAAGGTTTTTTGATTTGGGTGGCATCACTTTAGTTGCACATCATATTTGGAAGTCTCTATTTGCTATTGAAGGTCATTGTCTTTGTATTTTTGGAGAAATTTGATAGTGCATTATGGGGCTTGCATGTACTCCTTCTATGACTATGTTGCACAGGGGTAACTATGAACAATGGTGAGATGGGATCATCCACCATCTTCAATCACTTTATTTATTTCCACATATGTATGGTATAGCTCCCCATCCAAGTGAATGTATTAATGAGTTTGCTTGGGGTTGCGGCAGATACACTATCTTGGATATCATTGCTATGCAAGTTGATTGTGATGTTTTGGATTCTATTGATCATTGTGATTGTCCTCAAATGATTTGGACTAAGCTTTGGGAGATATATGGAAGATCAGACACTCTACCCTTCCCTAATGGTCATGATTCAAAATGTCATTCCTCATATCAGGTATCCCTTGATGATATTGTTGATCAGGAGGTTGATTGCCTTGAATCTTCCAAAGAGGTTGACAAGGTTTCTTCAGATGCTTCTTCTCCATCAGAGACAATTTGTATCCCTTCACATTTAGTGATTCCTTATCTAGATTCATTGATTAAGGCTTCCATCATCATTCATCATGACACATTCAGTTTTCCAAACTTGACATCATAGGATGGCTTTTTTTTAGGTATCACTGACTTGGATACTTCTATAGGTTTGGAGAACATTCTTGAGAAGATATCACTCCTCTATTAAAATTTTACTTTGGAGAGTTTTCTTGAGTCTCCTCATCCTTTGTCTCAACATTGATTGGGGATCCTGAGACTATCTTGGAGGCACTTGTTTTCTCTTCAAAGATTTCATGTACGAGACTTCTTCCCTCTCATTCCATTTAGGAGTTGTAGTTTCTTCAACATCTACCATTGGATTTTCTTCTTCCTAGTGGGAGACATATGGTTTGGACACATTTGTTGCTTTAGAATTCATTCAGTAGTTTTGAGGATGCTTCATTATGGGGGGGAAATCCAGTCTCCATCACTTTCACTCCATCATATTCTTTGGATATTGTTCAACATCAATTTCCACATCATCTTGGTTTGTCACCCTCTTCATTGATTGTGGCATCTTCATATTTAGGCAAGGAGACACACAAGTAGAGTTTAGAGACACCATCATCATCCATTTTCATCCTTTCTTCCTTCAATTCCTATCTTGAATGGGAAGCATCCCTACACTTGCACTTGGTTTTGTTTCTTTTGAAAGGAAGACAAGTTGTTTGTCAACATTGGATCATGTTTTGTCTTCAGAAACTTACCATTTTTGCAGGTGATCACATCTTCTAGGTGGGCTATATAGTCTCTCTATTTCCTTCATATGGGGGAACTATTGCTTGTATTGTATCCATGTGACAGGTGGTGTTCTTGGGGGGTATTTGGGAGTTCTCCATCCTTCCCATCCTTTCTTCTTTGTATTTATATCCTTTTTGGAGAGGCGTTTTGTTCCCATTGGGTTTTCCCCTTTTCTCCATTTGTGGGAGATTTTTTACATTTTTCATTTTCATCATGTAAATGGGTACCTAATATGGTCTTCTAGCTGGGACCCATCATCATTGTACAATCATTGCATTTCCTCCCTAAGTTGCACTTATGGGGGGGTGTTAGTGTAATTAATTACTTATTACACTAGCATAAGTTAACTTAGGTCTTGCATTTAATTATTTAAGTCCTAGGTTGCATTATTAGAAAATCATAAATAATGGGGTAATTCCCCCTTCCATGTTTGTTGGGATAAGATTCCTTCTAGAAGATGTGTTGTCCTTCTAGAACTTATCTCAATATTTTATCATTTCCTAGGTAGGGTTCACATGTTGTCACATGTTGTTAGATCATGACACATGGAAACATCATATTGCATCTTGCATCTCATTCATGCCTATATATTCAGGGCATTTGTACATTTGTAATCATCTCATATTCTATATCAATAGAAATCTCTATTTACATGCCCTTAGTTGCAACACTTTTTGTGTGGTTGAATTTCTTCTTCGAGGTCCTCTTGAAGGCTGCAGCTTCAGGGACATTGTGCATACATCATTTCAACACCAAAAAGTGGCTATATGATGGGTGTGTAGGGTATGTGGCTGACGGCTTTTTTTTACCCAAAATTGATGAAACAAAAGGGTTTTTAAAGGAGATTCTCAGCTTTCCACCAATATAAATTATGCTTTACTTTGAATTTAATAAATAATTATTATTCATTTTCTATTTGAATTATGACTAAAGTCATGATTGATAGGCTAATTGATAAACATCTATAGCTTTCAAACAGTATAACATTTTTTGAATTTGAAATATGCATCAAATTCTATGCTTCGCATACTATAGGATTAAAAAAATAAAAATTGAATTTAATGAATTTTTGACCAAGTTAAGATGGTCAAACATATGAGTTTTTTATTTTTTTTAAAGTTGTAATAAAAAAATCATAATTAATTATTTACTTGGAATTTTTTTAAAAAAAATATATGCATCACATTGGGACATGAGTCCTCTACTTATATCTAAAATATTATAAAAAAATACATTATCATTTTATTATGGTTAGGGTGGTCAAAAAGACACCTACTTCTTATTTTTTCCTTGAAATTTAAGTACTACTACATTGAAATTTCAAATTTTCACTAAATACATTTAAAAAATAAATAAACCTAGTAGTTTAGGAACTACATTCAATTTGCTAGAAATTCTATTCTTACATATTTTTGAGATAATATAAATAACTTATTCAAATTTTTACATTAAGTTTCCTAACTCTGATTTTTCTAATTTTTTCTCCACTTAAGGGCATGTTTTTTCCATGATGATCCTACACATACGATTATATTGAGTGTGTATGTAAAGTTTTTGATGAAATTCCAAAGAAGAAAGTCAACAATTTTGTCATAGTTGTGTATGCAAGTGAGTAGGATGGAGAAAATATTGTAGAAGTATGTTTTGAGAATAGTGTGAAGAAAGATGGTGAGATTGTAGTAAAGGATGAAAAGAAAAGAGAAAGTGCACCAATGAAAGAGGAAAAATTATGTTGCAGTAGAGTTAAGTCCTTTGGAGGACACAAAGACAGTGATGACAATGAGTAGCGAAGGTGAAAGTATTGCAATTGAAAGTGAAAGAGTAAAAATTATAGTAGTTGAGGATGTTGCAGTTAAAACAAAGTATGCAGTGATGTATGAGGATCCAATATTTGATGAGTAATCTAATGAATACCAAGAGTTTCTTGAGGGTGATATCGTAGAGATAGAGAAGTTGTTCAATGCAACAATAGACACAATAGCTTTTAGCAGTGTAGAAGAAGATGTTGTGATAGAAGAACTCATCAACCTATAGATGTTATGGAAGAAACTATAGGAGAGATTTGGTGGAGGTTTAAATTTTTTGGTGGGTAGGAGGATGCTACATGGTGGATACCTTGTTCTAGCTAAGTGTTGGAAGAAGAGAAGGAAGAAAAAATTAGAGGTACCAATTTCAATGATGGAGTTTGTTGAAGATTTCTTGCAATCTAAAAAGGGTGGTACTACCAGTCAACTCCATTTTGTGAGATCAAGCTCAAAAAAATTTCTACCTTGGGTGTCTGATTGATGTAGAGTGGTAGGGAAGGAAAACTCACAATCACAAGTGGCAAAATCACTCCACTCAATGCTTTTCTCAAATACTCTTATGAGAAGTCCTAAACTCCACTATTCCTTCAAGGAAGAAACCCCACACCTAGGGTTATAAACTCAGACCACCCAAGAGATTTAGAAACACTTGAAACATGTTTACATATAACAAATCAAGGTTCAACAACCTACCTTGCACCTAGGGAAAAACAATTACACTTCATTCCAATGACTTAGGCCTCTCTTACATTTAAGGCTTTTAACTTCACCCGGTAGGATAGTCAATTTAAATTATAAATGGAGGACTGTTATGAAACCAAACCATAGCCGGTATTGGCATGGTGTGATGGTTTATAGGTGGCATTGTTGTTCTAGCCACCAAGGTTCAAACCCCGTTGGGGTGTTATTGTTCAATGGTTGTATCCGGTTCATAGCTCCGGTCAAAAAGCGTTTACCCCTTGAATAAAACAAAAAAACAAACCAAACCACTAAATTTGGACTCCCAAAATAGACTCCTACAAAGCCTCAAAACCATTTTGCTTGACTATCTATGCAAAATCCACCATGGTCCATCCTAGCGCTGCTCCAAGAGGCCTATTCCACAGAACTACAACTATTTCTTGACTACCTAGGCTCACCCCTGCACCCCAAAGCCATAATTCAGACTCCTACATGTTATTTACACCTTTCAACATCATCCCTAAGTGCCTCTTAAATAGGTTCTTCAAAATCAAGCAAAAATTCACTTTTTTGCTTGTCAATTAGGCTTGCCACATAGAGATGTCAAGCCACAAATCTTACACCACTTCCTCCAATGAGCCTCCAATTCTTCAAGACCCTGAGGACATATTATTATAGACATATATCTTCCACCCCACCAGGATTTAACAACTCTACAATGTGGGGATGGAAGAAATCCACAATTTACACCCAAAGCCCTTATTTTAAGGGTTTTTAGACCACCCGGGAGTAAAATAGAGATATGTCCCTTAATACTCAATGAAAACACACCATTCCAGAGCCAAAAAGAAATATTATTCAATCCTATTTCCAACCATTATGGGCTTGCAGCATAAAACTAAGTATACAGGCCGTACCAAGCAAGAGAACAACAAATGTTTGCACATAAAATTAAGATAAATCAACAAACTCTTTATTGAAACTTCTTATTTTGTCCATCAGCAGCATTTCCCCAACCAAGAGAGGCATATTTAAAGTCTCCCAACCTTGCTCCAATGTCCACTAACTGCATTTTGAAAGGATTGACATTGGAAAAAAACTAATTCACGTGTTTACCTCTAATTGCCTAATTAAGGAAATTTATGCAATCTCCTACCAACTCGACCAAAAAGAGCCTTCCAAAATGTGTCAAAGGAATTTAAAACCTTGTCAAAAATTAAGGTGACTCCCCTCATGTGTCTAGATATAGAAAGGCATCCTTTTTCCTTATTTTTCCAAGGTGCACTAGACTTACAAAAGGAGGATGGAGACCTTGTTTATACAAAGGAGTTGGTCACCAAGACCAAAGATTCAACCAAAACCTAAAAGACCTATTACAAAACATTTGAAATGGTCTTTAGGACCTTATTCCACCACCAAATTCAAGAAATAAAAACTCACCAAACATATTAGGTCCCTTGGACCCCTAGGTGCTCCTACACCATTCTCCCAAGAAAGAAAAAGATCTCAAGTCCTCTTTGAGATCAGGTCTTCCATAGTAGTTGCATTTTGTTTAATGTCAATTTCAGAAATTCAAGTGGCATCCTCATTAGGTATACCTTGCCACTTAACCAGGTATTCCTTGTAGACCTTCCTTCTAGTCCTCTTTATCTCCTTGGTGTGTAGGATGCATTCAAGAGTCATAGTTTTTCTAGGGGGTAGGTCCTTCACCCAATCTTCATCCTCCATTGTTGTTGTACTTGGTTCATCACCTGTATTCATAGAAGCTTTGAAAGGATGCAAATCAAAAATGTTAAAGATAGGAGATATTGTCACCCCAAGAGGTAGCTCTATTTCATAAGCATTTTGGCCAAACTTGTGGACCACCTTGCAAGATCATATCTTCTTCATCATGAGTTTGGTATACTTTCCTTTTGGAAGTCTATCCTTCTTCAAGTGTGCCATCACCAAGTCTCCAACCTTGAATTGGGCATTCCTCTTCTTTAAATCTGCCTTATCTTTATACTTCTCAACATTCTTTTGAAGGGTTTCCTTCACTTGATGATGAATGTCCCTGATTGCAACAACAAAATCCTCTCCTTGAGGAATTCTTCTACCAAATCCTTGCAGATCTCTTAGTTCATAGACCCCTCTAGGGTGCATGCCATAGACTACTTCAAAAGGGCTTCTACCAATGCTCCTATTCATGGAGTCATTATATGCAAATTCAACCTAAGGTAAAATCAGATCCCAAGCTTGTCCATGCTCCTTGGTAAGACATCTTAAGAGATTTCCCAAAGATCTATTCACCACTTCATTTTTTCCATCCATTTGTGGATGGTATGCAAAGCTAAAGGATGGATTTGTGCCAAGTTTCTTCCACAAGGTCCTCCAAAAATGACCAATGAATTTAGAATCACTATAAAAAACAATGCTTAAAGGAAATCCATGTATCCTAACAACCTCCTTAAAGAAGAGACCTACTATATGAGATGCATCATTGGTGCATTTACAAGGAAGAAAATGTGCCATCTTACTAAACCTATCAACTACCACAAAGACACTATCAAAACCTCTTTGGGTTCTAGGCAACCCCAATACAAAGTCCATACTTACACACTCCCAAGGCCTATTGGGAGTGGGTAGTGGCTAATAGAGTCCTGCATTTGATGGATAGTGGCTAATAGAGTCCTGCATTTGATGAAGTTCCCTTTGCTCTCTGACATATTGTGCATCCTTCTGCATACCTTCTCACATCCACCTGCAACTTTGGCCAATAATAAAATCTCCTCACTTGTTCTAAGGTCTTGTCAAGGCCAAAGTGACCTCCAAGACTCCCACTGTGTTTCTCCTTTATGATATCCTCCCACATTGAGCATTTAGGCACACACAATTGGCTTCCTTTGAAGAGAAAACCAATCTACAATAAAAATTTAGAGTATTCACCATGAAAATAATTCAAATGCTGCTCATAAACATTGTATACCTCCTTGAAATCTGAATCTTCATGATACATATCCTTTAATGCATCAACCCCCATGCTTTGGAGTTGGATCTCTTGCACTACAAGTTCCCTTCTACTAAGAGCATCTGCCACCTTATTTTCTTGGCCCTTCTTATGCTTTATTGTGAGTGTATAGGCTTGCAAAGACTCTCCCCACTTCATGTGCCTATGGCTGAGTTTGTCATGTGCATTCAAAACAATCAAGGCACTATTATCAGTATAAACAACAAATTCTTTAGGTAACAATTAGTGTCTCCACTTTTTGAGGGCTTGGACCATAGGATATAGTTCTAAATCATATGAAGAATATTTTCTCTTTGCTTCATTCAGCCTTTCACTGAAAAATGTAACCGGCCTGCCTTCTTGGCTCAAAACAACCCCTATTGCTTGATTACTAGCATCACACTCAATGGTAAAAAAATTATCAAAATCAGGGAGCACAAGTATAGGCTGCTACGCTACTCTCATTTTCAGATATTCAAACCCTTTATCAGCCTCATTGGTCCAAGAAAACTTACCTTTGTTACCTCCTTTGATGGTGTCCAAAATTGGTGCACAAATTTGGCTAAAGTTCTTGTTGAACTTTCTATAAAATCTTGCAAGTCCATGGAAGCTTCTCATATCTCCCATGGATTTTGGTGTTGGCCAATTAAGAATAGCATCCATCTTTGAAGGATCCATCTTCAAACTTCCCTTGGAGATGACAAAACCAAGGTATAGTAGTTCTTCATGAGCTCACACTTTTCCATGTTGATTAGTAGCTTATCCTCTTGTAACCTCCTTAATACCATGTCCAGGTGCTTCAAATGTTCTTCTTTAGACCTGCTAAACACAAGGATGTCATCTAAATAAACTACAACAAACTTTCCAATGAAAGGTCTCAATACCTCATTCATAAGGGGCATAAAGGTTCTAGGGGCATTTGATAACCCAAAGGACATCACCAACCACTCATAGAGCCCTTCATTAGTCTTAAAATTTGTCTTCCATTCATCCCCCTCTCTGATCCTTATCTGATGGTACCCGCTCTTTAGATCAATCTTGGAAAAGTAAGATGCTCATGATAGATAATCCATGAGGTCCTCCATTCTTGGCATTGGGAACCTATATCTAATTGTGATCCTATTAATGGCTCTTGAATCAGTGCAAAGCCTCCAATTCCCATCCTTCCTTGGTGCTAAGATGGTAGGAACAACACATGGGCTCAAACTCTTCCTCACTAGCCCTTTATCCATCAACTCTTGCACTTGTCTTGCAATCTCCTTGAGTAGGTGTCATCTTGTATGAAGCCTTATTGGGAAATGTAGCCCCTGGAATCAGATCAATATGGTGGCTAATTTCCCTAGTGGGAGGTAGGGAACTAGGTAATTCATTCACCATTATGTCCTTGTACCTTTCCAACAACTCTTGGACTTCATTTGGTGCATCTTCCTTCTTCTTTATGGGAAGATCTGCTTCACTTTTTGGCTTCATAATCAGGAAGAATCCTCTTCCTCCTCCTTCCTTCAAGGTCTTCATGAACTCCTTCTCACCCACCATCAAAACACCATGCCCTTCATGCTTTTCCTTATCTTCTTCTAGGAGAGGTGAAAGGTTGTAAGTATTCCCATCCTTCACAATGGAGTATGTGTTCTTCTCCCCATCATGCTTGGTCTTCCTATCAAACTACTAAGGCCTACCAAGCAGCAAGTGGCACACATCCATAGGGATGATGTCACATAGAACCTTGTCTTTATATGGCTCAATGTTAAATTCCACCCATACTTGCTCATCCACCAAGACCTGTTGTCCTTTACTAAGCCATGAAACTTTGTATGGTTTAGGGTGAGAAATCCTTTTCAAATTCAAAATTTCTAGCAACTCAATTGCAATAAGATTATCAATTGATCCTAAATCCACTACTATCCTACACACTTTACCTTGTACCTTGCAATTTATTCTGAAGAGTGCTTTCCTTTGTGGGGGTTCTTTAGGGATTGGTACCTTGAGTAATGTTCTCCTAATCATCAAGGACTCTCCAACTTCTGATGTAAGGTTTACTGCAGGTGAAGTCACACTTTCTTCATCCCCATTCACTAGTTGTTTCCTTCTATCTCAACAATGAGAGCTTGAGCCTTGTTTTTCAGGACATTTGAATGTTGGATGTTCAGGATGGTTACAATTGTAACATCTCCCTGAAAACTAATTTGAGCCTCTTCCTCCATTAAATTTGCCCCTTCCATTGGGTCTCCTACCCCTAAATCGCCCTCTATTGCTTGAGTCTCCACTTGATTCATTGTGGCTAGATTCTTCTTGATGTTTTTGAGACTGATTTCTTCCCCTACCTCTGAAATTTCTGCCTCTTCCTCTATTTTGCTGCTCTTGTTTCCTTCTTATCTTCTCTTCAGCCCTATATGCAACTTGTATGCAATCTTCCATATTCTTGGGAACAACCAAACTGATCTCATCATGAATATTAAGTCTTAGGCCATTGATATACCTGGCCACTTTTTCCTTCTCACTTTCTTCATGACTACATCTCATACTCAACTTGCAGAATTGTTTAGTGTAGGATGAAACATCCATGTCTTTTTGTTTAAGATTCTGCCTCTTTCTATACTCCTACACTTCATGATCAGTAGGAAGGAATTGTTCCTTCAACCTATTCACCATCATATCCCATGAGTTAATCATGGATTTACCCATCTTGACCCTTTCTCCTTGGGTGAAATTCCACTATGTCAAGACGGATCCCTTCAACTTTGTTTTGGAAAACTTTACTTTCTTATTCTCTACCATGTCTTTGTATTCAAAATAGTTATTTAGAACCTCCACCCACTCTAACAATTCATCCACATCCATCTTTCCACTATATTCTGGAAAATCAATCTTTACTTCAAAGGATTCCCCTCTGGATTCTTGCAAGGCTTTATGGAATCTTCTCTCATGAGGGGGTATCTCTTCCCCCTGAGGGTTCTCTTCATCTTCTTCACCCTCTGGATCTTCTTTAGAGGAAATATCTTCCTCAATTACCATTGCTCTTCTCCTTTCTCTTGCTTTCAAGGCCTATATCTCTTCTCTCAAGGCCTTCAATTCTCTTGAAACCACCGGTCCAACTTTTGGAGGCATGACATCTTCCCTACAACAACTACCCATAATCAGGCTCTGATACCACTATGATATAGAGTGGTAGGGAAGGAAAACTCACAATCACAAGTGGAAAAATTACTCCACTCAATTCTTTTCTCAAATACTCTTATGAGGAGTCCTAAACTCCATTATTCCTTCAAGGAAGAAACCCCTCACACCTAGGGTTATAAACTCAGACAACTGAAGAGATTTATAAACACTTGAAACATGTTTACATAGACCAAATCAAGGTTCAACAACCTACCTTACATCTAGGGAACAACAATTACTCTTCATTCCAATGACTTCTTACATTTAAGGCTTTTAACTTCACCCGGTAGGAGAGTCAATTTAAATTCTACATGGAGGACTGTTATGACACCAAACCACTAAATTTGGAGTCCCAAAATAGACTTCTACAAATCCTCAAAACCATTTTTCTTGACTGTCTATGAAAAATCTACCATGGCCCATCCTAGCATTGCTCCGAGAGGCCTATTCCGCAGACCTACAACTAAGTCTTGACTACCTAGGCTCACCCCTACACCCCAAAGCCATAATTCAGACTCATACAGGTTATTTACACCTATCAACATCATCCCTAAGTGCCTCTTAAATAGGTTCTTCAAAATCAAGCAAAAACTCACTTTTTTGCTTGTTAATTAGGCTTGCCACATAGAGATGTCAAGCCACAAATCTTACACCACTTCCTCCAATGAGCCTGCCATTCTTTAGTACCTTGATTACATATTATTATAGACATATATCTTCCATACCACTAGGATTTAGCAACTCTACAATGTGGGGATGGAATAAATCCACATTTTCACCCAAAACCCTTATTTTAAGGGTTTTCAGACCACCCGAGAGTAAAATTAAGATATCTCCCTTAATACTCAATGAAAACTCACCACTCTAGCTCCAAAAGAAATATTATTCAATCATATTTCCAACCATTACAGTCTTGCAGCATAAAACTAAGTCTACAGGCTGTAACAAGCATGGGAACAACAAACTTTTGCATAGAAAATTAAGATAAATCAACAAACTATTTATTGAAACTTCTTATTTTCTCCATCAGAAGCCATGCCCTGACCAAGAGAGGCATATTTAAAGTCTTCCAACCTTCCTCCAATGTCCACTAACTGCATTTTGAAAGGATGGACATTGGAAAACAACTAATTCATGTGTTTACCTCCAATTGCCTAGTTAAGGCAATTTATGCAATCTCCTACCAACTCGACCACAAAGAGCCTTCCAAAATGTGTCAAAGGCATTTAAAACCTTGTCAAAAATTAAGGTGACTCCCCTCATATGTCTAGATACATCAAGGCATCATTTTTCCTTATTTTTCCAAGTTGCACTAGACTTACAAAAGGAGGATGGAGACCTTGTTTATACAAAGGATTTGGTCACCAAGACCAAAGATTCAACCAAAACCTAAAAGACCTATTACAAAACATTTGAAATGGTCCTTAGGACCTTACTCCACCACAAAAACCAAGTAATAAAACTCACCAAACATATTAGGTCCCTTGTACCCCTAGGTGCTCCTGCACCACTGATGAAGGAGCATCCAGGGGTACCAAGCAATCCTACACAACAAAAAATATTTGAAAATTTTATGCTTCTATTTTGTTTTGGTTTTTGGTTGCAAGCAAAAATTATTGAAATTTTCAACTCCTCCAGCATAGCAAAATTTGGTGATGGATTGTGGGAAAATTAAATTATTAATTGATTCATGTTTTTTTAATTGTTTTAAAAGATGTTAATTTTACAAAAAGAAAAATCTCACACCCAAGCCTAGAGTGGGCATTTAATATGCTCTGTAACTCCACTTTGAAATTTGAATTTGTATTTTGTTGCAAGATGGGAATGCAAGGTGTTGAGGGAGAGTGGAGATAGCTGGTTGGAGAGCGGGAAGAAAATTTTGAATTTCTCACTTAATGCACATGCCAAGAAAAGGAAATCCATGCCAGGAAGGAGTAATGAGCATTCTAGAGGTTTGACTAGCATTTTATTTTTTTGGGGGAAAGAGAACAGATAGTCTTGATCATAAATTTGAGACCCGGTCTTAGTAAAACAACCATAACTTTTTGGTATTAGATTGAAATCAAGAATTTCAAAATGATCTAGAAAGTTGGAAACAAGGTGCACTAAACCCAAAAACTATTTGAGGAGATTCAGATGAATGACAGAGTAGTGAGAGGTAGAAAGTGAAATATTTTCTTGTAGCAATATGAAAAATAAGCTTTAATAGGAAAAAGAATGAGAATAATATGTGAAAATTGATGATTGCAAGTGAGGAGGAAATATTTGATGTTATTTGAGGAGTGTTAAAGATTTTTGTATGTTGAAATCTGAAATTGAAAGGAAGCCCATGGGCTTCATGTTTATGTATTCATTTTTAGATGTAAGAACTTATTGTTTGTTGTTGATTTCTCTTTCATTTTTGAATAAAAAAGCATATTGTTGCCTTCTTGCATAGTGTTGTGGTAGTTTTTTGATTTTATATTTGAAGGGAGAGTTTGTCTTTTCATCAGTGCAGTTCTAAGAAATTTTTTTTGGATGTTATGAGATCCTAAATCCAAGGTTTCATGTTGTTTTGACCTTTGGTGTAGAAGTTATGGATGACAGTATATTAGGTTTGCTAGTGAGTGTTTCTTGTATAGACTACCTATTTGGATTGGTTCACATTCCTCCACAGAATAATATATGGTCTTGTGGGTTTGTGGAAGTGTTTATAGGTGTGAGATGCATCTATGTTCCAAGTGGTGTGTAGTTTGGAAGTCTGAGTGTCAATTTGAGGATAATCAATTGGTGTATTATGGTGTTGTTCACCAATGGTGCCAACCTAATATATTTGGGGTTGTGTAGAGTTAACTTGGAAGTATTGATTAGTTATGTGGAGCTATTATAGTTCCATTCCAACCTATTTAATATGTTATGAGTTTTAAAATAAGGCATGAAGTGTGTATATTTGATCTTGAGCTAAAATGTTATTGTTTTGTATGATACATCTAAATAGGCCAACTTAATTGATGTTGTAGGTTCTTACGAATGTAATGGGTATAAGTATAAGATCATTTTTGGTGTTGAAGAGTGATGATTAAGTTGTGTGTGTGAATTCCTAAGTAGAGAATGTGAATTTTATGTGAATGTAGAGTAGAGTAGAGTGTTAGATCAAAGTAACATGAAGTGTGTTGAGTTAGTGTTTTAAGCTTTTTTAAGCATAAATATTTTTTTTGCATATTGTAGATGCATTTATAGAACTTTAGATCTTGGTAGTGAACCAACCCTTTTCTTCTATCTATCTTATTTATGTTGGCAATGAGTCCACCAGACAGTTAGACAGTGAGTCCACCTAGTAGTGAGCCTTTTTGTAATATCCTATAATTGATTATAATATATTGTGAGCTAATCCTCATCATGGTTTTTCCCTTTTTTGGTTTTCCATGTAAACGTATAGTGTTCATGTGTTATATGCTTTGATGGTTATTTTCATGGTTTTTTTCCTTATTGTAAATTGAGTATGATATGTCGAATGCATGTTTAAATGTTTAAGTAGTTTCAAAGAATATTGATTCACCCTCCTCTTAGTATTCTAGGTGTTCAGGATAAACCTACAAAAGTGGTTTACAATTCGAATGAGGAAGGAAAACTTGTAAAAAATTAACCCATGACAAAATATTTCATTCTGGGGGTTCGAATGGACTTGTTGGTTCGAATGAACCAAAAAAGCGTTTGCTCAAACCAGGGTTCGATTGAACCCATTTAATGCATGCACAAACAAAAATCAAATGAAAACCCCCTTTTGGGAAGGATGTTTGCTCAAACCAGGGCTCGAGCAAACCCCCCTTTACCCTCAATTCTCCCCCTCACGCACTTTGAAAGTCTAGATTTTTACGCTTCGAAGCTCGGGTTGAGGATGAAAATGGAGGATACTTCACAAACCCAACTGAAATTAGGTAGTCCTTAGAACGAGCTATCCAACAACTATAATTTTAATATTTTTTAGTTTTATTATGTATTTGTTTTTATAGTTTTATCAAACATAGGTTTTTCACCGAAAATCAAGCTCTCTACTTTGCACGTGGAAAAATAGCAGATTATCAAAAAATTAAATTGAAAAATATGAGTGTACCAGATATTGAAGTCCTTGATCCAACAAAAAAGATTGAATTTTGATACATACAAAAAGGTACACGCTATACGGGTCACGCTATGTTTGAATTGTAATTGGTTTGACTTCAAAACTTGATTAAATAAAAATATTCAATAAAAACCTATCTAACCAAGTGGAAGCACTAGATATCTAAGTTACAAATCTAAATTTGAAAGAATTAGAATTTTATCCTTCATGGGAAAAAAAGTTATGTTATACAATGAGCATCACTTTTTAAAAATGTTGTTTTCTGAAAAAAACTAGTTTTGAGGGAGATGGAAAGAGAAGTGCAATCTAATTCCAAAAATTTTGAAAAAAATATATTTAGAATCTACAAAAAAAATGTCACAAAACTCTAGTTTGCATCATTTTCAAATTCCTCATGGTTTAGCCACTATAGATGCCCGAAAGTGAAGATTTAGTTAAAAAAAATTATTTCAGTGTCCAGTTTGGCCAAAAATTGTAAACCACTATTGTGGGATCACCCTTCGACAATGCATGTTAGTAAGGAGATTTAATTTATACACCATCATAGGTATTAAAACTCATCACTATTATTGGACCTTCTCATAATGGGGCCTCAATATTGCTATAAATTGTTGGGAGATTGTCAAAAGAATGAAGAAGGTTGTTATTAATGAGTTATCATTGATTTCAACACCACATATATACCTCATGATGAATGTAAATCATTATGATGGATATTTATAGAAAAGTATTTTGTAAAGGTTTTTTGGCTAAGTGTTCATACCGACAATCTATACACTCAACTCCCTCTGATATTTTGGTTCGTGTTTGATCATATTTTTATATATGCCTATGAGGTTCTAATATGTTGTTCATAGACATATTTGGCATCTTAATTCAAAGTTTTAGTTTTTTTGGTTAAGTGGTTTGAGATTTGCAAGTAACAAAAGTTCGATAGATATGGTTTACACAATTTTCTATGTACTGGACCTTACCTAACAGGTCTCCATTCCTCTACACATTTGAGTTAGATTTTTTGGTTTTTAGGGAAGGTTTATAGATGTCATTTTATTGCATATTTCAGCTGGGATGATATTTTATGTTCTATATACTTCTTGGTGTTAATCAATTGGAGATCTTTACCATTTGGTTCTATGCTTGTCCGACTCAAGGTATGCAAAGTATGGAGAAGGTTAAATACTTGATGTGAATGGAAAGAGTAGTTGTCATAGGTCCATGCTAACCTATATCACTTTTTTTTTAGTGTGAACACATTTTGGTTTGAATTGGGTGCTAACAAGGCATGCTTTGCATAATTTTAGGCTACATCTAATTAGGTCAACCTAATTGGAATTTGCGACGAAGACTAATATATACAAAGTTGTTTTTTGTTTGAAAAAGGGGGAGATAAGAGCATGATATGATCTGAATTCTAACCGTGATGCGAATATTGTAGAATTATGTAAATAGGTTGAGTATTGAGTGATTGATGTGTGAAGGCAGAGCATAGTAGATTTTGGTAATCTGAGTTGATTATCATTTATGTAATGAGACTCAAAGGAATTGAATTCAACATAAGCTAGATGCATTTCTCTTAGTTCAAACTCTAGTTGTGAAGCTACTTCTCTTGTATCTTTTCCTTTTTTTGTGAATAGTGAGTTCATTTGGACAGTGATTCCTCCAAGCAATGAGCCTTTCTGTAACATCTTATAACCAATTATAATATATTGTCAATTAATCCTCACCATGGTTTTTCCCTTTTTGGGTTTTTCACGTAAAACTCTTGGTGTTCATGTGTTGCGTATGTTATGTGTTATTTATGCTTACATTTCTTATGATTGTTAAATAAGATTTGGAAATTGGATGGTTGATAATTGGATGGTTAAGTAGAATACTGATTCACCCCCCTCTTAGTATTCTGTGTGTTCAAAAATTGGTATCAGGGCTTGGTTTCTTGAAAGAAGCTTGACCACTTCAGGAAGATCTTGCAATTTGAACACATGGCTCTAGAAGTACTTTCTACTAATGGATACATAGAGGAAGACTACATATTTGACAAAGATAGAGAACTTAAGGTTGCTCTTGAATATTTAGATAAGGTTGAAGTTGAAAAAGAAGATCTAAAAGAAAATATTACAGAAGAAAATGGATGCATCAAAAAATTGAGAGAATAAAAAAATTCAAAGAAAGACATAAGGAGGTCAATGAACAATTGAAATAAGCAAATAAGAACATCACCATATTGAAAATGCAAGTGGAAGAAAGGAAACGAATTAAGGAATGCATGAATGCAATGATACAAAGTAAGACTGATGAATGAACAAGACTTGAACAAGAAGTGGTAAGTCAGATCAAATATGGAAAAATCAAGAATTCATGAGGAAAATTTCAAAACAAGTTCTACAATGCTTGATGAACTAATTGCAGGTCAGAAAGCATCTAAAGATAAAGGAGGTTTGGGACTTGAGAAAGGATAACTATCAAAATATCAAACATATAATACAAAGAAGGTCAGTGAATCAGAGAAAGTTGAAGGAAAGAAGGACAATGACATGTTCTAGAAATAAAGAAGCAATGCTAGAAGACCCTATCAAAAAACCACATGCCCAACTTAGGTACCCATCTTTTAATGGTTTTTTTTTATATTTTTGCAATAAATTTGGACATAGAGCAATGAAATGTAAAAGCAAGATGTATCAGAATGTTCCATCATTTACTGTACAATTTTGTACATGCAAAAGATTTGGGCATAGAGCAAGTGAATGCAAAAGTCAAATGATGAATGCATATAATAGTGGAAGAATGAGTCAATCCTTTAATGGTTACTAATATACATGCTATGGATTTGGGAACAAGGCTAATCAATGCAAATTTAGGATGAATGAAAGGAATAGTTCTTAGAGAAATATCATATGCAACAATTGTAGTAAACTTGGACATATTGCTAGATTTTGTAGAAATAGAAATTCAATGGATAATCTGGAAAAAAGAAATGAACCAATTAAAGAGATTGATCTAATTAAAGTAAAGAAGGAAATGGAAATTATTTGGAGAAAGAAAGAAGATCCTCATAACAAGGAAGAATCATAGATCAAAAATGCATCTGTACCACTATCTGATGTAGATAATTCCTCTGAGAGTTGAACCTAGGCATTGGCTTAGGGGAGCAATATCTAAAAGTCATATACCTCCCTTGCCAATATGAGGTGTCATGGCTTGGCACAAAGATATGAGATGGATATAGATATTGTGGATCTATGAAAGAAATCTCCAGAAGAAAATATGCAAATGTGGAGATTTGTGGAGTGATTTAAGGTTTGATGTTGCACAAAGAAGGTTTTTACAAGCTTTATTGTTTGGTGAATTAAATGTGAATTAGGGAAAAATCGAAAGGATTATATACCTATCCCTTGTTGATTTTATTTTACTTTTATGCAATTGGAGAAAAGAAATGTGAGATAAAGAAAATTCTAGAGTCCAAAGGTGATTTGAGAAGTAGATCATCTGAACCATAATTTTAGTTGATCTAGCAAAATGAATTTATCATTATCTGAAGATTATTTTTTGAATAATTTAAATTCAAGATAGAAACACCTATAGTGGTTAATGTTATTGAGAAACCCCAACCCATGTTCAAAAAGTATCCCATGAAAGTGTTTGAGAACAACCCGCTAGGAGCATTTTCAAGTATACTATACAGAGTTTTACCTACCGAGGATGTTAGAGCATATATTCACATACATATGGAGGAGTACAACCATGTGAAACTTATAGACCTACAAAAAAAACATCTAACTAGAGATGATTTCAATATTAAGCTTGAATATGAAAACCTGGTAAAGGAGAAGTTCAATGTCTAGTAGTGGTTTCCATGTTTTACACATGATGAAGAGCTCAAGTATGTGACAATTGCACTAAGCATAGTGAATGATACATTTTTGTGGATTGATATGCCTAGATTGATAAACAAAGAAGTCATAAGGGAGGTTGTTGGACTATGTGACACTAGGCTAGTACTTGTGACACTAAGTTGAAAGGAACTTCCCTAACTTGGTGGAACTATGTGTAGGATGAGAGAGTGAAGAAGGGAAAAGAAAAAATCAATTCATGGGATAGGATGGTGTCTAAAGCTAAGGGACAATTTCTACCCAGCGAGTATGCAATTCTGACCTTTAGAAAGCTTAAAAATCTCAAACAAAAGGATATGGATGTCATGGCTTAGAAAGAGGAGCTTCATAAGTTAAGCATTAGAGCAGGTCATGTTGAGGATGAAGTCATAAGGGAGGTTACTGGATTATGTGACACTAGGCTACTACCTATGATACTAAGTTGACGAATGTGACTTATGACAAGAAATCCTTTAAAGTACATGCAGAACTAAGAAAACCTGAGATAAAAAGAAATGTGGATAAAAGGACATACATAAAATTTTTAAGGGAAGAAAGTATCTTAGATGAATAGATAAGATTGTTAAGAGAACGTGCAATAGGATAATCAAGAACAAAAAGTGAGTCCCCTGGACCTAGAATATCTAGATGAACGACTTCCACTACTACCTTTGGTACTCAACAACCATCTAGGTTAGTTTCTACCTCCAGTAGAACATAGAGAATGGAGATCAATGATTTGGTTATGGAAGAACATGAGGTGGAAGAGGTCACAAGACCTAGAAAGAGAATAAAGACTACTCTAGTAGCTTCTATTGCTGCTACATCAAAGAGAATAAAAGACAAGTCTAGGAGAGAAAAAGGCCTAAGTGTATAGCCTGAAGAAGAAGAAGAAGAGGATGATGATTCCCCTTTGATCTTGAAGAGAAAGGACACAAATTCAAAGAGAAAAAGGATAAATATTTCTAATACTTCAAAAGACGAGGAATTTGAGAAGGAAAAAGAAGCATTTTAGGTACATGTACACAAGTAGGTGAAGTGAAAGAAGAAAAGGAAGTCGGATACAACAAAACCAAAGAAGGAAAATAAAAAAAAAAGAGTAGAAAGAGGACATCTCCAAAAAGACAATCCATTCTAATGAAGTTGAACACACTTTTTGAAGGTATGTTACATTAGGATATGCTAGAAGAAATGACTACATCATATGGAAGGGAGAATGAGGACAATAGAGCCACAATAATAGAAGCCATTGTTAAATTCATTGTTACAATTGAGGCTAATATGGAAAACATTAAGAAGAGAGTTCCTAGTGATGTATGGAAAGTATTAATGGAAAGAAGAAGAGAATAAAATGAAAGGGAAGAGAAGCTTAAAAGGGATGTTGTGGAGAAAATTAGTTTCTTTTTATCTAAAGCTAAAAAGGCCACTCTGGCCCATGCACTTAATGAAGAATTTAGAACAAAGCAAAGGGTTACTCTTAGATAATGGGAAGATATCAGGAGAAAATTGACAGATGAGGGAGGAGAAATAAGATAAAGTTATTGATATAGCTTAGAAATATGGAACAATTCACATTGCCTCTAGCAGTAAGAACCAAGATTTGGAAATTCAAGACACAGGGGCTACTTACACAGAAAAAATTCTTGATAATATTCCTTTGGATATAGATAAACCCATGCAATATTTTTCTAAAAATGAGGATGTTTTTGGACTAGAAAGGAGACTACAAAAGATGATAGTAATTCTATTCCTCTGGTAACTCTAGAAACTATAGATCAAGGCCATCCAAAGACTCCTATTCCTTCAGTAGATAGCAAGTTGAACACCGGTGAAGGAAAGAAGCATGAAGAGCTAAGGAATAAGGATGAAGTGAATCAAGAAGGAATGAATGATGATGAAAAAGAAGGTGAAGAAGATACAGATGAAGATAAGGAACAAGGAAAGAATGACAAGGATGAAGGATATAAAGACAAAGGCAAAGACAAAGTTTCTAGTGAGGAAGAAGAAAAGGTAGTAGAAGAAGACAAGTCTAATACCAGAGAGAATGAAGAAGCTAAGAAGTATGAGAATTTACCCAAGCCCTCTAGTGAATTCTTCTCTAAGAATCCTTTTCGATTCTTGTCTAAAAAATTCAAGGTCCAACCTGTTGTTTCTTCTTAGTTGTTGTAGTTGCCCATGGAGCAGGCTAGTGTTGATTTGGGTAAGATATCTCTGATACACAAATTGCAACTTTGTGATGTGTTTGGTGCATTAGCATGAAAATAAATTATTGAAAAGTGTCAAAAGAGCAATGAATTGATAGATGAGGTAGTGAAAGCATTGCAAGAGATCATCCTAGGTGCTAATGTTGACTCATCTCTACCTGTGGTGGAGAATTTCAAATTGCTATTTGATTCCTTTAAGGAATATAGCTCGAGATTGGAAAGAAAATTTGAAATAGAGTTTGAGATAAGGATTACAAGTAAGAAGCTAATTGATATTATAGAGAAATATGCATCTACACATACAAAGGTTGGAGAATGCTTGAAGGAAGTGTTAGCTTGTGAGGAAGGAGCAAAGGCACTATTTTTATATTAGATGAAGTGGCTAGAGGCCACTTAAGGAATAAAATTTGAGATGGACTTGATTGAGTCTCAAATAGCTAATGCATCAAAATTCTATGATCCAACAATGGGAAAATAAAATAAAACCTGAACTACTATACTATATTTACATGACAAATTTTTCACTGTAGAATTAGAAGGAAGAGGTGATCAAGCAGCTGGTGAAGCTAAGGGACTTTGTAAAAATATATCACAAACCAATATCAATTGCCCTTGCCAGTACCAATAGAATTTCAAAGATAAACCTTACACCTAGTATTGTAAAAGGAGAAGAGACATTGATAGAGCTTGATTCTCTACACAGATTACTTGTAGCAATGAAGAAGAGTTGGGAAGAAGGAAATTCTTCCTGGCAAGACATTCTTCAAAAGCTTCAGGGGTAAACATCTTCGGGTTGACAATTTATATCTCTATTCACATTTTCATTTTTTATGTTTTTAGATTTTTTTGTGCATATGCATACATTTTAGGAGTTTTTGGTTAGCTTCCTAAGGGGGATCCAATTCATTTTGTACATATGTGTGTGGGTGTGGTGTAGAAAATTGGAGGCAATTGGAAAAAGAGACAATTTTACACTTAATTTGGACCTACTTTTGAGTACCCTTGCATTAATCATTCTTCAAAACAACATTTATAGGCCCCTAAGACCCATTATTTTTTATCTAGAGGCCCATTTCACTTAAAAATCATATAAATCCCGACAAAAAATACTTAATTAATTCATATCTCAGAAACCCACCTCCAAAAACAACTAGTGGGACCCATTCGCCACCTCGAGCGAATGAGTCCCCTCTAGTGGGACCCTTTCACCACCTCGGGCGAATGAGTCCCCTCTAGTGGGACCCTTGGTGAATGAATCCGCTCTAGTGGGACCCTTTCGCCAATGGTGGCAAATGAGTCTATTTTGGGGAAATTTTCAATTTTGAGCAAGAATTTCACCGACTTAATTAAATTTTTTAGTGGATGTCAGCCTCTTAGGTCTTAATAATGGGAAAATTAGGTATTGATGCCTATAAATACACATTTTAGGTCATTTTTCACATCTCCTAGTCAGTTTTATGAAGCAATTTCAAAATTCAAGTAATGAGAATCTTCCACAAGAAGTTTCATTAGCATTTCTACAGCAAAGTTGAAGCTTTTGGACAACAAGATAGGGTTTTTGCAACTCTTCAAGCTCACATTTCATTCAAGATCCAACATTGCAAAGAGTTGATCATGGATTCCTATGAAGAATCATGGAGAAATCTAGGTTGAGGAGATGCAACTAGCCATCAAATCACACCTGATGACTTGTTTTCAAAGTGATTCCATCTTCCATTTTCTCTTTATCTTCAGATTTAAGGTTTGCATGTCAACTAATTTCATTTGAAATGTTGTACGGTTTCTTAGATTGAAATCTTGCATCATTCAAATCACATTTACTTATCTTATTCTAGCACATTAGAATAGGGTTTTATCTTACTTCAGATTTTCCTAGTATTAGACACACTTAGGGCTAGGGTTTTATTCAAATTTTATCTATTCAAGGTTTGACTACCAAATTAGGGGTTTGACCAAGGCAAAACCCCCATTAGAAAAAAAACTTAAAGATGTTTTGTAGGTATTTTTAGAGATTTAGATCCGGGTTTCTATCAAGAAGTGTTGTGTAGGTGACAAAGTGTAGATCATAAACTTGAATTTCCAAAAATTAGAAAAAGGACTAACTCACCATGGATGGTGAATGAGTCCCAATAGAGGTTCCTGTCAGAATAGAGTGCAGATTCCAGCACCCTTTTGGAAGAAATGAGATTCTAGGCATAAACCCTAGGCTGGGACTTATTCACCCAGGGTAGCGAATGAGTCCTAGTTAGTCAAAAATTCAACATTTCTAGTTTTTTCAAAGTATTTTCTAGTGTTCATTAGGTGTACAGGTGCACACATTCAATCTTGTAGCTTTATGTTTTGTTCTATTTGCATTTTTATTCATCTTCTTAGGTTTTTTGCAAACAACACCATATTTTCAAAAACTTCATATTTCTTAGGTTTTGCATAAATAATCAATATATTTCATCAGTTTGTTACATTTAGATCATTACATTTAAACATAATTTCATTGTACTTTCATTATTTTGAGTGAACCACCTAGATTTTGTGTAGGATCTATCTCTCTCATCTAGGTGAAAAACCCTAATTGAGCAAGAGAGTCATAACATCCTTACAACAAAAAAATATTTGGTTCAGTGGGTTAGCACCCTTTTCCTTTAATTTCAAAGGGGGGGAGATAGTTGGAGAGAAAGTTGGAGAGTCATTTTGTTTTGGCACATGTTGCCATCAATGAAAAAGGGGGAGATTTTTGGGAGATTATTGAAAGAATGAAGAAATTTGTCATTGATGTCAACACCACATCTACACCTCATGATTAATGTAAATCAGTATGATGGATATCTACAGAAAAGTACTTTGTAAAGGTTTTTTGGCTAAGTGTTCATATCGGTAGTCTCTGCACTTAGTGTCCTTTGATATTTTTTCCTGTGTTTGATCGTCTTTTAATATATGCCTATGTGATTCTAATATGTTGTTAAAATATATCTTTGGCATCTTAATTCATAGTTTAAGTTTTTTTGGTTAATTGGTTCGATATTTGCAAGTAACAAAAGTTTGACAAATATGGTTTACACAGTTTTCTGTGTACTAGATCTTACCTAACTAGTTTGCATTCCTCCATAGATTTGAGTTAGATGTTGTGGTTTTGAGGCAAGGTTTATAGATATTATTACATTGTATATTTGAGTTGGTATGACATTTTGTGGTCTGTATACTTCTTTTTGTTAATAAGTTGGAGCTATTTACCATTTGGTTTTATGCTTGGCCGACACAAGGTATGCGAAGTATGGAGAAGGTTAAATACTTGATGTGAATGGAAATATGGGTTGTTATAGGTCCATGGCGACCTATATTGCTTATGTTTTGAGTGCAAAGGAATTTTGGTTTGAATTGTGTACCAACAAGGCACATTTTGTAGAATTTGAGGCTACATATAATTAAGCCTTGATGTAATTGATGTTTGTGGTGAAGACTGATATATATATATATATACACAAGGTTTATTTGTGTTTGAAAAATCAAGAGATAAGAGCATGATATGATCTGAATGCCAACAATGATGCCAATATTGTAGAATTGTGTAAATAGGTTGAGTATTCAATGATTGATGTGTGAAGACAGAGTAGAGAAAAGTCTAGTAATTTGAGTTGATTATAGTATATGTAATGAGCTTCATAGGAACTAAATTCAGCATAAGCTATGCACATTTCTCTTAGTTCAAACTTTGGCTATGAAACCACTTCTCTTGTATCTTTTCTTTTTATGTGAATAGTGAGTCCTCCTAGTAGTGAGCCTTTTTGTAATATCTTATAACTAGTTATAACATATTGAGTTAATCCTCACTGTGTTTTTTCACTTTTTGGGTTTTCCATGTAAAAATCTAGGTGTTCATGTGTTGTGTATGTTATTGGTTATTTATGCTTACATTTCTTATAATTGTTGAATATGCTTTAGAAATTGGATGGTTGATAATTGGATGGTTTAGTAGAATATTGATTCACCCCCCCTCCTCTGAGTATTTTGTGTTCAACATAAATATCCACCAATCCTCTAGTTATCACAAATTCATTATCACGATGACCAAAAACTTCAAAAAGTGGATTTAATCCACCCCCTCATGTACCATTGGTCAATAAATATCCAAGTTCATCCTCCACCAAATCATTTATTTCTATGAGTTTCCTTTTCCAATTATAATTGATAATGAAAATGCTTAAAAATCATGAAGTGTACAAATTTTTTTAACTCTCCCATATCCAAATCAACTAGTCCACACTTTACCACCCATAAAGTAATGGTCAAATAGAGACATCAACTAAAACCATACTAAAAATTATGAAGAAAATTTTCACTAATTTTGGAAATGACTAGCATCTATAGCTTAATTCCACTCTATTGGCCTATCACACTAGCATTTACACACCCACTATTGCAACTCCCTACTCCTTAGTCTTGACCTTTGATACCATATTTCCAATAGAGATAAATCTCTCATCATTTCATGTTTCTTTGCATAACCTCATTAATGTAAGGAGTAATGGGTTGCACCCTTATATTAGCTAGATATTTTGCATAAGAGGCACCTCAATTTTCTGACTTATGTATAGCCATATTACAATATACTACTTCCTTCGACTCACTTCCTTCAGGACACTTTATATACTTCTTAACATACACACACTCATACACTTTGCAAAAAACTTGATCTTCCATTTATATCCTCTGCCAGCTTCAAAAAGTTTCTCCTTGTCACCCAAGAAGAAATGTGTAAACATGAAATGTTTAATGGACATAATAAGTCTATTTCAAAAACATCCATGGTAAGAGAGAATCAAATGTGGTCCAAACCAAGAGATAATCTAGACCTATTTTACCTTAGCACTCATCTCCATGTTGGTGCACACTATTAGGATCAGGTGTCATCCATCTTGTAAATCCTATGTCATATTGCATGGTTCCTATTAAATAAATATTCAAACAGCTCCCTTCGGGTTCCTTTTGTAAATGTGTGTGCGCTAGCCTATGTGTCACCGAGTTCAGTCGGCTTTCCATCGAGTTTTGATCTCCCGCTGTGCACATCCTCTCTTCGCAGCTTCAGGTAGCAGCTTCCCTCTCGGATCCCGAGAGGCTGCGCTGGGCGTCCACGTGTCTTGCTTGCGGAGGTTTTTATCTCTTTTTGCCTTGAGGTCTCTTCGGGTCATGAAAGCCTTCTGCGGAGGCCGTCATTTCTAAAGATTGTCAGAGGGACCCACATTTTGCTATGTGGCGGCGTATCGCAAGCTTTTCATGTGGGAATGAAATAAACAAATGCGCACTGTGTAATGCTTGCGTGGGGGTTTTCTTTTTCCTTTTTGCAGGCGTTGGCGGGCCCTACCTTCTGCTAAGTGGAAATCGTTCGCAGATCTTTTAACATGGTAGGGAGGTGAACAACCGCGAGCTGCGAAACGCTGCCACGCGTCTTTCGCACCTGGTTGATGCGGCTTTCTCTCCACATCAAGAAGGACCTCAGCTCATTGGACACGTGTCGCATCTTCGCAATCTCTCGACAGCAATGAGAGAGGTTTTCATTCGGGCAGCGACAAGATGCCACGTGCCTTACAACTGATCCTTGAAGTGGGCGATAGGCTGGCTGGGGAGGTTATGCTATTGGGTGCTGCTCGTCATAGTTCTTTGAAGTGGTGGATGACACTTGTCACCTCGGGTATGGCTGGGACCACTGCCATCATTACGAAGGGCGTGCCTGCAACTAAATGACCAGATGTTGTGTTCTAACTCGTT
Source organism: Sequoia sempervirens (assembly GCA_007258455.2). NCBI lineage: Eukaryota > Viridiplantae > Streptophyta > Pinopsida > Cupressales > Cupressaceae > Sequoia > Sequoia sempervirens. The sequence goes on along the minus strand of VDFB02353493.1, from coordinate 98,810,235 downwards.
GCCATTGTAATGGCATTGGGAATCTTCTGATTCTAGCATCATTGCAGGGGATTGTGGGATCTTTTCTGTTACAGCTCTCCAAAGCAGTGGGGTTTTTCTCTCTGGCTATATATACTCTCTCGGTTGACGAGAGAAAGGGTGGAGGGTCCAAAAAATTTTAGAGAAAAGGATACTGGTTTTAGCAAGAGACACGAGGCCTCTTTTACATGTTTATTTGCAAGAAACTTTCAGACTGTGCCCACTATTCGGCCTTTCTGTTTTTCATGTTTTAATTAAACTGTAAACTATGTTTTTTATTGTCTTAAGCATTTCATTTGACAAGACTTCTATATATTGAATACAAGCTTGCTTATCTAAATCGTGTCTAAATGACTCTTCTTAGTGGTAAGGATGTATGCAATACTATTTTATGTCAATAAATAAACTGTTTATGCTATAGCTTTAAGTTTTTGACATTTTGGAATGTGACAACACTATTCAGGCCCTTAAATCTATGATTTACCGTGCCCATCAGCAAACTTTGGTGCATCACCTTAGATTAGATTTTGCTTCATTATATCTGTTTCTTTTTCCCTTTCCAAAAAATTATTATAGAAGAAGCCAGCTTCTTTAAAATCTGGAGGTCACTCAGTTTGGCACAAAGGGTCCCCCTTGAACTGAGTTTCCCATAAGGCACTGTTACCTCGCCAATTTTTGGCGTCAACAATTTTCCCTTTTTCTGGCATGCCCAGTGGGACCTGAACTAATGAAATTACCTTGTAGAGGGGTGTATGAGCCATCGGCCTATAACTAGATCCCAAACTGCAAATAACCCAGGTTTACTAGTACCTCTACTAGGAATAGTCCAGGCCGCAAATTAGCTAGTAGTCGTTCCATTCCCACCACCCTTTCCTCTCACCATGTTGCTGGCCATGAATAGAAACTATGTAGCATGGGATGTTGGAAGTCCCCTGGTAGCTCCAGTAGCGCTTGTTGTTTGGGGCGCTATCCTAGTTTCGGCCCTGAAAGCTCTTCCCAAATTTTCCGGAGACAACACAAAAATGCCAGCAGAACATTTGCAGGATGTAGCAAATGTATGTCTGGTACATGGTATTACAGCACAGAATGTAGCCCTGAGGCTCCTCGCTACATCCTTCAAAGGCAAAGCCCTAGATTGGTACCGGACACTGACTACGAATTCAATTCGCACTTGGGATGACCTCGGAGACCCATTCTATGAAAGGTTCTCAAATGACAGAGATCGTTCTTCGTTATATTATCAGTTATCCGTCATAAGATGAGCGCCCCAGGAGGCCCTAACAGATTTCAATGCCTGATTTCACTCAAATTGGCAGAGAATTCCTGTGACTATCTACCCGACTCTAGAACTAGCATTCATATTTTATCTAAAGTCTATTAACCCTGACATTTTTGTGATGATCAAGTCTTTGGGAGGAGGCACTCTACCAAATGCTTATGCTACCGCTATCAAAGCTGAAAATCATTTGATAGATTGCAGAAAGTTGCCTCCTTGACCTATTATCCTAATATTTCCTAAAATATCAACCTCTGCACAAGAGGCTGCATCAACTAGTACGCTAGAAACTCCCCATTCGATGTACTCATATGCGGTCGCTCCTAAAAACTTGGTTTCCATATTAGGTTCTTCCAAGGATGAAATAGGTGACCTCAAGGAGATGTTGCGAACCATGACGAATGACATAACAACTCTCAAGCAGAACCAAGCAACGCCTCCATAGCTCGCATATCAAAACTATCAAGGTGGGCGTTCTACTTATCAACAAAATCAATATTAGAGTGCGCCTCGCACTAATCCACCAGCACCGACTACCAACCAAATCATCCCGGTGCCTATGCCGCTGACAGGTGCATTGCCAAGCTCAAGTAGAGAATTAACCGCGAGACAAAACAATCTTATTGATGACATCAATCCATGGTGCTTCCCCTGCAATGATGCATATATGCCCCAAAATTGTCCGCGTGGCAATTTACAACAGAAGGTAGCAAAGAAATGCAACCAAGGTACTACAATAGAAAATGGAGAATACATATGTGCCTCGGCAATGGAGAATGTGGTCCTTACCGTGCAAATGCAAGGAATGTCCTTAGAGCAAGAGTCTGATATTTCTCCTGATCATACACTCTTCTCCTAGATGGAAGATGAGGAAAAGGTGTTTGCCAATGACATATCCATAGCTGAAACGCTGTAGGTATAGCCTAACTACAACACACGCTCAAAGAGGACATTCACCGGTGAGCCTGTTGTTTCACTTCTGGACAGCCCGCAACGCAAAGGCGTGTCTAATCAAATTCCTAGCACTTCGACCGTCTCTTCGCCTCCTCAACCACGAAAGAAAATTATTATAACAAGAGAAAAGGAGCAGAAATCTCCGAGCTTGTCACCTTTTAATGTGGTGGAGCAATTAAAGAAATCATCCACTAATGTGTCTTTATGGGATATTCTAGCTATCCCAGAACAGAAGACTATGCTATAGAAGGCGCTTCACAAGAGATCAACTCAGTAGAAATAGAGTCGTCTGCCAGTACAGAGGTGGTTTATCAAATGCCACTAGCTAAGGTTCTTACAGATAAAATGAAGGGATCCCATGTGGAAGGCAGAGGTAGGCCAAAACCTCAACCCTTCTTCTTGACTCTCATTGTAGGGGAGAAGCTATTACACAATGCTATGATTGATTCTAGCGCTAGTACAACAGTTATGCCAAAACTGATAGCCGAATCCTTGGGGCTTAGCTACAAACCTATGAAGAAGGGGGTGATGTAGCTAGATGGAAATAAAGTTGATATTGTGGGTGTCATCAAAGTGTTTCCGTTAACTCTATTTGCCTGCCCAAGTATCACGGTCCTGCAAGATACAGTGATCATAGATGTTCCTCCTATGTTCGGTCTCTATCTATCTCGAGAATTTACTTCAAAGGTGGGCAGATATTTGTCTTTAGATTGGTCACATCTAATACTTAGGACCAAGCATGGTGTGGAAATGAAGATTGAATTAGAGGCTCTACATTCCAAACACGTGGCGGATGAGGCCCTGATCAATTTTGAGGCCATACATACCTCTATCACCAAGCAGGACATGTATAGTGTCGAACTGCTAGAGGAGGAGAAGGTAAGTGGAGACCAAAATGATAAGGAAGATGCTCTGTTAAGTGAACACATAAACAATGATCCTTTCGGGAATTATCATGCTACCAGATTGGGCACATATGTGATTTATGATGAAGACCAGGTTCTTCCGAAGGTTGCTAAAGAATCTGACGATAATCAAGCAAATGAGCTGTGGACACTGTATTTTGTTGGAGCAAGGAGCAAAGTTGGAGCTGGAGTAGGGGTATGTCTAATATCCCCATAGAATGAAAAGTTGTTGAGGTCTTTCTGATTCCAATTCTCCTGTTCAAACAATGAAGCTGAATATGAAGGGTTAGTCCAAGGCCTAAGCCTAGCGGAACAAATGGGTATTAAGCAATTGATTGTGTTCAGAGATTTCGAAGTGATAGTTAATCAGGTCCGAGGAATTTCTGCAGCAAAGAATGTCTGAATGAGATCCTATCGGCATCGAAGCTGGGACCTAATTGAAGGTTTTGAAGCTTTCAACATCCTGACCATTCTCCGAACATAGAATAGCGATGCAAATCGCATGGCAGTGATCGGTGCTCAGTTTGATCTTGTCTCTGACTTACTTCAGAACAAATATTTAGTGCGAGTGCTTGTTCGGCCAGCGATTCCTGATAATGATCAGAGTTGGCAAGTCTTTGAGAGCGATGAGCACATCGCCTCATTTATCCAGCACTCAGGGGAATTTGTTGATCAACTTCAACCAAAGATTGCCGAGGCCTATGAAGGACAAATTATGCAGCTCAAGTCAAATAAACTTCCAAAAGGGTTAGTTACTCTCGAGAATTTTTTTGATTGTAATGATGTCCGAAATGATAAGTGAAAGTTCATGGCAGACAAAAGTGATTATGAAAACCTTCGGGTCTCCGATGGCAGTAATCTCCAGGTCAGAAAAAATGTCCCACAGTGAGATAGAGAAAGGCTTATCTGTTTCTGTGAAAAATATGGAGTAGTGGCCTAGTCCTACGATGATCTGGAGGGTTACGATCCTGGCATCATTCAGCACACTATTGAGCTAACAGAAGGTTCAAAACCAGTCCGACAGAATCAGAGGCCGGTCAACCCTAAAGTTGAGGCCCTAATGGCAGAAGAGCTAACCAAGCACATTGATTCACGTATTGTCTTCCCAATCAAACATAGTACTTGGGTATCAAACCTGGTACCAATCAGAAAGAAGAATGGTGATATCCACTTATGCGTGGACTTTCAAGATCTGAACAGAGCATCTCTGAAGGATCACTATCCATTGCCTTTTATGGAGTCAATCCTCCAAACTGTCGCAAGATCAGAAATGTTCTCTCTATTAGATGGCTTCTCTGGCTATAACCAGATTCGAGTTAAAGAAGAAGATCAGCACAAGACTATGTTCACCACTAAGTTTGGAACATTTGCATATGCTAAAATGCCTTTTGGTTTATCCAATGCAGGGGCAACTTTCTAGCGAGCTATGGATATTGCATTCAGCGAACTGATCAATAAGTTTATTCTAATCTATTTGGATGACCTTACCGTGTTCTCTAAATCTAAAGATGATCACTTTGATCATTTGGAATTAGTTTTTCAAAAATGCTAGGAGTTCGGGGTTTCCTTAAATCCAAAGAAATGTGTATTCGAGTACCGAGGGCAAGCTTTTAGGGCATGTTGTGTCTAAAGAAGGTATTTCAATTGACCCCGAATGAGTAAAGGCTATCAAGGAGCTTCCCCTTCCGGTAAATAAGAAAGGTGTCCAGTCTTTTTTGGGCAAAGTAAATTTCATTAGAAAATTTATTTCTGATTTTGCGGGAATGATTAGGCCGATCACCCTAATGCTAAAAAAGGATCAAGCTTTCAAATGGACAACAAAAGCTCGGGAGGCTTTTGAAAAGGTCAAGGAAGCAATCTCCACAGCCCCGGTGCTGATTAATCCAGATCAATGCAAAGATTTTATAATGTATGCCTTCAGTAGCAAGTCTAGTATTGCTACTGTCCTAACTGAAAAGGATAGCGAAGGAAAGGGAGAGCATCCAGTGGCATTCTATTCTCGAACCCTAAAAGAATATGAGGTGAATTATAACTTCATCGAAAGACAAGCCTTTGCAATAGTAAAGGGACTTAAAAAGTTCTGCCATCTAATTTCCCGTAACAGAGTTGTGGTATATGTCGCACATTCTAGTGTGTGGGAATACATCATGGAAGGAGAGATCACAGAAAAAAGGGCTAATTGGATTACCAAGATCCTGGAATATGACATCGAGGTTAGGCCTACCAAGACTGTTAAAGGCAGAGGACTATGTGAGTATATGGCATAGAATGAGGAGGTACCAGCCAAGGAGGAACAACCAGAGCTCATCCTGATAAATGGATCAGGATTGGAAGACGATTGGCTGATAGATAGAATGAACTTCATGCAAACCGGAAGGTATCCGCCAGGCCTCTCATCCCAAAAAAGAAGGTATTACCGGCTTCAAAATTGCAGATATACACTGATAGAAGGAGTCCTTTTCAAAAGAAATTTCAATGGTGTGCTCCTGCGATGTGTTACTTCAGGGGAGGCACAGAGGATCCTCGACGCATTTCACAATAGTGACGAGGGTGGACATTTCTCTGCCAAAACTATTGCCATCAAGGTCCTAAGAGCTGGATATTACTGGCCTACACTTTTCAGTAACTCCTACTCTCTGGTAAGGGCTTGTAAAAAATGTCAGTTCTTCTCTGACAGAAGGAAGAATTCAGCGATGCCCCTCAAACCTATCATAGTGGATGAACCTTTTGCGCAATGGGGCCTGGACTTCATCGGAATGATCAATCCGGTTTCTAGCACCAGACACAAGTGGATTCTAATGGCTATAGACTACTTCATAAGGTGGGCAGAAGCTGTTCCCCTTAAGGGGGCAACAAAAACAGAGATTGTAGACTTCCTCGAAGCACTGGTGACAAGGTTTGACCCTCCGAAGACAATCATTTCGGACAACGCCAGAGCATTTCTAGGTACAAAGGTATGTCACTTTCCATTAAAAAATGGCATATTCCTTAAAACATCATCAAACTATTAACCATAGGGAAATGGCCTAGCCGAGTCCACAAACAAAAGCTTAGTCCAACTCCTTAAAAAGGTTGGCTCAGAACACCAGAGGGAATGGCATAGAAATCTTCGAAAAGCGCTCTGGGCAAACTGCATAACTCCTAAGCAAGTCCTTAAGACTTCGCCTTATGAGCTAGTATATGGGAAGAAGGCGCTGTTACCTATCTCCATGGAGATCCCAGCAATACAGTTACTGAAATCCCTTGAGATAGAACAAAATGAAGCCATGAAGGTTCGGCTCACTAAACTGTTGGAAGTACAAGAGAAAAAGAAAAATTTCCTAATAGCAATGACAAGCTGTCAACAAGTGGTCAAACGATGGTTTGACAAGAAGGCTTCCGACCAAGGTCTGAAAAGTGAAGACTTAGTGCTAAAATATGACAGCAGGGCTGCAAAGCCAGGTCAGCACGGTAAATTTGATAGCCTATAGGAGGGACCCTTCAAAATCATTCGGTGCAGACAACACAATGCTTTTGAGCTAGAAAATATGGAAGAAGAGCCGTTAGGAATCCTGGTCAATGGGATTCATCTTAAGTTGTTTCATTAAGCATTAAGCTCTACCTTGTATAGTTGTAAATAGCACTTTTATTTCATTTCTTGTGTTTGGCCTGTTCTTTTTCTAAAATTAGTTGTCTTTCTATGCATTTGCTCATTATTGTTGGCGGGTAAAACACCGAAGTTGCTTTACACAAAATACATTCATGCATGGAGAAATAGCATACAAAACTTGCAAACCTAGAAAATTTTAAACATAGAGCAAAAAAGAGCATGGATTTTCCTTAAAACAAGAAGTATATATTTATATATATGTTCTTTAGTTACAAAATGGCTGGGAGGCCGATTTCCAAAATGTACAAGTATCAAGGTATATTATATACGATAGCCTTTTATCAGGCTTATCTAAAGCAGAAGAGTTACATTTTGAGTAAGAAAGCAAAGCGGTTATCTATCCAAAGGCATGATTGGCAGCAATCGATGCATTCACTGCAGCGTCCACTTCATCCTTGTCCACGAGCTCCTTAGCAGCATTGGCAGCATCATTTAACGCAACCGTCATTGGCGGTGGAAACACCAGGTTCCTGAAGTTAGTGTACCAGTCTACGTCGTAGAAAAGTATCACATTGTAGCTCAGAAACAGAAAGTGTAGGGCCTGAGTAACCCTCTGCTAGTGCTGGTCACGGGTCTGCAGGTAGAATCTACTGAGGAATGGCAGCCAAACGAAAACAACTTCTTCTTTGATAAAGCGACGCAGGTCGCTGGTTGTTGGCAGGCCTATCCCATATGCAGCATGTGCAACGACCTCACCAAGCCCATTCATGTATTTTTTTGGAAAGATTTATTTCACCAGCTTTAGGATAAGTGGCTGGGGAACGCAAATGTACAGTATGGATGCTACAAAGTGTGAGCATATGTTGGTATTCACCCTATACTTATCCTCATATTCTACGCAAGCCTTGCCTAGGACCCACTTAATGGCTACTAGAACCAGCGAATGTTTGTTCTTCATCATACTTTTTAGCCTCCTAGTGGAAATCTCACCTAGAAACGTCGTATATAATTTAAACGAGGTTAGACGAATTGGGGTATCCATTGTCCTTACACTGTCACTAATTTTTTAAGATAATGCCGAATTGCTCACCACCTAACCTATGAAAAGACTTGCTTAGCACTCTACTACTGACCTATCACCTCTTAAATGCTAAGTATGTTTTGCTCACTATCGACTGGCCTATTTATAGAAAAATTGACAAGACACATGCCAATCCACCTCTAAAAAATGTGATATATGCTGGTTGCCATCTCGAAGGCCGAGTCTGTGTTTGTTCATATTTTTGGGCCGGTACATCCATGATAGCATGGCTCAAGGCATGCTTAATTAAATGAAGTTGATTTATTAGTCTTAAAAGGGTGGCGCTTGTTGGTGAAGAGACGTATGGCCGTAGACTATTATGTCACCTCTCAAGCGCATCTTAGAGCCCAAGGCGATACTCATATCTTTTCAGGCAGTAATCATTTGCTTGGCGTAATCATTCTGACCAGGATATTAGTTGCTAGTACATGCTAATGCAAGGTTAGAAGACCAGTTGCAAGCTCAATTTCTAAGGAGATCAAGGTGTATCACATGATCTCATAAATATAATGATAAAATCTGGCCACCTCGGAATAGAAATTAGTTCATCTTGCATGAGTTGCAAGATTAACGGTACATGCCAAATTAAATGCAAAAGGCTTACTTTCGCCTACCACCTTGGGAAAGGTTGCTATTATTGCATGAAAAGGCTTAATATTTCAAAGGATTTCTACAAACCTAAGGGAAGTGTAAATTGTTTTCTATCTATCTATCTAGAGCAAGTGTATTCACAGGCCAGGAGTTTACGAAATCTTTAGAGAAATAAAAATGTCAGAATCTTCAGCTCAGTCGATGCAAGAGGAGATTAGCCAGGAACTATTCACGATTATTCATTCTTCGGTTGAGGTGTATGTATACGAGGATATAGCATATACCATGCCTGGTATACCTGTGAAGATGCGAAGAGCCCACACAGAGGAGCTGGATAGACCCAAGGAATGGAGTAACCAGAAAAAGGTTAAAGAAAAATAGGATAATATCTACGACCCAAAGCTTGCAAAGAACCCTAAATCCCTCAGAGAGGCAGCTTGTACAAGGTTATCAGTAGCTAAGGCAGACCAATCCACGGTAAGTAGAGTCTGGTATAGTGGTCTCCCATAATACATGGTCCCATTGGTGCACTATTGCCCCGAGGAGGTCGACACAGCTTTTCAGCACTATAATCCAGATACCCACTGCATTGAAGGTCGCAATTTAAGGGTTCATATCAGCCCAGAAGCCATCTAGCACATGTTATATATCTCAGACCCAAGTAGGAGGAAGAAGACTATCGAGCCTTTTCGCCCAAGTAAGGGGGAGAAAATATGGAGGAAAATGAAAACCAATTCAGATTTCTTGTTAGAAGAGACTAATAAGAAAGGTATCACATCCACTAAAGCACCAAGCATCCCATTATCGCGTGGTTCATTATGTGATGATATCCAGGACACCATGTCCATACTGGCTTTTGTTTGCTGCCGAGACTCTAATAAGAAGATCGAGGCTTTTCAGTTGGGCCCTACAATACAGTTTCGCAGGTAGCATGAACTCTTATGGTATGATTTTTCTGAGTTCATGGTCAGGGAAATGATACAGCAAATGGAGAATTATCAGGCAGAAAAGAAGTTTAAATTTCTTTCTTATCTGGTCCACATATTCTTACATCAGAATCCAAATTTTTTTGCCTGATTTCTTCCACTATCAATTTTTGATGAGCAGAACAAAAGAAAGTCAGTGTCTACATGGACACCTTTCCTTTCCACAACATATGACTATTATGCATTTGCGGACTATTTCACAGCCCTGATTTTGAATGATTTGATTGGAGAGGGTGATATTGTTTGGCTCACCCAGGAGCAGACCGGATTTATGCAAGGCTACACCCCTGCTTATGACTGGTTCTTAGGCAGGGATTTCATAATCCTTCGAATGCAGAGTTTTACTGGCAAACCTTTCCTGCTCCCAGCTTGCGTCACAGATAGAGTGCTCGTGCTGGAAATGTTCCGACAAGTGTGTGTCATTGATTTCACTTTCTATAGCAGCAGAAGTGTCAAGAAGAAGGGATTCTTCACTTATCCGAAGAGTTTCAAGTCAGTAACTCTAGTTAAAAAATAATCGCACAAGTTGTTAGAGGAGAAGCTGGCACATCTAGGGTTGGTATTGGTAAATGATAAGTGGGAATACAACCCTTTCAATGACTTACCAAAGCCACATATGAAAGTTACCCATGATTCCCGACCATACTGGGAAAAATGGCTTAATCCGTGGACGGATAAAGAATTATTTTTTTTGGAATTAGCGCAAATTCCTATGCCGAATTCTAGAGGTCCATAGCGCAAGTTCTACTTTCCTGTGGCCGTGGCCAAGGATAATCTTCCGATAGAGCGTAACATATACAACAAGTTGAAAAGGGGTGAGGAATGGAGTGATAAAAAAATAAGAGCTTTCTGGAAATATTGCCAGGAAATAGCACAGTTGGATGCTCCTTATAATCAATTGAAGGACGACCAGGAATTTGACAAATAGTGGAATGAAGGCCACCCCAGCCCAAGCTCTAGTGCCGACAGGAGCGAAGAGGGAGAGGGATCCAAGGAGCATGAAGAAGAAGCGGTAGTATCATCCTCTTCGGCACAAGGGGGCGAGGCTTCCAAGCAGACCGCCTATGTGGCCACTAATGTACGTTTTAATATATCAAGGGGCTTGCTTACACGCACTTGGGCTGCTAAACCGGCCTAGCTAACTCCTCATTAGAAGGATTCGACTACCGAAGTTAGTGAATTTCTGCCTGTGAAAAGGCAGCGCATGGAAAGTATTATCGGAGGGGTTTCGCAAGAACCCGTTGGAGGAGAAGTGCCCGCTGCTAACCAAATGCCAAAGTTTTCGGGGGAGTCATGAACGATCTTGGAATCATAGCTAACAAGTCAATAGGTATATTTCGCTCCTTCTTCTCTTGTATCTTATTCCTTCATATCTGCCCCTGCTTTACTGGAAACTCCTGCCATAGGTCCGAGCCCTTTACCTTCTGCTTCTGGTCCAGCTCATTCGGTCAAATTTTTCCAGTTTTTATAGACCCAACCATTTATAATTACTCCTCTGAGTATGCTCACTCCTATTGCTACCGCTTAGACTTTTCTCACCTCGCTTTCAGAAAATGTTCCCCCTGTTGGCCCCCTTTCCTTTTCCGCTATGCTTACTAATCCTCATCCATTGCAACAAGCTGATACCCAGCCAATAACTACCCTTCTCCGGCCAATGAGCCTTACAACTGAATCCCCAATTCAGCCGCTACAACTGCCTAGCCCTGCTGATAGTTCTTAGGTGAAGCTATGGAACGTGCCACACTTTTCTCCACAAATAATCACTCTCCAGAAGAAGCAAATGTGTGTGTCTATAAAAATTACCTATCCCTATGCCCTACTTTCTGGTGTTTCTTTTGCAGGTGGGCTAGTTTTATCACCAGCCAAATTCATAGTACAGATAGATTGTGGAAAAGAGGCCCACGCAAACAGAATGAGGCAATGCAAGGCAAAGGATAACAATGCTCCCACTAAGCTGAGAGTACAAGCTTCGTATGACAAGGCCCGACAGGAATTAAAATTTGCAACCATGTATCCAAGGATAAGCAAGCCTCAGGGAGAAATGCAACCTGAAAACTATGAGATCTATGCTGTTGGACTTGACATGAAGGTAGTCCAGCCACAAGATAAGGTTGAAATCATGGAGGAGATGCAATGGGTGGTCACTTCTAACTTCCTCAAAACTAGTCTCCAGTTAAAGAAGGATGAGCAGCTAAGGGCAGCCAAGAAAATGGTGAGCTTTCTAGAGACAAAGGAGAAATCCTTGGAGGCGGATATCGCTCGAATGACTGAAAAGGCACTGACAGCGGAGAATGAGAGGAACAGGCTCCAGGGCGAAATTGCGAAAACTCGGATTGCTGATCCAGGCTTAGTAAAAGAATTACAAAGCCAGAACTAGGTGGCGCGACAAAACCTACAGTCAAAAGAAGAAGAGCTTGAACGCATCCGCTTTGAGTATAGTCAGGGGATGGCACAAAAGGGTGAGGAATTGGAGCGCCTACAAGAGCAGTGTGAGAAAATAATACAAGAGAAAAAGGTCAAATTTAAAAGCCTGAAAGCTAAACTAGAGGAGGAACTCTAAGAGACAAAGGCTTCTCTGGAGGAGCAATCAGCGAACCACTCCCGAGCTGAACAGAATTGGAATAAACAAATGAACAGCTATGCAGAGCAGTTGGCGTCTGAGAAAAAGAAGAAGGTAGAACTAGTCGAGGCCCTCATTTCAAGAGACGCAGAGATTTCTTCACTTAAAGCCTCTCTACACCCTGCCCCTATCCACCTGATGTCATTTCGCTGGTTAGGAAATTGTACATTTCTCACTGGGAGAAAGTCAAGACCTTTTGCCTAACACTGCAGTCTACCCTCCGATTTTTCGACAAGGCATCAAGGCTCAATTAAGAGGTCCAGGACACAATTGAGCAATTCCCACGTTTCATTCTAGAGAAGGTTCCTGAGGCAAGGGACTTGCTCAACAAGCTATACTCAGTCTCGGATGAAATCCTGGCTAGGGCGGGTATCGAAGATTGGGACATCGCTGCTCAAATAGCAAATAAATTCATTCATTGTCACTCCGCCTTCCAGCGCACTAAGGCAGCGGTAGCTTTTCTAGGTAAGGCACTGGATGGCATTCGGGGAAGTTTCTCCGAGCTAGGCAAGCTGGGGCTGCCATCCTCATTCCTCGAGGATGGCTCTATTGCGACAACTACACAGATTGCTGAGATTATTGAGCAGAAGGAGAATGATCTAGAGACATTCAAGGAGTTCACCAGCTCCCTAACGGCAACTGATATTAAGGCTATCATTCATCCACTCTCGCAGCTGCTTTTCCATATCTAAGCAAGCACCGACCTACCTGAGGTGCTGCCTCACAAGGAAGCTATTGACCTCCATGGGGCACAAGAAAATTTGCGTAGCATGGAAAAGCCATCTGAAAGTGAATGGTCGCCCTTACAAATTGCTCTTTCCAAACTCTGACTCCATTTGCCTTATGGGTAAAGGCTCTGGTCTACAGAATCAGAGAGTTTTTGGGTTCTCCGTTCCTTATCTGAAACGCCCCTGATAGTCGCCAAAAGCTATTAAATAAATATTCAAACAGCTCCCTTCGGGTTCCTTTTGTAAATGTGTGTGCACCGACCTGTGCGTCATTGAGTTTAGTCGGCTTTCCATCAAGTTTTGATCTCCTGCTGTGCACATCCTCTCTTCGCAGCTTCGGGTAGCGGCTTCCCTCTCGGGTCCCGAGAGGCTACGCTAGGCGTCCACGTGTCTCGCTTGCAGAGGTTTTTATCTCTTTTTTCCTTGAGGTCTCTTCAGGTCGCGAAAGCCTTCTGTGGAGGACGTCATTTCTAAGGATTGTCAGAAGGACCCACATCTTGCTACGTGGCGGCATATCGCAAGCTTTTCATGTGGGAATGAAATAAACAAATGCGGGCTGCGTAACGCTTGCACAAGGGGTTTTCTTTTTCCTTTATGCAGGTGTTGGCAGGCCCTACCTTCTGCTAAGTGGCAATCATTCGCAGATCTTTTAACATGGCAGGGAGGTGAACAACTGCGGGCTACGAAACGCTGCCATGCGTCTTTTGCACCTGGTTGATGCGGCTTTCTCTCCACATCAAGAAGGACCTCAGCTCATTGGACATGTGTCACATCTTCGCAATCTCTCGGCAGCAATGAGAGAGGTTTTCATTCAAGCAGTGACAAGATGCCACGTGCCTTACAACTAATCCTTCAAGCGGGCGATAGGCTGGCTAGGGAGGTTATGCTATTGGGTGCTGCTCGTCATGGTTCTTTGAAGCGGTGGATGACACTTGTCACCTCGGGTATGGCTGGGACCACTGCCATCATTATGAAGGGCGCGCCTACAACTAAATGACTAGATGTTGTGTTCTAACTTGTTGCCATTGTAACGGCATTGGGAATCTTTTGATTCTGGCATCATTGTAGGGGATTGTGGGATCTTTTCTGTTATAGCTCTCCAAAGCGGTGGGATTTTTCTCTCTAGCTATATATACTCTCTTGGTTGATGAGAGAAAGGGTGGAATTTCCAAGAAATTTTAGAGAAAAGGATACTGGTTTTAGCAAGAGACACGAGGCCTCTTTTACATGTTTATTTGTAAGAAACTTTCAGATTGTGCCCATTGTTTGGCCTTTCTATTTTTCATGTTTTGATTAAACTATAAACTGTGCTTTTTACTGTCTTAAGCATTTCATTTGACAAGACTTCTATATATTGAATACAAGCTTGCTTATCTAAATCATGTCTAAATGATTCTTCTTAGTGGTAAGGATGTATGCAATACTATTTTATGTCAATAAATGAACTGTTTATGCTATAGCTTTAAGTTTTTGACATTTTGGAAAGTGACAACACCATTCAAGCCCTTAAATCTATGATTTACCGTGCCCGTTAGCAAAATTTGGTGCATCACCTTAAATTAGATTTTGCTTCATTATATCTGTTTCCTTTTCCCTTTCCAAAAAAATATTATAGAAGAAGTCGGCTTCTTTAAAATCCGGAGGTCACTCAGTTTGGCGCAAATGGTGCCCCTTGAACTGAGTTTCCCATAAGGCACTATTACCTCACCAATTTTTGGCGTCAACAGTTCCAACATCCTTGGAAAGTGTCTTTAGGAACTTAGGGTGTATTGGAAAAATATTTTATAATATTAATTCTCACCATTGTTTGTAATATACTCATAAGGGGTGATGGGTCCACTAGCAGTAGTAAAGATGGGTTGTGGACATAAATATTTAATAATTTTTTTCCTCACATGTGGATCCCTAGAATGGGATAATAAAAGATAAAGGAAATAATAAATAAGTAAATGTTGGGATTATCCAAGTGGGTTCTTGGAAACATACACCAGGTGTTACAACTTGTTTTTCCATCATTTATTACATTTAATGTAATGTTTATCTCTCATGGCCGGGTACCCATGTTAAAGGAAAAGAATTGGAGCCAAAATCAATGTCCTTTTGAATTTTGAGGTAATCCAAAGATTGGGAACATTTGGAATGAAGGGCCATCTTTGGGTGTCATGTTTAGTGCATTAGATTCCTTCATAGGTCTATAAATTCAGCCTCTTGGATGTAGAATTAGAGAGGAATAGTTGAATGTAGTGTTACTTTGTAGGAAAAAGGATAGGTGGAGGCATAAGGAGATTGTTCATAGGTAAATAGGTGCTTCCATGTTGGAGGAAAAGAGGAGAATGGAAGTGGTTGCATTGTAATCTCATTTATTTGATGATATGCTTGCTTGGCCTCTCTTCTTCGTGGAGTTATTTTACCACAAGGGTTTCTCGATACAAATCCTATGTTATGTGATGATCTTGTGTTGTTACTTTGTGCCTCACTACTATTGTCTTATGGTGATGATATTATTTATTTATTTATGTTATAAGTTCACATAAGGTAGTGTTTATAAGCATGATATGTTGGTTGAATTTTAGCATCATAAAGAAGGTGGATCTAATCATGGCATTTCCATATTAAGGAAAGTTAATTTTTAGATTTGCATATAATTTTCAAATTTTTGTTGTAGTCTAAGCCTTGTATCTCATCCTTTGAAGCCATATTGGATAGAGATTTAATTTCCCAACAATTAGCATTGAACCTACTAATTTCTCATCACACACTTTAGTTTTTTGGTTTAAACACCTCAATATGCCATGTCAGCCTAGAAAACACTTACCCTTCCATGCATTAACTCCAAACCAAAAGTAGTACCATAGAGAACATATAAGATCATTTGAATCACTTTACAAGAATTATATGATATTCAAAAAAACATCTCATGTACACTCCTTTTACAACTTCATGCAACACTATTGCTAGTGCAAGCAAGCAGACACTGAACCCAACATCCCTTACAAACCCAAAAAACATAGTCTTGAGATAGAAAATTGAAAAAATGGTACTTTTAGTGAACCTCAACACCTAAAACCTAAAACAAGAGAACACACAAATAGTCTAAACTTATCCTTCAAACCACAAGAACATATATTCAACTGTGGAGAAATGTGGAGCATTCCTTTGATCCTTCCTGAATGCAATAGTATATTCTTCACTTGCTCGCTCTAGAAACCTCTTTGATAAATTTTGTATTTTGAAATCAAGAACATACATACTGAACCATTTATTTTAATGGTTAGGAATGTTATGTCTCTTTTGCTCAATTAAGGTCTTTCACCTAATGGAAAGAGATAGATCCCACACCACAAAATATAGGTGGTTCACTCAATCTAAGATATGTATGATGAAATTAAGCCTAAATGCAATGATCTAAATGTAGGAAACTGATGAAAGCTATTGATTATTGAATGGAAACTAAAGAAATACAATTTGTTTGAAAACACATTGTGTAATGCAAAAACACCTAGAAATGTGAGCAAAACTGAATAAAAATGGATGAAACTGAAAGTGTGCACCTAAGTTATGGATGGAGACTGAAAATGACTTCTGGAATGTTGCTGATGTTGAATTTTAGGTATGGTGGGACTCATTCACCATTCTAGGGAAATTAGTCTCAAAAACTGTAAAACTATTCTGAAGCTTATTTAAGACAAATGGGTGTCTAAAAATGCAAAAAACTAAAAACAGGCCTAGAAGTGGGACTCATTCACCACACATGGTGAGTGAGTCCACTTTTGAATTTATGAATATTCAAAGGTGGAAATAAGATCCTTTGATCTGCACTTTATGCTTCTCTAGGTGTTTGGTTCTGAAACTGTCGGATTTAGGCTTGAAAGTGACTTTTTGTGGGTATTTTGACTTGTCCAATGAAGAGATTACTTGAAAAAAATTTCAATGCAATCTCCAATGATTTCCAAGCTTCCAAGATGTCTAAATCTGCAAACACACAAGAAGAGAAAGAGAAATGTTGGATGTTAGAGCATTGGGGTTTTCCTTGGTCAAACCCCTTTTAGGTAATTAAACCAAAATGATGAAATAAAGTAATGAAGCATGCAAAAATGGAGTTAATACCTTTCCATGAACATTGATTTTGAATTTCTTCAACAAAACATGAAGAATCTTCCCTTGAATGTCTAAAAATTGCTATCTTAATGACTTGAAATGATGAAACCCTAACTTGCTTTACCTGCGATGGAAGAATGATAGATGAATAATGAAGAATGATTTTTGAATGAGTTAAGAGATGTAAATTAGGGTTAAAAGACTTGATTTTATAGGAAATTCACCTTATTTTATTGTAAATTGGATCCCCAAGGCCAACATGAAAGAATATTAAACTTAATTTCTAGTTTTTCCCGCTCAAAACTCAAATTTGACCCAAATGGGACTCATTCACCACCTTTGGCGAATCGGTCCTACCTAGCAGAGACTCATTCACCATAGGTGGTGAATTAGTCCCAGTGGGGCCCATTTGATAGTTAAGATGCTAGGAAGTTAAGAAATAAGGTTTATATGGTGACTTTGTCGATTATTTGATCAATTTATGCTTCAGGATGCACAACATGGAGTAATAGGGGCCTATTAGTGATGATGTAAAGGTCAATTAGGGATTGGGACATAAAATTCAATGTGAAAGTGTGATTAAATACACTTTACAACACTAAAATGAGGTCCACACAGCCTAGAAAGGCACAACATCCAATGTGAATGTGTAAGACACATTACAACACTAGATTAACATTAATTTTATTTTGCAAGCCTTCTAGCTTGATGTGATAATTTCATTAAACACATTTTATAATGTTGAATCAAGGGAAGATAGGTTCATTAAAGCTAGAAAAGCATGAAATTCCTTTACAACACTTTACAACACCTTTACAAGACATCAATAAAAGCATGTGAAAGGGTCCAAGACCTAGTTTGGATGTGAAAACACCTCACAATACTGAATCAAGGCCTCACTAAGTCCAATTTATCATCAGTTATTCCCAAATCAAGCAAGTTTCCTTTTGTCTATGGTACATTTAGCTGCCACTTTAGTGAGAGGATGAACTAGCTTCAAACTCACACTAAAGTAGACATGCAAGAGATGTTTGATCGTACCAATGTGGATGACAAAGGATAAAAAAGACAAAAGGAGGTTGTGCAAGCCCCCAAGATCCAAGATCCTAAGTCAAACCAAAATGAGTGCAAAAGGACACACATAAGGTGAACAAGTTGCAGCAAGCCAAGATACATGATCGTACAATGGCAAGAACTAGAAGGAAATTAAAATGGGGTGGATCAAGCTTCAATCATTTTTCCAACACGTTGTGGATTAAATCTAGGCTTGATTGTTTTTGAAAGAAATAGCATACTCACTCTCGGGTGAAAAAACTCTTGGTTGTCTGCCAAGTGAGAAATCCCAAAATTATACTCACTCTAGGGCCACGGAACTCTTGGTTGTCCATGGGGTGAGAAAGCCCAAAAGGTGAGACACATATAGCCGATATGTGATCACAAACACACATGTGGCTATGGGGAAATTCGTGCCATTGAATAGGCTTCCCACTCAACCATACCAAAGTTATACCTCCTGATAACTTTAACAAGGTGCCACAAAGGAAAATTATTTTTGAGTTCTATGAAGTAAGAAAAACTTCGTATGTTTGACACTCGTAGACATTGTAAATGCAAGGTAGTGAAAGGAATGTTCAAAGGAATTTTTCTTAATTTGGGCAAGGTCTCATCTTAGGGAACATTGTACAACTTAAAGTTTCCAAGAGAGGATGTGCCCAAAGAAGTATCACGCTCTTGAAGGGAATCAAGCCCAATGACTTCCCCAAGAGAAGGACGCATCACAATAAGGAAATCACACAATGAAATGTGAGTGGTGATGTATGCCCCCACTTTAAAGTAGTTATGAACACTAGTATTGTGAGAAATTTCTTTAAAGTATAAGAAGAAGACATGAGAGCTTACCCAGAAAGCCCTATACCAAGTCATATGTTTCTAATAAGATACATCATGAAAAAGGAAGTATGTCATGTGCGAGCCAACTTAAAACATGTTTTCCACATCCCAAGCTTGCTCCTATATGTTCATGAAAGGTTAATGACTAGCCAAAAGAGGCAACAACAAGTGACATACGAGGACAAGGCTACATAACCCCTTTCCCCCACTTAGTGTAGGACAAGGGTGAGCCAAAATGATTAATGAAATGTAGGCTAGAGTGAAAATTAGTATCAATTAGAGAAATTAGGTGCCCCCAGATAAGGAAACTCCCTAAAATGTTGGATTTTACTACTCAAAGCCTTACAATCATTGGTGGAATGACCATGAACTCTATGATATTTGCAAAATGAAATTCTTGTAGTAACATTTCTTTCGAGTTCATGGGGGAAGGGATATCAAGTGATCTTGGAGGTGTCTCAATAAGATACCCTCTTGATCAATCCTAGAAGGTGGTCTTGTAGTTGACGAAAAAGATACATCTTGCTTAGTATTAGTTTTCATACCTACGCAAGACCCTTTAGATTGTGAGATTTTATTCTCACTCTTATAGGAGGACAGAAAATCTATCAAATTCAAATTATTGGTGTCTTGTGAAATGACATTGACATTAAGCGAAGAGTTCATTGTTTGTGTCATATTATGTAAAGGATGATGTTCACGACCACTAGTGTCGAGGAGTTCAAGATGGATGACTATTAAGAATTATTTAGGAGTATGTTGTGTGAGATTGTTGATGTTGAATGAAGGATTGGCTATCTCTATCAAAGGACAATAACCAATACCATGAGTGGTTTGTTGTGTGATAGGGTCTATAGGGTTGCGGATACCTTGTTCATGAGCACCACATCCTTTTCCACTATAGCCAAGTTGTTTCATTAGTTCATAACCACGTTGCTAAAAGCTTCTTCATTACTTTTGAAGTCAGTGTTTTTTCATGACTATGTTCATCAAAGGTTGTTGTGTAAGTTGCTTTGTTGGCCAAAGTGGTTGAGGCAAATGCTTTCGAAAGGTCATCTAAGGAACCCCAATCATCTTCTGATAGCATCATGACTTGTTCACTATGTTGTTGTTTGTCTTTTTGTTGAACGGGTTCCACTTGTGTGGTTGGTGTTAATGAGTTCAAGGGGTTCTCTTTCATTTTATCAAGTTGCAAGACACTATAGGCTCATGATCAGTGTCGAGTGTGTACACTTTTTTGTTGTAGATGTATTTCATTTTTCAATGAAGAGTGGAAGGCACACCATTCATTGCATGAATCCACTCCCCACTGAGAAGAAGGTTATATGAAAGATCATGAGGCATAAACTGGACTGTTGTGTTCAATGTGACTTCTCCAACTATAATAGGTAGAGTGATCACACCAAGCAGTGTCTTTTTGACATTGTAAAAGCCTTTAATACATAAAGATTCGGGTTGAATTTTTGTTTTATCCACACGAAGCCTATCCAAAAGGTTTACACTACACACACTAAGGGTTGAGCCATTTTCAATAAGGGTTCACTTTATCCCTATATGATTGTATCAAGCAATGATCATGAAAGCTTCATTTTTTTTTGCACTTCAAAAGGGGGGAGTTCACTTTGGTGGAAAGCAATGTCAACATTTATTCCTTGGATCGTGGCTGCTATGTCAGTTGGTTACACATTAGAAGGGATAGGAACTTATTGCAAGGCTTCTTGGATCATGTTGTGATAGTGAGGGGATGTTTGAATAAGATCCCATAAGGATATCTTAGTAGGAGTATTATTTAGTTGTTCAACAAGATTGTACTCTTCAATGTGTGGTTTTAATCGAGGATCTCTAGGAAAAATGGGATTTGGCAAAGGTAAGGGTGTGGAAGTGGGTTGTTGTGGTTGTGCATTATTTCTATTTTTGTTTGTATGAGCAATGGTATTATGACCCGACTACTGCTATACATTATTCTTGGGTGGGTAGAGGATTAATTCGGGTCTGTTTTGAGTTTGATTTTTATGTGAAGGAGGGTAAAGAATGAGTTGAGCTTGAATAATGTTAACATCCCTTAGAAAGTGAGAGTTATCCTTGTCTTGCATCATGATATCTTTCCTAGGAGGAGGGTTTTTAGGAGAACAACAAACCGAATGTTCTTGACACTCAAGGATTGGTTCTTCTAAAATGACTTTATCACAAGTAGTGGAATGATCAAGGGTTGAATTGTCATTCTCAAGAAGGGTTTTATGAGGTGAAGGGGGACAAGTTCCAAGATTCTCATGACCATTTGGAATAGTTTTTCTATCATCAAAGTATCATCTTCACAACAATGAGAAATACTAGGAGAAGAAGAAATTATAATGTCATGATCATATAAGGTTGTGTTATGTTGGTTGTGAATGTTTTGTCCACTAAGAGAGGTAAAAGGAGAGAAACAAATAGGATTCTCAAAACTCTCATTAATTTATTCTTCTACTAAAATATCTTCGTGACCAAGAGGAGAGATATTATGAGAAGAACAAGTATGATTGTTAGGAATGGCCCAAGTTGTAGTCTCTTTCACTAAAACACTCTCATAGGGAGAGGATAGGAAATGTTTCTTAACATGTCTAAATATGTAAGGTACTAGCATTGTTTGAATAAAAATGAAAAGCACATGTAACCATTTCATGCAATGTTTCAGCAATATGAACAATGTATATGCAAAGATACAAAAAAAAATTATCCAATATATGCAAGATTTGAAGAATGCAAACAATGTACATGCAAGAATGAAAATAAATTTTATCAAACTTATATGCAAATTTTTATGAATAGAAATATTGTATATGAAAAATTGAAAAGTACTTTTATCAATGTTATGCAAAATTGCAAAAATGGAAACATTTTCAAATGTAAGGATGTTTGCAATTGAAGTGATTTGAAGAATGAGTAATCTAAAATGATGTTTTTGAGCTAGATGCATAAAACAAATGTTCCAAAAACTTTCTGGACTTATACTATATAATACTAGGAGGCTTAGGAAGCACATAAATGAGGTTTTTGATGTTGTAACAGTTAGTCAAAAATTTGGAGAGGGACTGATTGGCCCAGCATGGCAAATGAGTCCCACTAAGGGAATTTTGGAAAATTTTCAGAAATTTTGAATTGTTTTTTAAATGTTTGATGTTATATGATGTAGACCTAAGATGGAGATAAAAACATTTAGAAATTTTGAAGGAAAATATATGCAAAAATGTAAGCTAAATGACCTTTTCACTAATGCAAAAATTTGAAACCCTCGATGCAAATTAACCAATGCAACTCTAATGAAAATGTAATGCAAGCTAGGATTAGGATGAAAATGGAGTCCAAATTAGAAAATAAGATGTTTGAAAATTAGGTTAACCAAAATCAACCATCGATTTTAATGGTTAGGAATGTTATGTCTCTTTTGCTCAATTAGGGTCTTTCACCTAATGGAAAGAGAGATCCCACACAACAAAATCTAGGTGGTTCACTCAATCTAAGATATGTATGATGAAATAAAGCCTAAATTCAATGATATAAATGTAGAAAACTAATGAAATCTATTGATTATTGAATGGAAACTAAAGAAATACAACTTGTTTGAAAACACATTGTGTAATGAAAAACACCTAGAAATGTGAACAAAACTGAATAAAAATGGGTGAAACTGAAAGTGTGCACCTAAGATATGGATGGAGACTGGAAATGATGTCTAGAATACTGCTGATGTTGATTTTCAGGCCTGGTGGGACTCATTCACCATTCTAGGCGAATTAGTCTCAATTTTGTAAAACTGTTCTGAAGCCTATTTTGGACAAATGGATGTCTAAAAATGCAGAAAACTAAAAATAGGTCTAGAAGTGGGACTAATTCACCACTCATGGAAAATGAGTCCACTTTTGAATTTTTGAATATTCAAAGGTGGAAACAGGGGCCTTTGATCTACACTTTCTACTTCTCTAGATGTTTGGTTCTGAAACTATCGGATTTAGGCTTGAAAGTGACTTTTTGTGGATATTTTGACTTGTCCAATGAAGAGATGACTTGAAAAAAATTGAAATGCAATCTCCAATGATTTTCAAGCTTCCAAGATGTCTAAATATGCAAACACACAAGAAGAGAAAGAGAAATGTTGGATGTTAGGGCATTGGGGTTTTCCTTTGTCAAACCCCTTTTAGGTGATTAAACCAAAATGATGAAATAAAGTAATGAAGCATAAAAAAATGGAGTTATTACCTTGCCATGAAGATTGATCTTGAATTTCTACAACAAAACATGAAGAATCTTCCCTTGAATGTCTAAAAATTGCTCTTAATGACTTTAAATGATGAAACCCTAACTTGCTTTACTTGAGATGGAAGAATGATGGATGAAAAATGAAGAATTGTTTGTGAATGAGTTAAGAGATGTAAATTAGGGTTAAGAGACTTGATTTTATAGGAAATTCACCTTATTTTCCTATAAATTGGATCCCCAAGGCCAACATGAAAGAATATTAAACTTAATTTCTAGTTTTTCCTACTCAAAACTCAAATTTGACTCAAATGGGACTCATTCACCACCTTGGGTGAATCAGTCCCACCTGGAAAGGACTCATTCTCCATAGGTGGAGAATTAGTCCTAGTGGGGCCCATTCGACAACTAAGATGCTAGGAAGTTAAAAAATAAGGTTTATATGGTGACTTTGTTGATTATTTGATCAATTTATGCCTGGGGATGCACAACATGGGGTAATAGGGGCCTATTAGTGATGATGTAAAGTTCAATTAGGGATTGGGACACAGAATTCAATGTGAAAGTGTGATTAAATACACTTTACAACTCTAAAATGAGGTCCACACAACCTAGAAAGGAAAAACATCCAATGTGAATGTGTAAGACACATTACAACACTAGATTAACATTAATTTTATTTTACAAGCCTTCTAGATTGATGTGATAATGTCACTAAACACATTTTATAATGTTGAATTAAGGGAAGATGGTTTCATTAAGTCTAGAAAAGTGTAACAGTCCTTTACAACATTGAATCAAGGCCTCACTAAGTCCAATTTATCATCAATTATTCCTAAATCAAACAAGTTGCCTTTTTTCTATGGTACACATACTTCACACCCATTTCAATCGAACTTCCAAATTGTAATGCCATATCTTCAAATGTAGAGGAATGTGGAGCATTCTCCCGAGCTTCTTCAATGTAACATCCTAAGCCATTAACTACATGAAAAAAAATTCATCCTTTCTTTCATATATTATGCAAAGTTTTACATCAAGGGACAATAAATACACCATTCAAAATACCATATCAACATGAAGAAGCCATAACTTATTCATAACACCATTCACCTATTAATGAGAAATAAGAGATGCAGTAAAACTATGCACATCATCCTCATGACATCCATCATCATGTCCATCTCCATTTTGTTGACATCAATGAAAATGCCTACAATAATCTCCCACTTTTGCATTGATGGAAACAATAACCTAATATGTAATTACCCCCCCTTTGAAATTAAGGGAAAAGAGCTATTGGTATTCCTTTGTGCCTACAACAACATACAGACTCCCCCTATCTACATAGACCTTGTCATCCTTCTCATATTATTTCTACCTGCTCCCCCTGAGTCCATACTGTACTACTCCCGAAACACTCTGCAAGACCACCAAGCCTTCTTGTGGTAGGGAATTGAAACCCCCCTTAACATATGCTTCCCTAGAACATCAAATCAAAGAGAACTCTCTCTCTCATCTTCTGCCTGAAGAACTTAAATGTATTGTCATACTAATCCTTTGAATACTAGGTCCATTTTTTCTCCTTCTTTCCAAATAGCAATTCTATTTCCTTGATTTTAACAAGGTTATCATCTCCTTTGTGCAAAAACTATCCTTAACAGGCTCACCAAAACCCCTTTCTATGTTTTCACACTCTTCCATACTGGATGCAGTATTGTAGATTGCATCTCTAGAACTAAACAAGTACCTACTTCATATGTATCATGAAATGCAATGTGAGTAATTATTGACATTTTAGGACCCTATTTATCCTTCTTCTTCCACACCTTCTCAGGTTTATTCTTTTGATTAGTAGGGTTATTTTTCTTTCTATCTGAATTAGAAAATTTCATAAAAATACTTCTACAATGTCTTATAATATGTCTGAAATTGTTACATTTGAAGCATATGACATTGAAATCAACCAAAGGAGAAAAATCATTTTTTTTCATCAAATTTTTATTCCTTATAGGAATCCTTCTACAATTTATATCCTTATGACCATAATAATAGTAGTATTTAAAATAGTTACTAGCAAAAGAGTGATTTTCCCTATTATTGTATGCTTGTCTTCCAAGGTTTTATCTTGAAGACCTTCACTTGTTTTTATAAACATGGATGAAACCATATTCTTCATTCTTTCTATCTTCACTTCATCAACTTTTGAACTTTCAAAGTGAATCCCTTTCAGAAACTCTACAACTACCTTTATAGACTCTTCAACCATCTTTCCCTTCTATCCTTTTGTAAAACAAATGCCAATTTTAATGTGGTGATCTCTGAATTTCAATTATCTAATCCAACATCTTAGTACTAGTCTTTCCACACTTTAGCTTCAACTAAACATTTCCTTTGTCAAGATCCTTTCTTAGTGCAAGAAAATCTACCTCTAGCTTTTCACAACCTTTATCTTAGTTTAGCATTCTCTCTATCAAAACTTCTTCAATCTTATTTGCTTCTTCAATTTGAACCTTCATATCAATGATAATTTTTTTAGCCTTCTCAAAATCCTAAGCCACTTTTTCTTTCTAGCCTTCACTTCTTCAACAACCTTCTTCTTTAATCTCTTTATCTCCTTTCTAGCACAATGAAATTTTTCCATCAGATCAACCTCATCATCATCATAATTTTTAGACTTCATTCTAGTACCACAAGTAGAATTTTCCATTACCATGAGTAGTGTCTTTTAGTTTGTAGAGGTACATGTTAATCATGCTCATTAGGTGAGTAATATTCTTCCTTAGCATACAAACCATTCTTATTCTTGATGATAGTTCTTAGTTTTCACATTAAAGAAATACCACAATTGAAACATTTAAAAGGTAAATTACCTTTATACTTTCCAGAACCTCTTTTTATTCTCCTCAAAAAAAAATGTTCTTCTAGATCAAAATCTTCACTGTGATCTAAGTCCTCAAATTCACTGTATGAACTAGATGTTCCTTATTTCTTCACAACTTTGAAAGAAGCTTCTCTTTTGTGTTTACCTTGAACTTTGAATTTCTCATCTTATAGGTGGCGAGAGACCCAAATAGCTCTTCCATGGTAAGTTTTATAAAATATTTGGATTCTTCAATGGTAGAGACTTTTGAATCAAATTGGTGAGGGAGAGTCCTCATAACTTTCTTCACAACCACTGAATCAGTTATTTCTTCACCTATTCCTCTCATTCCATTAACTGATTCATCCACCTAAAGTAAATATCCAACAATTTTTTCCCCTTCTTTCATCCTTATATTCTCAAACATTATTTTGTAAGACTATAATTTTTCTTACTTTGCACTATCATTTCCTTCATAGGTATTTTTGAGTTTATCCCATATCTCCTTGGTTGTCTTGCATTACACCAACTTAACGAATTTTAAATTTTTTTAACCCACTTAGGATAACATTATTGACTTTATCATTGTTTTTATGGGCCTTATTTGTTTTAGCATCTATAATAGGATGAGAAGGTTCAATATAATCATCCTTTATAGCTCTCCAAAAACCATACCCTAGTGAGGTGATATAGGCTTCCATCCTCACACTCTAGAAAGCCTAGTTTCTTCCTTCAAATATCGATGCTTTATAAGAGGACTCTTTCTGAGCCATGCACGTTCTAATTCCATGATATACCTTTACCTATTAGGTTGCACTAAGTAACTCAGATTTGATACCAATTTTTAGAACATAATGATATACTGAGAGGGGGATGAATCAATATATCCTACAAATTTATCTAATTCAACTTTATCAATTGATCAAAATTTATTACTGTCTTAAATAGATAAAGAAACAAATACAATTCAAAGGAACAAGAACACAACCATAACATAATATTTATGTGGAAAACCATACAAGGGAATTTAACCATGATGAAAAATTTTCTTGGAGCTACTATCCAAATACAACCTCACAAATAAAACAAGATTTACAATGGGTTTTATGGGCTACAACCCAAAGTAAGCTACAAATCCCTGAAACATAATTTTATGGCTTCAAGCAAGGAAATTTTACAACTCCTCACAAATTACAACACTTACATAAAGAAGCTACAACCTCAATATAAAATACTTAATGAATTATGGTGATCAACCACCACCATATAACACTTCTACTCAATAGCCTCTGTTGTCTTCAGCTCACTACCTTCAACACACTTCATATACTTCTATGCATACCCACACACACTAATACACTTTGTAACAAAACTGATCTTTCATTTATATAGACTCCACAACCTTCAAATTTTGTCTCCTTGTTGGCCAAGATGAAACATGTAAACATGAAACACGCAATGGCCATAATAAGTCAACTTCAAAAACATTTACGATAAGAGAGAATCAAATGCGGTCAAAACTAGGAGATAATTTGGACATGTTTTACAATATCACACATCTCCACATTGGAACACACTTCAAATATTTTGTGCAAATACCTCAATATTCCAATTTGTCCCAACAAACACTTACCCTTCCATGCATTAACTCCAAACCACAAGTAGTTCCAAAGAGACCAGATAACATCATGAAAATCACTTTACAAGCACTATATGATATTAAAAAATTCTTATACACTCCTTTTACAACTTCATGCAACACCATGGTAGTACAAACAAGAAGACAATAAACCAAACATCACTTGTAAACCCAAAAAAATGGCCTTGAGATAGAACATTAAAAACCATACTTGTTGTACAACACCTGCAACTTGAAAAGTGAGAACATTCAGATAATCTAAACTTATCCTTCAAACCATAAGAGAAAATATTCAATAGTAGAGAAATATGGAGCATTCCTCTAATCATTCCTCGTTGTAACAACACAGTCTTCATTCTGTTGTCTCTAGAAACTTTTGCAATATCTTTTATGTTCTAAAATTAAGAACATACATGCTTCACTCCTATTTATGTCTAAATTCCAAACTACAAGGCTATATCTTCAAATGTGGATGAATATAGAGCATTCTTCGATCTTCTTCAGTGGAACATCCTAAGCCACTGACTGTATGAGAACCTTTCATCCTTTCTTTCATATCTTATGCAATTTTTTACATCAAGGGACAGTAAATACAATATTCACAATACGATATCAACATGAAGAAAATACAACTTCTTCATAACACCATTCACTTATTCATGAGCAATAGGAGATGTAGTACAACTATGTATAGCATGCTCATGACATTCATCATCATGTCCATCTCCACTCTATTGACATCAATGACAACACTTGCAACATCTTCAAGCCCTCTAAGTATCTTGTCTAATTACTTTTATTATTATGTTTACCACTTTTTTTGGATTAACACCAAATAACTATTCTCTCTTTTTTTATGATGTTTTCTTAAAATTTTATCATGCTTTAATATAAGTGAATATATCATTAATTAGATTATTTGAAAACCACAAATTTTCTCCTTTTCTTCTTGGCATTAATTAGCACAATTTCTCAATTTTGTACACCTAAAGCATGTGGAATCATCTCTTCTCTTTTAAAATTATCTTCTTACTTTTCCACAACCTTTGTTATAGTTATTGCAATATCCTTTATAGGTTTTTCAATTATATTTTGTGATAGGGTAAATTGCATTGCATTAATATTGTGCTAGTTTATCTAGGGTGGCTATCAATAATCATGGACATGGAAACTATTTCCTACCATTCCTTTCTAGACATGACTATTATCTTCTTAGTGGTGGTTGCATTGCATGTTCATGATTATCCTTTAGCTTAAATAATAGGGAAAGGAAATGATTTGTCTCATGGTCATCCCACTTACCATAATTTATATAGTAGATACTTCTTAACTTTCTAAGGGTTGATTGTAGATCAATTTTAAGTGTTTTGTGCAATTTTTATCCTTTTATAAATTTATATTTATTTCATAGGTGACCTTCTTCTATATAATACATACACCATTTTTTTCTTTAAATAGGTGTTTTTATTATACTAGTCTCACCTTTATTGAGTATATTATCTTGATCCTTAATTATGTTTTCTCTAGTTTAATCCTTACTAATTCAACATTCTTTGTTTCTTTATTTTTTATTCTCTAATATTGCTCCTTTTATCCTACATGCTAATTATATGACTCTTGAATATCAATAAAAAAAAATTCCATTCAAATTATTGATAATATTTGAAACAACATAAAATGGGGTTAGATGCTATCGTATGGTTTACGACATAGACCACACCCACTTTCCAATTATTTCATTGAAGGGTAAACTTAGAGATCTCAATGCAAAGGGAGAAGGATATCTTGCAATAGGGTTGTCTTAGGGGCTGATCGTAAACTAATGACGGGTTCACCACCAAGATAGAGCTTGGAAAGACAAATACAATGCACGATGTAATTCTAAACCCTAATATGATGCAATGACTTACAAAATGACCTAGAAATGTATGAAAAATAGAATAACAAGTTGTAGGATGGAATGTGTGAACCTTGGAATCTGAAGATGGTTGATTGAAGGTCTGAAATGCTAGAAATTATAACTTTAATGTTGAGGGGGACTCATACACCAAGCTGGGTGAATCAGTCCTAGATCCGGGTTTTCGTGTAGAAACATGAATCTGGCAAATGGGTATCCAAATCTGCAAAAAAAAAAAATTGACCTAAACTAGGACTCATTCGCCAGAAGTGGTGAATTAGTCCAATTAGGGATTTTTGAAACTTCAAAGTCTAAATCTACTCTACTCAGTTTGCTCAATCTACTTCTTTAGGTTTTCATATCCGAATCTTTGTAAATAAACATATAGGTGTTCTCCAATATTCTCCAATGCTTGATGACAACTTTGACAACTTTCTCCAAACTTTCTCTTCAATGTGTCTTCAACCTAAACCTACAAATCACACACTAAAGAGAGAAAAATGTTGTTTTATTAGTG
This sequence comes from Sequoia sempervirens, assembly GCA_007258455.2. NCBI lineage: Eukaryota > Viridiplantae > Streptophyta > Pinopsida > Cupressales > Cupressaceae > Sequoia > Sequoia sempervirens. The sequence continues at coordinate 98,780,350 of VDFB02353493.1, read as the reverse complement.
GATAGGGGTTTTCCTTGGTCAAACCTTAAAATAGAATAAAATAGGAATGGAGAATGATGAATGAAAAAGATATGATGTTGCAACTCACCAAACCCTAGCAATAAAAGGCTGCAAACATGTGTGAGATGACTCCAATGGATGTAGATCTTGCCTCTTTCTTGAATAAGATATATATTGATTTGAATGCTAGCTTGAATCACAAAATACTACACCACAATTGTGAGCTCCGAAACAAACATGATGCATGAATACTTTTACATGATGCTTGATGCTTCAAGAATGCTCTAAAATGTTTAATAATCTACTCTTGAAGACTCTTGAATGCTCTTGTGAACTCAAACTTGCTATAAGGATGCTCATTCAACTTGCTAGGTGTAAACTGAGTGAAAGAAACTTGTATTTATACTTAATTATGCAAGAATTCCCAAAATTACAACACTACACTTGGCCAACATTAGATCTAGGAGGATAAAATCCCACCAAATTTTTTTATTAATTTTGATTTTGGGCCACACGGGACTCATTCACCCAAGGTGGAAAATGAGTCCCATTAAGCATAATTTATGGAACCATTTTTAAAAATGCTTAGAAAGGTGTGAAACCAAGTTTGGGACCCAAAAAACCTAGGTGGGACTCATTCGCCCAAGCTGGCGAATGTGTCCCAAATCACTAAATTTGGGCCACATAAGCTGAAAATACTTGAATTATGATTGGATGTTGATTTGTGTCGGGATCATCTTCAAAAAGATGCATTAAATGAGGATTATGGATGCAAAATAAGGCCAATTAAAGCATAAAGAATCCCAATTATTAATGACAACCCTAGAAAAGTGTGAAAATGTATTAAAACACTTTACAACACTCTAAATAAGGCACGATTAAGGTTAAATAGATATTTATTAGGTGTACTTAATTAATATAACCTTAGAAAAGTGTGAAAGTGTGTTACAACACTTCACAACACTTTAGCAAGGTACCATTTTAAGTTCATTAGTTCATAAGGACCCAAGACCTAATGTGAATGTTTCAAACACATTACAACACTAAATCAAGGCACCATTAAGCCTAGTTTACAAGGAGGGCCCAAACAAGCAAGGAAAAGTAGAAGGGATACTTTTTCAATTGCCATGATATTTGGTAGCAGCCCAAATATAAACCATTCAATTTTATTCTTCTCTATTAAAGGTTCTTTCATTTTTTACTAATTTCTTAAATCTTTGGTCAAATTATTTGACTATTCCCCCTTCTTCCTATACCATTTATCTCATTTTACTGATTCACTTAGATGGAAGCTTAGGGGATCCAAAATTAGGTAAAAATTCATTTTATTTATTTTCATTACTTATCATGTTGTGGGAAATTTTTCATATACCACTTAAGAACATTATTTTTTAAGGTACCTATAAAATCATAAAGTTTGGATTGGAAAATTTTGGCTTCCTCTCTTCTCTAAATTTATTCCAAGACAAATATATTTTCAAATATTTAATAATATATTTCCCAAAGATGGGTAAGTTTGTGTTGGGCACTGTCTCAGAGAGAGACTCAGTGAAATAGACATGTTTATGAAGATGCGAACTACCTGCACCTAGACAGAAAGACCCTATGATCAACTTACTCAGGTCCAAACCATTAGGACCCCTTAGAGGTTCCAACCAGGGAGCACAAATATCCCAAAAACACATTGTCTCCCCTCCAAAAATAATTTCTCTAGTATGAGAACGCTTTCCATTTCGGTATAGTTACTTGAGTCGGATGAGAGGAAACTTTCATGTTTGATTCTGAGTGGGGGGGAAGATTAGAAAACCCTATCCAAATGTTTGTTGGGTCCATCTTTAGTGACTAGTCTCTAAATTGTTTGGAACTATGAGGAGATTATTTTCTATATTGTAGTGAACAATGCTCTTTTGGTATAGGATCATTTTGAATTATACATTCACTCATTTCTTATTGTAACTAATATGCTTCATTAATCTCCTTTTCCTTTCCTTTATCCCTTGATAACTCAATATTAAAGAACTCATATCCTAATATATCTTAACAATATTTAATGAACTCTTGTCATTAGTTTCCTCTTGCTCACTTGTTAAATAACTATAGATTCCTCCTAGAATTAATCTTATTTTCTTATTTTTCATGGGGGATTATCTTGGTCTAGGGGTTTCACCTCATCATGCCATCATTTTAATCTAGCATACATAATATTTTTAGTTAATGTTATTTTTTAATAAGATTTTTCCACTCTTCACCAATCATTTCAATTGTACTCATATGTAGGTTATCAATTAAGCTATAAAACTTGTGTTCTACCATATTCTCATTGTTCTCTTGTAGGTTCTATTTTTTCATCATTTCCATTCTTTTAATCTATACTCCTTACCACTTAATCTAAATAGTCCTAATTAAAACTGATGAGCTTATTTTTTATGAAATGGTTTACTACTTTTTAAAATCCCTCTTTGACCATAATTTATAGGTTAAAGAGATTAATATCCAAATGAGGGATTTAGGTAAATATTTTAGATCATAGAGAATCCTTTCTTCTACACCCTTTTTAATGACTCATTAGGTGCCATATGTTCTTGAAGCTATCTTACCAAATCCTATCATGTTTTTTATTATTGATTTAGGAGGGATATTTAATTGTTTATATTATCTTTGTTATAAACTAGTACAATTAATCCTTGTTTCATTATTTGTAGATTGTTATCAATATTAGTAGAGTTCTAATGTTTAACTGTAGTCACTCTATTGTACCTATTCATGTTCAATTATTCTTGTATTATATTTTTGTCTTTTTAGTTTTTTTAGCAAGACCCTTCCTAGTGTGCACTACTTATTCATCAACAAAAATCCTCATGGAACTCTCTAATTTTCCATTTATAGAACCCCTCATAGTTTTTTCTTTTTCTTTCTTTTACTTTTTTATATTATATTGTAGTATCTTCCCCATCTCTTATAAAATTATTTTATCTTCCTCTCGTTCATGGTTACTTCAATTTATGATTCAATCTCTTTCCTTAACTCCTTTTTTTTTTTGTGTTTCTATTTTCCATGGGTGTTTGCGATTTGGAATTTAATTAATCCTTCTATGCATTTTTCATGAATTAGACTTAATTTTTCTTATAGGTTCAAATTTCTTTGAAGGTCCCTTCAAGATCCCCCCTTTAATTTTCCATCCCCTATGTCCCTAAGTGCTTCTCACAAGCCTAAGTTCTAAGGAGATCTATCAAAAATCATGACAATGTATCTTTCCTTAGTTGTAATTTTTCTTTACTAAATTATTTCTTACTAGAATTCATATCTTTATGTCACATTCCTTTCTCTTTATCATTTTATCAATGGTCCTTTTCTACCTGATCTACAATGTTTGTGATTATAGATTTTCTCTTTTATGTATTTTACCAGGTTCTCAACAATGGAACCAATATCATGAGAAGTAATTGGGGTAAATAAGAGATTCTACACCCAAATATTTGATGTGTTTATATTTATACCCCATTTTTAGAGATAAGAAAATAAACAAAGTAAATTTTATAGTTTAAATAAATTTTAAGTATGAAAGAATATCTATAAATAATAAAATAAATATAGTAGAGACCATAATATACATTAGGAAATATCATATATGAAGACAACCAATTTGTAGTATCATACATATTTACTATCAATTGGATGTTATATTCAAATGGTATAATATTAAATACATACCTTTATTATATTCATATTTATATTTGTGTTACCACTTAGCTACTACATCAAATCTCTTTCTTATATATCTTCCTTGGTTCTACCTTTCGTGTGTATCTATTGTCTCTTTTTTCTTGACTAACTCCCTTTTGTAAGTGACTAACTCTTGATTAAGTAACATAATTACTCACTCTTGTTTCATATTTGTAGAACCTTCCGTTTTAGCCAAGTATAATCAAAAGGGTGCATTTATTTTTATTTTGACTTGGAAACTAGTGCAATCTCTTTATAGTGGGTAAATATTGCTCTACTTTTAGCTCAATCTTGTTAACAACCTTCACCTTTGAAGGGCATGCGAATCTAATATGAGTATGTATGTCAACTTATATGGAAATTCTCAATCAATTTAAGAAAGTAAATATTTAGATATTCCAATAGGATGTTTGTTCTATCTAATGTAATAGGAGATTCTTTGATTCTTCTTGTATTATTCTCCTTACTATGATATATATATAGGAACTTACAAAATAAAGAAAATATGTCATGAGTATATATTATCACTGAAATATGGTTGTGCTCCAACATGGGGGACAAAAATGTGACCAAAATGAAATATAAAGAGTAATGTGTATGTATCAACCTCTAATCCAATCAAATCCATTTATTAGGATTGGAATAGTTTTTTTCAAGCTTGAGGGATGTACTTACAATTAAGATGCACATCCACATTTTCTACACAAAATAAGGTAATGCAAAAATTATTCCTTAAGCTAGCAAAAAATATCAAATCTACTTCTTAACTTTGTAATCATACATAATTTTCTATATTTTGAATAAATTAAGATATTTATTTTGATTTAATTTTAAAGATTCCTTCATATTCTTCAAATATATATGTATTGTTTTTTATTCATTATCTTTTTATCTATTCATCTAAATTTGAAAATGTATATTCCGCCCTTTATTCTATATACATTGAAAATGTAATATTTTGTAGAACGTATATGATGTGCACGCTCAGTTGTATGGTTTTTTGGATAATACCACATCAAAAAATCATATTAAAATAAATAAAAATGTTACACTTGTAACACTAGGTACTAGCTATCTTTCAACGAACTAGACTTGAAAAATACTTGAAATAACAAAAATGGTAGGATGGACAATAGATGTTATGTTATATTTTATTGATAAAAATAAGAATGCTATCTATTTGAACTATAGCTTGGAACTATAACTTCTTACATGTGTTACAAGTGGAACGTTTTTTAAAATTAGGTTTCCCTTAGAATTTGATGGTTCAATTTTAATCATTCTAAGTTAAATCCTAAGTGTTGTAGATTTAATCTTTATTATAGATTCAATCTATGACATGTAGATCTATACTATTGAAATTCCAAATTCCAACACTTGTTTGTCTTGATTTTTGATATCTAAAAATCTTTTAAGGACTATGTGTTTAAGAAGATTTTAGGAGAATCTTTTGGATCATAAGAGTCAAATTATCTTAGGTTAAACCCCTTCATTGAGTAGTTTTATTACTCTAAAAGAAGATTCAAAGAAAACATACATGGGCATTTAGGTGGCCTAGATGCAAATTATACAATTTTTTGTTCTTTATCTCTTTGAAAAATAATATTTTCTCTAGGAATTTTTCCTTGTTTGATCATATGAATTAATTATAAATTAAATATTATTAAATAACAAATATAGTGATAAGTTACATAAACATGTATCTAGCTAATTTAAAATGAATAGCAAAAAACTATAGGAACTTAGAATATAAATTTTAAAATTTTATATTCTAGGTTCAATCATAAACACTTCAAACTTGGTTTCAAGTGATGCAAAAATAAACTTTGATAGAGAAATGATATCTTAAAATAGAAAACAAATATGTGAAAGTAAGTGAAAATAAGTTAAAACAAATAGATATTTAAGAGATGAAGTAACTTAACATAAAAAAAATCACATTTAAAAATTACATTAAAACTAAACAAAAATTATGACGAATATAAAATTTTACCTTCAAAAATCCATGATTTCCAAGCTCCGCTTCATTTTATATGAATCATCCATCATATATAAATTATATTTAGGAATATACTTAATAAGAATTACATTTATTATAATAAAATAAACGCAATTTGAAATTTAAAAATTGAAAATAAGTAAAGAAATAAAATAAAACATAACTGCAATCATGAACTTTGAAAATAAATACACCATAAATTCAGCACTACTCAGCACTACCCAGTCCACGTAAACCATACGGATCCCATTTCACCTACCCCATTATACAACACCTTTCCACCGCACGATCTATCAACGGACAAGAATCTGTCTTCAGACAACCTTGATTTCCCCGCTGTTTAATATGGATTCTCCACTCGATCAAGGGTCAATCATTCAATAAAAAAACTGGCATTTCATTCATTACAGTCCCCTCTGTGAAAAAAAAAATCTTAGCACTTGGCTCGGATATGATAAAACCCACTAATTGATTCTTCTCAGCTTCTATATAATCTTAGACAACCACTGATATATGCAAGAACAGGTCCTCTGAGCTCTAAGAAGACATTAAGCATGGCAATGGCAATGGAGGGCAGTTACAAATGGAAATCAGTTTACTTCCTGGTGGCTCTAATTGGCATTGTGGTGGTGGCCGGGCTGAGCGGCAAGGCGGATGGCGCAGTATCATGCTCCACGGTGGTGTCTGATTTAATCCCCTGCCTTTCCTACGTTTCAGGAAGCACCGCTCAGCCCAGCAAGGGATGCTGTAATGGCATTAAAACTCTCAACACCGCCGCCAAAACTACAGCCGATAGGCAAGCCGTATGCAACTGCATTAAGTCTGCAGCGTCGTCCTACAGCAGTTACTATGATAAGGCCAGCAAGTTACCCGGTCTCTGTGGTGTTAATCTCGGCTTTGACATGACACCCTCGCTTAACTGCAGCACGTAATTTCTTGACCCGTTCTTTTATCTCTTCTTGCTTGGCCAACTTTATGTTCATTCTGACTAACCGGTTTTTTATTTACAGGATCCGCTGAGATCTGTGCATGGAGGGGCTGTCAGCTTTGTAATCCAGTATAATAATACTTCCTATGCTGAAGTTGTAGGAGGCCTCAAGGAATACTGGGGATAGTATTTAATGTAGATATAGCGCTTCATCGGCGATGGGTAATAAAGAATACCATTGCTTAGTCTTGTGTATATGCGCACATAATGTTATATGGATGGTGTAGACTCCTTCCAATTCATTGTAATGAATCTACACCTTTAAGTTATTTTCTCCAAATTGTGTTTATGATAGATTTATTATGATTTTAGACCAAATTAGTAGTGAGATGGATGCAAAGAAATAATAAAGAGGAAGCAACATAGTGCAGCAATTTGGCCATAAGTTGACATTAATAATCAAGTTTCGCTTTGACTCGGAGATCATCTCATTCCTATTCGGTAATCCTTCCCTCAAGACTTCATCCCCTGCGACAGCCCGAATATTTGAAAATTAGCTTTCCAAAATGGGAGAATCGTCTTTCATTTGTTGTTGGAGTGCTCTATCAATTAAACTACTACTCCTCTTTGGCCAGTCCATCGTAGGTCTGGATGTGGCTTATTTCCAACACCCTCCCTTAAGCCGCACTGTTGGTGCTTGGGGCTCCTGGCCTAGCTTTGATATTACTTGTTGAGTTGCTGCTCATTTGGACCAGCTAGGACCTAGAACCTTCCATTTGCTGCTGCAGTGCTCTACCAGTTGAACTACTAGCCCCTCTTTGACCAGCCTAGCGTCACCCTGGATGTAGCTTATTTCCTACAAGAACTACATATTCACTTCTCTATTTCATGTTTCAAGAAATTAGTACTCGATTTGCAGCTCCCTCACTATTATTTCCATCTTCTCAAATCACAAAGAATTCACCAAGCAGATTCTTTTTATTACATCCACAAGCATTTTACAATAGCAAATAGTGCAAGGAGTTTTATGTGCTCACGTTTTTACATAAAATAGAGTTTACATATGTTTTAATAAACAAACCTAAACGTTACAACTCGTGGTTTTTTCTTAACACGTCTTTGTTGACTCAAGGTATGTTGGCCCAAATCTGCTGGGTGTGGAACCTTAAGGCTGGGACTTTTCAATAGACAAGTTCGATTGATTGGTAGAACGGATATATCAAACACATCTTCTACTTCTTTCATATTTATGACAGATACCTAGCTAGCTAGAGTTCACTATTGTGAATATGAGGTCACAATCTCATATCTCTTCCAAGCCATCATGGTGCTCAAGGCCAAGCTCCTCTGTAAAAAATAAATTAGGAATAATCATTCAACTACAGGTGCCCCAAATTAAAAGCTTAGTTGTACTAGCTAAATGTGGGAGATAATGCTTCTAAAGATTTCTTTGTGCTCATCACACCTCTAAAAGTATCAAACAAATTAAAGATGGTAGTAGTCACTCAAAGAGCTTCTTGATAGCCCTCAAGCCTTTGTAGCATTATGAGCACGAGAATTCTCTTGAATTAGATCATACTTTGAATGGTTCTTTAAGGTTATTTCTTGCTGTCTCTCTTCTTCTTAATGAGTTTTTTGTATCCAATTGCTCTCCTTCACTAGTTTATAAAAAGTCTTTATTGTATTCAATGATAAAGCCCTATATTTTGATGGCTCCCCTTGTGAATTTTACAAGACCCTTTGTGATTGTGTTGGTGAGATAAATTTATCTTGAAGTGTTTCATTCAAATTTCATGGAAAAAATTAACAAAAAGGATTAAATTCATACCCAATAATGATGATCTTGAAGATATCTATAATTGAAGGTTCATTGTGTTGCTTCATGTTTCATACAAGATCATATACAAATCCCTTATGTTTAACATGTTCCATCTACTTCTTTAGATTATGTGACATGAGAAAAATAACTTTGTTAAATCTAAATATATCCTAGATAGTATCACTATATTCTAGGAAGATATGAAATGGGCCTAATAATATCATTGGAGGGGTAACTATAGAAAGATCAGGGACCAAAAATTGGCCACAACCACTTTTTGGCCCATCTAACATAAAAAAAAACTATGTAGAGCTCAAGCTCATTTGAACTTGGCCTCTCAACCACCCATAGAAAACTACAAGCCAAGGAAAGCACTCGTGCATTTTGCATTTGATTAAACTATTGCCAAAATACTACCATGTCATCTACGAGGTCAAGGAGGTAGGTAGTGCCTTAGTCTTAATGTTAAAAAAATTGATTGAATAGAAATAGAGAAATTATTTTGATTCATTTTTTTTTAATATTTGGGAATTGAAAACCCCCCACCAATTCATGAAAACCTTGGTGAAGAACACTAATAGAAACTCCTCCAAAAATGCCTCAACATTATCTCAAGATGCAACAAAGTATACTAGGAAAATAGAAAACAACAAGAAAGAACTTCAAACATCAATTGAAAAGCTAAGAAATCTAAGTGGAATAGCCTACCATCAATCTATCCTTACCACTTCATTGGAATCTAACATATCTGACATAGATTTCATGAGTAGCCAAATTAACACCTGGTCAAACAAGAGGGAAGAAACAAGATAATTTATGCTAAAAAGGTATCCAACAAACAAGTAAATAAAATATTGAAACCTAATTTGTGTGCATTGTTCATTTATGCACAAACTAATGCACCTCTACACAGTAGTTGCAAGATGTTCCCTATCCATTGGTGCTAACATCAAGGGATAAATTATCTTTTTTGGGATAGATAGTGAACCACTTTTAGAATCCTCTATGCAACAAAATTGAGGTCCCATATTAAGCTTTCAGGAAATTCTATTGTTATTTTTTTCTTAGTGAGATCCAAAACTACTTTAGCATACAAGAGTTCCAAGATAGTGACGAGGACTCTGCACGAGATAGGGAGGAGACACTTCATCATGATCCCTATCATTTTGAAGGAAATTGTTGATTTCAAGACCCCATAGTCCATCAAATTGCTCACTTAGACCCTTCTATAACACACTAGACTCGTAGAATAGGGTGATACTTAGAAAGGACTTCCAAGGACCAAGACGTTCACCTCAAAAAAATTGAAACTATGGGTGTCTCTATAATATTGATTTTCTTGGAATTAAGGTGTCTCAACCTTAGTGAGTCCCATGATTAAATAATTAATTATTTTCCCATAAGTTGTTGATTTTATTTATTAATGTAGTGTAGAAAAATGTATCCCTTTACATTTTCAAGCTTGTTTTGGCCCTTTGTGCTAAAATTTGGCTTCTATATGCCTTATTTGGTCCTATTTTACATCCACAAGCCTTCTTTAATGCATTTTTCTAAGGATAATCCTAATATTTAGCAAATAATAAATCATAACTTATATTTGAGGTTATGTGTTCCAAATCTAGTGATATGGGACTCATATGCCCCTTTGGGCATATGGGTTCCACCTAGGTCTCATAACCTAATTTTAAATGTTGCATTGGACTTAACATTTCTTGGATTTTGTCTCATGTTTTAGCCATTGGAACTCATACGCCCAACCGAACATATGAGTCCCGCTTTAACTTGGACCTATTTTAAATCAAATTCTTGGCGATATTTTATTATCCTAGATCTGATGTTGGCTTGTAGTGTTATAATTTTTAGAAATTTGGCATAATCAAGTTAAAATGATGAAAAAGTGGAATGGCTATTATCATATGGTTTTACAACATAGAGCACACCCACTTTCCAATTTCATTCAAGGATGACCTAGAGATCTCAACCTAAGAGTGGAATAAAGGTAAGAGATTTGCTAAGTGACTGTCTAAGGGTATGTTTAGACATTAATGAGGGGTTCACCACAAAGTTTAAACTTGGAAAAGACAATGACATGCAAGATGAAATGCAAAACCCTAATATGATGCAAACTTGAACTAAATGACTTAAAAATGCATATAAAGTAGAATAACAAGCTATGAAATGAAATATGTGCACCTAGGAATCTAAAGATGACTTGAAGGAGCTATGAAATGCTAGAAATTTTGACTTTTTGACCTAGTGGGACTCATTCGCCATTCTGGGTGAATCAGTCCTAGTTTTGGATTTTTGCATAGGAGAAGGTTTCAAACAAAAGGGTAGCTGAATCTACAAAAAAATCTTAAAAATGCCTACATGAATCTTAAAGTGATTCTAGATTAGCTCTTGAATTAGACATGATAACATGAATGCTTATATGAAATAGTGATTTGAAAGCTCATTTATATAGAAAATACACTCAAATGGTTGTTTATTTGATCCCAAAGGCTAACATAGAAGAAATTTTAACTTAAAACCAAATTTTCCCACTTAAAACCTCAAAAATAGGCCAAATGGGACTCATTTTCCATCTATGGAAAATGGGTCCCACAAGGGCTATTTTCATTGCTAAAGTGTCGAGGAGTGTGTAAATTAAGCTTATATGTTGATCTTGTCAGGTTTTTGATTAAAATATACCTTAGGATGCATAATATAGGGTCTTAGGGACTTATTAATGATAATATTAAGGTCATAAATGCAAGAGGGCCAAAAATCCAAAGTGAAAGTGTAAATAAATACACTTTACAACACTAAATTTAGGCAAAATTGTCTCTATTTAGCTTAGAAGGGCCCTAAATCCCATGTGAATGTGTAAAAAACATTACAACACTATATTAGATTCACCTAATTTACAAGCCTCCTAAATTTAATGTGAAGTTATCAATAAATACACTTTACAACATTAAATTAGGGAAAGTTAAGTTTGTTTGGCTTTAAAAGGGCCCAAAACCTAATGTGTATGTGTAAAGCGCATCACAACACTAGATCAAGGTGATGTCAAGTTCAATTTATCATTAATTATTCCCAAATCAAGTAAGGAAAAGGCGTACCCTTTTTCTATCATTACATCTAGCCCCCACTTTAGTGAGAGGATGAACTTGCTTCAAACTCACACTAAAGTAGGCATTCAAGAGGGGTCCCAATGTACCAATGTAGATGGTCTAGGATAACAAAGATCGAGGAAGTGGTCTAGCCCCCAAGATCTAATATTGTAAGTCAAACTGACATAAGCACAAAAGGAATCGCACAAGATGTATGATATGCAAAAAAACAAGATACAAAATCATGCAATGTTAATGAGTAAAAGAAGAAAGAAAAACAAAAAGGAAAAGAAAAAATAAAAAGAGGTGGATCAAGCCTCAACCATATGTCCAACACGATGTGGATCAGATCTAGGATGTTTTTCCAAAAAAATGAATACTCACTCTAAGGCAACAAAACTCTTGGTTGTCTGTTGGGTGAGTAATCCAAGAAGGTGAGACACATACGGTTGATATGTACTCATATACACACATGAGTGGCTAAGGGAAATTCATGCCTTGGATCGGCTTCCTGTCCAACAATACCAAAGTGATACCTCTTGGCCATGAAAAAATGAACTTTTAGCTTCATGATACAAGCAAAACTTTGTATTCTTGGAGCTCATGAACAAACAATGAACTTTGAGCTTCATGAGGCATGAAAAATTTTGTATTCTTGGAGCTCATGAACAAACAATGAACTTTGAGCTTCATGAGGCAAGAAAATTTTTGTATGCTTAGAAATCGTGAACAAACAAGATGGCTCCACAGGTATACAAAATGTGTTATGCAAGGTGGCCATATAACAGTTGTTGTAAATGAAAAATAGTGTAAGGTATGTTCAAAGGGATTTTTCTTAGTTCATGCAAGGTCTCTTCTTAGGGAACATTGTGCTTAATGTCTCCAAGAGGGAAAAGTCAAAGAAATATCATGCTCTTAGAGGAAATCAAACCCAATGACACCACCAAGAAAAGGACGCATGACAAGAAGAAATAAAATCACACAGTGAAACACGAGTGTTGACATATGCCCCCACTTTAAAGTGGTTGCTAACACCATTGCCATGAGCAATTACTTTCAAGTAGAAGAATACATGAGAGCTTATTAAGAAATCCCTATGCTAAGTCATATGCTTCTCAATCGAACTACATCATGAATAAGTATGTCACATGCGATTCAACTTAAGGCATGTCATTCACATCCCAATATTTCTCTTATATGTACATGAAAGGTGATCAACTAGCCAAAAGAGACAATGACAAGTGGCATACAAGGACAAGGTGAATTAACTCCTTGCCCCCCCTTAGTGAAAGACAAGGATGAGCCAAAATGATTGACAAGAAACATGATAGTGTAAAAATCAGCATCAATTAGAGGAATTAGGTGCTTCAACATGAGGAAGAGCACCACACTCCTTAAGATGTTGAATTTTATCACTTAAAGCCTTACATTCATTAGTAGCATAACCATAAAATCTATGATACACACAAAATGAATGGTTGTAGTATAATTTCTTTCATGTTCTTGGAGGGAGGGATATCAAATAATCTTGGAGGAGTCTCAACAAGATACCTTCTTAATCAATAGTAGAGGATTTTCCTTTATTTTCTGAGAGAGATATCTCTTTCTTAATATAAGATGTCATATATACATACAACTCTTTGGATTGTGAGATTTTGTTTTCTTCTTTAAAGGAAGATGTAAAGTCTATCAAATTCAAATCATAAGCATTTTGTGTGATGACATTTATGTTAAGCAAGGATTTCTTTGTTTCTTTCATGTCTTTCAAAGGGTAATAATTAGGGGCATGGATGTCTATCAATTTAGGATGCACTAATGTTAAAGTTGGCTTAGAGGAATTTTTTGTGATAGTGTTGATATTAAGTGAAGGCTTTTTTATGTCTTTTGAGGGGCAATAACCAAGACCACTAGTCTCTTCTTGTGTGTGAGGCTCTATAGGGACACAAATACCTTGTTCTCTAGCACAACATTCTTTTCCACTATAACCAAGTTGTTTTATCATTTCATAACCTTTTCCATAAAGATTTTTCATCTCTTTTGGATTCAATGGTTGCTCATGATTAAGTTCATCAAAGTTTGGTGTGCAATTTGTTGTATTTTGTTCTAAAGTGGTTGAGGTGGATTCTTTTGAAGGGTCTCCCAAATTTTGTGTTTAAATTACTACTTTCTCTTTTCCCTTTTCAAATTTTTTGTTTATGATCTTGTATTCTCCCATGAATGTTGGTGTGAAAATCATCTTCTAATAGCTTTGTTACTTCTTCAATGTGTTTTTCTATCTTTTTGTTGCATAGGTTCCACTTGTGTAATTGGTGTCAATGTTTTCAAAGGATTCTGGACTTGTTTTTCTCATTGTTCAAACAACTGTTTGGTTCGGGATCAGCTTCAAGTATGTATACTTTGTTATTGTAGATGTACATTTCATTTTGTGATTCAGAGTAGAAGGAACCCCATCTATTGTATGAATCCATGGTCTACCTAAAATTAGATTGTAAGAAATATCATGAGGCATAACATGGATTGGTGTTTCTAATGTGGAATTTCTAGCTATAATAGGAAAAGTTATCACACCAAGTGGTCATTTCAAGTACATTGTCAAATCCCTTAATAGATAAAGAATCATGTTGAATTTTTTATTTATCCACTCCAAGTCTATCCAAAAGGTTTACACTACACACATAGAAAGCAGAGCCATTGTCAGCAAGAGTTCATTTTATCCCTATCCCTTTATATTGAGATATTATTATGAACACTTCCTTTTGTTTTTACACATCCAAAGGAGGGAGCTCACTTTGGTGGAAAATGATGTCGACATTTATTCCTTGAATCATGCCTGCTATGTCATTTGGTTGTACACTAGAAGGGATAGGAACTTGTTGCAATGCATTTTGAATCATGCTATGATAATGAAGGGAGGCTTGAATAAGGTCCCACAATGATATCTTAGCAGGAGTATTCTTTAGTTGTTCAACAAGATTGTACTCCTTTCTACTTTGTGTAGATAAATGAGGAGGACTTGGTAATATGGGATTAGGCAATGGGAGGGATGTTGAAATTGTTTGTCTTGGTTGTGGATTGTTCCTAGTGTTATATGTATGAGCAACGATATTATGACTCGACTGATGTGCCACATTATTCTTAGGTGGGTAAAGGACAAATTCAAGTTTATTTTGAGTTGGAGGCTTGTGTCAAGGTGAATAAAGAATTAGTTGATTCTTAGGATGTCCCATAGGGTATGTAGGAGGTCCAATATTCAAGTGGGGTCTAATGGACACTTGTGTATTCATAACCTTAGTGGTCTTGGTTTGATGTATTTCTAATAAAGGGAAATCTAGAATATCCTTTTTACCATCACCTAAGGGAGCCACATTACTCTTGTTTCCATTTTATTGCACCATGATATCCTCCCTAGGAGGAGATCTTTTAGGAGAACTACAAACCAAATGTTCTTGACAATCAAGGATTGGTTCTTCCAAAATGACTTCATCACAAGTAGGGGGAGGATGAATGGTTGAATTTTCTGGCTCAATAAGGGTTTCCCTAAGATTCTCATTACTTTTATCAATCAAATTATCTTCTTCACAACTAGAAGAGATACTATAAGATGGACAAGTATGATTTTCATGATCATTTACAATTACATTCCTTTGTTCCCTAATGTCTTCCAAAATAGCATAGGTAGGGGAAGGATCATAAAGAGGGTTTTATAGACCTTAAATATTTTACCATCTAACACCAACATATCCTCATCATTTGCAATCTCTTGTTCCACTAAATCATTCTCACAAGTAAGAGGAGAATGCACATTAGGTAAGGTAATGTTTAGAAATGTGTCTATGATGTCATATTTTGAAAAAAATCAATTAAAAATAAACAAATCTAATTGTGCCTGATAGAGGTGGATTCCAAATCGGATATCCACTATGTGAGGAAAATAAAAATGAATGAGTTTATATATACAGTTGACCAAAATCGGATATCCGATTTGCTTTCAACAATGTCCGATGATGTCTCAATGAGATTTAGCCTTTTGCTTGAAATACCTGAGTCACATTTAGGACTGAACAAAATCGGATATCCGATATGATCATCAAGATTGTCTATATTTTCATCTTCTTCTATCAATTATTCCTTTTCCCTCTGCCTCGGTAGTCACCCCAGCTCCAAAAAGTCAACTCACCATTTTCGCGTTTTTGAGTCGTAGAAACACGTATTTTTTCCTCCATTGCCACTTTTTGGCATACCATGATCCTGCACATGCCCTGTACTTTCACTAATGCAAAAAATTAGAAACCCTAGATGCCAATTAACTAATGCAAATTCTAATGCAAAGTCCATGCAAGCTAGATCTAGAATGATAATGGACTCTAAATCAGAAAATAAGGTATTCTAAATGTAGATTCAACAAAATCAAATGATGAAAATTTGGGATGGGTGCTATCATATGGTTTTAAGACATAGAGTGCACCCACTTTCCAATTTCATATTCAAGAATTCCCTAGAGATCTCAACCCAATAGTGCAATAAAGGTAAGAGATCTACTAAGGGACTATCTGAGGGTATGTTTAGAGATTAATGAGGGGTTCTCCACCATGTTTAAACTTGGAAAAGCCAATGACATGCAAGATTAAATGAAAAACCCTAATATGATGCAAACTTGAACTAAATGGCTTAAAAATTGATATAAAATAAAATAACAAGCTACGAAATCAAATGTGTGCACTTGGAAATTTGAAGATGACTAGAAGGAGCTCTAAAATCCTAGAAATTTTGACATTTTGATCAAGTGGGACTCATTCACCATTCTAGATGAATCAATCCCAGTTTTGAATTTTTGCATAAGAACAGGTTTAAAAAAAAAAGGGTATTTGAATCTACAAAAATCTCTTAAAAACACCTATAGTGGGACTCATTCACCACTTGTTGCAAATTAGTCTAGTCTAGATTTTTTCAAACTTCAAGGTCTGAACCTGGGCTTCACTTTTTGGTCTTTATATTCCCCTTTGTTTCCAGATCTGAAACATTGATTTTCGGGACTGTAAATGACTTTTTGTGAAGATAGTGTGAAGAAATTTTACCTTAATCATTGTTTAATTTTTAGCATTTTATGTTTTTGGCTTTGGATGTGTCCATGCTCAAGTAAATTTGTTCAAAAAGGCATGCAATGCACCACGTAGTGGTTGTGTGGCTTTCATTTATTGCCTTCCTTTTGGGGGAATGCCAAGACATGTGTTAGCCTAGAGGAGATTTTATCAAGGAGTAATTTCCACGAGTCTAAAGGTTTTTTCCCATTTGACACATTATCTCTTTGCTGCAAGCAATTTGTGTTTCTATGAAGCGATCTCTTTTGGAGTTTGTTAGAGCTTGTTGGCCCCTTTTTTGGTTCTCAAGATGGATCCTTTTAGTTGATGTCATTGGGTTATGTGACCGGTCCACTAGATTTTTTCCAGGCTATTTTCTAGGATATGATTGCTTTTAGATAACTATCTTTGGTAAATATCTAAAAGGCATTAATGTGGTAGTTGAGAATTGATGAGCAAAGATTGTTATGACCTAACTAAAGATCTATGATCAGATCATGTGCTATCAAATGCCAACATTTGGCAGCAATTACTTTTGTCTTATGGTAGTGGTTTTCTCTTTTTGCAGCTATAAATGAGAGGTGGGGAAAGAACGAGTGGTTGGTTCCACATTTTAGTTTCCTTTGTTGAGGGAAAAGTTTCTTTAGTTTTCTTAAGTTATAGAACTATTTTTAGAAGTATAATTGTACAACTAATTTTCAGTGGCATGTTATATTGTTTATGCTCAAACTATTATTGGATTGGCACCTGACCTCTATTTTAAAGTTCATCTGATATTTAAGCAAGAAATTTTTGGAAGAAATCTTTGAGATTGTGCATATATAGCCTTTATCAAGATTTCTTTCTTTATGCTTTCGTTATGAATAAAACACAGTGTCAAGTTGAATTCAAATAGTTTAAGTTGTTGATATCCATGTTGTATGCTTATATGGTAGGATAATAAGTTATGAAAATTAGATTATATCTTTGGAATTCTCTATTTTTTTGAAGGGTCATTATTTTGTTATATTGTGTTGTAAGAAGAGAGAGAGTTTATGCAATTTCTAAACATTTTTCTATTAACCTTGGAAATCTTTATGTTTGATCAGACCTTAATGAACACTACCTATGGGGAGATTTGAAAGACTCCACTGTGCTTGTAGTTAGCCTTTTTTGTTCATTCTCTTCCCAACATTGAAAGGTTGTGGTGTTTTGTGTCTAAATATATCATTCATAGGAAAGATTGGGTTTGAAATTTTGTAAAAGCTTGGGCATATTGCTATTTTTATGATTTATCTTTACAATTCCTTCTACCTTTTTCTCCAAAACTCAAAGAAGATCCGACCTTCTATAAAAATACCAGAGGTATTCAATAAGGCGCAAACCACTCCCCCACTCGTTGAATTTCTCATAAGACTATCAGAGAAGTGTAAGCTTTGATGATCAATAGTTCTTTTTCTAGCACACCTAGTGTGACATAAAGCTCTCCAAACGGTTGATTAGAAGTCAAAAATATTTCTTAAATCAGGCAAAGGAAAGAAACTAGAAATTTCATGCCCATAATCCAAACAAGAGCATCTTCCAGAGGCCATTTCTAGTTCTCCTAGTTACCTACTTCGATACCTATGAGAAGAAGAATTACAAGTTCTATATAACCTATAAGGAGAAATAGAGTGAGAAGTAAGAGCCCAATATCAAAATCCTTATTTACTCCACTTGGAGGCTCAACCTTCCAAATTAGGATACCTGTATACTTGATTCATAGGAATTTTTTCTCCATGGCTAATGTACCTACCCATGCTCCTAGGATAGCAGTAGTCCACTACAACCACCTATGCTCCTAAATGCATGGCCTTCCATACCTACTAACGCTCTCAAGGTTATCCCAAAATTTTCTTGAGAAGATTTCAAAACCACCATCAAACACCTTGAAGATATAGTAGAGGTATGTAGGGTACATAACATAGCGGAGGAGAATATCACCCTTCTAGGTTGTTAGATGGCTCTTTCAAAGGAAAGGCTCGGGATTGGTATTGATCTTTGGCCTCAGGTTCTATCCTCTCTTGGGATTATCTCAAAGAGAGGTTGTTTGAGCTCTTCTCAGAGAAGGGAGATCATTCTTCGTTGCTACATTGACTAATCACCATAAAATAATCCCTACAAGAGGCCATGAGTGACTTCAACACCATGTTTCACAAAACCTAGCAAAGAATCCATGTGACTGCTCGACCCCTAGCTGCGATGGCATTTATGTTCTACTTGAAGGCTTCCAATTCATACATCACGGTGATGATAACCTCCATGTGAGGGGATATCTTACCCGATGCATATGAGTTGCTTGTGAAAACAATTTAATCGATGTCAGGAAGGTTCTGCCATGACCTCCAATGTCGATATTTGCAAAAATCTTTAGGGGTCCTCGGGAAGAAGCTATTTCAACACTTTTGCTACACAACTAACATTGGTTACACCATAGTCCATGCACATGTACCCTGCCACTCAGAAAAGCACATAGGGATCTTCCTCTATAGAAATGGACATCAATGACATGAAGAGTCTCGTGCAGAATTTTGCTAATGAGTTGTTTCGTATCAAACAACAAGCAGCACCTCCAAACCAAACCACTCAAACCTATGGTGGAATTAGGCCATCATATCAACAAAATACATATCAAGGGCCTTCTAGAGGAGGAGGTCAACAAATGTTGTCCACAAACCAGATAGTTTTGGTCACCATGTCACTATAGACAGTTAAGGACAACCAGAGTAAAGAGTCAATCCCAGGCCAGAACAACTTGGTGGAAGATGATAATGCATGGTGCTTCCCATGAAGCGATAGTCATATTCCCCAAAATTGTATGAGTGGAAATATGCAATAGAAGATAGCAGAACAAAGAAGCAAGGGAATGTCCTCAAATGCAAAAGAATATGAGTCCTCCAAAATGGAAAATGCCCACTTTAGAGTGTAAATGCAAGGAATATCCCTGGAGCAAGAACTGGATATTACACTTGACCAAGCACTATTTTTTGTGGATAGAGGAAGTAGATGTGGTGTTTGCAAATGAAGCTTTGACAACTAGTACTCCACAAGTGCAGTTAGATTACAACACAAGATCCAAAAGAAGGCTCATGGGAGAATACGTGCAACAAAATCTACCACATTCTCAGCCACATCATCTGCCACTACAAGAGAAGTAAGTTTCCTAGCTACATACTACATCATTGTCAAAGAAGGAGATGAATAGGTCACCGAGCTCATTCACGATGAAACATTTTCTTTTGAAAACAAGAGAAATACCACCATTCAATCCCAAGACCTAACCAGTCGGAATGCTCAATGTGGTGGAACAAATGAAGAAGGTGCCTGCCAATGTATCTCTGTGGGATGTCATATTTATCCCCAAACAAAAGACATTGCTTTGGGAAGCATTAAAGAAAGAAGAAAAATTAATACAGACATATGTGACTTCGTCGTGTGGTCAAAGCAAAGGTAAAGGATCTATGTCGAACCCTCAAGCTTCAAAAGTAGCAGCTTATGTGAATGATGTGGAAAATGTAAAAGATAAAGAGGTAAACAAGACAAAGCCCACACCTTTCTTTTTAACGCTTATTGTGGGAGATAAGCTTTTGCATAATAACATCATTGATTTGGGGGCTAGCACAATGATCATACCAAAACAAGTGGTTGATGCCCTGAAACTCAAAGATGATCCCCTTGAGAAGGGAATCAAGCAATTAGATGGGAAGAAGGTTCTAATCAATTGTCAGATAAAATATATATCTCTAACCATCTTCTCATGTCTGAGCCAAATGGTCACACAAGAGATAGTAGTGATAGGCATTCCCCCAGTTTTCAGAATGTGTATCTCAAGACGTTTCAATATGAAGCTTGGTGGATATTTGGTGCATGATTGGTCCCACCTAATATTAAGAACCAAGCATGGGGAAAAGATGAATATTTTGTCTGATCCTTGCATCTCAAACATATAGTAGATAATGCAGTTCTATGCTTTGAAGCAGTGCATACTTCTTTCTCACAACATGAGAGATATTGTGCAAAGATGTTGAAATATGAAGAAATGAGTGATCAAACTCCCAAGCAAGAGGTGCTACTCAACCAATTCATTGATTCCGGCCAATCTGGAAACTTTCAGACAATAAGGCTAGGAACTTACATGATTTTTGATGATAATCAAGTCTTTTTGAAATTGATGAAGGATCAGGAGGAATATGATGATCTGATAGACAATTGTCTATAGACCTTATATTTTGATGGCGCCAAATGCAAAGTTGGTTCTAGAGTGGGTATCTGACTAGTGTCCTCGATAGGATCAAAGATCCTCAAATATTTTCATTTTCAATTCTCATGCTCAAACAATGATGCGAAATATGAATCCTTGGTCCATGGTCTAATCCTTTCCAATTGAATGGGTGTAAAGAGAATGTAAAATTTTGAAGATTCAGAATTGGTTGTGAGCCAGGTTCATGGGAAAGTAGTTGAAAAGAATACAAGAATGAATTTGTACAGACATCAGATATGGGATCTGATTGAGAGTTTTGAAGATTTCAATGTACAAGTTATTCCCTAATCTTAAAATAGTATCATCGATTGGATGGCTTCTATTGGTTCAAAATTTGAACAATTTTCTGATTCAGCCATGAAGAATGCAATACAGGTCATCGTCTGACCCACAATCCCTGACAATGATAAAAAATGGAAAGTATTTGATTATGATTTATAGATAGAACCCTTTATACAAAAAGTAGGAGTAGTTTCTAACTATTCATAGCCAGGAGTGGAATTTCCCGAAGAACAAGTTATCTAGTTAAAGGGAAATAAGATTCCTTGGGGATTAATCTCCCTTGAAAATCTCTTTGACTATGAAGATGGAAAAATGGTAAGCAAAGGTTCATTGCAAATGTAAGGGACTATGAAGAAATTGATGTTGAAAATAATAGGAAGTTAAAATTCGAAAGGAAGTTTCGTACAGAGACAAGGAAAGACTAAAGGATCTATGTTCCAGATATGATGGGGTTATTGCTTGGAACTATGATGATCATAGAGCATATGACCTGGGAATAATTCAACATACCATTGACATGGCGGAAGGGTCAAAGCCTGTTCAAAAAAAGAAAAGGTCAATCAATCCAAAGGTCAAAGCATTGATGGTGCAAGAGCTCACCAAATTGATTGAGTCCAAGATCATATATCTGATTAAGCATTCCACCTAGGTGTCAAATTTGGTACCAGTTCAACAAAATAATGACTACAACCAAGTATATGTAAAAGAAGATGACCAACATAATGTTAAAAGGTGCAAGACAAATGGGATGGGGTGAATTAGTTGTCACCAAATTCAACCTCAAAACTCAAGACACTTATCAACTTCTGAACCACACAATTCTGACAGTTATTAAGTATGAATATGCAATGTAAATAACAGAAAAGAAAATCAACATAATGAACACCAAATTTTATGTGGAAAACCCAATGAGGGAAAAACCATAGTGAGGATTAACTCACAATATAAAGTAATAGAAAATTGAATACAAGAGGCTCACTGCCAAGGCTCACTACCCCAATAAAAAGGCTCACTACCCATAGAAATGAATCATTGTCCAATCAGAAGGCTCACTACCTATAGAAAAAAAATATTATAGTAAAGATCCACCACAACAGATTACACACATCCACAGCCTTGATTAGAAGAATTGTAGACATTGTCAACTCACTACTTTCAGGAATCTAACACATTAAAGTATTGCTGCCTCAATTCACTTTCACACAAATCTACTCTTTGAACTTGTGGATTACTTGATTAATTCATTCACAACATCTTGACTTGTATTTATACCCTCTTCAACCTTAAAAACTTTCTCCAAGGTCAACTACATACACTTCATTTCATAAATTTAAATTAGGTCGACAATTCAGCATTCCCATAGTGGAAAGGAATAGGAGTGGACCACACCAATACTTAACTATGACCCAAAGCAATGTATTGGATCAAACACACGCTTCCTTAATTAAATTTTTAATTCTTCATATAAGAGTAAACACCAAGTCAGCCAAACCTAATGAAAACACAAATGAACATTGAAGTACATGCTTTCCAATAAGAAGATAACCCATAGACAATGTAACATGCTTCATTATGCACAAGAACACATCTCAAATACCTTCTAATACATCCAAATCAAATGCAACAACCTTCGAATAGAGAACACCTTCCAACAGTCCAACCAAAGTGTACAAATACACATAGAAGCTCTAGAACTCACCTTTTCGAGAACTAAACCACAAACACCTTCACCAGAACACAAAGACCTCCATTACAAGACATATTCCAAATCCAAAAGACATGAAGCAAATCAGCAAAGGACTACGGAGTAGAAAAAATTCTCCCAATCCACAAACAAATAGCTCTTCCAAACTAGTTCACACACCAGTGAACACAACTTACACTTTCCATCAATCCAAAGGCTAAAAACTAGAAGATGTCACCAAAAGATACCAATAAACAATCCTTTAGATCCACACAAGCATATGATCAACACAGAAGAAACACAGAGCACATACTAGAGCACATTTTGAACACATATATAACTTTGACTTCACTCTTTATTAATTTTCTCAAAAATACTTGGTAACCCATCATTTTATCACATCTACAAAATCATAAGGATAGCTCCATGTACTCACAACATCTCAATAGCATCTCAACTATACATGCACAATCTACAACATCCTATACTGTGTTGACATCAATGACAAAATTAATGAAAACACCACCAAACTTGCTCATACTTGCAACAATTTTCCCCTTTGTCTTTGATGGCAACACATTATGCAAAAAATTGTACCATAGAAAAATGGATGATTAACATTCTCATGGTTATTTAGATCTTTTTCTTATGATGTTTGATTTATCTTTCTTTGATTTAATGTTGCAATGTAACTTATACATTCACATTAGGTCCTAAATATTTGAATTATGATGTCTTGTGAAGGTGTTGTAAAGTGTTGTAACACATTTCTACAATTTTCTAGACTCTTCTCATTATAATTCATCTAAAAATAACCTTTTATCCCTTATCAAGCCCTATTTTAAAGTGTTGTAAAGTCTTGTAACAAGATTTCATGCTTTTTTAGGCTTGTTATCACCATTTACACCTTTCTTATGCTTTATTCGGCCCCTTTATGCACTCATAAGCCTTAATTAAGTGTATTTTTTAATATAAACCCAAAAAACCACATTAAATGCAACTTAATTACCAACACCCACTTACAATCCTAGAGTGGGACCCATTTTCCATGGCTGTCAAATGAGTCCCTCTTGGGTTCAAATTAAAAATAATTTAAAATTCCTTTCAGGTTTTTATTCAAAAAGACCTTATGTCAGCCTGTGATGTATCATTGGGTAATTAGGGCATAAGTGTGTATAAATAATTTTTTTTTACCCATTTTAAATCTAATTCATCCTTGCATTCAATCTCATTCACTCACTCATTCAAGCATTCAAGAATTTAGTATCATTCAATCAAGCAATCATCAAGCACCTTGGAGAAGCCATTGACATATCTTTAAACTTCAACAATAAGGTTTTGGTGAGTTTAGGACATTTTCATATTGTTATTCATCATTTCCTTCTTTATTTCATTTCATTTCTTTATCAAGGGTTTGCTTACCAAATTGGGATTTGACCAAGGAAAATCATTATACTCTAACCCTTAACTATTTTTCCCATTTTGCATGTGTGTTTGTAGTCTTTATATGCAGATTTGTCAAGAAAATAGGTGTTAAAAGGTGGTGAATAAGTCATCAAAGTGTTTCAAGTCAACTAAACCCTAATTCAAGCTTGGAGACAACCTACAACATGTTTTCTTCAGATTTGACTTCGTCAAACTAACAAGAAGACAAGTGCAAATATGGATCTACAAGATTGACCTTTGAATTAGTATAATTTTGTAGGAGGAATGATTCACCATTAGTGGTGATTGAGTCCCACCTGAAGGTTGAAATTTTTTCTTTTGTCAGAATCCAGTTCCTAATAGTCAGAAAGCAGTTTCAGGTCTTTTTACCAATAGGAGGACCAATTCGCCATCAGTGGTGAATGAGTCCCACTGGTGATCAACAATGATTTCTATGAGTTTTTAGAACCTTCCAACATCAACATTCAACTTCTAGGTGCACTGTGTTAAACCTCATTCAATTTTGCTTACATTAGTTCATGTTTCTAGTTCATTTTTGCATACCTCACTATGTTTTCAAACATTCCATATTTCATTAGTTTTACATTCATAACCAATCAATTTCATCACTTAGTTGCATTTATATCATTTCATTTAGTCTCAATTCCATCTTGCATACCTTAGTTTGAGTGAACCACCTCAATTTTGGGGTTCTATCTCTCTCCTTTTAGGTGAAAGATCCTAAGAGTGCAAGAGAAGTACATAGAACACACCTCAAAATTGTTGGTTCATTTTGGTGAACCTACATTTTGAATACTTCTCTTTCTGATTTCAATTGCATCTTTCATCCTAGGTTTCCTTTGCAACAACATTCAATTAGGTTTTGTTTTATTTTTGCATTGTAGGGTTTTTAAAATTGCATTAGTGAAAGAATCATATAGATTTCATTTTTGCATATCAAATCATTAAAAAACTAAAAATTTGTATTTGCATCTTGAGTTTGCATCTAAAAAGCATTAAAATCACTTTAATTTTTATGAAAAATACAAAAAATCTCATACCTGGTCTCATTCGCCACCCTGGATGAATCAGTCCAGCTACATTTTCTGCATTAAAATTTCTAGCATTTTCATAGTATTTCCTACATTTTTGTTTCCTATTATTGCCTTCTTGTTTCAGTTTACTAAATTTTTGTCATTAGCATTTTATTATTCCTAGTTTTCATTTTCATTCACCCCATCTTTTGTAGTACTTGTATGAGTGTTTGGTGCCCTATTGATAATACTTTAGTGAGATGAAGTTCTAGACTCATGGCTTCCTGTCATAGCACTTTCGTTGTGGACCTTGGCATCTCAAGAGCTCCTACTCCTGGTATGGACAATGGTGCACTAGGCATGGATACTACCACTGGTATACCTTTACCTTCACATACAATGCATGTTGACACACAAACGATCAGATTCTACAAGATAAATTCTTTAGTATTCATGAGGATTTTGCACATTTATAACAAGATTTATCCCTTGAAAATATTTCCACCACTGCCATACCTTCCATAGAAAACCTTCATCGCTTGATTGAAAGTGATGATGGCTTACAAGTTATGAAAAGAATTGTTGAGATATACAACAAAAAATGTTGTGAGCCAAGGAGGACCTCACATTACTCTTCCTTCAACCATCACATCCATACCCACCTATACCACTCCTCAATTTACAACATCCATGCAACAGGTTAACCATGTGACTCCTTGTTTCATTCTAACAACTAGCATTCCTAGTTCTTTATTGGAATTGAATGTTCCATCCTCCACCACCTTCACCTTGCATATTGTCCCCCTCACTTCTCCCAACATCGCATACACTCCATCACCATTCTCTCTTCCACCTCATACCACTTACACAGACCCCCTCATTACACAACTCTTTAACACCGTTTCCTCCATGCAACAAAAATTATCCACCATAAGCCAAAGTAAAAATGATCCACCCACCTACTATGCTCATAGTAGTTCATTATCCTTTGAAATATTAAGAACACCGATGCCACAAGGAATTGAGATGCCTAGGTTTGAGACGTACGAAGGTAAAGGAGATCCTACTAATCATGTCAATTCTTATACATCCTTATGTAGTGATTTTGTCCTTGACGATAAACTATTAGCCAAACTATTTCCTAGGACCTTAAAGGACACTGCTTTGGAGTGGTTTTCAAACCTACCTAATCATTCAATCTGGTCATTTAATGAGCTCGTTGATGCCTTTATAAGTCATTTTCAAGTCCATATGACTCACAAAAAGACAATGGCTAATTTAATGAGATGTAAACAAAATGCAAATGAAAAAGTAACTAATTTCATTTCATGCTATTAATCATTGCATGCTAAAGTAGATGCCAAGATTCCTAATTCACATCTCCAGAAGATGTTTATTGAAAACTTGCAAACTCACATTCAGGATACATTGACCATGATGAAATTTCCTTCATTCATGCATTTATGCACAGCCCTTTGTGATTGTCACAACTCAGTTACTAGTTGTGATTCAAAGTCCACTTCTAATCGAGCTGAGAAGTCTAAACAAAATAACTAGAACAATGTGCAAAACTTTAGAAAACCATATAGAGGATTTTTATAGTTCAATCTTCCTCCACCACAACCAACTCAACCATTGCCTAATCAAGTGGATGTTGTTAAACCAATCATGCCCTTTACCTATGGGGAGCCAAAGAGACAATTTACCCCCTTACTCGATATTCTCCATAACACAATGAATCAACTGCTACAACAACAAATGATCACTTGCCTACTGTTAAACCGCTTGATACTACCAAGACTTTACCACCCACATTTAAACCAAATTATTATTGTCATTTTCATCGCCAAAATGGACATGACACTGAACAATGTGTCTCAAACACTTAGTTCAAGACCTCATTGCTTCTAGCCATTTGTCCATTGTAGGTATCAATGATCAAGGAAAAAAGTCTGTTTCACCTCCTAATCATAATTTATAAATTTTTACCAACCCTATGCCTAAACAAAATGTTTCATTTGTCAAATCCAGTGAACCATGAAACAACGATGTTATAAATGTCGATACCACTAATGACAACATGATATTAATCCACATGTTAATCCTATTGATGAAATGGTAGTCACGATAGACATTATCCCTCATAAGGGACAAACCAAAAAATCTCTTGATATTACTTTCTCTTCTCATGATATACTTAAAAACCTTCCTGATGGTCCTCTTTACATAGCTAGTTGCATCTATGATAAGCCCACCAATGGGATATTAATAGATCCTTCCTATGGTGAGAATGTGATCATGAAATAATTTTTAGTATTACATGATCTCTATCAAGATGATTATGATAAACCAACCACATGGATTAAAACACATACTATTTTTGCATGCCCTATGATTGGAACGATCGTACTCCCATTACAAACAGGACCTAAGACATTAGATGTAACATTTTCTATCATTCCACAATTGAATCAGTTTCATTTGTAGCTAGGTCATCCTTGGCTTCACTCGATGAAAGTTGTTCCTTCAGTGGTTCACAAATGTTTGAAGTTTTCGCATGACAATGAGATATTTACCATACACCATAGTGGCTTTAATCCATTGTCCTCTAAAGGTATTTTTTCCTTAGAATCTTTTTGCCTAAACCTATGGAACCTATAACCCCTCGCAAAGACTTCATTTTCATAGCCTATCAATAGTTCAAAGCCAAACAAATAGCCAAATTGTCTCTTCGCCACATGTCCCCATCCACTTTCGCCATTCCCATCTTAGATGAGACAATGCTTTAGCCTGTATCTGAACCTGAACAAACAATACAACCTCATGAGCAACCAACCATAGACACTTCTCCTTCATTGTATAAATTCCAAAGAGATTATGAAAATAACCCCGTGATGCCTCCTCACATTAAAAAAGTTTATAAAGCCAACGAGAAAGTGATTGGCCCATCTCCTTTGGTTCCTTCCATTCCTCCTCAGGAAGAAAAGGATCCTATGGTGGATCAAACTACTCTTACACCTCAACAACATCAAAATAAAATTAAAAGAAACCACAGTGCTAGGGAGCATAGGCGTCGTCATTGTCTCCTTGCTCGTCAAATGAAAACCCAAAACAAAAAAGAAAATCAACATCCGCCTTTGATAGAAGACGTACCTGACCACCCTCCTCCTCCTAACTCACCACAAGATAATACATTACAACCATCATGACAAAATAATCAGATATAATAG
Source organism: Sequoia sempervirens (assembly GCA_007258455.2). Lineage (NCBI taxonomy): Eukaryota > Viridiplantae > Streptophyta > Pinopsida > Cupressales > Cupressaceae > Sequoia > Sequoia sempervirens. Next base: position 98,751,774 of record VDFB02353493.1, on the reverse strand, counting down.
CCACATCTCCTAATCCATCCTTCATTGGAAATTACCCTATGTCCTCCTGTCATGATTAATTTGGATGATGATGATAATGAGGAGGAGGAGATCACTAAAATAGAAGAAGAGGTGCGTAACAATCTAAACTCTCTATTTTCATCTACCATGAGCTTAAATGATAAATATTCTACACCAAGTGAAGAACCTAGCACTTCCCCTAGTTCAACACTTGCAATTCTCTCTTTGGACAATCAATTGACCTCACAATTAACTGAACACAATTGGGAAGCAGATGACTTGTTAGATGGTTGACTTGGATTTTCCTTAACTAACCTTTTACATTTTTCTTTTTCTTTTCCTTTTCCTTTCTTTCTTTGATGTTCTTGTAGGTGCGTATCATGTTCCCCCATAATGTGCATTTGATGTTCTCTCTCTTTGTGCACTTCCTCTATTTGTACCTCTATTCTTCTATATGTCATACCTTTTCCCGTTTATTTTTCGCTTTTGTTTTGTGTTTTTCCTTTTGGGGATGACACAAAGCATTGAGATGCCCTATGTCTCTTCCATATTGACCCAGTCGGTCCCTTTTTCTTTTTTCTTGTGTTTTCCCTTTTGGGGATGATGCACGGAATCGAGACTACAATGTATCCTTCATGTTGACCCAAAAGCTTTCCTTTTTGTTTTTCATTTTTCCTTTTCATTTTCATTTTGCTTGTGTTTCTCCTTTTGGGGATGATGCAAAGAATTGAGACCACAATGTCTCTTCCATGTTGGCCCAAAACAGATTTTATTTTTCTTTTGTCTTCACTCTCTTTGTGTCATTCTTCTAGTTCTATGTGTTTTGGGGAATGATGATAGTTCTGAGCTCTTTAATCAAAACATTGTAGCAATGAACATACTGACCCCAAATCCATAAATCCCTTATGTGCTTGGTGTGTTCCTTTCTGGGGGACAAATCCCATTTCTTTTGTTTCCTTTTTCGTTTACATGAAGCAACCTTACTTGGAAACATATGACTTGACATAGGATCTTTTCAAGTTGGTTCTCATGTCTTGTTTTTCTTGTTGCATTTTTCCCTTTTCTACCTTAAAGTAATTGCTCACAGAATGGTGTGTAGCAATTCCTTTAAAGTTGGAGCATACATTGGCATTATTCATTATGCATTTTCCTTGGTTCTTAGTATAGCCCTGCTACTTTATATGATGCACTTTTCACTTTGTGGATGACATTGGGTATGATTTCCTTCATAAGTGTGATCTATCTTATCATATTACATTCCTCTTAGTGGCCTAATGTGACACACTACATCCCCTAAGTTGTGAATATTCTATTATTTGATTGGTCCTCTCTTGGAGACATTAGACACAATGTTCCCTAAGTGACAGACCTCACATGTACTTAACAAGACTCCTTTGAACATCTTTTGCATTTTTTATTTTTGCATTTTTACATTTTACATCTTTGCCACCTTGCATAATGTAGCTTGCAAGCCTGTGGTACCATCCTATTTTCGCATGAGGTCTAAGCATACAAAGCTTTTCTTGTCTCATTTAGCAAGAACTGAAATTTTTCCTTTGTGGAACCTTATTAAAGTTATCATGAGGTATAACTTTGATATGGTTGAGCGGGAAGCTCATTTCGTGCCATGAATTTCCCCATAGCCACCTGTGTGTTTGTGAGTACATACCACCCGAGGGTATGTTTCTCACCTTTTGGGCCTTCTCACCCAACAGACCACCATGAGTTCCATCACCCCAGAGTGAGTATGCATTTCCTTTTTTGGACAAACATCCTAGATCTGATTCACAACTAGTTGAACAAATGATCGAAGCTTGATCTAAATTTTCCTTTTCCCTCTCCCTTCTCTCTTTCTCTTTCATATGTATGTTCCTTTCTTCTCATGATTAGTTTTACATGGGATCTTCATCCTAGGTGCTTGATCATCCCTCTTGATCATTGTTATTCCATCTTACTAGCATAAGTGCATTTGGATCCCTCTCGATATGCATGGCTACTTTAGTGTGAGTTTGAAGCAATTTCATCCTCTCACTAAAGTGTGGGCTAAATGTACCATAGAAAAATAGATCATTGACATTTTCATGGTTATTTAGATATTTTTCCTATGATGTTTAACCTAGCTTACTTTCATTTAATGTTGCAATGTAACTTATAAATTCACATTAGGTCCTAAATATTTGAATTATGATGTCTTGTGAAAGTGTTATGAAGTGTTGTAACACATTTCTACACTTTTCTAGACTCTTCTCATTATAATTCATCTAAAAATCACCTTTTTATCCCTTATCAAGTCCTATTTTAAAGTGTTGTAAAGCCTTGTAACAAGATTTCACACTTTTCTAGGCTTTTTATCACTATTTACACCTTTATTATGCTTTATTTGGCCCCTTTATGCACTCATAAGCCTTAATTAAGTGTATTTTTTAATGTAAACCTAAAACACCACATTAAATGCAACTTAATTCCCAACACCCACTTACAAGCCTAGAGTGGGACCCATTCACCATGGATGGAAAATGAGTTCCTCTTGGCTCCAAATTCAAAATAATTCAAAATTCCTTTCGGGTTTTTATTCAAAAAGACCTTATGTCAGCCTGTGATGTTGTAACATTGGGTAATTAGGGAATAAGTGTGTATAAATAAGTGTTTTCCTACCCATTTTAAATGCAATTAATCCTTCCATTCAATCTCATTCACTCACCCTTTCAAGTATTCAATCATTTAGCATCATTCAATCAAGAAATCATCAAGCATTTTGGAGCAGCCATTGACATATATTCAAACTTCCACAATAAGGTTTTGGTTAGTTTAGGACATTTTCATTTTATTCATCATTTCCTTATTTATTTCATTTCATTTCTTTATCAAAGGTTTGATTAACAAAATGGGATTTGACCAAGGCAAATCCCTATACTCTAACCCTTAACTATTTTCTGCCTTTGCCATGTGTGCTTGCAAACTTTATATGCAGATTTGTCAAGAAAATAGGTGTTAAAAGGTGTTCAATAAGTCATCAAAGTGTTTCAAGTCAGCTAAAACCTAATTCAAGCTTGGAGACAACCTACAACCTGTTTTATGCATATTTGACTCTGTCAACCCAACGAGAACACAAGTGTAGATCTGGATCTATAGGATTGACCTTTGAATTAGTAGAATTTTGGAGGAGGACTGATTCGCCATCGGTGGTGAATGAGTCCCACCTGAAGGTTGAAAAAGTTATTTTGTTAGAATCTAGTTTCTGACAGTCGAAAAGCAGTTTCAGGTCCTCTACATATCTCTTACACATACCTTCATTTCCTCCAAAAAAGATATCATCAACATATACTACCACTATCAACATTTTGTTCCCTTCCATCTTGAAATAAAGATTGTTTTTTGTAGAGCCCTTATTTAACTTTTATTGTCTCAAGTATCTATCCAATCGAGCATACCATGATTTGGGAGCTTGTTTCAGTCCATACAATGCCTTTTTTAGCTCACAAACCATATCTGGTTTGTCTAATAACTAAAATCCTTTGGGTTGTTCTATGTATACCTCTTCTTCCAATTCTCCATTCAAGAATGTAGACTTGACATCCATCTGATATACCTTGAAATCCTTGTGGACAAAAAATTCCAAAAAACATCCTAATAGCTTCCATTCTTTCCACTAGAGAAAATGTTTCTTCAAAGTCTATGCCTTCAACTTGTGAGTATCCTTTGCATACAAGTCTTGCTTTGTTTCTTATAACTTCACCATTTTAATTCAACTTATTCCTGAACACCCACTTTGAATTAATTACATTTTTATTCACAAGTCTAGGAACCAGTTCCCATGTCTGATTCTTCTCTATTTGTTGCAACTCTTCTTTCATAGCTCTAACCCAACACTCATCTTCACATGCTTCACATATAGAATTAGGTTATATTTTAGAAAGTAAAAATTGATTTACCTCAGTTGCTAGTTTAATTTTTGTCTTCTCACCTTTACTCTTATCTCCAATTATCTGTTCCTCTGGATGATTCTTTTGGAAATACTTAAGAGTCTTAGGAATAAGTTCTACTGCATTTTCTTCTTCTTCTTCAGTCTATTCTTCTTCCTCTTCCTTATTCTCTTTAGGTACTAGTGCGCAAAATAGGATCATCTAGTTCAACTTCACTTATCTCAATAGGTCTATGCATATCCCCATCAACCTTCACATTATCACTCTCAACAATCTTCCTCAATCTTTTATTGAAGCATCTATATTCTTTGTTGGTAGTTGATTATCCAAGGAAAATCCCTTCATCACATCTAGCATCAAACTTCCCAAGATTCTCATCATCCCTTTTAATGTAACATCTTCTTCCAAACATCTTAAAGTATTTCATAGTAGGAGCATTACTAGTCCATAACTCATAAGGAGTCTTTGTGTTGTTGCCTCTAATCTAAACTTTGTTGAGAATATAAACAATAGTGTGTATTTCCTCTCTCTAGTACAAATTAGGTACATTTTCTTCTTTCATCATGGTTCTTTCTCTCAACAACTCCATTTTGTTGAGGAGTTCTAGGAGCAGAAAATGTCTTTCTCTTCACAAAATGCATTAAATTCACTAGACGTGAATTCTCCACCTCTATCAGATCTCAAACATTTAATTATCAAGTTCACTTCATTTTCTACTCTTGCTTTGAACACTTTAAACCTATCTAGAGCTTGAGTATTCTCTCTAAGAAAAGCAACCCATGTCATTCAAGAATAATCATCAATAAGGAGCATGAAATACATGTCACCATTTAGGCTTCATGTCCTGGTAGGACCACATAGGTCTGTATGAATTAATTCCATCATTCTGGTAGTAGATTACTCTTTTCCTTTTTAAACTGCATCTTGTTTGTTTCCCTAACTGACAACTTCTACAAACAATATTAGCAAGCTTTGTGATTTTAGGAAGATCTTGGACAACCTATCTTGAAGTAATCTAGGCTAGATTATCAAAGTTCACATGTCCTATTCTTTGGTTCCATAGCCAACTTTCATTAACCTAGGATACAAGGCACTGACCATCAACACCCTTCAGCTAATAGATGTTTCCATGAGTTTTCCTTCCTGCAACAACCATAGCTTTGGACCCTTTTATGATTTCGTAGGATTTATTCTAAAACACAAGTTTGAAACCTTTTCTACACATCTTTCCAACACTCAAAAGGTTATGCCTTAATCCTTTTACATAATATACATCATCAGTGTTTCATATTCCATCAAAACTAATTGTACCTTTCCCAACAATCTTTTCCCCAAAATCATCACCAAACATGACCAAACCACCATCATATTTTTCAAGTTTAGTGAACTTACCTTTATCTCTAGTCATGTGATTAGAACATCCACTATTAATCACCCAATAGTCTTCATCCTATCTAGCATGAAAAGCGGTGACCAAAGTACCTTCCTTCTTGTTTTCTGAATCACTTTCTCTTGCATATCTTCTAGAGTTAGCAGATAGATTTATTCTCCAAAGCTAAGAAAAATAATTCACTATCATCACCCTCATAATCAAATTCATCATTAGAGATTCTAGGTTCTTCTCTAACATAATACAAACTCTTGAATTTATTATCCTTTCTATCTTTATGATATTTTTTCTTCTTATGTACAACTCTATTTGGACATCTTGAGGCATAATGACCAATATTACCACAACTGAAACATTTAAAGGGAAACATACCTTTATACCTACTAGTACCTTTCTTCAACTTCCTTGTAAAGTTTGCTTCCAACTCATCTGAACCATCACTCTCTAGATCATCTTTAGTCTTTTTTTTTAAAAATTTTGTTTCTATCTTCTCCTCTTTCTTTCCAAAATTTCTCATCTCAAATGCAATCAAGGTGCCAAATATTCTTTAGTATATTTCGTAGGATTATACGTTTCCTCAATAACTGAAACCTTATCACTATAACACTTTGGTAAGGTCATTAGAATATTCTCAATTATATCTTCATCTTTCAGAGTGGCCCCTTAATTCCTAACTTCATTTGCTACAAGATTGACCCTCTTGAAATAGCTTGCAATATCTTCACTTTCTTCCATTTTCAAAATTTCATATCTACATTTTGTTGTTAGCTTCCTTGTCACTTTAGTTCACTCTGTGTTAGATAAAGCATTGTAGATTGCATACCTCACTTTTCCATTCTCCTCATAAGCAAAATCCTCATTTGCAATAGTAATACCACTTTTCAGTGCAACATATTTCATCTCAACATCCTTCCAGGCCTTGTAACCAAGAGCGATTATGTAAGCTCTCATTTTCACTTTATAGTCACTATAGTAAAATCCATCAAACATCAATTTATTCACCATCAGATCTACCTTAAGTGGTTAAGCTCTTCACCAAGGAACCAAAGCTCTAATACCAATTGTTAAAAGGCACAATACAACTAAGAGGGGGGTCAATTAGTTGTCACTAAATTCAAACTCAAAACTTAAAACACTTATCAACTTCACAACCACACAATTATGTTATTAAGTATGAACATACAATGCAGATAACCAAAAAGAAAATCAACACAATGAACACCAGATTTTATGTGGAAAACCCAATGAGGCAAAAACCACGGTGAGGATTAACTCACAATATAAAGTAATATAAAATTGAATACAAGAGGCTCATTTCCCAGATACAAAGGTTCACTTCCTACAGAAAGGACTCACTATCTAATAGGAAGGCTCGCTGCTCATAGAAACAAAAGATTATAGTAAAGATCCACCACAATAGATTACACACATCTATAGCCTTGATCAGAAGAATTGCAGACACTGTTAGCTCACTACTTTTAGGAATCTAACACATTCAAGTACTGCTACCTCAATTCACTTTCACACAACTCTACTCTTCAAACTTGTGGCTTACTTGATTGATTCATTCACAAAATCTCGACTTGTATTTATACCCTTTTCAACCTTAGAAACTTTCTCCAAGGTTGGCTACATATGGTTCATTTAATAAATTCAAGTTAGGTTAGAAACTCAACATTCTCGTGGTGGAAAGGAATGGGAGTGTACCACACCAATACTTAACTATGACCCAAAGCAATGTCATGGATCAAACACATGCTTCCTTAATTAAATTTTTAATCCTTCATATGAAGTGTAAACACTAGGTTAGCTAAACCTAATGAAAACACAAATGAACATTAAAGTAGATGCTTTTCAAAAACAAGATAACATGTGAATGACGTAATATGCTTCATTATGCACAAGAACACATCTTTGATACCTTTAGATACATCTGCAGCAACTGTAACAACCTTCGAACACATAACACCTTCCAACAATCCCACTAGAGTGTATAGATACACACAGTAGCTTTGGAACTCACCTTCTAGAGCACCAAACGATGAACACCTTCACCAAAAACATAAAGACCACCATTACAAGACATATTCTAGATCGACAAGACATGAAGCATATCAGCGAAGGACTACAAAGTAGAAACATTTCTCCCAGTCCACAAATAAACAACTTTGCCAAACCAGTTCACACACCAATGAACACAACTTACACTTTACATCAATCTAGAGGCTACAAACCAGGATATGTCACTAAAAGATGCTTATAAACAATCCTTCAGATCTGCACAAGCATAGGATCAACACAGAAGAAATGTGAAGTATATACCAGAGCACATTCTGAACACATACATAACTTTCACTTCACTCTTTATTAATTTTCTCAAAGGCACTTGGTAACCCATCATTTCAGCACATCTGCAACATCATAAGGATAGCTCCTTGTAATCATAATAGCTCAGTTATACATGCACAATCTGCAACATCCCGTACTATGTTGACATCAATGAAAACATTAATGAAAACACCACCAAACTTGCTCATACTTCAAACATATAAGACAACATTTACCACTAAATGGGGAACGTTTGCATACTCAAAAATTATGTTCAAAATTTCAAATGTTGGTGTTAATTTTCAATGAGAAAAGGATATTACCTTCAGAGGATTAATCAACCTGATTATCTTAATATATCTAGATGACCTGGTGGTCTTTTCAAAGTAAAAATATGATCACTTTGATCATCTAGATAAGTTTTTCCAGAAATGTCAATAGTTTGGGATTTCTTTGAAACCCAAAAAATGTGTTTTCAAAGTACCTCAAGGTAAGCTACTTGTTTTGTAGTACCAAAAGAGGGAATAGAAATAGAGCCCGAAAGGGTGAGATCCATAATGGAGTTACTCATACCAACAAATTAGAAGGGAATGCAGTCTTTTTCTAGGGAAGGTCAACTTTATTAGTAGGTTCATCTCATATTTCATAGGCATTGTGAGATTGACCATGCTAATGCTTAAGAAAAACTTGATTTCTAAATGGACCCCCGAGGGGAAATCAACTTTTGAGTAGATAAAGATAGCTATCTCTGCTACTTTGGTATTGGCTAATGCCATATTTCCCAAATATTTTCTACTCTATGTATACAGTGGCCAACATAGCATAGATTCAACACTCACTCAAAAGGATGAGGAAAATAATAGAGAGCATCCTATTGCATTTCACTCAAGGACTCTTAAAGATCATGAGCCTAGGTATAATTTTGTAGAAAAGTAGGCTTTTGCCATTTGTGCCATAGAAAAAAGTACCCTTTGCTTGACATGGGATTAACTAGACATAATGAGGTCTTAATCTAGTGTTGTGAGGCATTTTATGCATCCACACTAGGTCTTGGACCCTTGCAAATTGAATAAAATATTTTTAACGACATCTTGCAAAGGTGTTGTAAAGTGTTGTAATTGACTTTCACACTTTTCTAGACTTAATGAACCCATTTCTCCTCAATTCAACATTATAAAATGTGTTTAATGACATTATTACATCAATCTAGAAGGCTTGTAAAATAAACTTAATGTTAAACTAGTGTTGTAATGTGTCTTGCACATTCACATTGGTTCTAGTGCTTTCCTAGGCTATGTGGACCTCATTTTAGTGTTGTAAATTGTACTTAATTACACTTTCACATTGAATTCTATGTCCCAATACCTAATTTACCTTTACATCATCACTAATAGGCCCCTATTAACCCATATTGTGCATCCTAAGGCTCAAATTGATCAAATACCCGACAAAGTTGCAATTTAAACCTTATTCCTTATCTCTTGGAATCTTAGCTGTCAAATTGGCCGCTGTGGTACCCATTCTACATGCATGGAGAATAAGTCCCATCTAGGTGGGACCCATTCACCATGGGTGGCGAATGAGTCCCATTTGGCTCAATTTTGACCTTTGAGCGGGAAAAAAAGTGAAATTTAAGTTTAATATTGCTTCATGTTGACCTATGATGAGGTATTAAGGGCTAAATAGGGTGAATTGACTATAAAATCACCTCTCTAAACTCATTTTCACATCAATTAACTCAATTCACATCCCTTCTTCATTATTCATCCACCAATCTTTCATCTCATGTCAAGAAACTTAGGGCTTCATCATTGCAAGTCATCAAGAAAGTTTCTAAAGACATTCAAGGGAAGATCCTTCATGTTTTGTTGCATATTTTCAAGATCAAACATCATGGAAAGGTAATCAATTCCATTATTGCATGTTTCATTCCATTATTTCATCATTTTGGTTTAATTACCTAAAAGGGGTTTGACCAAGGAAAACCCCCATGCCCTAACTGTTGACAACACAACGACAAACAATTAAGAGGGGGGTGAATCAGTTGTCACAAAATTTCAAACTTATTCAACTTATTAACCTTATTCTGAAATCTGATCAATAACCATGAAAGCATAAATCAACAACACATAAGAAACACACATAACACCAATATTTTTTTACATGGAAACCTTATTAGGGGAAAAACCATGGTGGAGATCAACCCACAAGATTATACCCTGTTAAAAGTATAAAGAAATGTGAATGGGGAATGCACATGCATTCACATGCACTGCCTAGAGCTCACTTCTCAATTACAAAAGGAAGACACTATCTTACAAAATATTTGGATTACATCCACAGGAATTTGAATTGAGAAAATAACATCTGCTAATGCTTGATTGCAATTCTAGTTAAGCACATGAACACTTCTACACACTTTCCTCACTCTTCTCACACTCTGCTTCTAACTTCAAAAGATCTGAACATTATTCGTACACACCATTCCATTAAATGGTATAAACAATTGCTTATATATATCTACAACAATAAATTACATCATTACATGTTAGCCTTAATAAAATAATAAAATGAATACAAACTGTCAGCCAATAACATTAAATATTATTAATGCGAATCAACCAAGGTAGGCCACAACACAATGAAAACCCAAAAGAAAATTCTCAAACATGAACCACCTTGAAAAATTATTCCTTGAAGATCCACAACATGCTACAACACCTTATTGGCCAAGAACATGAGAAACATGAACACGCAAGAGAAAATCTCTAATCACGAGCACAATGATCAATATAGATGTGCAACACAGATAGAGAACGATCTATAAACATCCACAAACATCATGAATCACTAGAGAAGCATATGCAGTAACTGAACTTACTAAATTTACATCATCTTCATTCAGGAACACCAACTGAAGCAACAGAAAAACTATTAGAATACAAATCTTCATAACATGATCAAATCTTCATGCGGATCTCTGAAACTTAATGTGGATAAACTAGATATACTCAATAAGAAACCCTTTAATCCACAACCTCTGATAAACAATGTACCAAGCTTTCCAACAGACTGAACTTCACTTCACCACTAACAACCTGCAACTTATTTCTTACAATTTTCTCAATATCCTCGACATATACAACTTCTAATGTCTTCAAGGCCAATAGTGTTGACATCAATGACAACCACATATCAGAAACACAACCACAGTATCCAAAAATTTCCCCCTTTGGAATTGATGGCAACACATGATGTGAAAATCACCATCAATGCAACTAACTTCAACACTTACTCTCCCTTAGGTTTTGACTCTTTTCTCCTAGATTATTTTACACCACTCTACTTCCCACATGACTCTTCTTCCCCTTTGAAATCAATGACAAATATCTCTTTTCACCACACAAGCTTTGAACCACATATCTAAACATATGACTATTCCCCTTGAGTAGCAGCCACACAACATCAATTCGGATTAAGATATGACTATGAAATGCACGGATCGATGTAAGTCAATGCATCTTAGTTCTAATTAGGAGGGGTAATCACCCCTAGCTTCCCTCTGAGATACTCAAAAGTATCCTTAGGAAAAGGCTTTGTAAAGATTTCTGCAATCTATTCCTTAGTAGGCACATATTCGAATCTGACTTCCTTTTCACTCACCTTCTCTCTCAAAAAGTGAAACTTGATAGATATATGCTTGGTATTTGAATGTAGCATCAGATTCTTATAAATGTTAAATTCACTTGAATTATCATAGAATATAGCAATAGGTTCATTATACACAACTCTAATATCTTTCAACATCTGCTTCATCCACAATACTTGAGTACAATTATTAGCAGCAACAATGTATTCTACCTCTACAATAGAAAAATAAATGGCATTCTACTTCTTACTTAACCATGAAATCAAATTCTTACCCAAGAAAAATGCACCACCACTAGTACTCTTTCTGTCATCCACATCACATTCCCAATTAGCATCAGTAAAAGCACTCAAAGTAATATCATCATCTTTAGGATACCACAACTCAAAATCAACTATCCCCTTCAAGTATCTGAAAATCTTCTTCATAGAAGTTACATTATACTCCTTATGATCAACTTGAAATCTTGCAACAATGCATACATCATTCATGATATCTAGTCTATTTTGAGTCAAATAAAGCAATCCACCAATCATTGATTTGTATCAAGCTTGATTTTCTTTCAGAGAATCATCTTGCATCAACTTGCATCTAGTCACCATAGGTGTACCAATTGGATTTGAATCTTCCATACCAAAATTCTTTAACAATTCTTTCACATACTTGGACTGAGATATGAATACCCCTTTATCTAACTGAGTAATTTGCAAACCCAAAAAGAATTTCATCTCACCAATCATAGACATCTCAAACTCATTCTACATCTCATCAGCAAACCTCATGCACAAACTATCATATCCTCCAAAAATGATATCATCAACAAATACTTCAACAATCAAATATTTATCATCATCAATCTTGAAATAAAGATTACTATCAATAGTACCTTTATTAAATACAAGCTTCAACAAATACTTCTCCAATATGGCATACCATACTCTTGGGGCTTGCTTAAAATTCCATACAATGCTTTCTTCAACTGACAAACCATATCTCCCTTATTAGTCAATTGAAATCCATATCAGGTTGCTCAACATGCACCTCTTCTTCCAGTTCACAATTTCAAAATGTTGACTTGACATCCATCTGATAAACCTTGTAATTTTTGTGATTAGCATAATCAGGAAATAATCTCACATCTTCAATCCTACCAATAGGGGAAAAAGTTTCTTCAAAGTCAATTCCTTCCATATGAGAATATCCTTTACACACAAATCTTGCTTTGTTTCTAACAACTTCACCTCGATCATTCAACATGTTTCTAAAGACCCATTTAGTTCCAATTACATTTTTGTCCTTAGTTCTAGGAACAAGAATCCATGTATTAAATTCTTCTCAATTTTTTATAGTCCTTCTTTCATTGCTTCCACCTAATGTTCATCTTTGCATGCTTCATTCACACTATTAGGCTCAGTCTTTGAAATCATATAGTATTCTTGTACAATTTTTCTCCTAGTCTGAACACCTTTGTTCTTGTCACCTATAATTTGATCTTTTGAATCATTTATTCTAACATACCTTGGAGTCTTAGGATGTTCTTAAACTTCTGTCTCTTGTGATCTCTCTTTTGCACTTTCACTAGTTCCTTCCTCTTGATTTTCTTGATTCACCAAAATGATCTAAACTTGATTTTGAGTCTAATTCTGATCATCTGAATCATATCCACAAGTTCTAGATGGTCTAGCTATGTCTTCATCAACCTTGAAAATTGCACTTTCAACTACTTTCCTCAATCTCTTGTTGTAGCACCGGTAGACCTTACTTTTAGTAGAATGACCAAGAAAGATTCCTTAATCACTCCTAGTATCAAAATTTCCTATATCTTCATCTCTTTTGATATAGCATTTACTCCCAAAGCTTTTAGAACATCTAACAGTAGGCTTATGACCATACCATATCTCAAAAGGGATCTTACCAATATCACTTTTGACTTGTACTCGGTTGAGGATGTAAACAACAGTACCCATAGCTTCTCTCATATATATATGAGGAACATTTCCTTCCAGCGTCATAGTCCTAGCAGCATCTTGAACTATCATGTTCTTCCTTTTGACAACTCCATTTTACTGAGGGTTCTATGGGGTATATAATTGTATCTTTATCCCATCCACTTCACAAAAAGAACTAAACTCATGGGAAGTGAATTCACCACCTCTATTTGATCTCAAACATTTAATCTTTAGACCCGTATCTATCTCAACCATAGCCTTAAAAATATTGAATTTCTCCAAAGCTTCAGATTTCTCCGTTAATAAAGTAAGCCACATCAATCTAGAGTAATCATCAATAAGTAACATGAAGTACCTATCTCCTTGTAAACTTTTGATTCTAGAAGGGCCACACAAATTAGTATGAACAAGCTCCAACACTTCTTTTGAACAATGTTGTTTGCTATGAAATTAATTTATATTTTGCTTCCCTAATTTCCACTCCTTGCATATAGTATTAGTAGGCTCTACCAACTTAGGAAGATCTCTCATTTCCTTAGTAGAACTTATCTTGATAATATTGTCAAAGTTTACATGACACATTCTCCTATGTCACAACCAACTTTCATCAACTTGAGCAATTAGACAACTTTTACTACCAGCATTTAGGTGAAATATGTTACCTTTTGTTTTTGTACCTGAAGCAATCACATTTTTGGAACTCCCCAATATTCTACACTTTCCATTCTTGAATTGAAGATTGTATCCCTTGTCAACCATCTATCCATCATCAGTATTATTCTCACCATCAAGAGAAATGGATCCTCTGCCATGGATTACACTAGCTTTGTCATCACCAAATCTTACAACACCACCATCAAACTTTTCCAGACTCACAAATTTACTTTTATTGCTTGTCATGTGATGAGAGCACCCATTGTCAATCACCCATTCATCTTTCTCTTCAACTCTGGCCACTAGAGCTTAGTCCACATTTGTACTGCTAGCAGATTCAATAGGGGCTGGACCATTTTCCTTAATAGCAATAAATACCCATTCATCTTCACTTGCATTCCCTTTAACAGATTCATCATTTGCCACACCTTCATCAGTAGCATAATAACACTTTCTTTGAAATCTAGGCTTGTTAGGTCTTGGCTTAGGGACTCTTTCTGGACACCTTGATGCAAAATGAACTATCTTATTGCAAGAAAAACATTTAATAGGAAATTTTCCTTTATACTTACCTTCTCCTTTGGCTTCCCTTTTGATAATAAGTGCTTCAAGCTCCTCTAGCTTTCTCTCCTCTTCTTCAATCTCTCTCATTTCCTCCTCATACTTGAATACATTTCTACAAGAACTTTCACCCATATCATATCTCTATTTATCTCTTCCATAAGTAGTAGATTTGAATACATATTCTATCTTAGGAAGAGCATCACCAAACTCACTCCACTCAAAAGTTGTAAGCTTACCAATCAACATGTCTATGGTTACATTTGTTACAGTATGGAGCTCCTCAATAGCAATAGCTTTGACTTTGTATGCAGCAAAAAAGTATCTAAATAGTTTAGCAACAATCTCTAATTCTTCCAACTATCCACCAACACATCTGATACCACACACATGTTCATTCACTCTTTGCATGAAAGTAGTAATGTTCTCATCATCACCCATTCTGAACATTTCATATTTCCCTTTCAAACTTTGTAACTTAGCAATCTTCACATTAGCATCACCTTCATACAAAGTTTCTAACTTTTTCTAGATCTCATAAGCACTCTTTAGATCCACAACATTTGTCATCTCAGAATCAGTCAAAGCACTCAACAATGCTTCCTTAGCCCTGATATTGTACTCAACATCCCTAATCTCAGCAATAGTAGTAGGACCATTTTGAGGAATAACATTCCTATTGCTTGTAATGATCCAGTAGGGTTCACCAATGCATCTCAGATGGCAATCCATTTGAGTCTTCAACAAAGAATAATTTGTTCCATCAAATCTCAAACTATCCTTCTTATATATTACTATCCTAGATCACCTCAAGATGTTAAACTTCTTCCAAGGAACCTACTTTAATACCATTTTTTGGCAACACAAGGGTAGACAACTGAGAGGAGGGTGAATCTGTTGTCACATAATTTCAAACTTATTCAACTTATTAACCTTATTCTAAGATCTAATCAATAACCATAAAAGCATAAATCAACAACACATTAGAAACACACATAACACCAAGATTTTTTTATGAGGAAACCCTGTTAGGGGAAAAACCACGATGGAGGTTAGTCCACAAGATCATACCCTATTAAAATTATAAAGAAATGTGAACGGGGAATGAACATGCATTCAGGTGCACTACCTAGAGCTCACTACTCAATAACAAAAGGAAGACACACTATCTTACAAAATATTTGGATTACATCCACAGGAATTTGAACTAAGAAAATAACATCTGCTAATGTCTGATTATAGTTTTGGTTAAACACATGAACACTTCTTCATACTCTAGTCACTCTTCTTCACACTTTGCTTCTACCATAAAAAGATCTGGAAATTATTTGCACACACCATGCCATCAAATGGTATAAACAATCACTTATATATATCCACAGCAAGAAATTACATCGCTTCATGTCAACCTTAATAAAATAATAAAATGAATACAAACTATCAGCCCAAAACATTAAAGATTATTAATGTGAATCAACCAAGGTCGACCACAACATAGTGAAGACCCAAAATAAAATTCTCAAAAATGAACCACTTTCAAAAATTATTCCTCAAAGATCCATAACACACTACAACACCCTGTTGACCAAGAACATGAAAAAAATGAACATGCAAGAGAAAATATCTAATCGTGAGGAAAATGATCAATGCAAATGTAAAACACAGATAGAGCATGATCTAGAAACATCCACAAACATCATGAATCACCAGAGAAGCACCCACAATAACTGAACTTACTAAAATCACACCATCATCATTCAAGAACACCAACTGTAGCAACAAAAAAACTATTAGAATACAAATATTCCTAACACGCTCAAATATTCACATTGATCTTTGAAACTTAATGTGGATAAACTAGATATAATAAAAAAGAAACCCATAATCCATAACCTATGATCAACAACATACTAAGCTCACCAACAAACTAAACTTCACTTCACCACTGATAGCCTACAACTTATTTCTTACAATTTTCTCAATATCCTCAACATATACAACTTTTAATGTCTTCAAGGCCAATAGTGTTGACATCAATGAAAACTACATGTCAAAAAAAACAACCACAACATCCAACACTAACATCCAACTTTTCTCTCTCCTGCCTTTTGTGTTCGCAGATTTAGTACTCTTGGAAGCTTGGAAATCATTAAGAATCAAGTTGCAAAGTTTTTTTAGGTCTTCTCTTCATCCAACAAGTCAAAATATCAAAAAAAAAATCATTTTCAGACCCATTAATCAGAGTTTCAAAAGTGGACACCTGTAGGAAGTCAAAGTGTATTTACATTTTAGATACCCTTTTGTCAGAAATGGGTTTCGGCTCAATTTTGTAGAACTGGGACTGATTCACCCAGAATGGCGAATGAGTCCCACCAATGAGTCCCACTAGGCTTGAAAATTAGGATTATCAAAATTTTAGAGGCTATTTCCAGTCTTCATTGACATCCCAAGTGCACACTTTTAGTTTGATTCAGTTTTGTTATGTTTTGTATTCATTTCTAGTTCATTGTTGCATTACACAATGTATTTTCAAACATCACTTGTTCCTTAGGTTTTGCATTCATTTTTGATGAATTTCATATCTTAATTGCACTCAATTCATTTCATTTAGTATAAATAACATCCTACATTGCATAATTTGAATGAACCCCTTAGCATTTTTGGTCCTACCTCTCTCCTTTTAGGTGAAAAAACTTAGAAGAGTTAAGGAGTCTTGTGGGGTGCCAAAAATCTACAGTTCATTTTGGTGAACCCACTTTTTAGAACACTTTCTTGTCTTATTTTGGATTCCTTCATCATAGATATAGCCTTACATTGATCTTTCATTAGGGTTTGCATGATTTCCTTTGCATACTAGGTTTCAAACTTTGTATTCATAAAAAGTGCATTTAGGTTGCATTTTTGGCATTTAAATTTTCTAAAATTTTGCATTTTTACGTTAGGTTTGCATCATATCACTTAGAAACCATAAAAATCACTCAACATTTTCTGAAAATTCTGAAAAAATTCCATACTAGGACTCATTTGCCACCCTGGGTGAATCAGTCTCTTTTGACCCCTGAAACTTCCTTTTACAAAGTTGAAAACCCTATTTTTATGCTTATGTTTGTTACCATTGGTTATATGTATCAGTTGGCTGAGTTTCTATATCACACATTTCATTAGATTTCACTCATATTAGCTTATTTCATGCATGGTTAAAATTCAGACTTGCATTTCCAATCTTTCATCTTTCAGATTATTGCATAGTTTCATCAGTAAATTCCTTTGTTTGAAATCTAAAACATTGCATTTCATTCTATGTCTTTACATTACATTTGACATTTGCATAGCTTCTCTTACATTTACATCATTATAAATAAGCATTGTTTACATTCATGGCACTTAGAATTTTGCAATTTTCATTTTTAGCCTTAGTTCCCAGTTCATTTAGTTCATATTCATTAGCAAATGAGAACAAAAAACAAAAAAAATAAAAAAATCCAATTAAAGAAATGATTCAATTTTGAACAACCCTCTCATCTAAGCCTCTTAGTAGTGGTGATGTAGACAATTTAGATGAATCTCTTTAGGAATTTATCTCACTCACTTCATCCTCTAAAGCTTGTCATGAGAAGCCTAACCAAATTGATGATAACTTATCCCCCAAACCTTTTTGTAGTGATGACTTAGACATTTTAGATGAATCCCTTAAATAATTCATCTCTCCTAGCTCATCCACTAAAGGTTTGACACAAAAGGATGCATGCATCGATAATCATGATAATCATACTTGTTCTTCTCCTGATATCTCTCCCATTGGTGATGCAAGTATCTTGATGAAAGAAGACACAATTATTGAAGATCATGCAAGTCTTTCTTTCCTTCCTTCTCCTCCTCCCCCTTGCAATGACATTATGACACATGAAGCTGAAATCATTTATCCTCCCTTACCTAGTATTGATAATCATGACAATCTACCATTTTCTTCTCCTAATATCTTCTCTACACATGAAGAAGATAGTTGAGTTAGTGAAACTCATGAAAAACTTCTTCCTCCCTTCCTTGATGTCCCTACCATTTCGAAAGATCTATTTGCACAAAAAATTCAATCATTGGTAACCAGAAACTCCTAGTTATCCTTCTGTTGATGCTTCTCCTATGAGTGATGAAGCTATCCTTCCAAATCCAATTATTTCATGTGATGAACATATTAGCTCTCCTCCTAGGGCTGATATTATGGCACATAAGAATGATATCTTAGAGAAATTTGACAACCAAATAAATCCTTCTTCTCATATCACCACTATTGATACTCAAAATAATCCAACCATTCATCACCCTCCTATGTGTGTTGAAGTTATTTTGGACACACCTAAGAATCCTATCATTCTTTACCCACCATTACACAAGAAACAAGCTCATAGTACACCCACCCTCATTCTTCCAACTCATGGTCTTCGAGATTGTCCTTTCATAGCCATCAACCCATCCAAAAAACCTTCACTCCACATCCATACTATCACCAACCATTCTACCAAGAAATATTTACCCTTGGTACATCCTAAATCTATACATAAATAACATTAGTTGCTACTCCTTGTCATATAATAGTTGTAGGATCATAGCATTCTCACTATTACATGTTTCAAATCCCTTGCAAGGGGCAGCATACTATCATCCACTTTAGGCTCACCCTTGTTCTTCACTAAGTGGGGGAAAAGGGTTACAAAGCCTTATCCTCGTATGCCACTTTTCACTGTCTCTTTTGATTAGTCATTAGCTTTTCATGAACGTATAAGATCAAGCTTGAGATGTGGACGACATGTCTTAAGATTGACTCACATGTGATATACTCCCTTTCTTTATGACGTAACTTATCGAAAACATATGACTTGGCATAGGGCTTTTTGAATAAGCTCTCATGTTCTCCTATTCTACTTTAAAGCAATTTCTCACAGTACAGTGTGTAGTAATATCTTTAAAGTAGGGGCATACATAGACCACATCTCTTCACAAAATTTTCATGGTGTGATTTACTTTTTCTTGTGACGTGTCCTCTCCTTGGTGGTGTCATTGGGTTTGATTCCTTCCAATAGTGTATGATCAACTGAAGTGGCCTGATGCAAAAAAAGCATCCCATGGATAATGATCTGAAACTAGGGATAATGATCAACTAAAGTGGCCTGATGCAAATGAAGCATCCCATGGATAACAATCTAACCTCCCAACCTGTCCTCTCTTGGAGACATTAGGCATGATGCTCCCCAAGAAGAATACCTTACATGAACAAATCAAAATCCCCTTTAACAAAATTTTTACATAACATTAAAAAACATTTTTTGGACAAACAATCTAGATCCGATCCACAACTAGTTGGACAAATGGTCGAATCTAGATCCACCTCTTTATTTTTCAAATTACTTCTTTGGTACATCTCACCCTACAAACGACCTAAAGTTTTGTGGCCCCAGAGTGAGTACATCCTTCTCACCCTATCTTTCTTTCTCATTGCATGATTTTGTATCTTGTTGGTTTGACTTAGGATCTTTGATCTTGGGGGCTTGACTGCCTTCTTGATCTTTGCCATTCTTTGTCATCTACATCTGTACACTCTGATCTCTCTTGAATGTCTACTTTAGTGTGAGTTTGAAGTTCATCCTCTCACTAAACTAGGGGCCAAATGTGTTGTAGAAAAAAGTACCCTTTGCTTGACATGTGATTAACTGGACATAATGAGGTCTCAATCTAGTGTTGTCAGGCATTTTATGCATCCACACTAGGTCTTGGACCCTTGCAAATTGAATAACATGCTTTTAATGACGTCTTGTAAAGGTGTTATAAAGTGTTGTAATAGACTTTCACACTTTTCTAGACTTAATGAACCCATTTCTCCTTAATTCAACATTATAAAATGTGTTTGATTACATTATTACATCAATCTAGAAGGCTTGTAAAATAAACTTAATGTTAAACTAGTATTGTAATGTGTCTTGCATATTCACATTGGTTCTTGTGCCTTCCTAGGCTATGTGGACCTCATTTTAGTGTTGTAAAGTGTACTTAATAACACTTTTACATTGAATTATGTGTGGCAAGCCCTAATTGACCTTTACATCATCACTAGTAGGCCCCTGTTAACCCATATTGTGCATCCCGAAGCTCAAATTAATCAAATACCCAACAAAGTTGTAATTTAAACATTTTTTCCTTATCTCTTGCTATCTTAGTTGTCAAATTGGCCCCTATGGGACCCATTCACCATGCATGGCAAATCAGTCCCATTTAGGTGGGACCCATTCACCATGGGTTGTGAATGAGTCCTTTTGGCTCAATTTTGACCTTTGAGTGGGAAAAAAAGTGAAATTTAAGTTTAATATTGTTGAACATGTCGGCCTGTGATGAGGTATTAACTAGTGAATAGGGTGAATTGCCTATAAAATCACCTCTCTAAACTCATTTTCACATCCATTCTTCATTATTCATCCACCAATCTTTCATCCCAAGTCAAGCAACTTAGGGCTTCATCATTGCAAGTCATCAAGAAAGTTTCTAAAGACATTCAAGGGAAGATCCTTCATGTTTTGTTGCATATTTTTAAGATTAAACATCATGGAAAGGTAATCAATTCCATTATTGCATGTTTCATTCCATTATTTCATCATTTTGGTTTAATTACCTAAAAGGGGTTTGACCAAGGAAAACCCCCATGCCCTAACATCCAACTTTTCTCTCTCTTGCCTTGTGTGTTTGCAAAATTAGGACTCTTGGAAGATTTTAAATCATTAAGAATCAAGCTGCAAAGTTTTTTTACATCTTCACTTCATCCAACAAGTCAAAATATCAACAGAAACTCATTTTCAGACCCATAAATCAGAGTTTCAGAAGCGAACACTTGTAGGAAGTCAAAGTGCAGATCAGAAGCTTTGGATTCCACTTTTGAAAATTTATAACTTCAAAAGTGGACTGATTTTCCATGGGCGGTGAATGAGTCCCACTCCAATGTTAATTTTGTGTTTTCTGCATTTTTAGATATCCTTTTGTCAGAAACGAGTTTTGACTCAGTTTTGCAGAATTGGGACTGATTCGCGCAGAATGGCGAATGAGTCCCACCAAGCTTGAAAATCAAGATTATTAGGATTTTAGAGGCTATTTCTAGTCTTCATCCACATTTTAGGTACACACTTTCAGTTTGACTCAGTTATGTTAAGTTTTGCATTCATTTCTAGTTAATTGTTGCATTACACAATTTTTTTTCAAATATCACTTGTTCCTTAAATTTTGCATTCATATTCGATCAATTTCATAGCTTAATTACACTTAGTTCATTTCATTTAGTCTAAATAAAATCCTACATTGCATAGTTTGAATGAACCGCTTAGTATTTTTGGCCCTACTTCTCTCCTTTTTGATGAAAAACCCTAAAAGAGTTAGGGAATCTTGTGGGGTGCCAAAAATCTATGGTTCACCATTGTTAAAAGCTTAAAGAAGTTCTGACACTTGGTGTCGACCAATAAAATCACTATCCTTGTTGCACATCCTAGTGTGTGGGAGTATATCACAGAAGGTCAGATAACCCTAAAGACGGAAAATTGGATCACCAAGATCTTAGAGTATGATGTGGACATTAGACCAACCAATCTAGTTTAGGGGAGAGTTCTGTGCAAATACATTGCACATGAATCAATTTTCGTAGTTGAGAAGGAGATCAATCAAGTCTACTCGAACCAATTCAATTTTGACGAGTCTTGGGTGGAGGATGGACATAGTATATGCAAAAGGGGCACTATCTGGCCAGCCTTCCATTGCACAAAAAGAGATATGACTAACTACAAAGTACTTAGTATGTATTAATTGAAGGTATATTATTCAAGAGAAATTATGATGGTGTCCTGCTCCTATGTTAAGACAAGTTGTAGGTGGAATTTTTTAATGAGTTCCATAGCAGTCTTGAGGGTGGAAATTTCTCCACCAAGACTACCACCTTGAAGATAATGCAAGTGGGATACTATTGGCCATCTATATTTTTTGACACACATCATCTGGTGCAGAAGTAAATTCAATGCCAATTCTTTGTTGGCAAAAGAAATAATTCTACTTTTCCTTTGAGTCCAATTGTAATTGATGATCCCTTTGCTCAATACGGTTTGGATTTTGTTAGAATGATAAGTCCTATTTCTAGCATTGTCCAAAAATGGATCCTTACGACGATTGACTACTTAACAAGGTAGATGGAGGTTGTAGCCCTAAAAAATGCCACAAAGGGTGAGATTGTTAATTTCCTTGAAGAACTGGTAACCAAGTTTGGCTCACCCAAAACCATCATATCCCACAACACTCAAGATTTTGTAAGTTTGGGAATGTTATATTTTTCTATAAAACATGGGGTTTACCTTAAAACTTCATCAAACTACTACCCAAAAAGAAATGGGTTAGCAGAGTCCACCAACAAAAACCTAATTAGGTTAATAAAGTACATTGGGTCAAAATGACAAAGGGATTGGCACAAAAACCTGAGAGCCACTCTGTGGGTAGACTGGATTACTCCTAAGTAGATCATGCAGACCTCCCCTTATGAACTAGTGTCTGAAAAGAGGTAGTGTTACCTATTTCCATAGAAATTCTTGCCTTGCAGCTAATAAAAGCCCTATAAGTCAAAGAAAGTGGTGGAATGGAAGTACAGTTGGAAGAATTCCTCAAACTTGAGGAAGATACAAAAAAAATTTATGAAGCCAAGATTAGTCATCAAAAAAT
Source organism: Sequoia sempervirens (assembly GCA_007258455.2). Lineage (NCBI taxonomy): Eukaryota > Viridiplantae > Streptophyta > Pinopsida > Cupressales > Cupressaceae > Sequoia > Sequoia sempervirens. The sequence continues at coordinate 98,728,587 of VDFB02353493.1, read as the reverse complement.
AGTAAAGCAATGGTTCAAAAAAAAGACCTCTAATCCAGAATTCAGGAAAGGGAGCCTAGTCCGAAAGTATGATGAGCGTACTATGAAACTAGGACAACATAAAAAATTTGAAGCACTATGGAAGGGACCCTTCCAAATTAGTGTGTGCATGGAAAAAAGTGTGTATGAACTTGAAGATATGGAAGGAAACACTTTAGACATACAGGTGTTAGCTCTCAAAATGCAGGTTTTAACCACAAAAGGTTGCCAAGCTTTCACAATGTTTTAGGGTAATAGAAAAAGGTTTGAAATGATCAAACCTTCTACTCTTTAGGTGCTGCAAGACCAAGGTGGGTGTACCCCTCTGAATAATGTAGACTTAACTTGCAATCAATCCACTTACAACACTTGTTCACAATGGCACATGGGAGTGAACAAATGAAATTCAATTTGAAATCAGTGAAAATATTCTGCTCTAAGTCCTAAATATTCAATTAAAAGTAATAGAATGAGTTTATAATGATGAGGTGCAAAGACTAGTGCCTTGTTGGGTATGCGGAGTCAAATGAGATCAAGATAAGCAACTCTTTCTGGAGAAGACACAAATTATCTAGCATATGCTTTGTTTACAACTTGTATAAACATGCAACCATGTAACTACTAAGTTCTACTTCAATAATCCAAAATGAGTTTCTTTGATTATTGTGATCAATAAGAGGATTTAATCTTTGCTTGAAAGAACCAGTTGATTGATCACACAAATACAGCAAATGTGTATCGATAAATCAAACATAAACTTGCTATGTTAATTTAAACAACTAGAAAAATCATTCATGGAGACAACTTAACAGTATTTCTCATTTCAATTCAATAGATAATTGACACCAGAGAAAATGCAACAACATCAACTGAATCTCATAAATACCTCCATTGTGAAAATCATGCAACAATAGCCTCTGGTTTGATAATTTTATTTATTCTACTGTATCTATTTTGCAGTCAATTAAAAATCTCATGTTCAGTCCTTATTAACAACAACAACATGCTTATTTATACACCAGCATGAGAAAATATCAAAATAAAATATCATGTCGGCCTCCACAAGATTGGGGCTCCAATCGAGCTAGCAAGCAATGGTCTTCAAGTGTATTCATGTCAGCCTCAGCATTCTAAAATTTTGTTTTCACCAGTGAGCAGTCGGCAAGACATCCATATCGTCCTATCGAAGGCAATTCATTTGCTTATCATTCTTCTTGCATCCCTATTTTAATGGCGTTTGCCGTAGCCATCCGCATATTATACCGAAGTCAAGAAGTGCCCATATGTCTCCATTGTGTTTTGCCATAGCCTCATGATATTGGGAGACATCATATCAAAAACCTTATGTTACTCTGAGAGCCTCCTTTTTGCCTTTTGCCATGTCACTATGACTTAAAGTTTCTCTCGCCGACAGGCCCATCATGTATGTCGCTGTAGCCTCCATCCTTTGGGGGGACCTCCCGTAGACATCATCCCGCTATTTTGAAAGTCCCTCACCATGCTTCCTTTTCATTCGCCAAGACAAAGCACTTCCTATGCCGAAAATCATTCCCCACACGCTATCGCCAAGACAAATCAGTATTGGGGAGAGGTTATAAAGAATGTCGACACTATACCAAAAATCCCTTTGCACACCACACTATCGTTGTAACTTGATAAAATCAGGGAGACCTCATGGAGACAACACCAAGTCACACCGAAGCACCCTGCAGTCATCCCTGTTTGCCAAGACCAAGCCAATCCTTCGCTAAAAGAAAACCAAAAGATACCGTTGAAAAGACACAATAGATTTGATATAATATATATCGATGCCTCAAGCCTTTGCCGATAGAACCCATACTCGGTCACTGAAACAAAACCAAGGTCTCGCCGACAACCACCTGTAAATAAAATCCAGTCGCTATGACAAATAATAAGTCTTGCCGATAGGCAACTCAGACTTATGCAAGCAGAAAATGCACAATGGGTTGGGGAAACAATGGTGTTCTCATGCCGATATGAACTAGAATGTGGAAAACACATAGATAAATGATTTTGGGGTCAGATATAAGCCAAAATATGAGCAAACAAATTATGAAATGAAGGAAACATGCGCAAGGAAATACTCATATGGAGACTAAGGGGTCATGAAAAATATTCAAAAATCATCTGATTTAACAGTTCCAACAGTGGCTCCGTCTGGGCATGAATGATAGTCAAATCATTGCAAGGATCCAAATCTTTGGTAGAGCAAGCCAAACAGAGAAAAAACCAATGAGCAACAATGGAATGAATGGTAATGGAAATGAATGCAAAGTGAAAGTGAATGCAAAGTGAAGGTGAATGGAAAATGGGAGTGAAATGGAGGTGGATGAAAACCTAAAACTACTGTGCATGGAAAATAATTTTAAAGAGGATAAACAAGAGTTGTCCATGCACTGGCAACCCTCAACCCTCTGTGTAGCTGAAGAGAAAAAAAGTTTCAAGAATTTCCCATGAACAGGCAATTCCTGATCTTCACCAGCCATGTTCTATAGATAATATGAGTCCTCACCCTTTTTTCCAAAGACAACAAAAGGTCCCAGCCAAAGAGCTTCAAATTTACCATGCTTTCCTTTCTCCTGACACCTTGCATTCCACATTAACACCAAAAAATTTTCTTCAAATTTTCTATTCTTTGCCTTCTTGTCAAATAGATATTTCATTTGTGCTTGTAACTTCATGTTTTGATTTTGGGCCTCCCTCCTTACTTCATTAAGTTCAACAAGTTGCTCCATTCTGTCTTCCATGGGTTCAAGAACTTCTAAATCTTCTTGCAAGACAAACCTGTAGACTGGTAACAAATTCTGCGGGGGCATCCTAGGCTGTGCTCCATACACTAATACAAATGGGGATTTTCCAATTTCCTTCTTCACAGTGATCCTATCAGCCCACACAGCTAGTTTTAACTTTGAATCCCAAGCCTTCTTATTCTATCCCAGCATTCTCTTTATAATCTTCAAGAGACTCTTATTGCTGGACTTTGCTTGACCATTGGCTTGTGGATGATAAGGGGCTGCATAAGAAATAGTAATGCTATACTTATCACAAAAACTTTTGAATTCATCTGACCTGAAGCACATCCCATTGTCTGTGATTATCCTCAATGGTGTACCAAATCTAGTGACAATATTATCCATCAAGAAACTTGTTACAACTTTACTTGTTGCCTGCTTGGTTGGGATTGCCTCGACCCATTTTGTAAAATAATCAGTGGTAACTAGTATCCACCTATGTCCTCCACTTGACTTCTCTTATATCTCTCCAATTAAATCAATTCCCCATTGATGAAAAGGGGCATCAGCCTGCAAAGGTCAAAGTGGCAAAGCACCTTCATACTTCAATCTTCCAGAAAACTTTTGGCAAGCTTCACATTTTCTCACATGTATGAAAGAATCATTAAAAACCCTCAGCCAAAAATATCTATCCCTGAGAATTTTGTGTGCAGTTGTCTTTGTTGAATAATGACCTCCACAAACTCCTTCATGCATTTCCTTCAAAACATGCTTAGCCTATGACTCATCCAAACATAACAACAATATGCCATCCCTATTTTTCCAAAATAGATCACCATCCATAAAAATATATTTGGATGCCTGCAACTTCAAATTTCTCCTTTGGTTGTCACTCAATCCATTTGGACACTTCATGTATTTAATATAATGCAAAACATTAGTATACCAAGGAGTGTGTTCAATGCTCACAAGCTAGAGTCCCTTCTTGACAACATTGCAAATCTGATTTGCCTCAATAGTAGTTTCTGCCATCAGCTTAGCCAAGCCTTGGCCTCTTACCAACTTAGTAATTTGTATCTCCATGTCAAATTCTTGAATCTTGTTGATCCATCTGCATCTTTTCCCTATAACTTCAGATTGTGTTAAAATGTCTTTGATAGCAGCATGAGGGACAAAAACAACTATTTTTGCTCCAACAAGATATGGTTTGAATGCTTTTACAACCTTTACCAATGCAAATGCTTGTTTCTCCATTATGTCATATTTTAATTCAGACCCTTGTAATGATTTACTAAAGAAAGATACAGGCTGTTCATAACCATCATTATTCTTTTGTAACATGACAGTAGCAATAGTATGCATTGAGGCAAATGAAAAAATCTGAAAAGGCTTTGTAAAATCTAGGGATTTAAGAACAGAAGCCTCTTTGATAGCCTTTTGATAGATATAAAGAAAGCATCAGCTTGGCCAGTCCAATCCATTTTGTCATTTTCTTTAACATTTTTGATATGACTTGATGATCTTAGCAAAATTAGAAACAGATCTTCTAACAAAATTAATTTGTCCAAAGAATGACTGTATAGCCTTGATAGTTTTGGGAATAGGAATTTTATCAATAGCTTCAACTCTTTCAGGATCTATTCTAATTCCATCCTTTGAAACAATATGCCCCAAGAGCTTACCTTCTGTGACTGCAAAATGACACTTCTTTGGATTTAAACTAATACCATATTCAAGAGCTTTGATAAATACCTTTTCAAGATGTTGCACATCATCTTCAGCCTTCTTCGAGTAAGCAGTCAAGTCATCTTGATACACCACCATGATAACGTTAATCAAATCAACAAATATCATCCATGGCTCTTTTAGGTGGCTCGGCATTAGTGAGACCAAATAGCATTCTTATGTATCACGTATGTCCCCCAAGGAGTAGTGAATGTCGTCTTGTATTGCTTAGATTCCTTGACTATGACCTGATTGTATCCAGAAAACCCATCCATCATGGACAACAGCTCACAGCCTGTCACCTTATGTAATATTGCTTCCATGTTGGGTAGAAGATAATTATCCTTGAGAGAAGCCATGTTCAAATTTCTAAAGTCCACACATAATCTGATGTCACCATTTTTCTTTCTCACAGGAACAAGATTAGAAACCCACATTGAATGTCTGATTGGTTTGATAATTCCTCCATCTCTGAGCTTTGTCAGTTCTTCTTGCATTTTAGGCTCCAATGTTGGATTTATAGGTCTTTGCTTCTGTCTGAAAGGCTTGGCGTCTGGCCTCAGTGGTATTTCATGCTGAATTAAATCTTCCATGTATGCTTTCAGATCTTCATATGACCAAGCAAAAACATGTTTGTACTTTCTCAGCAACTCTATCAGCATTCTTCTAATTGTAGGGCTGATCTTCTTTCCAATGTATACCTTTCTTGGTGCTATTTTAGTCCCCAAGTTAATCTCTTCAACATCTTCCTTTCTGATTGGTGTTTGCTTCATTAGAGATCTATCATTTCCATCATACACCCTTTCCAATGCCACTAGACCCTTGGGAAATTTATTTGTTTTGAGCTGTAAGATCTCCTTGCCAAGCACAGTTTGTTTCCCATCTACTTCTTCAACAAAAGCATTGAAATCAATTTCCTGGGCTTCATACTGATCTATACAATTGAGGAATTTCAAAAGGTCTGTATCATCATTGAAAACTTTCTAGCTATAAACATTATCAGGAATAGCAGGCGTTGTCTTAAACTCAATCTGTAATATCCCAGCCAATGTGATATCATCCTTCTTCAGTGCCACATTTGCTAAAAAACCAGCCATTATGTTCTTTGATATGTCAATCCACTCAATTGAAAATGCATCAAATAATTCAATGGTATCCCATACAACATTCCTGTATTGTTTTAATCTTTTGTGTTTTGTTGCATATTTTGATTTAATTTGTGAAACAACCAACTCAGAATCACCCAAAATAGCCAGCAATTTAATCTTGTGTTTCACAACTATGTTTAAGCCTGTCAATAAAGCTTCATATTCTGCCATATTGTTTGTACATTTGAATGCCAACAAGAAAGAATATTTAAAAGTAGTACCTTCAGGGGAAACAAAAAAAATCCCAGCACCATTTCCTTCTTGACTACATGCTCCATCAAAATACATCTCCCAGACTTCATTGCAGTTTTGAGCCACCTGTTTTTCAATTGGATCACTATTAATCACTTCTGGCTGAGCTGGTTCAACTTTAAAACTTCCAAGATCAACATCACAAAAATAATTAATCTGATCTTGAGGTACACATTCAACAAGCTGGCTCATTCTTGGTTGCCTGTACAATTTGACTTCCTGGCCACTCACTGGTATTGTAGCATAAGATAAATCAAATTAAACATTTCCACCCATAGCTACAGTCCACTGTCTTGACAAAAGCATACCAAAATGCGGAGGAGTATCAATGACTGTAATGTCTACATTGTAAGCCACATGTGGATAAGTAGCCAGCTTGACTTCAACTCCTCTCATAATGCCCACCACAAATACTGGTCTGTTATCCATTGCATAACACTTCCCTTCACATGTATCAACCCACATGCCAAGCTGTTTCATTACTCCTACTGACATAATGTTTATAGCAGCACCAGAATCTATCATACAATTCCTCAGTAACTTATTATTTATTAGCAATGTGGTAAAGAAGGGATCCACTTGTGGGGAGGTTGTTAAAACATCACCCATACAGACTTCTGATTTATTTAACTTTTCTTGCCTACTAACTTCTTCAGAATTCATATGTTTTTCATTCTGATTTGTAATCAATCAAACATCATTATCTCTGTATTCTTTAATTTTCATTAATTCAAGTAGTGGTATAGACATCTTTACTTGAGATAATGCCTGTGTGAAGTCAAAAGAAGAGTTCTCTGTCTTAACAACCTTCCTCAATTCTGGCCCTTCTCCTTTGCTTTCTTCTTTTTATTTTTTATTAAGCTCTCCAAGAATCTGTATTTCTTTATTTAATTCCACAACTTTTTTCTCTTGGACAAGCTTTTTTTCAATTTTATCATGCTGCTTGCTTTCTGGCTTCTTTACACTTTCTTGTGTTGCCTTTTGATCTTTTATAAAAATTGCCCCAGGAACTCCATCTAGCTCATTTTCTTTTCTATTTCTCAACCAGTATTGACTTTTGGCTTTCTCTACTGCAGCAACAGTTATTCTATCTATTTCATCTTTAGTGAGTCTTCTAACACTACACTGAACAGGTGCCTCAACGGAATGTGGTTCTGTGTAATCCTCATCAAAATCATAAAAGATCTGCTATTCAGCCATATGGACATTGTAATTCTGATTGGAAATGTCATACTCATATCCCTCATCCTCTAAAGATGAATATCCTTCCTCAGCACGGTAAAAGGTATCTAAAGTCAAATAGATCTTGTGATCTTCTCCATTATCCTCCACTAGCATTCCTTCTTCTTGCATATTCTGAGCTACAACACAATAGTCTAGAGAATGCGACTGATTACAAAGCTCACAAAAGTAATTATTTCTCACCATGTAAGTCCCTTTCTTGCTCAATGGATCTGGAGTTTCTTTATTTTTGGGCCTAGTTGCCATAGGTTTCCCATCTTTCCAGTTTGTATTGTAAGGCATATCATGTAGCCTCGGCCTTTCATTTCTGTTTCCATTTTTGTATGCATTATCTTGTCTGTACTGATAATTACTTTGTTGAGGAGGCCTCGGGTTGTCCCTTTTATTAGTTACACTAGCAGCCTTCCTTTTATTTTCAATTGTCAATGCAACTTTTTGTGCTTCAGCCAAGTCTCTTGGAAATCTATTTCTCAGTTCGTACCCTATTTTGGGATCAAATGAACTTAAATAAATACTCAATGCAGCAGAGTCTGGCAACCTTGATCCAGGAGGGACTTTAGTATGCAACTTGTTGAATTTTCAGTTGAAATCATAAATTGAATCATTGTGATTTTTCTGAATCCTTGCACCAATTCATGAAGAGTTGCATCTGGAGCATTTTGATTCCCATATTTTTCTAAGAATTTTTCTTGGAATGTTTGGAGAGAATTAATTGAATATGCTGGAAAGTTGTTAAACCAATCCCTAGCATCTTCAATAAGTGACATCATAAACAACCTCATGTGCAAATCTTTATATGGCATACCTATGTCTTGAATGGAAACATTGAAATTCCTTAGATGTTCTTCAACAGTGATTGCATTGCTCCCTGCAAACTTGGGAATCATACCTCTCCAGCTACCATCCATAGGGTAAGGGCATGTATTGAAACCTGCCAAATCAAACTGCCTGATCATCACTGCATCTTGGTGAGGGTGAGGGATAGGTGGATACTGATACTGATGTATAGGATTGTTGAATTATGCATTATGCTGAGGGATGTGATGCTGACCAGGAGGTGGACACACATTTGTGTTCTGTTTGGGAATATGAGGCAGCTGATTTGGCTGCCTATAGTGATTCCCTATCTGATGGTGAGGAGAATTTTGCTAATTGGAGGGCCCTGCACCATGATCACCCTGCTTGTGAGGTGGGACATACTTTGAGCCACCAGCTGTCTGATCAGCAAATTGAGCTTTCTACAATCTAGCTTCTAGCTCCCTTATTCTCTTCTCTTTTTGTTCCAACAGTGCTTTTGCTTCATCAGAAATCGAGAGCTCATGGTTCTGAATTCTGATTCATTCAGCCTCTTGTTTAGCCTCAAACTCAGCTTGTTTCCTGGCTTCAAACTCAGCCTATTTCTGAGAATTGTGAGAAGAAAAAGGATTTCTTTGATCTTCGGGAGTATAAAGTTCTGCACTTGAATCATCCCTCCATGTATCATAGTGATCTGCTTTGTCTCTACCTGTCAGATACATATCTTTGTTTATCTTTTTTCCTTTATCGACATTGTCATCCTTATGAATCCATTTACTGCTATCAGCAGGGGCTCCATTATGATCTCCCCTCTACTGAGACCTTCTTCCATTCATGATGAATAACTACAAAAATTTCTGTCAGAGTCGCCACTCACTTTAATCAGAATGAGAAAATGTTCAATATTTCTTGTTCCCAGTAGAGTCTATTCAAGATTTCTGACTCTATAATTAAGGCCTTGATTCTGATTGTTCCCCAGCAGAGTTGCCAATTTGTTAGCTCTTAAAAATGTAGGTTTTAACCACAAAAGGTTGCCAAGCTTTCATGACGTTTTAGGGTAACAGAACAAGGTTTGAAACAATCAAACCTTCTACTCTTTAGGTGCTTTTCTGAGACCAAGGCGGGTATACCTCTCACGAATATGCATACTTGACTTGCAATCAATCCGCTTTCAACACTTGTTCACAATGGCCATTAGGAGTGAACAAATGAAATTCAATTTGAAAAGCTTGATGACAATATTACTGCTCTAAGTACTAAATACTCAATTAAGTAACATAATGCAGGGACTTTATAATGATGAGTCTTGGACTAGTGCCTTGTTGAACATCTCTGCCGGAGGGTTAAATGGGATCAAGATAAGCAACACTTTACGGAAGACAAAAGTGTCGGCATATGCTTTGTTTACAACTTGTATAAACATGCAACTATGTAACTACTAAGTTCTACTTCAATAATCAAAATGAGTTAAATACCGATTCTTTGATCAATAAGAGGATTTAATCTTTTCTTGAAAGAACCAATTGATTGACCACACAAATACAGCAAATGTGTATCGATAAATCAAACATAAACTTGCTATGTTAATTTAAACAACCAGAAAAATCATTCATGGAGATAACTTAGCAGTATTTTTCATTTTAATTCAACAGATAATTGACACCAGAGAAAATGCAGCAACATCAACTGAATCTCATAAATACCTCCGTTGTGAAAATCATGCAACAACAACCTCTGGTTTGATAATTTTATTCTACTGTATCTATTTTGCAGTGTATCGAAAATCTAATGTCTCATGTTTATTAACAACTACAACATGCTTATTTATACACTAGCATGAGGAAAATATCAAAAGAATAAAATAACGTAACCATTTACCACAGAATCAAATAGAATTCGATGACAATAGTCTCCAAAACATTCAACAATAATGCGGCCACAAGATTTATGAAATATTTTTCACCAGCCAAAGCTGATTGGCGAGACAGCATATCGATCTGCCGAAGGCAATTCCTCGTTACCACCCGTCCCTTTGTGTTGCATTAAGCCATAACTCATCCAGTCGGTAAGGCGTCCGCATAATTGATTATGTTTTTGCGATGCAACTTTTCGCCCATGATTTTTGTCGGCTGAGACCACGGGCAAATCTCTCACCAATGAACCCTTTGCCCTCGTTTACTGCTCGGCGTGAGATTACGATGTGTGGCGAGACCTCTGTGAGCATGCTAAGTCATGCGAAGCCAGCAGCGGTGATTTATGTTTGCCAAGACAACACTATTTTCATACCGACAAAGATCCAGTGATCAAGCATGTCGCTATGACATAAGTTCCCTCTCACCGAAAATCCTATATGTATATCGCTATAGCTTCCATCCCTCGGCGAGACATCTTATAGATATCATTTTGCTTCACTAAAAATTCATCGCATATTCAGGTTGCCGAGATAAAGGAAAACCTACGCCGAAAGAGTCCACCTGTCGCCATAACTTGTAATCCTCGGTGAGACATCACATAGAGCATATTGTTATACTGGCCCGAGCATATTTATCGCAGAGAAAATTCTGGCAGCCACTTAAAATGCGATAGGCAAGACTGTGAACTGGTTAGGACCATATACGCGGCACGCGTCATTAGAATATATCATTGTTGTAGATCGGCCAAGACGAGGAAACATCGTATGACCCTTCAGCGAGGAACAAAACCTGTGCAAGTATGTATCATCCACGATCGGTGAAACAAAACCAAGGTCTCGCCGACAACCACCTGTAAACAAAATCCAGTCACTATGACAAATAATAAGTCTTGTCGATAGGCAACTCAGACTTATGAAAGCCGAAAATGCACAATGGATCAGGGAAACAATGGTGTTCTCATGCCGATATGAACCAGAATGTGGAAAACGCATAGATAGATGATTTAGGGGTCAGATATAAGCCAAAATATGAGCAAAAAAATTATGAAATGAAGGAAACATGCACAAGAAAATACTCATATGGAGACTCAGGGGACATGAAAAATATTCAAAAATCATCTGATTTTAATAGTTTAACATGTTTAATAACATTATTACATAAAGAAATAGAAGGTTTCTAAAATAAACTTAATTTTAATTGGTGTTGTAATGTTTCTTGCATTCATTGATTTTTGTGCCTTCCTAAACATGTGGACCTCATTTTAATGTTGTAAAGTGTATATCATACTTTCACATTAAATTTTTGTGTTCTATCCATATTTTACATTGCATAATCACTAATAGTCTATATCAATCCATGTTATTCATCCCTGGGGCTTAAATTGATCAAACGCAGGCAAAGTTGAATTTTAGACCTTATTTCCTTATTCATGGCACTCCCAGGCTGTCAGGAAATAGATCCTATGGGACCCATTCGCCATGCATGGTGAATCAGTCCCATCTAGGTGGGATCCATTCACCATGTGTGGAGAATGAGTCCCATATAGGAAATTTTTGACCTTTGAGCGAGAAAAAAAGTGAAATTTGAGTTTAATTTTGCTTCATGTCGGCCTATGATGAGGTATTAACGAGTTACTAAGGAACATGCATGTATAAATATGTATTTTTATCCTCATTTCACATCTCTTATCCATCTCTCATCTCTCATCATTCATTTACTCACAAATTTTTCATCTCATGTCAAGCAACTTAGGGTTTTATCATTGCAAGATATAAAGAAAGCTTCTACAAACATTCAAGGGGTTGAATCTTCCTCCATTGTAGCAGAAATTCAAGATCAACATCATGGAAAGGTAATATATTCTATTGGTGCACGTTTCATTCCTTTCTTTCATCATTTTGGTTTAATTACCTAAACGGGGTTTGACCGAGGAAAACCCCCGTGCCCTAACAATCAACATTTCTTCTTTTCTTCTTGTGTGTTTGTTGATTTAGGTCTCTTGGAAGCTTGGAAATCATTGAGGATCAAGTTGAAAAGTCATTCAAGTCATCCCTTCATCATTCAAGTCAAAATATCAATAAAATGTCACTTTCAGACCCGAATCCGACAATTTCAAAAGCAAACACCTGTAGGAAGCAGAAGTGTAGATCTAGTTCCATAGAATCAAATCTTGAATTTGTTGATTCCTATAGATTGAATAATTTTCCACCTATGGTGAATGAGTCCCATCTATCAACTTGAAAAGTGGTTTTGTCAGAATTTAGTTCTCGGACTTGTTTCCTGGATTTTTCATCAAAAGCAGGATTGATTCACCATGCATGGTGAATCAATCCTAGTAGCCATTAACAGTGAGTTCTAGAGAATTCTAGAACCTTCCAACAACAATAATCTACCTCCAGGTGCACTTTGTTCAGTTTCATCAATTTTAGTTTTCATTTGTTTAGGTTTCTAGTTCATATGTGCAAACAACATTGTGTTTTTCAATATCTTTTATTAGATTAGTTTACATTCATTTATTTGCATTTTTAAGCATTGAAAAAAATCTACACACACTTCACATCAATATCCCATCCATCCTTACAATAATCTTGATTGAAACATTATGTATTTTAGTCCATCTTTCCCCTTTTAGGTGAAAAACCCTAAGAGAGCAAGGAAGGATTTGGGCACCAAAATCCTTTGTTTCACTAAAATGGCTACCCCTACTCTTGTTGACATCCCAAAGAAACCCTAACTAAAATACAAGAAGCATCCCTTCAAAGCCATAAAAGTTGACAAAGAAGGGGAATTCTCCAACATACCCATCAATGTCATATATTTAGAAGATGTGCAAAAATACATTCACAAGAAAATAGAAAAGATTGAACATAAAAATTTCTAGGAGATCCACAAGAAAATGATAACACCAAATGGGAGTGGGTATCTTCCACAATATAAGCAAGTAGGGCTAATAATTTGGACGTCTAGAAAGACTACCTGGATTTTTGCAATGACCATGATTGGGGTTGTTGGGCACTTAGTAGATTACATGATGAATTTATCTACTTAGAGAAACCCTACCACAAAACCAAAGAAGCCATTTACACGGTAACTAGGTTAAGCATGAAGGTATCAATTTTGGCCAAAAAGGCCATAAAAAATGAAGATGCGACCAATTCAATTGTAGCAACATTTAATAGAAGAAACATGAATGTAATGGTGATCACCAATCTAATAGTATGATATGCCACCATGGGCATTACTTACAATATATATTATGCAAACTAGCATGATTTTACAAATGACACCACTATCCTTCCTGAACACCAAATGATCATTAACAAGAAATACTTCAACCTCAAAGAAGTCATGAGAGAACATTTGATAGAGAACATCAACAAAATCAAAGAATCCAAGTATAATTTTTATTTTGGAAATATTTTGATATGCTTATTTTTCTATTTCTTGAACGATTTCATAAAATTTAAGGGAAAAGTATGGAAATTACGCCTCCCCATTGTAGAACAAATCAAAAAACATACACAAAAATTCCTAGACAAACAATCGTACACTACAACATATTAGGGATTTTTCAAAAGTTTCCAGGAATAGATGCAGGCCAGAGACTAGCTCCCCTATGAGTCATTACATCATTACATTAATACAATAAAATTTCTCATAGATAAGAATTATAAATACATGGAGTCAATATAGCCTCGAACTTCATGGATTCTTCAACTGCCATACGAAGTTACTATAGGCAACACAAGGGTAGAAAACTAAGAGGGGGGGAGTGAATCAGTTGTCACATAAATTATACTTATTAAACTTATTCTCAAATCTGATAAATAAACATGAAAGCATAAACCATCACCACATCAAAAAAATACATAACACCAAGATGTTTACATGGAAACCCTGTTAGGGAAAAAACCACATAGGAGGTTTTTCCACAAGATTATACTCTATTAAAGGTATTATAAATGGGGAATGCACATGCATTCAGGCACACTGCCTAGAGCTCACTGCTCAAATACAAAAGGTTTACTGCCCAAAAGAAGACTCACTATCTTACAATCAAATTCGGATTACATCCAAAAGATTTTGAACTGATAAAATAACATCTTCTAATACCTTATTACAATTCTGGTTAAGCACATAAACACTTTCATCTATTCACTCTTCTTCACACTTTATTTCTTCCTTCGAAAGATCAGAACAATTTTTTCACATAGCACATTGCACACCATGACTTCAAATGGTATAAAAAATCAATCATATATATCTGCAACGAAGGATAACATCAACTACATGTAGGCCCAACAAAATATGAAATGTGTACAAAATGTCAGCCCAAAACAATAAACAAATTATCAATACGTACCAAAAAATGTTGGCCAAAACATAGTAAGGACCCAAAAAAAATCCTCAAATATGGAACACCTTCAAGAATTATGCCTCGAAGATCCACAACACGCTACAATCACCTTGTCAGCGATGATCATGAAAAACATGAACTCACAGAAGAAAATCACCAATCGCAAGCACAACGATCAATGCAGACCAATAGCATAGATAGAGTATGATCTAGAAACATCCACAAGCATGATGAATCACCATAGAATCATCCACAACAACTCAAATTACTAGAATCACATCATCTTCTTTTAGGAACACCAACTAAAGCAACAAAACAACTGTGAGAACACAAATACTCATAACTCAATCTAATCTTCATGCAAACCTCTAAAAATTGATGTGGATAAACTGGATATACTCATGAACAAACCCTTTAATTTGCAACCTCTTACCATCAATATACTCAGCTAGCCACCATACTAAACTTCATTGCATCACTGACAACCTACAACTTATTTTATTACAATTTTCTCAATATCCTCGACATATACAGTCTTAAAGACCATAATGCCAGTAGTGTTGACATCAATGAAAACCACATATCAGCAATATCCAATAATCTCCCCCTTTATCATTGATGGCAACACATGATGTGAAAAATACCATCAACGATACTTTCTCTTAGCAGTTCCCCCTCCTTAGATTTTGACTCTTTTCTCCTTAACTCTTTCACATTTTTTCACATGACTCTTCTCCCCCTTTGAAATCAATGACAAAGGTACACATTATCTTTCTCCACACAAGCTCTAAACCACATTTCTAAACATGTGACTACTCCCCTTGAGTAGCAGCCACCAAAACATCAATCTGGATCACAAGATATGACTATGAAATGCACAGACTGATGCAGGTCAATGCATCTTAATTCTGATTAGGAGGGGTAACCACCCCTAGCTTCCCTCTGAGATACTCAAAATTATCCTTAAATCCAAGCTTCAACAAATACTTGTCCAATCTAGCATACCATGCTCTTGGGGCTTGCTTAAGTCCATACAATGCTTTCCTCAACTAAAAAACCATATCTCCTTGATTAGTCAATTGAAATCCATCAGGTTGCTCAATATACACTTCTTCTAGTTCACCATTTAGAAATGTTGACTTGACATCCATCTGATAAACCTTGAAGTTTTTGTAAGCAACATAAGCAAGAAATAGTCTCACAGCTTCAATCCTAACAATAGTAGCAAAAGTTTCATCAAAGTCAATTCCTTCCCTCTAAGAATATCTTTTACACACAAGTCTTTCTTTGTTTCTAACAACTTCACCTTGCTCATTCAGTTTGTTTTGAAAGACCCATTTAGTTCCAATTAATTTTTTTCCTTAGGTCTAGGAACAAGAATCCATGTATCATTCTTCTCAATTTGTAGTAGTTGTTATTTCATTTCTTCCACCCAATGTTCATCTTTGCATGCTTCATTGACAATATTAGGCTTAGTCTTTGAGATCAAACAATTTTCTTCTGCAATTCTTCTCCTAGTTTGAGCACCTTTTTTCTTATCACCTATAATATGATCTTTTGAATGATTTAGTCTTACATACCTTGGAGTCTTAGGGCTTTCTTGAACTTCAGGCTCTTGTGATCTCACTTTTTCACTTTCACTAGTTTCTTCCTCTTGATTTTCTAGATTCACTAGAATGAACTGAACTTGATTTAGAGTCTAAATTTTCCTAACTTTATCTGAACTGTCATTCTGATTATCTAAATCATATTCACAAGTTCTGGATAGTCTAACCGTGTCTTCGTCAACCTTGACATTATCACTTTCAATTACTTTCCTCAATCTCTTATTGTAGCACCGGTAGGATTTACTTTTAGTAGAATAACCAAGAAATATTCCTTCATCACTTCTAGCATCAAACTTTCCTATATCTTCATCTCTTTTGATATAGCATTTACTCCCAAATATTTTGAAGTATCTACGAGTAGGCTTATGACCAAACCATAGCTCATAAGGATTCTTACTCGTATCACCTTTGACATGTACCTGGTTGAGAGTGTAAATGATAGTACTTACAAATTCTCTCTAGTAGATATGTGAAACATTTCCTTCTAGCATCATGGTCCTAGAAACTTCTTGAATTGTCCTATTCTTCCTTTCCACAACTCCATTTTTCTAAGGGGTCTGTGGGGAAGATAATTGTCTCTTTATCTCATGCTCTTCAAAAAAGAATTAAACTCACGAGAAGTGAATTCACCACCTCTATCTGATCACATAGATTTAATAATCAGACCTATCTCTGTCTCAACCATAGCCTTAAAAATATTGAATTTCTCTAGAGCTTTAGATTTTTACCTTAAGAAATTAACCCACATCAATCTAGAAAAATCATCAATAATTAACATGAAATACCCATATCCTTGTAGACTTTTGAATCTAGAAGGACCACACAAGTTAGTATGCACAATCTCCAACACTTCATTTAAACAATGTTGTTTGCTTTGGAATGAAACTCTAGTTTTCTTCCCTAACTGACATTCCTTGCATATAACATTAGTAGGTTTTATCAACTTAGGAATATCTCTCACTACCTGAGTAGAACTTATCTTGATAATATTGTCAAAGTTTACATGACACAATCTCCTATGTCATGACCAACTTTCATCAACTTGAGAAATCAGACAACTTTTACCAGTAGCACTTAGGTGAAAGATATTACCTTTTGTTTTTGTACCAGATGCAATTACATTTTTGGAACTCCCCAATATTCTACACTTTCCATCCTTGAATTGAAGATTGTATCCCTTTCCAACCATCTGTCCAACACTTAAGAGATTATGCTTCAATCCTTCCACATATAGAACATACTTAGTATTATGCTTACCATGAAGAGAAATGAATCCTCTTCCATCGATTACACTATATTTTTTATCACCAAATCTTACCACACCACCATCATACTTTTTCAAGCTCACAGATTTACATTTGTCACCTATCATGTGATGACAACATCCACTATCAATCACCCATTCATATTTTTCAACTCTGGTAACTAGAGCTTTCTCCACATTTATGCAACTAGCAGATTCACTAGGTATTGGATCATTTTCCTTAATAGCAATAAATACCCATTCATCTTCACTTAAATTCTCTTTATCAGATTCATCATCTGTCACACCTTCATCAACAACATAATAACACTTTCTTTGGAATCTAGGCTTGTTATGTCTTGGCTTAGGAACTCTTTCCAGACACCTTGAGGAAAAATGACCTATCTTATTGCAAGAAAAATATTTAAGAGGAAATTTCCCTTCATACTTACCTTCTCCTCTGGCTACCCTCTTGACAATAAATGCTTCAAGATCATCTATTTTTCTCTCTTCTTCTTCAATCTCTCTCATTTCCTACTCATACTTGGACATTTTTCTAGAAGAAATTTCTCTCAGATCATATCTCTACTTATCCTTTCCTGAGATAGTAGCTTTTAATGTAGATTCTATCTTAGGAAGAGATTCACCAAACTCACTTAACTCAAAAGTAGCAAGCTTACCAATCAACATGTCTCTAGTTACATTTGTTAGAGTTTGGATCTCCTCAATAGCAACAACTTTGTGTTTGTATGCAACAGGCAAGGATCTGAGCACTTTAGAAAAAATATCTGATTCTTCCAATGTTCCACCAACACATTTGATACTACACACAAGTTCATTCACTCTTTGCATAAAAGAAGTGATGTTATCAACTTCACCCATCCTCAATGTTTCATATTTCCTTTTCAGGATTTGTAGCTTAGCAATATTCATATGGGTTATCACCTTCATACAAAGTTTCCAAATTTTTCCAGATCTCATAAGTAGTCTTCAAATACATTACATTTGTCATCTCAGAATCAATCAAAGCACTCAACAATGCTTCCTTAGCCCTGATATTGTACTCGACCTCCTTAATCTCACCTGCAGTAGAAGGAACATTCTGTGGGATGATATACCTATTATTTTTAATTGTCCAGTAAGGTTCACAAATCCATCTCAGATGACACTCCATTCGAGTCTTCCACACAAAATAATTAGTTTCATCAAATATCAGACTATCCTTCTTATATGTCACCATCCCAGATCACCTCAAGTGGTCAAGATTCTTCAGAGGAACCTGCTCTGATACCAATTGTTGGCAACACAAGGGAAGACAACTGAGAGAGGGGGTGAATCAATTGTCACATAAATTATACTTATTAAACTTATTCTCAGATCTGATAAATAAACATGAAAGCATAAATGATCACCATATCAAACAAACACATAACACCAATATTTTTTATGTGGAAATTTTGTTAGGGGAAAAACCACGTTGGAGGTTAGTCCACAGTATTATACTCTGTTAAAAGTATTATAAATGGGGAATGCACATGCATTCAGGCACACTTCCTAGAGCTTACTGGTCAAATACAAAAGGATTACTACTCAAAAGAAGACTCACTGTCTTATAGTCACATTCGGATTACATCCAGAAGACTTCAAACTAAGAAAATAACATCTTCTAATGCCTAATTACAGTTCCAGTTAAGAACATAAACACTTGCATCTACTCACTCTTCTTCACACTTTATTTCTGCCTTCAAAAGATTAGAACACTATTCACACATAGCACATCACACACCATGCCTTCAAATGGTATAAATAATTGATCATACATATCTGCAACTAAGAATAACCTCAACTACATGTAGGCCCAACAAAATATGAAATGTGTACAAACTGTCGACCCAAAAAATTAAACAAGATCAATGTGGACCAAAATGTCAGCCAAAACATAGTAAGGACCCAAAAAAATCCTCAAATATGAAACACCTTCAAAAATTATTCCTCGAAGATCCGCAATAGGCTACAATCACCCATCTACCATGATCATGAAAAACATGAACTCACAGAAGAAAATCACCAATCACAAGCACAATGATCAATGTAGACCAGCAACATAGATAGAGTATGATCTAGAAACATCCACAAGCATCATGAATCACCATAGAAGCATTCACAACAACTCAAATCACTAGAATCACATCATCTTCTTTCAGGAACACCAACTAAAGCAACATAACAACTATCATAGCACATATACTCATAACTCAATCAAATCTTCATGTGAACCTCTGAAACTTCATGTGGATAAACTAGATATACTCATCAACAAACCCTTTAATCCACAACCTCTTATCATCAATATACTGAGCTTGCCACCATATTGAACTTCACTGCATCACTGACAACCTACAACTTGTTTTAGTACAATTTTCTCAATATCCTCAACATATACAGTCCTAAAGACATTAATGACAACCACATATAAACAATATCCAACAGTTACCACAAATGAAATAAATGCATATGCAACTACCCTACTGACTAAAACAAAGGAACATAATGTGAAAAGGTTTAGAACATACAAGGAAGTAATGGAAAACATATATAAGAAGGGTGCAAAACAAACATTAGAGAAGAATAAGGAAAACTCCATGAATAATGGAGTATTCTAACGAAGGAATTCATACAGAAAGACACATCACCCTTCACATTAGAGCTAGATACTAGAAGATCATACTGAAGCCATTTTGAGGGACCCACTTCCTCTACACCAACCATATTCACCCCAATGAACCCACCACAAACCACTCCACCAAAAATGACCAAGTATGCACAACCTAAGAAAATGGCCAATATGTAGAGAGAAGAAGATACTAAGGTAGAAGAGATACAACAACCTTTGAGAAGAAGGATATGAAGACAATAAGCTAAAATAACCTGAAGCTAGGTTTTGAACATAAAGGATGGGTTTGTAACTCTAGATAAGATTTAGATTTACAAGATTGGTTCAATCAAGAACAATTATTAAGTGTAGAATTCAAGGGATTTCACCAACAAAGGGGTCACATTTTTAAGGATAAAGTAGTCAATATTCATAATCTCAATTGGATGATATTCATTCTTTAGTCTTAAAGATATGTACTTATTGGTAAATATATTTCTTCTATTCTATCTAAATAACTTTGGGGGTTAGAATCCCTCTAGAAGATGGTGAGACTACCTTATTGAAAATATAAATATGAGGCATAACACTCTTAACATGCATCTTAATAAACTAAAAACACATAAAATATTTCTTAAATTAATTAGGTTAGTTATTTTATCAATAAAATATTATAATTTTTTATTTTTCTTAAAAAAACTCATAAAATTTCTAAAAAAAAGAGGGCCCTTATTTTTCTAAAAGGAAAATGGGTGTGTTGTGAAGATACAAAAAAACCCTTTAGTTGAGCCTTCTACTAATTTGATCACTTTAGCCTCTTGAATCTTTCCTTTCTTGATTGGGAAGTCATCAAAATCATTGCCTTTATCTAATTTGATGTCTCTCTTACTATTATTTTCCTTTCTATAGATGTCTATGCATTTTTAATTTAATGATACAACCCATTGATTCAACCATGTTTGGATAGAATCCAAAATATTCCTAGTTAGCTCATCAATTAGAGATACTTCTACCTTAGAAGAATTAGGGTCCTAGATAGGGTTATTAAATTTTTTATTTATTTCATATCTATAATGCAACACCTTTTCATTATCTTCCTTTATCCATGATGGTATTGTGTGAGTTCCCATAGTTCTCATTTGATTTAGTTTCAACCTTCAGTGACATGTATTTCTCACTTCATGATCATTTGCACAATCTACCCAATAATCCTTAAAATAAGGTTCCTTATTTTTCTCCTTTGAGACCCATTTCTCTAATATTATGAAAGTATCATATTTAGTTCTAACAAAATTTGATAATTGAGTGACGTTTTGTCTTAGTCTTTCCTAAAGGTCTTAGATTTAGGGATTTTCTTACTTATATATAAAATATATTTTTAGTGCAATCTTTATGAATGGTTGGATTTTAGATAGGCTTGATCTTTTCAAATACATGTAGCAAAATTTTCCTCTAACCCCTTTCATTTATTTCTTAGTTGTGTAAATTTTTAGCTATCTTCTTGCCAATAAGACTTTAAAAAGTCTTGTGAAAGGGATTTATATCCCTTACAAATCTCAATATATTATCAATGAGAACTTTTCTAATGATAATGGAGAATCAATCCCATTTTAGAAAATCCATGGCTTATCTTGGTACCTTTTGCGAGGAAATTAGGTTTATTTTTATTAGAATAAGACACAATTATATAGATAATTCAATTTTATACAACTTGAGTGAATGAAATATTTTATATAGAAATTGACCGATAAAGGGAAAATGGTTAGATTTCTTGGGACCCCATTTCCTTTAAATTTTTCACCTTGTATTTTGTGAAATTATGACATACATAGAGTTGAATTAAGTAGATATTATTTTGTATCTCCAAGCCTCTCTCTTTGGTAGACAAATTGTTGATTTGCACCAAAGTGTTGAAGATATGGTCAATTCCTTTGATAATATTTTCAAGCACTTATATGACTTCCTCTAAGCAATTGGAAAGGAAAATTCAAGGTTCCATATATTGGTACATTTTTTTTTCTAACATTAAGGATTTAGTCCCTTCTCAAGAGTAGAACTGATGGCCTACTTTTTTTATTTATTTTTTTCAAACATATTTTTCCTTCCATCCTTCATTTTCAAGAACGTGTTCCTAATTTTATGCTTCACATGATGGGGATTAAACCTCCTCTATCTTAGTGGAAGAATTGGTGGTAGATTTTTGACATCACATTAGGAATTACACGCTAGAATTTCTTTAAAAGATACGTAGCACTTTTTCAATCATCCTTTGCAAGCTCAATAATTATAGATGATTGAATTACTTTCATAGATTTCAAATAAACATAATTATTAAACCTATGTATCATATGATATTTTTTATATTAATTTCTTATTTAATGAAAAATTATGTCTTTTATCTCACATTAAAAATTTGAAGACTAAATTACATCTTAGAATTAAACATAGTAATATTGCCTCTTTCTATAAAAAAAGAAGAGCTATCATTTTTTATTGCACTAAGAGTTTTATTACATAGTAATATTCATGCCATGATTATTTTGGTACCATAGAGCAATAGAAACTCTAAGATACATACATATTTTCAATTCACCTAAGATTTATTAAAAGGGATGAAGCCTATATCCATAATTCTTCCTAAAACATTAGGAGCTAAGCCCAAGATTAGTTTTTTAATGGAACAACCACAATAATAAATAATAAATTTCTATAGAAAATGTATAAGAAAATATTACAAAACCTACTTATTATTTAGAAAGATTTATATCAGTGTTTTAATTTAGAACAAGTCCTATAGGAAAATATTTGTTTCCTTCCTTAATGGTTACTTATCTTCAATAAATAAAAATAAAGAAAATGGTAAAATTATTCAATAAAACCCTCATTCATATAAAATAATTAGAAGAAACTATCATGGTAGAATGCACACATAATATACTAAAAATTTCGGATTTCCTCAAATAAGTGTCGTATATAGTATAAAAATTACATTCCCTTGTTTTCTAACCTTTTACAACTAATAAATAGCTCACTTTATAGGAAAACATGAAGTGATAGTTCCCCATGTTGGGTGAAAATTGTACATGAATAAATTTTGAGAAATTGATAACCTTCTACACAAATAGTTATTAAGGAAAATATTGTGAGATCTATCATAATGGAGGTCTTGAATACCATGCCATATTATTATTTTTTAATTCATTTTCATTCACCATATGTGAATCTACACCTTCATGATGAATCTATTCCTTTTAGGTTGAAAATATTAGGTTGGGTAGTTGCAGGACTTTAATAGATGATTACTTGTTATGGGGATGTTAAAAAACTTTTAGAATTATTAATTGAATATAATTATGGAGCTTTAAAGAGTATTGGAATAGATGCAGACTCTCAATCTTGATTTTATGATGACCATTGATCTTACTGAGTGAACAATATTGATGGCTATCACACATCACCATAAAAATGCCTATTAGTAATCAATTTGATACCACAATTACTATACTTTGGCCAATATGAGTGTTGTATTTTTTGGGGTAACATGTAGCCACTAATATTATATTATTTCACCACACACACTAATAGTTTGACCACTATATGTACTAACATTTTAAATTTTTATCTGACACTCAAATACACGATTTAAAGATTTTCAATGATGCAATAATAAATTTCAATTTTTTTCCATCATATTAGATTCTACATAACATGGAAACCACATAATAATTTTACTTAGAAAGGATAAAGCCATCAGGGTATGTGCAGGATCATGATGGGCCAAAAAGTAGCAATATGATGGGTATGTGGCCGACGACTTTTTTTTTACCCAAAATTGATGAAACGAAAAGGGTTTTTAAAGAAGATTCTCAGATTTCCACCAATATAAATTATTCTTTACATTTAATTTAATAAGTAATTATTATTCATTTTCTATTCAAATTACGACCAAAGTCCTAATTGATAGGTTGATTGAAAAATCTATAGCTTTCAAACGGTATCATATTTTTGAATCCAAAACATATGTCACATTCTATGCTTTGCATACTATAGGATTAAAAAAATAAAAAATAATTTAATGAATTTTTGACCAAGTTATGGTGGTCAAACATACGAGTTTTTATATTTTTTAAAATTTGTAATAAAAAAATCATAATTAATTATTTACTTGGAAGAAAATTACTAAAAAATATGCATCACATCAGGAGATGAGTCCTTTACTTATATGTAAAATATTATAAAAAAATTTATCATTTTATTATGGTTAGGGTGGTCAAATGACACCTACTTCTTATTTTTTCCCTGAAATTTAAGTACTATTGCATTGAAATTTCAAATTTTCACCAAATAGATTTTTTTTTATAAACAAACCTAGTAGTTTAGAAAATACATTCAATTTGCTACAGATTCTATTCTTACATATTTTTGAAATAATATAGGTAACTTATTCAAATTTTTATGTCAAGTTTCCTAACCCTGATTTTTCTAAATTTTTTGCCATTTAAGGGCCTGTTTTTTCCATGATGATCCTGCACATACTCATCATGTATTGTAAGAGTGGAAGTGGGATCAAATACTCTAAACTATTATCTAAAGAAGTTTTTTTATGCAATCAAATATTTTTAATTATCCAAATCTAATTTAAGAGTTCAATACTTACTGTTCAAAGTGAGCACATTAGTATTTACAAGTCAATCATAAACTGTTAAAACTCTACATACTATTGTAGGAACTATCATAGAAAATCATATAACCAAGGACACATGTCATGATATTTATAACTCATTTATTTAATAAAAAAATAATTGGAAAGTGTGACATGAAAGGGCCAATTGATGCAATAGTAATGTTCCACATGTCTTCCACTGCACATAATACTTTCTAACTACAAACCAAGGAAGAAAAATCCATCACATATTATATGAGTTGAAGGATTTACTATTATCATAAGAAATCAAGATTGTTAAGATGACCTACAATCATGTTATGCAAGCTTTAACAAGAGGAGAAAATAATAATCTAGATATGTTCTCAATAAGTAGACACATATGATAATCTATGAGGTGTTGGTATAAATCATGCACATGAGAGTGAGAAATATTATTCAATACTACCTCATAATCAAAGGCTAAATTTATGCTATGAAAATTTATATTGGGTGAATTATATTTTTGATGAATAGAGGAAAGAGGGGGAGAGTTGTTATAGTTAGGTCATAACAAAAAATTATAAAACAAAGGCTTGATCTAATTGGAGCAGTAGAAGTGTGAGCAATAAATTTTGATGTTTTGATAGCTTATATGCATAAATTTATTAGTGAAAAGAGAATAGGTTTTGAAGCTCATGAAAGGTCTCACAAGACATAATCTATAATGATGAATAAGAAGTTTTAACTTATTTTTGAATTCTTTTGAAGTGTGTTTAACGAGGTTTTTAAAAGTAAGAGAAAGTCAATTCACTAAAATAGAGTTTATGAAGTTCAATCTGACAAATCAATTTTACTAACATGTAGTTTATAAAATTCAATCTGAAAATGAAAATACTAGTTCCCTTTATCAAATGATTTTATTAGATACCATATTCTAACCAACTAGTTCTCTTAGGATAGAAACTAATCTACTATTAGTCTAATAAAAAGAGAGAAACCTACACACCAAATTTGGAAGCCTTTTTGAAGTATGCCAACACATCTTGCTATAGTCCATACAATAGGAACAACCAAGATCCGCTTCTCTATTCATGAAACATGCCTAACCTATGCAAAAATAAAACAAGAACAACCAAGTAGTAATAAAAAATAAAGTAATAATATTTAAGATTTTTATTCAAAATTAAATAATAAAATGATGGCATGGTGAAGATATTGGTAAACCTTTGGGTAGTTAAATACCTTCATGAAGAAAAAAATGTGTTTTTAAGAAATGAAAAATGGTTATTGTTTTATAGGAGTTTGTCAAGAATGATAAAATCCCTATTTCAGTATTTTTCAGCTCCACAACAACCAAATTATAAAGAGAAGGATTTTTTTGTTCTCCTATTTTATGTGATTCTAAGAAATAAGATAAAAAAATAATGCTATGAATTCTAGACCTAAGATTTACATAGGCTAATAAAAGTAATGTGTGTAAAATAGATTGAAGGTTATGTGAAATCTCATAAATTCTTACAAGAAAAAAAGATTCTATATTAAGAAAATGACATTTAAACAGAGAGGAAGAAAACACTATCTCCTCAATAGAAGAGATGACTATTAAATACACCTCTTAGGCCTTACACTTTGTTTAAACAATTCACCACAATAACCAACTTAGCTAACAAAGAATATTTTATGTAAATTTGAAGTGTTAATACCAAAATATATTTATTCCTTATGGTTACGACAAATCAACATCAAACTTATATGCTTACACTGAAAAGTACTAATCTCCTACAACTAGGATCATTCCTAGGTCCAGACCTAAACCTCAAAGGTTCATAGTAACTCTGCCTACATATCCCCTCATGGAAATTAGAGGATTCTAGTTCACCCACCAATGTTAGAGGGAGACCATTCTCTCCTCTTGCGTGAGATCTCTAACTTCACATTTAAACTAGTACTATTCATCATAATTTATCAACTTATTCAAACTATAATTAAATGATAATAATTTTCTATCAAGTGTCTATTCCATACCAAACATATTACTAATCCTTGGACATACATGAATACAAAAGGGTCATATCATACCATTATTCTAATATCACATACATAATGATTGTCTCAAACATAAATCATATATATATACAAGGTGGCTATCTCATACACATAACAAATACAATCATGACTAGCTCATATGTACATCACAAGTATAACATTGGCTAGCTCATATGCATATTAAAAGTACAATATTGATTGGCTCATACACATATCACAAGTACATCAATAGCTAGCTCATATGTACATCAAAAGTGTTGCAGTTTGGTTGTCATAGATGTCAAAAGTTCTATAGAGTGTGGTGCAATCTAGTTGTTTGGTTGCCAAAGTCTCTAAGAAATGTGTGTAAAATAGATTGAAGGAGATGTGAAATCCCATAAATTCTTACAATAAAAAAAGATTCTATATTAAGAAAATGGCATTTAAATAGAGAGGAAGAGATAAATATCATCTCAATAGAAGATATGAATGTTAAGCTCATAAAAGTAATGCATGTAAAATTGATTGAAGGAGATGTTAAATCCCATACTTACAAAAAAAGAGATTCTATATTAATAAAATAATATTTAAACATAGAGGAAGAGAACACTATCACCTCAATAGAAGAGATGAATGTTAAATACACCCCTTGAGTGTTACAATTTTTTTAAACAATTCACCACAATAATCAGCTTTGCTGAGAAAGTATCTTTTATCTAAATTTGAAGTATTAATTTCAAAAGATCTTTATTCCTTATGGTTACAACAAATCAACATCAGACTTATATGCTTACACTAAAAAGTGCTAAGCTCCTACAACTAGGATCATTCCTAGGTCTAGACCTCAACCTCAAAGGTTCATAGTAACCCTTCCTACATATCCCCTCATGGAAATCAAAGGATTCTAGTTCACCAACCAATGTTAGAAGGAGTTCATTCTCTCCTCTTCCATGAAATCTCTAACTTCACATTTAAACTAATACTATTCATCATAAGTTATCAACTTAGTTGAACTATAATTAAATGATAATAATTTTCTATCAAGTGTTTGTTCCATACCAAACATTACTAATCCTTTGAAATAAATTAATACACAAGGGTCATATCATACCATTATTCTAAGATCACATACACAATGACTATCTCAAACATACATCATATATATACAAGGTGGCTATCTCATACACATATTAACAAATACAATCATGACTAGCTCATATGTACATCAAAAGTATAACATTCGCTAGCTCATATTCATATCAAAAGTACAATAGTGATTGGCTCATACACATATCACAAGTACATCAATAAATAGCTCACATGCACATCAAAAGTGTTGTAGTTTGTTGTCATTGATGTCAAAAGTTCTATGGAGTGTGTTGAGGTCTTGTTCTTTGGTTGCCAAAGTCTAAGAAATGTTCCACATTTCTCCATTGATGATGTTTTTATATTGTGTTTTGGAAAAATAGCTTCATAATGTGTTAGGGCATGTGTGATCCAAGTTTTAGTTCATTTAGGTTACCGAAAGGGTAGTTTTGAGTGCAACAATTTGAAGTCTATGGTGATTTTGTGAGGATGCTCATAGAGGTGCAAAGGTTGGTTCTACATATCTCTACATTTCAAGATATGGTTGTGTGGATAAGATGATAAATTTGTTTGGAGATGTGAAGGTGTTATATCCAAAGTTTCATGTCAATACTCCTTGAGCAGAGAAATTTTAATGTGACAGAGTATTGGACTGTGGTTTTTGGTGATTTGTTTAATTGTCTATTGGCTTGTGTCAAATGGTTAATACATGAAGTTGCAAAAGGAATGTATGTGAGTGTTCTTGAATATCTTGTGGTGTTTGTTGTTACTCAGCAAGGTGTTTTCTAGCTTCCCCAAAAAAAGTTGTGGTCTAGAATAGATGTTTTGTTGGGTTATGCTTTTTCCTAGGAATTGCTACACATCATTCTGTGAGAAATTAATTTAAAGTATCTAGAGAAGAAAATAAAATGAAAAAAAAAACTAGACATGAGAGCCAAAAAAATAGAAAATCTTCATTCTGCATCATTGTTTGCATTTTGTAGGAAAAATACAAAAAAATTGCATATTGGGACTCATTCACCATCCAGGGTGAATCAGTCCCTCTGCACTTGTTAAACAACATTTTTATCACTTTTCTAGCATTTGTATGCATTTTTGTTTTATGTAGTTAGATCTCTGTTACAGTTAACAACATTTCTATTATTTGCAACTCTTAGATTAGTTTGCATATACACTCACTCCTCCTTAGTGGTACTTGCATGAGTTTTTGGTGCCCTGTTGATAATACTTTGGTGAGAAGAAGTTTAGACTCATGGCTTCCCATGATAGTAGTTTCGTTGTGGACCTTGGGATATCAAGAGCTCCTACTCCTAGTATGGAAAATGGTGCATTAGGCATTGATCATACCACTTCTATCCCTTCACCTTTCCATCTAATGAATGTTGACAACCAAAACAACTCTCTTTCTCAAGACAAGGTCATTAGTATTCATGAAGAATTTTCACATTTACAACAAGACTCGTCCCTTGAATTTTTTTCCCAAACTGCCATACCCGTCATTGACAATCTTCATCATTTGATTTAAAGTGATGATGGCTTGCAAGTGATGAAGAGAATTGCCAAGATTTACAATAAACATGCCTCTTCTAATACCCAATCTGAAACTATTCCTGTAAGCCAAGGAGGACCTCAAGTTCCTCCCCCTTCAACCATATCTTCCATCCCAACTTATACCAATCCGCAAGTCCATACAACTATGCATTAGGCTACTTCTTTCTTGATTTCCACTAGCATTCCTACTTCTCTTGTGGCATCACAAGTCCCTTCCACCACCTTCACACCTCATAGTATTCATTTCACTTCACCTAAAATCACTTACACTCCATCACCATTTTCCCTTCCACCTCAACCCACATACCCCAATCCCCTTCTTACACAACTCCTTACCACTATTTCATCTATGCAACATCAACTTTCCACCATTAGCCAAGGTCAATCCGCTCTAGTTACATATCATTTCCATAGTAGCCCCTTGTCCTTAGAAATTTTACGTACCCTGATGCCACAAGGGATAAAAATACCTCAGTTTGAGAAATATGGAGGAAAAGGAGACCTTGTCAACCATGTTAATGCCTATACAACTTTGTGTAGTGACTTCATCCTTGATGATCAAATTATAGCCAAACTTTTTCCAAGGACCTTGAAAGAAACTACCTTAGAATGGTTTTCCAACTTGCCTAATCATTCCATCCGTTCATTCAATGAATTGGTGGATGCTTTCATTAGTCACTCTCAAGTTCACATGACACCTAAAAAGATAATCGCTAACCTTATGCGATGTAGATTAAACACATATGAAAAAGTAACAGATTTTATCTCACGATACTAATCTGCGTATGCTGAAATTGATGTCAAGATTCCTGATGCCCATCTGCAAAAGATGTTGATTGAAAATTTGCACACACACCTTCAGGATAAATTAACAATGATGAAATTCCCTTCATTTATGAATTTATGCACAACATTGTGTGAATACCATAATTCAATTTCAAGTCATGATTCAAAATCCACTTCTAACCAAGTAGACAAACCTGAACACAACAATCAACACCAAAATAACCAACAAAACTTCTGTAAACCAAATAGAGGATTTTTCTAGTTTAATTCGCCTCCTCAACCTCAACCGCAACCAACCCAATCCGTTTCAAATCAAGTGGCAGTTGTTCAAGCAGTAGTTCCTTATACCTATGGGGACCCAAAGAGATAGTTTAATCCCCTATTTGATACCCTTCATAATATAATGAACCACTTAATTCAACAATGCCTGCTCACTTTGTCACTCATTCGACCGCTTGATCCAAACTAACCTTTACCACCCATGTTCAAACCTAATTCTTGGTGTCATTTTCATCGCTAGAATGGACATGACATTGAACATTGCAAGAATCTCAAAAATTTAGTTCAAGACCTCATTGATTCAGGCCATCTATCCATTATGGGTGTTAATGATCAAGGAAATAAGTCCGTTGCACCCTAACCAGAATTTGCAGATTTTCACTAATCCCATGCCTAAACATACTACCTCATTTGTCAAGGCTAGTCAACCTTCAACCACTGATGTAATGATTGCTGATACAAACAATGAACAACATGATGCACCTCCCCCTATTACTATAGAAAGTCTTATGGATGCGCTAGTAGCTATGATATATGTTATCCCTCGTAAGGGACAAACTACTAAATCACTTGATATCACTTTTTCTTCTAAAGACATACTAAAAAAACTTCCTGATGGTCCTCTTTACATAGCTAGAAGAATCTATAATAAGCCCACTTATGGGATATTAATAGATCCCGCTTGTGGTGAGAATGTGATCACAGAGGAGTTTCTAGTATTACATGAGCTATATCAAGATGAATATAATAAACCAACTGCGTGGATTAAGCCACATACTAGTTTTGCATGCCTTACGATCGGATCGATCATGCTACCCTTACAGATAGGACCTAAAACTTTAGAGGTAACATTTTCAATTATTCCACAATCTGACCAATTTTGTTTAGGGCTAAGCCACCCTTGGCTTTGCTCAATGAAAGTGGTCTCATCATTTGTTCACAAGTGTTTGAATTTTCCACATGGCAATGATATAGTCACCATCCATCATAGTGGATTTAATCCTTTATCTTCCAAAGGTAATTTTTCATTAGAAGTATTTTTTCCTACACCTATGGAACCTATCACACCTCGAAAGGACTTCTTTTTCATAACCTATCAAAAGTTTAAAGCCAAAAAGATAGTTGAATTGTCTATTTGTAACTCATCTCCATCCAAGTCCACACCTCCTATTATAAACGAAACCATGCTTCAAACTGAGTCTGACATTGGGAAAACCATACAACCTCCTAAAAAACCACCCCTTGATACTTCCCCGCCATCATTCAAATGACCAAGGGAAACTAAAACCACTCCTATCATGCCTCCTTTCCTTAAACAAGTGTCTAAAGCCAAAGATAAAGTGGTTGATCCATCCTCTTCATTTTATTCTGTTCTTCCCTCTTCAGAAGTGGAAGAACGCATGATGCCTCAATCTACTCTTATACCTCAACAACTCCAAAAAATAATTAAACAAAACCACAATGCCAGGGAACGAAGGTGTCGTCATCGACTCCTTGCTCATCAATCTCACATAGAAGAAGATAAAGAAAATCAACCTTTACCTTTGACTGAAGTAATAGATGACCACCCTCCTTCTCCTAACCTGCCACTCGACAATCCAATGCAACCTCTGCTTTTAATCCATCCATCCTTCGAGATCGCCCTTCATCCTCTAGTTGTCATTAATCTTGATGATGATGATGATGATGTGACGATGGAAAAAATAGATGAAGAATTCCATAACGATTTAAATTGTTTATTTTCATCTACAATGAGCTTAAATGATGCATCCTCTTCCCCAAGTGAAGAACCTGGTAAACTTCTAGTTCGACACTTACAATTCTTTCTTTGGATAGTCAACCACCCTCGCATTACACTGAACATGATTGGGAGGTGGATGACCTATTAGATGGTTGACTTGAATTTTCCTAACTAGCTCTTTTTTTTTTTTTTCATGTGCATATTCTGTTCCCCCGTATTGTGTGTTTGATATTCCCTCTCCTTGTACACTTCTTCTATTCGTATCTATCTTCCTCTATATGTCATACATATGATTTGGCATAGGGCTTTCTAAGTTGGCTCTCATGTCTTGTTTTATTTTTTCATTTTCTTTTCTTCTCTACTCAAAGTAATTTCTCACATAACGATGTGTAGCAATTGCTTTAAAGTGGGGGGCATACATTACCATTAATTCATTTGCATTCTTGGTTCCTAGTGTAGCTTTGTCCTTTATGTGATGTGTTCGTCACTTTGTGGATGACATTGGGTGTGATGTCCTTTATAAGAGTGATGTTTCTAAGCATATTACATTCCTCTTGGTGGCCTGATACGATGCACTACATCCCCTAAGCTATGAATATAATATTCTTTGATTGGTCCTCTCTTGGAGACATTAGACATAATGTTCGCTAAGTGATTGACCTTGCATGAACCGAACAAGACTCCTTCAAACATTTTACACTTTTACACTTTACATTTTTTCACTTTACATTTTTACATTTTTGCCACCTTACATAATAGAACTTGCAAGACTGTGGTACCTTTGTCTTTATGTTCATGAGCATTTTTCTTTGTGGCGCCTTGTTAAAGTTATTAGTAGGTATAACTTTGGCATGGTTGAGTGGGAAGCCCACCTAGCCGCATGAATTTTCCCCATAGCCAATCTTTTGTTTGTTTGTGAGTGCATACCAACTAGCGTATGTATCTTACCTTTTGGGATTTCTCACCTTGTGGAAAACTAGTTCTATGGCCCCAGAGTGAGTACATGTGGGCCTTCTCACCCGATGGACTGTCATGTGTTTTGTTGCTCCATACTGAGTACAAATTCTATTTTTCAAACAATCAACTTAGATCTAATCCACAACTAGTTGGATTGATGATTGAAGCTTCATTCGATTCATTTCAACACTTGTGTATTCCTTTGTTCTTATGTCTAGTTTACATGGGATCTTCATCCTGGGGGCTCGATCATCCCTCTTGATTGTTTTATTCCATCTTTCTAATGTAAGTGCATTTGAACCCTCCTCTCGATGTTCATGGCTAATTTGGTGTGATTTTGAAGCAAGTTCATCTTCTCACTAAAGTGGGGGATAAATGTGTTGTAGAGAAATGGCCCCTTGTCATTTTCATGGCCTTTTATGTCTTGTTTCATGGTGTTGGAACTATGTTGCTTTGATTTTATGTTGTAACATGGCTTGAACATGCTTATTTAGGTACTAAAACTCAAAGAACGATGTCTTGTGAAGTTTTGTAAGACATTTCTACATTCTTCTAGAATCTATTAATTATAATTCACCTAAAAATAACATTTTTATTCATCAACAAGTTCTATTTTGAAGTGTTGTAAAGTCTTGTAACAAGCTTTCACACTTTTCTAGGAACATCTTCACTATTTATCCTTTTCTCATCCTTTATTTGGCCCCTTTATGCCCTCATATGGTTAATTAAGTGTATTTTTTAGTATTATCCCAACAAAAAACATTAAATACAACATATTTCCCAACACTTGTTTTTAGGTCCTAGGTGGGTCCCATTTGCCATGGGTGGCGAATGAGTCCCCCTTGGCCCCAAATTCAAAATATTTTAAATTTCCTCTCAGGATTTTATTCAATATTACTTGATGTCAGCCTATGACGAGGTATGAATGGGTAACTAAGGCACACGTGTGTATAAATATGTGATTTTCACCTTATCTTCCACTCTCATTCATTCAAGCATTTCATCTCATATTTGAAGCATTCAAGCATTCTACAACATCAATTCAAGCACTATTCAAGCACTTTGAAGGAGCCATTGACATTACTTTAGACTTGCATCATCAAGGGTTTGGTAAGTTAATAGAAAATGCATGTTGTTAGTTTATCATTCCTTTGCATTTCATTATCTTATTGAAGGTTTGATTACCAAAAAAGGGGTTTGACCAAGGCAAACCCCTATTCACTAACCTTAAGCCATTTTTCCCTATTGCATGCTTGTTTGTAGACCTAGGTATACATATTTGACAAGATTTTTGGTGTTGAACATTTGTTTACAATTCAACTTAAGTCTATTTCAAGCTTGGAAAAGGTTTTCTGTCTATTTTCTACAGAATTGACTTCGACAACTTGACAAGCAGACTTTTCCAGATTTGGTGTTGCAGAGTTGTCTCCTAATTTTTCATAAATTTGGGAGTGGACTAATTCGCCACCTATGGCGAATGAGTCCCACCTTAGGACCAAAAATCTGAATTTTTTCAAATTTTGGATCCCGACAAACATAAACTTGCTCTCAACAATTTTTCACTAGGAGGAGGACTAATTCGCCACCTTGGGCGAATGAGTCCCACTGTGAAAAATTAGTAATTTCAACTAGCATCTAAAACACTCCAGATTCATCACACTTCATCCAAGTGCACTCAGATTCATCCCTTTCCTTTCTGTTTTGCATAAATTCTTCATTTACTTAGTTGTTTGCATATCACAATGGGTTTCAAACATAGCTTTAATTGCACTTTTGCATTCATTTTCATTCATTTAGATCAGTCAATTGTATTTATTTAACTTCATTTGGGCTAGACAACATCACACATAATATTATTTGAATGAACTAGTTAGCATATTTGGCCCTACCTTCTCTCCTTTTAGGTGAAAAACCCTAGAAGAATTAGAGAAGTCCTAGAGAGCCAAAAATCTACAATTCAATGAGTAAGGCATGTTGATGATGTGCACCACAAGTTCAAGTGTGAGCAGAGCTTAAGTAGTGTTTGAAGGTGTTTTATGGTTCATGTCGACTCATTTGGGAGAAGTGAAGTAATTTCTTATCTTTCATGTGTACCACCAATATTGTGAAGGATGACATGCTACAAGGT
The DNA here is from genome assembly GCA_007258455.2 of Sequoia sempervirens. Classification (NCBI taxonomy): domain Eukaryota; kingdom Viridiplantae; phylum Streptophyta; class Pinopsida; order Cupressales; family Cupressaceae; genus Sequoia; species Sequoia sempervirens. The sequence continues at coordinate 98,693,683 of VDFB02353493.1, read as the reverse complement.
TCATGTTTTTGGTTATGACCAACCTAAATTGAATTTGTGAAGCATGTAGATATTTTCTATTGAATATTGAAGGTGTGAAGATTATTTAGGACTAGGTTAATTGTGTGTCAAAATTCGCAAGGCATGTTCCTCTTCCTAGTGTTGCGTGTGTTCTTTTTGGTATTTCCCTCTACACATTTCACGTTGATTATTTTATCTTTGGCCGATATGAAAATATAATATTCTTTGTTATAGGTCAAAATGTAAAATATAATCAATGTAATATCATGTCTAAATTGTAAACCTAGCATATCTAGGTCTGAGGATATTTTATTGTAAGTGTGATCCATTATGAAATTTTTGTAAGAAACTAAAAGAGAAAGAGAAAAAGTGGTATATCCTATCCAGTTTCATTTTGACCAAATTTGTGTGAAAGAAGAGATGCAAAGAAGGTGATTAATTGTTTGTTGGAGGTAGTGAGTCAAAGGAAGAATTCCATATTTACTAAAAGCAGTGAGTTAGTAAGTAGTTGAGAAGACATTTGAAGAAGTGTCAAAGTAGAATTGCAATCATGGTAAAAGAAGTGACAAAGCATAATTTCAATCATCAAAATGATTGAGCCTAATTGTTAGTTTCAAACAATGGGAGGATCATCATTCAATAATCATTATTGACTTTAGACTCAAATCAGGGAGTTCTAACTTCCTTTAGTTGTAGCCCTAAGTCAATGTTATTAGGGAGTTGTAGCCTCCTTAGTAGTGACCCTAAACTGTCATCAAGGAGTAGTAGCTTCCTTGGGTTGTAGCCCTAAAAAAAAGTTGTAAATTTCCTTCATAATGTGAGGGTGGATTTGGATAGTAGCTCCTAGTAGTTTTTCTCATCATGGTTTTTCCCTTTTGGGGCTTTCCATGTATATCGGGTGTTGTGTTGTACATTAATTTCATCTTTCAAGTTCATGTTTATGCAGTAGAGTTTGAATTGTCTGATTGCTCTAGAAGGTTTGAGGTTTCATAGAATACTGATTTACCCCCTCTCAATATTTCGGTGTGTGCTCAACAATTGTATTAGAGCCCGGTTCCTTAGAAGAAGTCTAACAACTTGAGGAATATCCAACATTGCACAAGAAGGATCTCACAAGGTGCCTAGGTTTGATGGAACAAATTTCACTTTTTAGCTATTCAAGATGGAAACCTATCTATTCACTTTAGGGTTTGGTGTTTGGTAATTGGTCAAAGATGGTTATGTTGTTCTTGCTGCTCCTCCAACTAAGAGATTAAGGCCTATGAGAACAATGGAAAGGTAAATACTGCTACCTTGAGTGGGCTACTAGATTATGATCTTGTAATAGTAGTGCACTGCAAGTCAACAAAGAAGGTCTAGGATAAGCTTAGTGGCATCTATGAAAAAGACATCAAAGTAAAACAAGTCAAATTATAGATTACAGAGGCAAGTTTGAGAACCTGAAAATGTCAGAGGATGAAAATATTGTAGGATATTTTCTCTAGGTAGATGAAGTGGTCAATGTAATCAGAGGACTTGGTGAAGATCTAGAAGAATTTATGGTGGTAAAAAAGGTACTAATATCTCATCCTAAAAATTATAGTTCTAAAGTATCTTCTATTGAGGAAGCCAAAGATCTAGATAAACTTTCAATGGATCAATTATATGGTGCCCTTACTACATTTGAAACGAGAGTGTTTGACAAAGAATATCCAAAGAAGGAAGCAACTTTTAAAGCCAGTAAGAAGGAAGTGTATGAAGCATTTGATCGAGATAGTGACGCTGATGAAGAAGAAACAAATTTTTCAAGGAAGTTGAAGAGGGGTACCAAAAAAAAGGTAATCTACCTTTCAAGTTTTTTAAGTGTGGAGAGGTTGTCCATTTTTCATCTAAGTGTCTCTTGAGAGATTCTGAAGAGAGAAACAAAGAGCCTAGAAGAAATAAGTTTAAGAAAATTCTCTACTTCAAGGAAGATTCCTACTCTTCAAAGGATAATGAACTTAGTGGTCTAAATAATGAGGATGAGATTCTATTCTTGGATGCTAAGAAGACTAAAGATGGAACTAAAGGTCCAAGTATTGCATGTACTACTTTTCATGCAAAAGATGAGGCAAACTCTTGGGTGATTGATAGTGGTTGTTCCAGCCACATGATAGGAGATAGGAGTAAGTTTATCAAGCTTGTGAAATGGAATGGAGGCATAGTCAAGCTTGAATTTTTCTAATATATTTTTCCTTCCATTCTTCACATTCAAGAACTTATTCCTAATGTCACGCTTCACAAGATGGGACTGCAACCTCCTCTACTATAATGGAAAAATTGGTCTAATAGATTTTTGACATCACATTAAAAATTACAGTCTAGAATTTCTATACAAGATTCTTATCCCTTTTTCTATCATACTTTGATGATTGAATTACTTCCCTAGATTTGAAATAAACATAATTAATAAACCATGTTATGTTTCATAAGATATTTTTGAGAATGAATGAAAATGTAAAACTTTGAACTTCCATTACAAACAAGAAGACTAAATCACATCATAGAATTAAACATAGTAAGACTGCCTCTTCCTATTTAAACAAGAAGAGCTATCATGTTTGATTGCATTGAGAGTTGGATTACATAGTAATATTAATGCCATGATTATTTTGGCAGCGTAGAGCAATAGAAAATTGTTTTGTAATGTGGTACGGGACAGACGATTGCAAGGACATCATTCTAAAGCTCAACTTTTTAAAACAAAACTTTTCCGAAGTTAAATTTTTCCAACGTAATCGAGTTAACTTTCCAATTGACCTAAAATTGATTAAAAGGGATAAAACCTATGTCCATAATCATTCCCAAAACATTAGGAGCTAGGCCCAAGACTAGTTTTATAATGGAGAAACCGCCATAATAAATTGAAATTCATTTAATCGATGAAGGTGGAATATCCTTTGTTGGGGATTCTGAATTCTGCACATAACAAATAATGGGCGGAGGAATCGAATATAAAGTGTTGTATGCTGGCGTCTTCGACGATAAAACTGAATCGCCAAGACTCCACCTGCACTTATTTAAGCCGTGGTGTGCATATCAATCCTCACCGTGCAATTACAAATGGGAAACAGATCCGATATGGGTAAGAAATTTATGATACTGTTCATGCTTGTACTAATTGTGGGAGGCACAATAATGGGGGAAGCAAGAGGCAAATTGGGTGCTTCTACCTGCGACTGCAAAACAGATGGCGATTGTGGGGGTGTCTGGGTATGCTTTGATGGATTCTGCGACCCCGATGGGGATCTCACCGGCTTTTGTGCCAATCCCATTCCTCCTGTTCCTCCTGATGAGCTAACAAATTAAGCCTTCACTCCATCTAAATCATTCGGTCTTCTCATCTTTCTTAGTCTCGTTTTGCTGCTACCATCCACATATATATATATAGTAGAATAAGGCTGTATATATCATATACAGCGTGGGAAGTCTATGTCTTAATCAATATTACATATGTTTGTTGAATCTTAATCTATGTGCTACCATATTTCAGAATCTTAATTCTTGTTCACGATAAAGGCTACGTTTGTTCGAGGAAATGGAGTATTGTCAAAATAACTCAATTATTGTTTATCTAGATCGTCAAATAACTGAATTATTGCTTATCTAGGTCCTTAATATTGATGATTCCCGAATGGTACAACCAATTCCATGCAAAGATAATCTTAGTTGGAATGATTGTTTAGCTAAATTATTTTCAATGGTTGCATGGTAACATATAATCCATGGTTGTTTATTGAGTTTTTTTTTCATCATTCAATTTGTTATTTAAATATGTTGTAAGTCTTCTTTTCACTTGAAATAGTTTTTTATTTTTATCTTAAATTATCATCACAATCAATTTTAAATAATTTTTAAATATTCCATATTGTTAAAGTTGCTAGTTGATTATATTTTCTTTAAATTTTCAAATCTTTTTTTAATTTTTATCATATAGTTAAATTATTTTCAATTTAATTCAATGGATTTAACTCAATGGACAACTCTTCAAAAGAGCTATTACATGTGTAGAAGATTATAACATACCATTGAAAGTATGCTTACATATCTTCTAGGTTATTGATTTTATGATATTTTTACATCTCTAAACTATGAAATAAATTTGTGTTCGTAGATTTTATAAAGATAAATCTCATGGAGACCAAAAATCATAGGGAAATTGATCTCCTTAAGAAGTGGACTATTTCCTTGATTCTATTCTTATCCTCTAATGGTTGGGTAGTGTAACTATTTTCTAACATATCATTGATGATATATCATGTTGACTTGGAATATTACAAGCCTAGTAGGTGCCAACATGGTTATCAAATTGATTATTATATCTAATGCATATAGAGTGATCTTTAGGGTGATGTGGAGAGTATAACTATGAATGGATACTATGGCTCATTCAAGAGGTGTGCTAATCTTTGTTGTAGTTATGGTAAAAAATGTAGGATGTTTGTTTGACACATGTTTCCAATAAAAGTGTTTATCTCCATAAAAAATGTGTTGAATTACTATTGAAGCATGTGTGATATTGGTAGATATTATATGTGGATCTTTTCTATTCCCTAGAGTGTCTCAAGGAGGTGGTTTAGTGTGTACCACAAACCCAAGAATCAACCACATAGTTTTCATAAGCAATAGTAATGGATTGAGTGCCTCCTCAGCTGACTTGTTTGATAAATTCTCTTGGATAAGTTACCCCTCTTTCTCAAGAAATAGTCATTATTTATATTGAGATTGAGAATTAGGTGTACAACCTTATGTTCTAGCTACTAATAGATAAGGCATTTACCTTGCTATGAAATCTTACCTTTCTTGATATTTCTATGTTGCAAATTATTGTTGATGGAAATTTTCTACATTTGGGGAGATTGTTGCATTGCTTTGGTTTATTCATGTCTGCATAATATGATGTTAGTTTTTTCTTCATATTGACTAGATTATAGATCATGTTTGGTTAGTGTTTTGTGCACTTGGTAATTTTTTAGCCCTAATTCATTTAAACCCTAAGTATTCTTCTCAATCGTTCAGTTTATGATCTATTTCATTGTTGATTGGATAGTGATTATTCCAAGATGTTACTTAATCCATTTTTTGTTGTCGATTACCGTCCATGATTATTGGTTATCTCAGTGTGAAATATTTTTCCTATGTCTAAATTTAATACCTTCAAGAAGAAAAATATGACATTGGTGGGATAGGTGTTAAATTTTTGCTTTTCCACAACTATAATGCTCAATCCCCATCTCTATTGTGTTGGAATGTGAAATGGTGAGATGTGGTGGTCTTTTATGAGTCTGTAAGAAGAGAGTCAAGGAAGGAAAGAGGTCATGTGGAAGCATAGAATGGTGACACATGGTGATTTTTCCATGAGAAGAAATAGAAGGAAGAGAGAAGGTTGTGCAAAAGCACATAATGGTGTTGAGGGATATTTTTTCATGATTTTTCCAAAAGAAATAGAAGAAAGAGAGGGTTTGTGGAAGCATAGAATGGTGACACATGGTGGTTTTTCCTGAGTTTACAAGAGGAGAGAAGAGGAAGAGAGAAGGTCATGCAGAGGCACAAAAATTTGACATGTGTCCAAGACTTTTCAACGATATTTGTCCTACATTCCTATTGTTCAAAGAATGTTCTAAGGGAAGCCATATCTTGATTTAAACATAGACCATTAATTTTCCCATGAAAAATGAAGATTGATGGCTCAAATTCAAACATGAAAAATAACTAGCTCTTGGTTCAAACTTTGAACTTGCACAGGGCAACATGGTAGTGATTGGAAATGATATTTACAAGCTGAATTCTTCTTCACCAATGAATTTTATTTTTGATCTAGGCCAATATATCAATGTACTATATCACAATAGATCCAAGAAAATCTTCTCACCATGGTTTTTCCCACTAGGGTTTCCACGTAAATCTTGTGTTCTCTTGTGTGATTGTGTTCACTACTTACATATCCTTTGATGATGCTTTGATATTCATTGATATTGATTAAAGTAATGATTTAATAATATATTGATTCACCCACCCCCTCTTAGTATATTTTTGTGTTGAACACTCTATAAACTAGTAAAGTATTATTCTTGATTGAACATTGTTTTAATAATATAATCCTCCTTTGCCATCATAGGTTTATTTTTTGATGGAGGTAATATTCAAAATAGGTAATATACATTTCTATGTGGGAAAAACTCTTTGAATTTGGCATGGTAGGTGTTGAGCATGAATTCACTTTGGAAATTTCATTTCTCTAGCTATAAACTAACAAATGCATATTTTAAAGGTTTATGGTGTATGCATGTGATAATGTATGTAGGAATGACCAAAGAACACATAAAAAACCTCCATTGACACTACATATCATACTATCTCCTTAGCAATAATATGAATATAATATGTGACTGACATTGGAGAGTTGCTCTTACTCCTAGGGTGTTATAAGAGCTACACAAATCCTACTTCTAGAGTTGAATATGAGACATGGTTGGTAGCTTTAATATTTTAGTTATTTTTTATGAGATTATTTTTTTTATATTGCTACTATTAGTAATTAATTTAATGGTTTAACCTCTCACTAAGGATTCTAGATGGAAATGAACTTTTTTTATTCTAAAATTTACATGTTTTATTACAATAAGGATATAATCAAAGGTAAATACAACTATTAGGACAAAAAAATAAAAACAAAAATACTCTAATATTGTAAGGGAGTTAAGATTCCATAAACAATTTCCTACACTAAACCTCGAGGGGAGAATATACAAATATTTCAAAGATAGGTTTAACTTGTTACAAAAATAATGTAAAAATAAATAATAGCTACAATAAAAAATATTCTAAAACTTAGCAATTTACATGGGAAAAACCCTTTTTTGAGAATATCCCCACATTCCAAAGAAGATCAATATTATAACATGAATAACCTTCAAGGTAACACTATACTTGCAAAGGAGTATTTACAAACATACAATAACTAATAAATTTGATAAGATTCCAACAAAGTTTAAGTAATTAAAAATTAAACATAAGATGTCCCCATCTCAAGCACTCAATTTATAGACTTATAAAGGCCTAAAGTACCACCATAAATAATTACCATGGGCTCAAATAGGATTCCAAAATACCATGGTAAAGTTCACACAACTATTACGTGATAAAAAATAGCCTCAGAAAGCTTGTCATAATCTATCATAGTTGAACATTTTATTTGGGCACACATGTTTGCTAAATAAATATTCTAAAGTAAATCTCTTATATATTCTCTTAAACTATACTCTTAAAGAAGCTCTATATATTAATGAATATCTTCAAGATTACACTATATTTGCAAATGAATATTTCACAAGAATATTCACCAACATAGAATACATAATAAGGGTATGTGCAGGATCGTGATGGGCCAACAAGTGGCGATATGATGGGTATGTGTAGGGTATGTGGCTGATGACTTTTTTTTAACCAAAAATTGATGAAACGAAAAGGGTTTTTAAAGGAGATTCTCAGCTTTCCACTAATATAAATTATGCTTTACTTTGAATTTAGTAAATAATTATTATTCATTTTCTATTTGAATTACTACTAAAGTCCTGATTGATAGGCTAATTGAAAAAGATCTATAGCTTTCAAATGGTATCACATTTTTTGAATCCGAAACATACGTCACATTCTATACTTTGCATACTATAGGATTAAAAAAGATGAATTTCATGAAGTTTTGACCAAGTTAAGGTGGTCAGACATATGAGTTTTTATATTTTTTAAAAGTTGTAATAAAAATTTCATAATTAATTACTTGGAAAAAAATTACAAAAAAATATGCATCACATCGAGACATGAGTCCTCTTCCTATATCTAAAATATTATAAAAAAATATTATCATTTTATTGTGGTTAGGGTGGTCAGACAGACACCTACTTATTTTTTCCCTAAAATTTAAGTACTACTGCATTGAAATTTCAAATTTTCACCAAATAATTTAAAAAAAAAATAAACCTAGTAGTTTAGAAACTACATTCATTTTGCTATAGATTCTATTCTTAGATATTTTTTAAATAATATAGATAACTTACTCAAATTTTTAAGTCAAGTAGCCTAACTCTGATTTTTCTATATTTTCATCACCACTTAAGGGCTTGTTTTTTCCATGATGATCCTGCACATACCCATAAATTTGACATAATCATGTATGCATCTCAACTGCTAAATATATACTCATGGAGGCGTAAAGTACCACCATAACTAATTACAATGGGTTGAATATATGGTTCCAATATACCATGGTAAAAATACATACAACCATTACATTCTAAAAATAGTCTCTTACAACTTTCCATAAACTCTCATAGTTGGCCAACCAATTTGGGCACACATGCTTTTTAAAATAAAGATTTTAAAGTACCACCATTTTTTCTATTATAGTCATCATTGAATATGTCATAATATCATTAAAATAGTCCTTAAATACTATACCACTAAGTTGGAATCTTTTTGGGGTTGGGGCCCTAGCTCAGTTGGCTAAATCTTTCCTATTGCAAGAGGTTGGTCACGAGGTCTAGTCCCCCCCATCCCTGTAGTACCAGAGGACGCGTCGCACCAGCGCTGCCAGTCACATTAAAAATTTTGCTAGGCACACTGCAGTTTATAGGGGGTTGTGCTACTCGATTCCTACAGTCTAATAAAAAAAAAAAGTTGGAATATTTTGACAACTAATAACTCATTTTTTAAATTATTGAAATGTGGCAACGATGACCTCTCAAACTCTCATACCCATTTTTTGTTGATCAAAATTATTTGGAAATATGCATTATAAAATTTTTCCGATAATAATTGAATAATGTTAAATAATAAGTGAATACACTTAGGAATTTCTAGGGCAATTGATATACCTTAATTCACAACAAAGATAAGCATGAAGGAGATATAGGGATTTGTTATGATGTATAATAGACTGCATGATTACAATGTACAGATACATTCTATTATGGAGATAGACTATATAGAAGTTAAGTTCTCTTTAGATGTCTAGGATTGTAATGCATAATATACTAGATGTGAGCCCTTGAATAAATTCTATCTTAATAAGCATCTACAATTAAAATGTAGAATTTAGTCAATCAAAAAACAAAAGGTTATGACATAGACATAGTCAACACTCCTCAATATGGCATTACTACTATGATAGTAGGCTATAGATATTTAAATGTTTTCCCCTTCTAAGTGTCTTATTTTTCTCAATTATTATCAACTATTTAAAAATAAAGTTTACTATTATATTTTTTACTTAGGAAAGTTATTCTATTACATTGGCATGAGGTGAGAAATTAATCAATATAAAATAAAATATTCTCTAACTAAGATATATCGGTATTTTTAAAAAAAAAATTACATTAATTAATCCCTTTAAACATAGAAATTTTATTTTATTCCCATTCTTACAAATATAGATTTTGAATTTTTTTATGGTTAATATGTGGCTCAATATGGTTGAGATTCCACTACATTAATGCTTACTTAATTAATATTTCAATTTTATAAGTCTAATATTAATTTCGTGGAGTCCTCCTAACATTATTCCTTGTATTCATCCCCAAAATTTTTAGTACAATAAAAAATATTCAATAGAGGGAGATGTTAGTTTTTTTTCCTTTGCATTAAACTAGCTTTCATCAAGTTGCTCTTCTCATCGTAAAATTCTTGATTTTTTTTAGCTCTAGGACTTGTAAGAGGCTGAAAGTATTCTCAAGATAAATTTAATTGAAATGTTTTGTTATCTTCAAGGATAAGCTGTCTTTTTCCTTTTAAATAGGAGTTTGAAAATTATTAAATTTTGAGACACTTATTTGGTAATTAAAATATGTTGTGTGAGCTTGTAGGAAGTTTTCTCGAGAAGATTTTGAGTCTAATAAGTCTATGTCGAGCCTCTCTAGGGTTCTATCACATTGGTATAACTATTTACAAGATTCTTATGGTGTCTAGGGGTGATCAAGTTACTATTGTCGGTGATAAGGAACGTTAATCTTGAATACAACATATTCATCCTCATTTCCAATCAAATAAGAATGCATACAATAGGGTTTTCATTGATTTTCAATTTGAAAGACACTGCTATGGGGTAGTTTAATGGGAAGATGCATTCATTTTGAGGGAAAAAAGAAGATTAAAATGGTTGCAAGGTCTCTCAATACTATCACACTCCTTCCATGAAAGAAAATACAAGAGCATACAAATAAATTTCAATTGAAGAGGTAGGTTCATGTCTCTTGAAACCCTCTAACTCATAGTCGTGAAGGAAGGTCATATACAATGTACCAAAATGATGGTCTTACCCCTGTTGGAGAGATACTTATAAAGTTTATATGGGATTTACAAGGTAAATATGTGGATTTTAGACCATTCTTAGTATCATTTCACAAAGATATTATAAGGGCATAAGAGATTTCAAAATATACTCAACCTTTGTAAAATATCTTGCTTGTTTTAGGACTATTGTTCATTGTTTAAACCTTTCATATGGGTACTGCTCAATATTCAAAGCTCTATCATAACCTTTGTGAAAAGAACTATGTGTTGTTGAGTTATAAACATCAAGTTTCTATAGCCTACAACTAACTCATTGAGTTATTGAAATTTAAAGGAAGTTGCATCATTATTATTTTCATGGTAGATACATCTAAATCCTTTTTGAACCCTATTCATATCTCAAAACGCTTATGGTTATATAATGTCATAAATTTTTCCTATCATAATGTGAAGTAATGTAGAGTTCTATGAGCTATCTACAATATTCAAAAGGAGGTCATTAATGTTAAAACTTTTTCCAAAACCTTGATTGGAATGAATTATGCTCCTTTAGAGTTTAGAAGGATTAATCATTATTTTAAGACCTTAATCTTACTTATACTTGTAAGGTGATTGTAGTCATTACAAATAATCAAATGTCACGTCATCAAAGAGTAGCCTATATAAAAAAATATGATTTGAAAATGGATAGCCTTTTAAGGAAAATAAAATAATCTTAAAAGATGGATAGTCCTTAGAAAGATACCAACTTTGTGATCAAGGTGTAGCTTTGCATGAGGAATAAGATGAAAATCAACATGATAGTTGTCAACTAGATTCATGATAGTGATAATCATGTATCCCTAGTATATTTTATTCATGGTAGACCATAGTGTGGACACCAAAAAAGTAACCCTTCTACTTTTTCTATCTCATTTGGGTCCTCCTTGTGACTTTGGCTTAGTTCTACCTTGATTTAGTGTTGTAGTGTGGTCAACACATTCACATTAGGTCTTGGGCCCTAGCAAATTAAAAGAACTTTATGATGCCTTACAAAAGTGTTGTGAAGTGTTGTAACACACTTTCAAACTTTTCTAGGACCTTATTAATGTATTTCTTTTAAATAACCTTGTTTATCACTTACCAAGCCTTATTTCAAAGTGTTGTGAGGCATTGTAACAAACTTTCATGCTTTTCTAGTCTTGTTATCAATAATTTGACCCTTTATTATGTTTAAATGGCCCCATTATACACTTACAGGCCCTACTTAAGTGTGTTTTTGAGAATAATTCCGTTAAACATCATTGAATAAACCTTAATTTCTGACACCCACGTAAAATTCCTAAGTGGGACCAAGTTGCCACTTGGGGCGAATTAGTCCCACTTGGTTTAAAAATCAAAATTATTTCAAAATTCTGGTAGGATATTATTTTCTAAGCCTTGAGGTCAGCCTGTGAAGTGGTATTTTTAGGAAATTTTTCATAATCATGTCTAAATATAGTGTTTTCCCTCTCATTTTCATCCTCCTTAATTTCCAACACTTTCCTAATTTTCTAATCAAGCGATCAAGTGATCTTGCATTCAAGTATTTTGTCCACAAGAGTATTCAAGCACTTTGGAGCCATTAATTGCATATCTTTAGATTTCTACTACAAGGGTTTGGTGAGTTGTAGCATTTCATTTTTCTCATTCATAAATCTCTTTTCATTTCATTTCATTTTCAAGGGTTTAATTACCAAACCGAGGTTTGACCAAGGAAAACCCCTATTCACAAACCCTTAACACTTTTTTCCCCTCTTTGCATGTGTTTTATAGGTCTTGTGTATAGATTTTTGAAAGAAAAAGGTGTGAAAACTTTTCAAAAAATCATCACAGTCATTCAAAGTGATCAAAACCCTAAAAGATTCTTGGAGAACACCTACATGTCAGATTCTATAGTTTCAAATCCAGAAACCTATTAGGAGCTGAAGTGCAGACCGGGAGCTACAAATTGCACCTTTGAATTTCCCAAAATCTAGAAGTGGACTAAGTCACCCTTAGTGGAAATTTAGTCCCACTGCCAAGCCTAAAAAGTGGTTTCTGTAGTTCTGAGTACCCTTTTTCCTTAAACCTGTTCCAACAGAATTTCCCCGAAATAGGACTAAGTTGCCCAGCTTGGCGTAAGTGTCCTAGTAGGCTTCAACATAGATTTCCATAGGATTTCAGAGCTCCTCTTTGTCACTTTCTAGTTTTCAAGTGCATCTCTTTAGTCTCATTAATTTATGTTATAGTTTATTTGCATTCCTAGTTCATTTTGCATATCACATTGTGTTTTCAAACATTTTGCATTTTCTTAGTTTTGCATCCATAGTTTATCTTATTTATCAATTTCTAGCCTTAGGAACAATATCCTTTGATAGATTTGAATCTCTATTACATTGGAATCTCACGAAATTGTTCTTGAGTGTGAACTTTGCGAAATCATATTCCTCTTCCTTCATTCCCCTTTTACGAGTGGATAAGAGATGTTGTGACTCCATTTCCATTGTTCACATTTTTGTGAACCCGACTTTAGAAGCATCATATTTCTGATTCATATAATATTTACATCCTAGAATTAGCTTGCATTGCATTGTTTAAAGTGCATTCTAGGGTTTTAAATTTTGCATTAGTGAAAATGTCATCTAGCTTGCATTTTTTCATTGCATTTCATCAAAAATCAAAAAAATTTTGCATATTCATATTATATCTACATCTGAAAATATAAAAAGCATAAAAATCAATTTAAAAAATTCTAAATTTTTTCAAGAAAATCACTCCCTAGACTCATTTGCCACCCTGGGCGACTTAGTCCAATTGTACATTTTTCACTACAATTTTTGTCATTTCTAGTTCATTCTCTGCATTTATGTTTTCTATAATTACCATTTTGTTACTATTTCTAGATTTGTTGTTTTATTCAATTTCTTGCACTTAGTTTTCTTTCATTCATTTGCATCATGGATATGTGTTTTAACAAGCTTTGGATGTCATTAAAATCCTTAGTTGACATGTCAAGTTGTGCCTTTGGAACTGATCCTAATGAAATTGAACTTCCTCATGCTCCTTCAACTCCTCATGAATGTCCTCTTTGTGATGTTGAAATCATTAGAGAATATGACGACAACATGCATAAGTTCCTAAATGATTGCCTTAACAACCTTGAATCTAATGCATCCTTTTACCCATCCATGAAACAACAAGACCATCCTACATTACCACCTTCTGATATGTTTGGTTACTTACATCCTAAAACAAATGTAGAACCTAAGTTCCCTACATAAGGTGAACCTAGTTCTTCTAAACAACCAACCACTCAACCATTTTATAATAACAAAGTCACCAATACTCCAATCAACCTTGAAGAAAACTATGGAAAAGGTTTTACAATTTTGAGAAAACAAGGAAGTGAGACAACATCTAAACATGACATTCATCAACTCTTAGACAAAAATCCAAAAGATGAAAACACAACATGGTTAGGGTATCTATATCCCTCTCATAACAACAAGCCTCCTACAGAATATTTGAGGCTTTGTGATGATGGCACTGTGATCTTTGATTCCTCTCTCGATTTGAATATCCTCCTTGCTCGAGAGCAACCCTTGACTAATAACAATGACAAGAATGAGATAATCACTTTTGGTCCTCCTCCAATTCGAGAAAAGGGTGAATCTAGTAAATGCAAGAGGCCTTACAAGTTACAAAAACTAAAATTTCATCTATGTTCACCACTTGAATGTGAAAGGAAATTGCAAATAGTTTTAAACAAAAGACTCATATTATTACCACCTATGAATAGGTTGGTAATATATCCTAAAGATGAGAACCTTCCAAATTGTGCATATCATCACATTCTTGGACATAGAAGTGATGAGTGTCATACATTGAAAGAAATACTGAGCAAGTATCATTTCAATGGTTATAATTTCTACCTAATAATCCCATAAACCAACCTCCAAATCCTTGTCATATCATAGTTGTAGAACATTCCCTTCTCACTATTACATGAGCTTTCCCATCACCGACCTCGACTCCTTCTTGCCTTGTACCCAGTGGGGGCAAGACATTGATAGCCTTGTCCTAGTAATGCATTTGTTGTTGTCCCTTAGTTGTGTTATTCACCTTCCATTTATACTAATTGAGATTGGGAGGCGGATGACTTGCTCGATGGTTGACTCACATTTTCCTTACTAGTCTTTTGTATTTTATTTTTCTTTTGTGTGTTTACATGTGCATAATGTGATCCCCTGTGATGTTTTGTTTGATGCTCTCTCTCTCTCTCCTCATGACATTCCTCTATTTGTATCTTCATTCTTCTCTATGTCATAAATCACTTTTTCCTTTTCTTTTGTCTTTTCTTATGTTTTCCTTATGGGGATGATGCAAGGAATTGAGACAATCATGTCTTCTTCATGTTGATCCAAAAGGATTTTTCTTTTTCTTTGCCTTTTATTTTTTCTTGTCTTGTGTTTTCCTTTTAGGGATGACGCAAAGCATCAAGACACCCAATGTCTCTTCCATGTTGACCCAAAGGTTCTTTCTTTTTCTTTTTTTTCACTCTCTTTGTGCCATTCTTCTAGTTCTACGTATTTGGAGAATGGTGACAGTTCCCAACTCTCTAAACAACATTGCAACAAAGAACATACTGACACCAAATCCATAGATCCTTTATGTGTTTGGTGTTTTCATTTTGGGGGAAACCCCTTCCTTTCTTTTCTTTTTCCTTTTCTTCACATGACAGCCTTACTCGAAAACATATGACTTGGAATAAGGGCTTTCCAAGTTGGCTCTCATGTCTTCTTTCTTCTTTTTGCATTTTTCATTTGCTACTTTAAAGTAATTGCTCACAGTACGGTGTGTAGCTTTTCCTTTAAAGTGGGGGCATACATTGGAATTATTCTTTTGCATTTTTCCTTTTTCTTAGTTCTTAGTGCATCCCTCTTGTTTCATATGATGCATTTGTCACTTTGTGGATGACATTGGGTGTATTTTCCTTTATGAGAATAATCTATCTTAGCATATTACATTCATCTTGGTGACTTGATGTGATGCACTGCATCCCCTAAGTTTTGAATTTTATATTCTTTGATTGGTCCTCTCTTGGAGACATTAGACACAATGTTCCGTAAGTAAAATACCTCACATGAACTAAGAAAGACTCCTTTGAACATCCTTTGCATGTTGCATTTTTCATTTGTTATCTGGCCACCTTGCATAACATAACTTGCATGCATGTGGTTCCATCGTGTTTGTTCATGAGTTCCAAGCATATGAAGTTTTTCTTGTCTCGTGAATCTCAAAAAGTCATTTTCTTTTGTGGCACCTTATTAAAGTTATCAGGAGGTATAACTTTGGTATGGTTGAGTGGGAAGCCCATTCTGAGGTATGAATTTCCCATAGCTACCTGCATGTGTGTGAGTACATACCAACCATGAGTGTATGTTTCTCACCTTTTAGGCCTTCTCACCTGGAAGACAGCCATGAGTTCCATCGCCTCAGAGTGAGTATGCATTTTTTCTGGAAAAATAGCCTAGATCTGATCCACATCATGTTGTGCAAATGGTCAAAGCTTGATCCAATTCATTCATTCTTTTTTTTTTTTTCTCTCTTATAACTTTTGCATTGTGTGCTTGTTCCTTTTCATTATTATTGATATCATTCATGTTCCCTTTGCATTTATGATAATATTTTATGAGATCTTGATTGTGGGTGCTTGATCACCCCTCTTGATCATTGTTGTCCCATCTTGGTAGCACTCATTCATGGGAACCCCTCTTGCTGTGTGTTGGTCTAATTTAACTTGAGTTTGAAGCAGGTTCATCCTCTCACTAATGTGGGGACTAAATGTGGACATCGAAAAAGTAACCCTTCTACTTTTTTTTGTCTCGTTTGGGTCCTCCTTGTGAATTTGGCTTAGTTGTTCCTTGATTTAGTATTTTAATGTGGTCAACACATTCACATTAGGTCTTAGGCCCTAGAAAATTAAAAGAACTTATGATGCCTTGCAAAAGTGTTGTGAAGTGTTGTAACAAACTTTCACACTTTTCTAGGACCTTATTAATATATTTGATTTAAATAACCTTTTTTATCACTTACCAAGCCTTATTTCAAAGTGTTGTGAAGTGTTGTAACAAACTTACACACTTTTATAGGCTTTCATCAATAATTTGACCCTTTCTTATGTTTAAATGGCCCCATTATACACTTACAGGCCCTACTTAAGTGTATTTTTGAGAATAATCCCATTAAACATCATTTAATTTACACCTTAATTTCTGACACCCACTGAAAATTCCTAAGTGGGACCAAGTCACTACTAGGGGCGAATTAGTCCCACTTGGCTCAAAAATCAAAATTATTTCAAAATTTTGGCGGGATATTATTTCTAAGCCTTGAGGTCAGCCCACGATGTGGTTTTTTTGGGAAATTTTGCATAGTCATGTATAAATATAGGGTTTTTCCTCTCATTTTCATCCCCCTTAATCTCTGACACTTTCCTAATTTCCTAATCAAGCAATCAAGTGATCTTGCATTCAAGCATTTTGTCCACAAGATTATTCAAGCACTTTGGAGCCATTACTTGCATATCTTCATATTTCTACTTCAAGGGTTTGGTGAATTGTAGCATTGCATGTTGTTCATTCATCAATATATTTTTATTTCATTTCATTTTCAAGGTTTTAATTACCAAACCGGGGTTTGACCAAGGAAAACCCCTATTCACTAACCCTTAACACTTTTTTCCCCTCTTTGCATGTGTTTTGCAGGTCTTGTGTGCAAGTTTTTCAAAGAGCAAGGTGTGAAATTTTTTCAACAAATCATCAAAGTCATTCAAAGTGACCAAAACCCTAAAAAAATATTGGAGAACACCTATAGGTCAGATTTTGCAATTTCAGATCCAAAAACCTCTCAGGAGCTGAAGTATAGACTGGGAAATATAGATTGCACGTTTTAATTTCTTGAAATATGGAAGTGGAAAAAATTTCCATTAGTGGAAAATTAGTCCCACTGCTAAGCCTAAAAAGTGGTTTTTGTAGTTTTGAGTACCCTTTTTCCTAAAACCTATACCAGTAGAATTTCCCCGAAATAGGACTAAGTTGCCCAACTTGGTGTAAGTGTCCTAGTAGGCTTCAATAGAGATTTTGGCAAGATTCCAAAGCTCCTCTATATCACTTTCCAATTTCTAGGTGCACCTCTTCAGTCTCATTAATTTCTATTATAGTTTATTTGCATTTCTAGTTCATTTTGCATATCAGATTGTGTTTTCAAACATTTTGCATTTTCTAAGTTTTGCATCCATAGTTTATCTTCTTTATCAATTTCAAGCCTTAGGAACAATCTCCTTTGACAGATTTCAATCTCTATTTCATTGGAATCTTACAAAATTGTTCTTGAGTATGAACTTTGCGAAATCGGATTCCTCTTCCTTCATTCCCCTTTTAGGAGTGGATAAGAGAAGTTGTGACTCCATTTCCCTTGTTCACACATAGAAATAATTTTGAGGATAGTATCAAGGTGAGAAACATGCATATTTTTAGGAATCAACTATAAATGATACTCCCTCCAACCATAGAAAGAATTCATGATGAAATGATGACAGAGAGAGTAGATGAAAATATTATTTGACAAAGGTATGTGATAGAGTTTCATTTAAGGTATAAAGGTGTGTTATGACTTAAAAAATATTGTGAATAATGAGGAGAGAAGGAAGATAGTACTATTATGGTAATAATAATAAACCTTAGATGATAGTACACTTTGCAATAAAACAATCATGAATAACAATGTTGTTCTATATGGAATTGGCCTCTAGGAACTTAGAAGAGTTTATAATCTATGTCAATGACAAAGAGGTATGAGAATTTGACTTTAGGTCATGTGATAATGAGTGAGAGATTTAGTCTTGAAGTAATGGATATGGTATATTAATCATCAAGCTTGAAGCATAACAGAAATGGTTTATATGTCTTTTTTATAAAACATGGTGATATGAAGGAAAATGAAAAGATAAAATATGATTCTAATATTTCATCATAAAAGAGTGTTGAATGATAAAAGACTACAATAAAGGTGCATGATATGGAAGGAGTTAGAGTCAAAGCCAAAATATAGGACACAAGGTACATTCATGTGGAGGTAGTAGTTCAAGAAGATAGTGTTGACTATATTACTTTCAAAGAAATGCTAAATACTCATAAGGGAAGAGTTGTTAGAGTTAAGGAAAATGATAGTGAGTAAAGACAAATGGATGAAAGATTGTTGTAATGAAATAAATTGTAGAATAGTAGAATATCATATAAAGTATGCTGCAAATACTTGATAATAACCAAGAATAACAAGTCCCTTTGAGGGGGACAACCTCCAAATATCTCCAATGAGAACACAATTCATAATATGATGATAAAATTAAACTCACAACCACCTATATATACCTAATTATCCCTAGGATATCACCCAGGATGACTTAGATAATGCTACATAAGCCCTAGGCCAACCTAATTAACTAAATAACAATATAATAGTGATAAAATGATTTAATTAGGATTTAATATAGCCACAAGATGGCTTTTCATAACCTAATGTACTCTAATATTAATGGTATTTGTTTGTGACCATTTATGTCAATGTATGATTCAGCCTCTATCTAGTATGACTAAAGTACTAATCTTAAGTTATCAGTGCTTAGTCTTTATGTGCCATTATTTAAGATTATTTCTTTTTGATTTTAAGTTTTTAGCCTCTATATTTTTCTTAGAAACCCTTATTGGGTGTAAAATAGATAGAAAACTCTTTATGTTGTATTTGGCTAGTGAAGTTAATCATTTATGTTTAATCTTTATCCCTCTATATTTATTTATATAGAGAGGATGAAATTACCATTAAATGGTAACTTTTTAACTATGCATTCTATGGTATAAATCATGATATCGGATTCACTATATTATTATGCATACTATGGTATAAATTGTGACATTGGAATCACTATGCTATGATACATTTTCTGGTATACATAATGACATTAGATTCATTACATTATAATGCATTATGTTGTATAAATCATGATTTAAGGCCCAATATTATGCATGATTAATGTGATTTTAATTTATTACTACATTCCATTAATGGAAGATTACATAAACCAAAAGTAATTAATAAACTACTAAGTGATTTTCATGTTTAAGAATATCATAGGATGCATTAGTAAGGAAAATGAATACTATCCTCATCCTCCTTCTCTAAACACATAACATTGGGTATAATTATATTACAAAATAAATTGTATGTTATTTTATTAATGATCTCGATATGCTCTACATTTTATTTCAAGTTTTATATTTTAAGGTTGCTAATTGAAAATATTATTTAAATACACATGTATGTAACTATTAAATATGTTTTATAAATTTGAAGGTAAATTATTGTGTAATATCATAATTAGTAAAGTAACTATTTAGTTGAACTAATATTTAATATGTAATGATGAAGTTAGTTTTGATCAAAGAACTATCTTACAATAAATGAATTTAAACTAACCTAAGAGAAATAAATTGTGTTATTATTTTAATAAGTTACTAATGTGATTTGTGTTACACAAGGTAGATGTTATTCAAAGGATGGACCAAGTTCTTTGACACATTCTGAGTAACTGTATGGGCTGAATGAATAATCACGATCACGCATAGATGAATGTAGCCCCATAAAAACTAAATGTAAAGAAAAAGGGGTTAAGTGATCCCAATGTGATTATTTCAATAACCTTAAGGTAAAGCTTAAATTATTTTACCTTGGATAAGAAACTATTTGAATGAATTATCAATGATTTAATAACATGAAAATTTAGACTAACCAATGATGTGATAATTTATTATGACCTAATAAATTCTTCCATGTTGGAGTATTATTGTGGTGGCTAATGTAAAGGAAATATTCTAATGAAAAAAAGGAGAACCATATAGACCTTAATTAAATACTTCATTGTGAAGTTTTAATTTTGAAACCATATAAACTAGAAAGTAATTAGGGTTTTATGTTAATGTGTGTAATGACATGAATTTTCATCCCTATGCAAATTCCTCATTCACATCACCCCTACCTTAGAAAATGAAACCCGATGATGCAATTCCCACATCTTCCACCTTTCCCTATCCAACTGGTGGCTTGTTTTAATGTCAATGGGAAAATTTTGTTAAGGATGGGCACACACCATATGGACGTTTGCACGCTACACTGTCATCCTAAGAGGATTCTTTCCTTTGGAATCTACAAAGGTGTTATGTTTCTCCATTAGAAATGAAGTGTAATGTCTCTTCCTTCCTTGACCAAAGCTAAACAACCCTTTTGCCTCCTTCCCATTCAAATTTCCTAACTCTTCATTTTATTCATCTTCTTGATCCTTCTATCTTCTCAGCTAAATTATTCATTCTCTCTTGATCAACTCTCACACTTCCAAGATTCTTCATCACTCCATTGTAGCTACAAGCTACTAGTTTCTTAGATACTCCACTCCATTTAGTGCAATAACATTGTTGTTGGAGAACTAGCAAGCTCACTCCTTCCTCTACTTTCCTTGAGAGCATGTAGCTACAAAGGTGATTGCAGTATAGAAAATTAGACCCTCTTGAGAAAAGAGACAATTTCACATGTAATTTGACCCAATTTTGAGTCCCTTTGCATCATTTATCCTTCAAAACAACTTTTATAGGCCCCTAAGACTCATTATTTTTTATCTAGAGGCTCGTTTTACCTGAGAAATCACATAAAACCTAGCAATCAACACTTAATTCTTTCATACCCCGAAAAACCACCTACAAAAATCAGTAGTGGGACCCATTCACCACCTTGGGTGAATGAGTCCCCTCTGGTGGGACCCATTTTCCAAGGGTAGTGAATGAGTCCCCTTTGAGGGGAAATTCAATTTTGAGCAGGAATTGATTAATTTAACTTAAATTTCTGGTGAATGTCGACCTCTTAGATTTAAATAATTGGAAAATAAGGTGTTGTTGCTTATAAATACTCATTTTAAGTCATTTTACAGATATTTTTGTCATTTTTCAAAAGCAATTTCTAATTTCAAGTCTTCCACAATAAGTCTCATTAGCAAAAGTTGAAGTTTTAGGGCAGCAAACTAGGGTTTTTGTAGGTCTTGAAGCTCACTCTCTTGGTCAAGGTTCAACATTGCAAAAGTTTGACTATGGATGCCTATAGTGAATCATGAAGAAATCTAAGATGAGGAGGTGCAACTAGCCACCAAATCACACCTAAAGACTTGGTTTCAAAGTGATTCCATCTTCCCATTTCACTCTATCTTCAGATTAAGGTTTTCATTTTGTTTACTTGTCATTTTCATGTCATTTCAGTTCCATTTTTGATGTGTTGTAAGGTTTATATGGTTGAGATCTTTCATCACACCCAACATCTTTGCATTTCTCATTCTAGAATAATAGAATAGGGATTTTGTCATATTTCAGACCTTCCTAGTCTTTAACACATCTAAGGCTAGGGTTTTATGCAGAATTTTCTTTATTTGATGTTTAATTACCCAACTAGGGGTTTGACCAAGGCAAACCACCCATTAGAAAAATAATTTTAAACTATTTTGCAAGAATTTTCCAAGATTCTAAGTCGGGTTTCCGTCAGAAATTGTTGTGCAGGTGTCAAGGTGCAGAACATAAATTTGAAGTTGCAAAAATTTGAAAGTGGATTGATTTTCCATGCATGGAAAATGAGTCCCTCTTGAGATGCAATTTTGAGTTAGATGCAGATCCTAGTTCCCAGTTGACAGAAAATATCTTCTGTGCAGAAAAACCTAGAATTGGGATTGATTCACCCAGGGTGGCGAATGAGTCCCAGTCAGCTCAAATTCATACTTCATTAATTTTCCAGATTGTTTTCCAGCCTTCTTTAGTTTTCCAGGTGCACACATTCTGAAAAACACCCTTCTGTTTGGTTTAGTTTGCATTTTTGTTCATTCTTTTAAGCCTTTTTACAAACAACATTGTGTTTTCTAACATAGCATAAATCCTAGATTTTGCATTCATTATCAGTCATATAGATCATTAAATTGCACTTAGTTCAATTCATTTAGTTTAAATAACATCATACATTACATAATTTGAGTGAACCTTGTTAGCATTTTTGGCCTACCTCTCTCCTTTTAGGTAAAAAACCATAGAAGAGTTAGGGAGCCTTATGGTGCCAAAAACCTACAGTTCAGTGATATCTTTCATTGTTCATTACTTTTGCATCATTGTATTTGTGTGGTAGCATATAGTTGTTGTGTTCTTGCTTGGAAATTAAATTTCCATAAATCTCTTTATCATTTTCTACACTCGTTATCTATTTCTTTGTGGAGATGGAAACACCAATGTAGGAAACTGGCTAAGGTAGTCCTCTAAAAACAATCTCAACATATTCCTTGGTCTTTTGTGTGTAAGAATTCTCGTGTTGAGGTCATTAAAGATTCAAATCTCATGTAGAAAGGTCTACTTTTCTCACCTCCTCTTTGTCAATCCAAGCCTAGTCTAGCTAAAGTATTATCCTTGTATTTTATTTTTGTACTTGTTTGTTATTCTATCATAGCATAAAACATTCACTAGTTAGTATTTTAGTTGGATTTCCTATGTTTTAATCTATTTATGAGACCTTATATCCATATGGACGCCTGAGAACCAATAAGATTCCAATGCATCAAACTGGAATCCATATCTTGTGCTTCCATCCTTAGGCAACGGGCCATCTGAGTGACAAGTTGGACTCTACAAATTGACTCATTTGACCCTCTGAAACATTTGGGTTTGTAGAAGGATAACAACAACTAGGTTTCTCTTCCTTTTTAGCCTTAGTATCAAAACCTTTCTGGATCACTTAGCAAACTTGAGGTAGATCAGGGCATCCTATTGCTTAGGAATCTCTCATGACTTGGAGTCCTAGATTAACCAACCCTCGTCCTCTACATTTTCATGAACTTGACATGAAAAGTTTAGTTTCCATCTCCTTGTGTTGAGGCTTGTACTCTTATGTCTTGTGTGGGTTACAGGATTGGGTGTTGTGAAGATTTATAAGATTTACAACTCAATCTCCAATCTCTAGGTATGCTATTAGAATAAGTGTGTGACATCTAGAGATGGATTTCTTAAAGGTCATGTTGGCCTCCTCTAATGGTTCAATAACTAAGCCCTTAAAGATGTAACTTAGAGATTAGATATCTGCACTAAGTAGTTATCTTGCTCATGATGAAGATTCATTTCATTTTCAATGCAGGGACATGAAATTGAAATGGGTCAGCACTATCTGTGCACTAGGATTCAACTATAGTCATCCTTATCCTATAACTAGAAAGGGAACATTACTGAAAACTAAATGCTTAAAAGGAATTAACATAAGTGTTGAATATGAATCAACAACTAAACTAGACATCAACAAATGAACTGGAATGGATGATAGAAAGATAAATCTTAGCAAATAGACAAGAAGTTACTCTTTGTTCCTTGGCTACAGGAACAATCACATAACAAAATTCCAATGGTTGCAGGAACAGACAACTATTGAGACCAAAACTAATTACTGAACAAAAAAATAACTATTAAACTAAATGGATGGAATTATCACCAAGTGGTCCCCCTTGAATGAGTCTTCCCTAAGCTAACTCAGTTGTAACAAATCAAAATATCATTTTATTCATTGAGAACATGATTACAACATATCGACAATATAACTATATTATTGGAAACTAAAAATGCAAGTACAATCTCAGAGCATCCAACCTTGTGAAAAGGGGCATCTAGCCATTATTTATAGAGGGAAAATCTTATAATTAATTCCTAACTAACTAGGCAGTCAACTCCAACAAAATAGGAGGATGCCATTTATTGAAAGCATGCAAAAGAGGGAAGAAGTTATGCATGTGCTAGATTTAGTCAAAGAAGACTTTCCTCAACAAGGATCTAGCACAACAACACTTCCTAGATCTACTTAACTAACAGACATGATCATTTAAATGTAAGTTACAACTTCCACATGAGCTAGGAGTTTCCCTCCACTGGAATTTTGACCTCTTTCAATGACCATCGTTTTTACTTCCTTAGCAACCGACCAGCTAGCATGAACTTCTTCCACTTTGCAAGCTTCATTTATATCTGCATCTTAATGTGAACCTGAATAATGAAATTAGCATGGAAAAAATAATTTCATATCCATAATTACCTTAAAGTAACATTCATTCAACCACATGTAAAATTAACATAAATATATCACATAGCAGGTTAATATTATCAAAATTCACAAGGATAAGTTCATGCCCAAGGTTCATAAATTTAGGGAAATAACATGGAGAGTGTCAATAACCAGGTGCTAAAGTCCATATAAATAACAACAAACATATGATAAACCCTATCAAAATTGAGCCATTATTTGGACTCATCAATTATCAAAAGTCACAAGGATACGTTCATGCCCAAGGTTCATAAATTTAGGGAAATAACATGTAGAGTGTCAATAACCAGGTGCTAAAGTCCATAGAAATAACAAAAAACATATGACAAACCCTATCAAAATTGAGCCATTATTTGGACTCATTAGGTCACTGCTAGTTTCACTTCTCAACAAGTGGTTTCAGGGACAGAAATGAGTTTCTTCAGGGAGACCACTTATGTCTCTACTCTTCCTATTTCTCCTTTGGTCCCACCTTTAAATGAGGATGATGCTCTCATTATTCCTATAGAGTACCCTCTTTCTCTAGATAGGAGGCTCTTGGATCTCCTAAATCATTTGGGAAAAGGAAAAAACATGGCTAGGGGTACTAGGCTTGTCAAGGAAATGAGATATATGTTGGAAAAGGAATGGGTAGGCCTAGAATTCTTCCAAGGGATTACCAAAATAGTGGAAGCATGTCCCTTTATACAACCCTAAATCAACCATTACCCGAGTTTCTACACTCAAG
Source organism: Sequoia sempervirens (assembly GCA_007258455.2). Taxonomy (NCBI): domain Eukaryota; kingdom Viridiplantae; phylum Streptophyta; class Pinopsida; order Cupressales; family Cupressaceae; genus Sequoia; species Sequoia sempervirens. The sequence goes on along the minus strand of VDFB02353493.1, from coordinate 98,668,440 downwards.
ACCTCTAATAGCTAGATAGGAGTCTTGATGCCCATGATGTTGGTGTACATGGCTGAGATAGGCCCTTCCATCAATACCACCCTCATGCCTGAGGCACTTCCAACCATCAAGGTAAACAGGTTCCCTTTGGGACTCAACATTGTTCCTCCTAATTCTAGCATTTGTAACCCTAGAGGCAATGTGGGCTCTAGAGGTGGAAACCTTGACAGACTGGGAGGTGGTGGTTCTGGCGATTTTGGTGGCTCTTGTGGTGGTTCTAGCAATGGTTCCACTCATCATGTTTCATTGACTCATCCTATTTTGAACACCTTTCTACAAAACATGGTCCAGATGCAGAATCAACTAGCAAACCTATCCCAAGCCACCTCCTAATAAAAACTTCATCCTTTCTTCCATCACAGTCCTTTATCAATATCAATTATAAACACTCCTATCCCCCAAGGGATGAAGATTCCAAAATTTGAGAAAGTTGATAGTAAGGGAGATCTACAAATACATGTCTCGGCATTTAATGTCATTAGAATAGATTTCTTCCACCATGATGCATTAATGGGTAAATTGTTTCTAAGGTCTCTTAAGGAAACACCCCTTGAGTGGTACTATTCCTTTCTTGATAATTCCATATTTTCATTTGATCAGCTTGTAAATCAATTTCTTAGATAGTTCCAGGAAAACATTAGGCCGAAGATGGCCTTCTCAGACCTCATACAGTGTAAGTAGGGAGAACATGAAAAGATAACTAATTTTATAGCTTACTAGCAAGAATTATTTTCATAGATATCTTATCATTTACCTGAATTAGATGTCCAAAAGGTTTTTATTGGCAACCTACAAAGGTCCAGGAAGGAGAAATTTTCCTTGATGAAATACCCTTCTTTTGCAAATCTATGGACCACATTGTGGGAGTACGAACAGATGGTTGCTCAATTTATGGGATCTTCCTCACAATGCTATCCTGATGGTTTGTCTATCATGTCGATTTCTAGTGAAGGAAAATCTGCTGCAAATGTAGTTGTTGCATCTAGTGACAATGTCTATTATGATCTTCTTTTATTTTTAGGAAGTTGTTGAAAGATATGGCAGTATCCTTGCCAGATCCTTGACCCTTTATGGAAGCTTTCCTTGACTAGTACAAAGATAACACATTCTGTCAGTACCATCAAATCCACATACATGATACCAAAGGATGCATGCACCTACATCACAAGATATAGAATCACATCAATGGCAATACTATCTTCCTTGATGGGAAGAAGTAGAATGCAAACAAGTATATGGAAAAGTCCAACAACAAATTAAAAATTTACATAGACTCATTTCATCTCACTCTACAAACCTAATTATTGAACCTTTTGGTTTTGCTTCTCCTAAGTTCTCAAACTACATAAACATGGTTTTATTTACACACATTCCTTCCGCTCAGCGTATGAATCGATCACCAAACATAACTTTCACATCATAGGACCTGTCTTTGAATAAAGAGCCTTTTCCCTTGTATATTTCTGCTTGCATCAATAAGAACATTGTAACTAGTGTTCAGGTTGACCTTGTGAGTCGTGTGAATGTTTTAATTGAAAATAATCTATTGATAAATTTTTTTCATAGGGAGGAATATGAGAAGTCGAACACCACCATATGTATGCATGATGAAATCTTGGTCCCTCCAATTGGTTCCATCACTCTCTCAACCTTGGTAGGAAATAGGATGGTAAATGCTCCTTTTGATATCATCTCAGATTGGGACTTGTTCAGGATGAAACTAGGCATCCCATGCCTAGTTTCCATGAATGTGGTATCTTCAATAATTCATAAATGCTTGAAGCTTTCTCATGAGCACTCTATAAAAATTTTGCATGACACCAGGTACAAGCCACTAGTATTGTGTGGGGGCTACTCATTAGATCACTTTTGGCTTGCCTTGGTCAGTTCGCTTCATCCAAGGATGAACTTTCTATACCACACCTATGTCAAATATAAGAATGTGGGAACTATGGTGAAGGTGACTTATGCTACTTTCCCATACACCATTTTAGTTAAATTTTTTATGATTGCATAGTAGTAGACTGCCTCCTTTTAACAAAGGTGGAAGGGGAAGCATGCTCACATTCATGTGCTTCCACTTCTTTCCCTATTGTGGTTCCATCGGCTCTTTCTCCCTTGCCTCGCATGGGGAGCTTGATGGTGCCTACTTGGAAAAAATACAAGTTTCAGGTATTTGAACTTCCTATTTTTCACACGATGCCTTGAACCATTTTTTATGACAAGGGGAAGTATCCTCATGGAGTCACCCTCATGTCTTGACCTTCACAGCCTCCTACCATTCTTTCCCTTCTAGTACTGAATGGGAAGAGGTGCACTGATAAGATATTGATGCTTGATTCTCCACCTACTGTCATTTTTTCCCTACACTTCTTTCTCATGTCTTTGTTCAAGAGACTTTGCTTCCACCAACAATGGTTGTCAAGGAAACTCCAATGGTAGAACTGGAGCCTCTCGTTCCTTCTAAAGCTATGACATCCAATTCCCATAGCCAATGAAACAAGATTACACATTAGTGTAAGTAGCAGAGAAAGGCTCTAGATGTTGAACAAGCTACCTTGCAAAAGGAAGAAGGGGAACCAACAACTCCTATCTTAGTGTCTCCTATTGTATCCTCTTCTACTTTTTTTGCTTTAGTTCTTGTCACCTCAGTTCTTCTTCTGACTCCTCTAGTGAATGCTCATGATCCTCACCTAAAAATGGTGCAAGCATTCATTACTCTCTCGATAGATCCCCTTCTTTTAATTTGTCTTCCAGATATCCCTCCTTTCTCCCAACACATGGACATTCCAAACACCACGATGGTGTCCATTGCAGTTTTGTCCTCTTCCACCTCACCTTCCACTTCTTTTGTGGGGATTTGTGTCCTCCACTAAAGAATAATTTGGAGGACAACCTTGCTTCAATTGGAGGTTGAAGGAAGGGATCACCTTCTTTAGGAGGTGGTTCTACTTAGGCTTGTTCCATCCTTGTGATGGAGGCAACCCTGATGCCCCTGAAGTTTGTCACTACCCCTGCATCTCTCAATGTGATCAGTAGTGAATTTCAAGTGTCTCCTTCTTCTCTTGCTTAGTTGACACATGGAAATCCTATAAAGTGTATGTTCAACTCGGCGGATGATGTCCTGACTCTATTAGCGATCTTTGCAAGATCAATGACCTTCACCTCATATGAGTTGAGTGAAGGATACCTTGAGGGGCCTTTGTCCTTGGCACTTGTTGTAGGAGAGTTGAAGGGTGCTCCTAATTTTATCCCACCCTTGAAGGCTCATCCATCCTCCCCATATAATGGTCTAGATTGGGAGAACGATGACCAACTAGTTGATGAGGACTAGGGGGAACCTCTTCTTTATTTATAGATTATATTTTTGTGTGTGTTTTGTCTCCTTTGTTCTTTTTTTTATGTGTTCCTAGAAGACCCTTTCCAGCCTCAAAGGTGCTTGGATACATGAGTGAAATTTTGTGGTGAACTTCAACTATATGTTTCATCATTCTTCTTTATGTTGTAACCTTTATTTTTGATAATTGGGGATGATGCAAATAGTTGGGGGCATTTAGGCCTTCCTTCCATGTTGACCCAATTTTTTTTTTTTCTTCATGTGATCTTCTTGAGATCTACGAACTTTGGGGATTGAAGATTTTTTTTTCATACATTACAGGTTACCTATATATAAGAATTGATCTGACCCTGAGCTCCCAGATCCCCTTATCTCTTGATTTCATTAACTTTTCTTATTTTTATTTTTTTATATTTCTCTCTTTTTTCTTTCTTCTTGATGTTGTGGTGCCAATGTGTTGTCCCTCACATGCGCAAAAGCATTTCCACATCGATATCTAATCATGTATCATGGGCCATGACATCTCTGCATCTCCTATCTCTCCTTAAGATGGCACATGCTCCTCTAAGTAGCACACACCATCCTAAGGAGGGATACCACACTTCTCTAATTTTTAAAAAGCTATATTTGGTGGCCAATGAATCCCTTACTGAAAATATTCCATTTTTCAAAAATTACATTCTTCAACAAGGACCCCTAGCAAAAAATTTCATTCAAAAATAGATTTGTAGAGAAAAAATGTAAAAAATTTCTTTCGAAAAGGGAGTAAGCATTGCCAAGTTCAACAAGGAAAAAAAATTACAATTGATGAAAGAAAGAAATTATTACAAAATTAAAAGTGAAAAATTAGATTTGGAAATTACTGCCATGAAAGATGCAAGAATGAGGATCACCTCTAGAACTGATACAAAGTTGCAGAGTGAATATGAGCAGTTGCAAGAAGAACATCAACAACTATTAGAAAAGATGAAGGACCTTCAGTTTGACACTAGGGAAATGATGTTGAACAAGAGATTTACAAACCTAAAAAATATGCCTTGATGATTTTTGGGATGTTCACAAAAAGAACTATGAAGCCATTCTTGAGCATGGGAGAGTAAAAAATAGATTGGGTACTAAGAGGAATGATATGCAACTACATGAGGGATCTGAAACCAATTCCATCTCAGCCATTGACACAATCATGAGAAAGAATAAAAATATGATAAAGACTTACACTGATAAATACAAATATGAAGTTGGGATTACCCAAATTATGTGATAAAAATGGGTTTTTGAAGGAACGAGATGATTGGATGGATGAATACAATAGGATACTTTAGGAAGTATTGGATATAGTCAAAGAAGAAGGGCTATTACTGGATGGATCATGCAAACATATGGAATTGATGATAAAACTCGAATATGAAGCCCGAAATGTAGTGCATGATGCGGATACCCATACCTTGGAGGAGTATAAAAAATATCTCTCAATGGCTAAGTCAATGCTAGGAGGAGATTAAATTATTTTATAATTTTAATTAAGATCAGTAGTTTAATTATTTTCCAAAAGAAAATCTGAAGAGACACCTTTGTTGGGTCTTTTTCTTATATATATGAAATTCGAATTGTAATATTTGATCATCAACACTTTTTAAGATTTTAATACTTTTCAATAGTGAAAGACTTATTTTCTAGAGTAATACAATACCAGTACTTTTCTATTTGTGTGTGGAAGATTCTTTCATTTGGACTAGTTCTCTATTGTTTCTTTTCAAGCAATTGAAGGAAATGTAAAATGTATTCTAATTAATCTCCATGACCATCTTATAATCACCTCTCACTTTCCTCAATCTACCTTTCCCCATCAGGTACTCCCCTTTGAATTTGTTAATGGACTTGGGATCCCAAATGTGATATACATGAATCTTTGCTGTGAACTTAGGAAGATATTCAATAATGTACACCATGGTCTGTTATACCATATATCCGTCCACCATAGAACCCTTAGGATGTGCTCTTTGTCTAACCAATGCCTTCAAAATTTTCAAGTGCCTCTCAACCATCCACATTGACCTTGTGTGTATAGGTCCACACAATTCAATCTCCTCAACTTGGTGTGTGAGGTTGTGTTCTTGTGCATTGAAAAATGTCAAAGGTAGACACTTTTGCATTTCACACATTAGATGATGAATTTTTCTCCTCCAATAATTTATATCTTCTTTATGGATTTCTTTAGATGACAACCATCTACAAGTGATTCAAGGCACAAATATATTAATGAGATTTAACAAAAATATACAATATATTACATAACAAGTAAAACAAATGGAAAATATAAGATCTATACAATGAACTGAACAAATATCGCTACTTACCTCATGTATTTTCCAAGATCATATATAACTTGCTTGAAATTGTTTTTGAAGTTTTCTAGGAGTGATAGAGGTAGAACGTACTGCAACAATTATAAAATGATCTTTTAATTATTTTTCCAAAACTAGTAAACATAATACATTGAAAAGTACATGCAGTATACAAATATATATAAAATATACTAGAATAATTACCTTAATGGAGGTATTCCAATCATGCATTTTAATCCTTGACCCAAATTCACCTTTCTTTGTTATGATATTGTTTATGTTCGCAGAAAATCCTGTGGGAAATTGAATGTTTCGTATGACTTCTTTTATAGAATTTCTTTGCTGCTTCGTTAATAACCAAGGAAGGGCGCTTATATTAATTTTTTTCTCCATCACTATTTAATTGAATGACATTTTTCATTGCATGATTGGCTTCTTGAATGTCACTACAAATTTTGACAATTTTTTCTTTGTCATGCCCTCCATCCAATATTTTTCATAACGTTTCTGTTATATTCTTTCAGATATGCATTGTATTAAACAAATGCACAATTTGTAGCTACTCATAGTAGGGCAACCTACTAAATTATCTAGGATAAATTTTCAGTCGCTGTGGAAGCTGACCATTAATGCCTTGATGACCTTCATGAAGCATATAAGTTAAACAAATTAACAATGACAATCATTGTCAATTACAACATGAGTAAACAAAACACAATATAAATATATAAATTCCAAACATATCATATAGGATATATAAACAATTTGATCTGATGTATAACCTTGATGATTAATTCTATTATATTCCAACTTCCATAGGCGAGGTGTCATTCTTTGTGGTTTTGATGTAGTCTCTTCTTTCCCATTGAAAAGATGTTTTTCAGTAGTTCGATACTTATGATTTATGTGGAGGAAGTTCCTATACTCATCAAACACCTACTTTTCTAAACTTGTTGAATGGCGAGATTTCATCTTTGGACCACAAACTAGACATGCAAATTTTCCCTTTGGTTGAAGACCTACAAGATCATATATAATTGGATTAAATATGTCAATTTTTATAATTATATATAATGAATAGATTATTTAAAAAACATGCATGATATCTACTTCATAAAATTAAATATCGTTAAAGTGCAATCGAACGTTATAGCATACCACAAAAATGTGTTAGCCCTGGGGCATCATGAATTTTCCATAAAAGCATTGCATGGAATTTAAATTGTCTTTGTCCTATTGGTCTAGAGACGTCGTACATAGTGACGCCATTCGATAACTTTAGTAACTTGTCGATAAGAGGCTCGATATATACATTCATATCTTTAACTTGGTACTTACCTAGTTGAAAGAACATAAACATTACATAATTATTATAACCATTTTACTGCAATATACATAAATTAATGTACATGACTATTAAATGAAAAAAATATGTCATTATGCGAAAAATAAGACAAATGAGATGCTACTATGTTAAAGAAAATTGATGTAAAAAAAAAACCTGGAGCAATCATTGCCAACATTATGTGCTCCCTCTTTATTGAAATCCATGGAGGAATGTTATTATTGATAACAAAAATGGGCCACACTGAGTAAATAGATCTCAACTCTCCAAATGGATTGACACCGTTCGCTGCCAATGAAAGCCTAAGATTACAAGTTTCTTCTTCAAAGTGTGGCCATTTTTCCTCCATGTCCCTAAATGCATAACCATCTATAGAAATTCAAAGAATGTTATCTCCACTTCTATTTTGTGCATGGTAATCCATAAATTGTGCTAAGCTTTCGCACCTAAATAATCGTTTCATACGTGGAATAATGGGAATATAACGAAGAACCTTGCAAGGTACTTTTTTTGTTAGTTGATCTATTTGATATCTACTGATATGACATTTTGGGCATTCTATTGCAAATTCATGTTGTTTATGATATATAATATGATCATTGGTACACCCATCTATTGCTTGATACTCCATTCCAATATCTTTCATAATGGAAGATAAATCTCGATATGAGCAAGGTAAAATATTTGATGGTGGTAACAAAAATTCACCTATCAATCTACAACAAAAAATTAATTTGTTAATATAAAGAATATTAATGGTACATATTTCATCCTTTATTTACTAGTGATGAACTAACAACAAAAATAGATGAAAAAAGATGACATATATGACATACCTTAACATCTCTGAGATTGCTATGTTGGATAAACCATTCATAACCTTCAAGTTCACTAGCAACAATACAACAGAGAGAAGAGTTGTTTGGGAGCCTTCATAAAGGGGCTCAGATGCCTTCTCAAGTATAGGTAAATCATGAGCATCATCAAAGTCATCTTGATCATCATGATTAGAAACACTACTAAATGTGTCATGGATCAATGTATTTGTACCATCATCTTCAACTGTGTTTTATGGCGCATGGTCATTTTCTTCCATAGGATCATTAACTTCATCTTTGATATTCATAGTTCCATTTTTTTCCGCTTGAAAAACCACATTCTTCGGGTCGTGATAATCCATATCATGTGCCCTAGGGCACCCCACCTTTATAATAATGATCGACACAAATAAACCATGATCATGGTCAAGTGATTTTTTTTATATATAAAAAATGTTAAAATGATATAAACATTTACAAATTCAATCAATATAAAGACATATAATGAACAACTTACCAATGGACGATAATCATGCCCCCCTTCAATGTGACCATGCTTCCTATAATATTTCTCAGCTATTGCGATTAAAATTCTTCTCGTCTTTAAGCCCTTGCAATTATTGCAAGGACAATAACATTTTCCATCACCCTTTCTTTTAAATTTAGCCCACAATCTAGCAAGTGTCTCTTCATTTTGTTCTACACTAATATTATCTAACATGATTTTTCTTTACCAAGCTTGAATATTTAGATCTTCAAAAAATATCAAACTCACACTGTAATAATTTTTAATCATAGACATGTAACAAAATCTAATAATTCTAATATTTTACATGAAAAAAAATCGGCCTATAACCTCCACAAACTGTCACAAGTATAGATAAATTGTCGAACTCACTTTTATTTATTAAAAAACATTCATAAGAACCCCGACGAATGCTAACCATATACCCGCCGACCCACAAATTAAGGAGGCTAACCATATGTCGGCCCACAGATTGATGGAAGGGGATGGTTGACTTTAAGTGTATGTCAAAATAGCGACAAAAAATAGAGTGTCACAATTTCGATGAACGTCAGGCATAAATTTAAAAAAAATTGAAAATTTCACATTAAATACACATGTACCCGATGATACATCTAATTATACATCTTTCATTAGAAATTTTCATCGTATTTTGCAATCAAATGAGTTAGTGTGAAGAATTCAAAAAAAAATTCCCTTGAGAGGGAGCATTCTTTTCATTGGATTCCTTGATGAAGGGGATCTTTCAAAAGGATTCCCTGATGCTATAATCATTTGTAAAAAATGGTGCAGTTTTCAAAAAGAGTGTCCCTATGGATGGGCCCCTTGTTATTTGAAAGGGTTCTTGAGGGAATCCTTTGAAAAGTTATCCTTCAATTACTTGTTCTATGATGGGTTTGTCTGTGTGACTTTTTCCAACCTAATATGTTTTTTCTATAGCTTAACATGTTGCTTTACAAGACCAAGGACCTGTGAAGCTACTTTTACAACAAAGCTTGGAGGACTAAGCAGCTCATCAAGCTTTCCTTGTAGAATTGAGCACCTATAAGGGCCTTTGCATCAAACTCTTTAGGAGTGATCACATAGGGAGTCCTTTCACCTCAGGTCCTATAGGACCAAGAACCTACGGTGCCCACTTTGTAGGACTGAGAACCTGTGAAGCACTTTCATTCTGTAATGACCAAGAAAATTTTGTGGAACCAATATCCTAGCACCTAAAAAAAACAACAAACAAACACATTAAAATATTCAAATGCAAGCCAAGATCAAAGTTCCCCATAAAATCCATTAGAAATGCTCAAAATAGGAATAAAAGCAAGAACACAATAGAAAAAGCAAGGAGATAGATCAAATCCTATTAAAAATATGCAAACTCTTGATATTATGGGAGAGTTGGTGCCAATTTGATGTGGAAATTGGCCCTTTCCCAACTCCTATGATGCAATGTTGATGAGTGATGAAGATTGATCCACTTGATGAAGATTCACTTGAGCTCCATGATGAAAAATCTGCATAACCTAGCTAAAAACTTGATAAAATGGATGAAAATGATGATGCTTGAAGATAAAATTGAGTATAGTTAACTTGCTCAAATTGTGGATGAACTCAAAATAACTATAATAATTCTACTTGGATTTTGGATGATCAAATGAGGAGAGGAACCTCTTATTTATAGAAAGATAAGATGGAGAAATTCCCAAAATGAAGCAATGTGGGACTAAGTTTCAACCAATGGTCAAATGCCACTTGTCAAGATATGAATGGGTAAAGGATGTGCACATTTTTATGAATGTGCCCATAAATGCAATTAGGTGGAATTTGAAAATAATGAAATGACATGTAAGAGGGAAAAAAGAATGTCTTAAATTCCACTTGGCTCAATGCATAAGATGGAATAAATGTCTTGTTGGAAGGAAAAATTCCACTTGGAAGGATTTCAAATTTGGAGGAATATTCTCTAAGAGATGCCAAGTTGAGAGAAAATAGAGATTTAATAGATGAATTAAATGTATTTTCATGTGGTGTGTCCCGCCAGCACTGCCGGTCACGGTAAAAAGTTTACCGGCGGTGGGGGGTTATATGGGGGGCCGTGCTGCACCCAATTCCCCTCGTTTAAAAAAAAATAAAAAATGTATTTTCATGTGCAAGTGGAAAAAGCTAGAGGATGGGACATGGATTAGAATTAAATTAATCAAGGGTTGACTAATTTAATGGGGGATTAGATGATGTGACTAATTGATTTAGATTTATGGGTTGATTTAAATCAAAAGATGAGAAGAATGTGATTTAGAGACTAATTAAATAAAGATTTTTGATTTATTTAATTAAAGGGGATGACTGTTAGATTAAATCAAATAAGGTTTTAATTTATTTAATTTAATAAGATGACTTTAGAGATTTAATCAAATAAAATGAATTATTTAATTAAATAGAGACACAGGGTTAATTAGATCAGATTGATTAATTTAATTAACAAGAGAGAATGACTTAATCAGATAAATGATTTATTTAATTAAGGGAGGCAAATTGATGAATTTAATCAAATAAGGGTATTCAATTAAATGGTTAGATCGAGGGATGATTTGGGATGAAATGGTGTTAGTAATCAGGATCAAGTGTGTAGCATCAATCAGTACATTTTATGTGTCTACATTTTGCCCCTCTTTGAAGCAGTGCACTTGCTACAATGATTCAAAGAATAAATTGTCTTGATCAAAATTCAAAAAATTCCCAATTTCAAAACTTTCCCCACTGCTGCTTTAGCAGTCGAAACATGCTGATATATTTCCCCCTCGAGAGATTGGACAAAAATTTCAACTTTTTGGATGATCTAGCGAAAAAAGATGACAAGGTGCCCAACGGGTCCAGAAAGGGTTCGAGAGGTCATAAAATGAGATAAAATGCAAAAAACGGTGCAAAACAACCTTCAGACAGGCGAATACAAGATTGGGAGACCAAAACCTTGACAGGACGGCTAAATGGGGTAAAAAAAACCCTAATTTTTATGCTTAAATAGGCCTTGAGGGGCCACTTCCAATTCGTTTTCACATTCAACCTTTAGAGATCTTGCAGCTTTGAGCTCTAACACCCCCACAAGATGGCACAATGACAGCTTCCCATGCACATTTTTTGACAGAGTACGAACACATCAGAGGATTCCTAGCACTGGACCATTGGTTAGTGAAGTTGACCTGAGCTTGTTTTCCAACTTTTGTGCTCATTTAATGCCTTAGGAAACTAGGTCTCTCAGAGTGGTTCTATATTGCACTGCTGAAAATTTTAAATGACACTGCTCAGCCTCAAACTGCGTTGTCATCGTGAGTAGAGACGCCATGACACAGTTTGGAATTTGGGTTTAAATTTTAAACTCAACCGCCTGAGCAAAGTGCACTGTTGTGGTTCCCTTTGAAATTAGGGTTTACTCACAAACTGAATCAGCTTTCGAAACTGCGACATCGTGGTGGGATTTGGGAGTTTAAAGCTTTTAGCAGTGCAGTTTTGAGTTTGCAATCTACATCACCCTCACAGACAACAATGTTGAGGTTGTTTCAGGATGGTGAGAAAAACCAGCATCATGATTTTTTTGATGAATTTTAACACAATGACATTCCTAATGCAGGAGGAGGCAAGAGAGATCTATTCATGTGAGCATAGGTCCCAAGACCTTTTCAACATTTTGGATGATTTGACTGAGTGACAATAGGAGTACTTAGGGTGTATCCGACTTTGTACATTTCCTATGCACCACCCGTTCAGACACATCTGGGGATGTTGATGGCACTCACTGAGAGATGGCATAGTGAGACATCCTCCTTCGATCACCTGACAGGTGAGGCAACTGTTACTTTAGAGGACGTGTGGGGGATCCTCTTATTTCCCATCCATGGTGAGCGAGTGATTTATGATATAGATGTTGGGAGGGAGGCCTGCTACGATGTCATGGGAATCGATGAGATTGTATTCTGCAAGGGTCAGATCGAGCTAGAGCATCATAGGAATGTTGTGTCTTCTTTCTGATTGGTTATAGCAGCCATCATATCGGGTCTCCTTGCACCAGATCGGTGGGGCCAATACTTTAGTCCTAGATGGGGGCTTGCTTGGGACTGCATGGTTCACTGACGAACATTGTTTGCATGGGGGCTAGTTCTTCTAGCCTCACTATACAGATATTTGCATGAGTTTGTCTATCTAGATGGTCGAGCACTTGGGACCGACGTCACACTTCTACATATCTGGGCTTGGGAGCACATTGTTTTTCTTCAACTAAGAGTTGTCCTAGTTCCCATGGAGCTAGATGATCCAGCTATTTGGTGGTACAGAGGAGGTGTTTCTTTTACCCATACAGGATAGCATGGGATTCCCCAATGGTGGAGAGTCCTAGATGACATGCGAGTGTTTACATGGTGGCCATACCTTGGATGGCCTGCATGGTTTAACGATGTTCGACAAATTTTCTTCGCCTGCTAGGATAGATTGATGTAGGGCATGGAGCACACAATGCTCGAGATGTATCTACTAGGTTGGGTCCAGAGACAGTTTGGAGAGGCACAGGATCATCAAGATGATCAGTACATGGCCATTTTTGTGAGGACTATGAGCCAGAGATTCTGGAGTTATTATATACCTGTCCACATGAGGTAGTTTAGAGTTTCATGCAGCTAGTGGCCAGTCCATGGCCATATGATTAGGGGCAAGCCGATGCAGGGACTACACAGGCATACAAAAATTGGTTTCGACCGCCACTTAGACTTACAGTTATGGGGACACCATCTGCTTGACATAGAGCCAGAGGAAGGGGAGCAAGTCGAGGCCGAGGATATGAAGATGGGTATTGAGGGGGAAAGGACCACCACCTATTCAGGATAGGGGGCCGCAGGACTAGCCAGTCCTAGATTTGCAAGTGGGGGATCAAAGACAGGATGTCCCTCTGTAGGATCATGACCTAGGACGATAGGACAGGGTTTTGACACCACCCAGGGACAGGGGCCATGATCATCCACTAGTACACCCACCTCTCTAGCTAGACCCTAGAGATGACCAAATTTTGCATCTACAAGCCCAAGTGCAGGCACTTACTGCTAAGAGAGACCAGTTTTGGGTAGAGTGGGATTGGGCAGTCCAACATAGATAGGCTGCAGAGCTACACACAATGGCTGAGATGGGTAGACGATAGAAAATTGAGAGTATGTTTGTATCTTCCTCCCAGAGCATGGTATCGCTTCATTCATACAATGAGGCCATCCAAGAGGCTGACTATTACAAGTTTCATTATTACCAGGTCATGCCGAGGGAAGCCCGACTCCTTGATTTTTCATAGAGGATAGGCCATAGACCTGCAAAGGATCACGGCGAGAGAGCAGTTGGTGAGGGTAGCAGCCAACAAGGCTAGCCTTCATTTTGATCTTGAGACAGGATTCTTTTTGCGCCTAATGGGCTCATTTTTTATAGCCCTAGTGGGCCCTTGTACTTATGTATTTGATACTCGATCCGATTCTTTTGTGCCATGACAGTATAGTTATTTCTAATGATATATGAGATGACGATTTTGTGATATGCTGACCTATCTTATTTATGCATTATGGATGGCTCTCATTTCCATATGATATGAAATGATTCTATCTTACAATGCTATGATGTTTATGAATATGTTATGTGATGATGAAAGGATTCATTTATTTTCAGTACCTTTTCTTATGCACTTTTAATGATGTATGCAAAATGCTACGATGTGCAAATGCTTAGACTAACAAATCTATATTATGCAATGATGGATGATACGATGTAATGTTTAATGATGTTCATGAAATGATATACGTAATGGTCTATATGTGAAATGTTGTGATGAATGTATGAAATGATTCTTATAACATGGATACTTTGACATATGATATGTAATGGCATAATGGATACTTATATGTGATATGGGATGATTATGCTATTTTATGATATGGTGAATGCAAATGATGCTATGATGTTGCTGATGTTTATAATGCTATGGGATGATTTCTTTTATGTTTATGTAATGGATTCTTATGGGATATATGATCATATGGGATGATTTATGAAATTTTTATGCAAATGAATGCAATGTAATGATTCATGAGATGCTTAGAATAACCAATCTATATTATACATGGATGGAAATGCAATGCATGTGTAGCTATTTGATATGTTCTATATGATATGATATGCAATATGCAATATGCTAATGGTTTGTGGATGCAGGATGAATGCAATGATGAAAATGATTTCGTGATTAATTGTCCTAGTACCATGTTAGTGTGGAAAGAAGATAGAAGACAACAAGAGATTCCAACAAGACAAAAGAGATGATGATGATGGTGATGATAATGCATACCGAGGAGTTGGGATTTTCAAAGGGCCAATAACCTTATGTTTGATAACACACATAGGCATGATGCATCAAGGTATAAAGAATCATGATGGTGTTGCACCTAGTTTGATGGACTTTGACTCAAAAATCTGATAGGAGTACCCCTGTTCACACCTGGAACACAAAACCTTATTCAAAATGCAGTTTAGATATTCCAAACATCTCAGACAAAAGAATAGCAAGGAAATCCTTCCTATGTGGTCAACAAGATACTTAAAACATCCTTCCTACACCTAAACAAAGCATGCATGATCAAGGTTATATTACAAAAATATCTAACAAGCATAGTACATAAAAGATAATGATCGTTACCCCATCTTATCTCTGTAAACACTTTTTTTCGGACATCATTAAGAGGTCCTTGGAATGAGCACAATAAGATAAATCAAAAGACAAAGATAAAGTAAACAAACAAGCTAATGTTCTTCAATACTGCTAGCCAAGACAAAACTATGGTGATGCGTGATGTTGATGTCCATTCTAGGAAGGATGCATCCTAGGAAATGATGAGATCAGATGATTTTAATATGGGACTAATTGGATGATAAGATATTGACACAAAGAGTTGACCAACTTGTTTACGTATTGAACTAGACTTGAGATTTTGAAGTTTAATTTTTCACTTTTGAATTTGCTAGACTTGTTTTCGACTATTTCACCAAAGGTTGAATATGACGATGATTTATTATGAATGATGTTTATTTTAGGTGAAAGTGAGATGAGACAAATGGATTTTTTCAAATATTTGGATGTTTTTAATGTTTTTTGAAATGTTTTGAGGTTGTTTTTGGTATTTTTGAGATTTTACAAATGTTTTAATTTTCGATTTTCAAATGTTTTGGGGTTTTCTGAGATTTTGACGAAGAGACTAACCTAAAGACCTATGCTAGGGGCTTCAGGGGTTGATTGACAAATTATCCTTGACTACGTTATACACGCAGAGACCATGTAGTTCGATTGACACAAACTCAATTATTTGATGAGATATGAACAAATGGACTGCTAGTTTATTATGACAGACTCCTAAAGGACTAACCTAAGTGTCTTGGGGGATGATCAAAGATCAACCTTGCCTATGTTCAAGGCTCAAAGACGCATATTTTGATGAGATGACTCTATTTTGACTTTTTGACTGACTTTTGGACCTATTTTTGGACTTTGATATTTTTCAAATGTTTTGGATTTTATGATTTTTTGATGTTTTTGGATTTTATGATTTTCAATGTTTTTGGATTTTCTAATTTAGGGACTTCAAGAATATACACAAATCTGATCCAAGGAGAACATACCCCCAACATGATGCAATAGACTACTCCAATAGAGGTAGGAAAAAATGACCTTAAGAATGGGCCAAGTAGTACTAGGAGGGATCATGACACAAACACAGGAGCAAGCTATGATGCAGATGCTGAACTGATGGGTGATGGATGGAGATATGGAATACGGTGGGTGATGGAAGCAGGATAGATGGATGATGTATAATAATTCGTGAAGATCCCGGTGGATGGAAAGTGCTTATTTACACAAGGTTCCTATTTTCCAGGTTTTCACCAAGGTATTTGTCCAAAGCGCCACCGAAGTGGTTTTCTCTAAAGGACAATTTTTTATTTTTTTTAGTTATTCATTTATTTTTATTTTTTTAATCCTTTTTCTATTTTTTTTGTTGTCACCAAGATGCCTGTTTTCCAGGTTTTCATCAAGGTGGCCATTTTTTTAGGACATTTTCTGATTTTTTGTATTTTTTGGTTCTATACCTTGCAAGATTAGGCATAAAACTTTTTGAGATGGGAGTTGTTGATGGGATCCTGCAAAGACTCGTCTTCAGGTGTTGAAAACCGATATGCCTTTGACTTGTAGTTTTTCATGATGATGAATGGTCCCAACCATTTGGGTTCAAATTTACCTTTTCCATTTAGGTTTGGGATGTTCTTTTGATTCTCCTTCAGCATAAGTTCTCTGACTTGGAAGGTCTTGCTCCTGATCTTCTTGTTATTGCTCCTTTTAAGTTAGTTTTGATAGACCTGCAAATGGTTCAATGCTTCTATACGTCACTCATCTAGCAGCTCCAACTCATTCAGTCTTGATACCCGGTATTCTTCATTTGTGATTATATTTTGCGGTGATATTCTCAGTGATAGAAGCTTGATCTTGATGGGTAATATGGCTTCTGATCCATAGACCAGAGGGAATAGGGTGGCACCTATTGGTGTGCAAATGTTTGTTTGATAGGCCCAGAGGGTGAGGTTTAGCTGAAGATGCTAGTCATGACCTACATCATTGACTATCTTTTTGAGGATTTTCAAAATGGTTTTATTGGTGGCTTCTGCTTGGCCATTTCCTTGGGGATAATATGAAGTAGAAAAGCAATCTTGGATTTTGAATTTATCGCAAAGATCATGAACATCCTGATTCTTGAATGGTGTCCCATTATCTGAGATAATGGCTTGTGGGACACCATAGCGACATATTAAGTAGTTCAGGATGAACTTTGATATCTGCTTTCCATTGATGTATGTCATGGGGATGGCTTCCACCCACTTGGTAATGTAATCAGTGGAATTTATGATAAACTTGTGGCCACTAGATGAGGTGGGAGTTATTTTTCCAACGAGATTGAACCCCCACTACAAAATGGGCCATGGTGTGACAATCAGATGGAGCTCTTGAGCTGGAGCATGGATAAGGTCCCCATGTTGTTGACATTGTAGACACATTCTAACATAGTCATGTGCTTCTCTTTCCATAGTAGGCTAATAAAACCCCGTCCTCAGCAATTTCTTGGCCAAGGTCATTTCACTCAAGTGTGAACCACAAATATCATTATGCACCTCAGTTAAGGTGATCAATGCCTCCTTAGAATTTAGGTAGCGTAATAAGGTTCTTTCTATGCTCCTACAGTAAAGGGTATTCCCTAGGATGACAAACCAGGATGCTTTCTTGAAAAAGGTTTTCTTGAGGTTTGAAGCTATGTTAGCTGGGAGGACTCCTATTCTTAGATAAGTGTATATGTCATGGTACCAAGGATCACCAGGACCAATGATTTTGCACACAAATTCTGACTCTAGTACCTCAAACGTGGATACAAGAAGCTGCTCTACCAAGAATTAATGTTTTGGGACATTGCGAGGGATATACAATAGGGATCCAATTGTTGCCATGGCATCTGCTACTTTGTTGTTTGCTCTAGGTATCTACTCAAATGTGATCTATATGAAGGACTCCTTAAGGCTTTCCACCAATTTCTTGTATGGAGTTAGCTTGTCATCCTTAATACGGTATTCAAAATTCACTTGATTGATTATTAGCTATGAATCCCCATATACCTTGAGAGCCATGATATGCCACTACACTATTATTCTGAGTCCTATGGTTAGAGCCTCATATTCTACGATATTGTTTGTTTAGGGAAATGACAACTTGTAGGACCTTGGTATGCAGTCTCCCTATGGAGTGATGAAAAATACCCCAGCTCCTGATCCATGTTGTGTGTAGGAGCCATCAAATTAGAGTTTCTAGTGGTTGGCTATGCTGAGATTGAAGATGGATTCATCTGGAAACTCTGATATGAGTGGATTCTCTGAATACATGGGTGCTTTTGCAAGCTGATTTACGATCACCAGGCCTTTGATTGCTTTTCGTTCCACGTACTCAATGTTGTATTTGGATAGAATCATGACCCACTTGGCCATCCTTCCTATAAGCATTTCCTTTGATAATAGGTACTTTAGGGGATCGATCTTGGCAATGAGTTTTATTTTGTGTGCCAACATGTAGTGTTTGAATTTTTGTGAAGCAAACACTACTACTAGACAAACTATTTTGATGAATGAGTAGTTTAACTTATTCTCGACCATTGTGCGGCTGATATAATAGATGGCCCTTTCTATCCCATTTTCATCATGTTAAGCTAGGAGAGCACTGAGGGCTGTTGTTGTTGCTGATACATAGAGGATTAGTGGCTTTCTTGGGATTGGTGGCATGAGGATGGAAGGTGTGAGCAAATATTCTTTGATCTTGTTGAAGGCTTCATCACATTTTTCATCCCACTTGTACACTACCCCCTTGTGGAGTAGGTGAGAATAAGGGATTTGCTTGTTTGCTAGTTGTGCTATGAATCTACAGATGGACTTAAGCCTACCTCAGAGGCCTCTCAAATATTTCAATGTTTTGGGTGCCTCCATCTTGAGGATTGCTTTTACCTTGGTGGGATCTATTTCAATACCCCTCATTGACATTATGTACCCCGATAGCTTTCCTGACTATACACCGAAGATGCACTTCTTTGGATTTAAATGAACCTTGTATTCCTCTAGCCAATTGAAAATAGCACTCAAGGTTGCTATGTGATTTCTTGTCTTTCTAGATTTTGCTAGTATCTCATCAACATAATCTTTCATAGTTTTGTGGATCATGTCATGAAAGATTAACGTCAGGGCCCTTTGGTAGGTGGCCCCAATATTCTTTAGGCTGAATGGTATCATGTTCCAGCAGTAGGTCCCCCATGGACAAATGAAGTTAGTTTTGTGTTGGTCCTCTTTGGCAATCATAATTTGGTTGTACCCAAAGAAACCGTCCATCAGAGAAAGCATTTCATGTCCTGTTGTCATATCTACAATCATATCAATGTTAGGGAGTGGGAAGTCATCTTTTGGACATGCCTTGTTTAGGTCTCTAAAGTCTATGCATATATGGATGCCCCCATCTAGTTTTGAAATAGGAACCAGATTTGATACCCACTCAGGGTAGTCAATTGGTCGTATGAACCCTGCATCAAGTAGTTTCTTCAATTCCATTTTAACCAACAAGGCTATCTGGGGATGCATTTTCCTGAGCTTTTTTCTGACAGGCTTTGCTTCAGGGTAGATTGCTAGATGGTGGACCACTATCTTCGAGTCAAGCCTAGACATGTTGACATAGATCCATGCAAAGTGAAATTTTCATTTTCTCAAAAAGGCAGCTAGGAGCTCCTGTTCTTTTGAAAACAATGACTCTGCATAGAATGTGATGTGCGGTGTCTCCTCTGTTCCCAAGTTGATTGGGTAGAATTGCTGATTTTTCCTAATGTAGAGCTCTGAGAGGAAGATTGAATCCCCCATCCTCAAGAGCCTCAAAGAGGTTTTCACTGTCAAATGTGTCCTTTCCTTTTACTATTTTTGGGTTAGAGAGTGCCACAGTGTGGTTTTCACTCAAGGACCTAGAGATTATTCTTAGTTTTTCACTTTTGTGACTGAGGGATTCATTCATTTCCCCATAGTATGCATGTGTGTCTAGCTCAATGATAAATCTTGGTTTATGATCCCCACATGGAATATTATCCCGCAGTCCCATGAATTTTGAGAGTGCTTGATCATTTTTGAATGTGTCAAGATTGGCGGTCCTCATTGGTTGTGATCAATGAGTTGGGGGTAGACTAGCTTTATCTCATGGGATTGGTTTTCAGACTCATAGGATAGGGTGTTGATCATAAAAAGGTTAGAGTCTTCAAATAGTGCGGGTATACCTCTCTCGGGTTCATCATCCTCGATACTACACACCTCAGTGATGTCAAAGGTGAGATTTTCTAAAGGCAGACCTATGGATACGAGCAATTGAAGGGAGGCTATCGTTTCCTGAGGAATTTTTACCTTCTTAACTGGGGGATTTCGGCCACGTATGGTTATAATCAGAGGGGTACATCTGAGGCCAATTTTTTTCATTCGCGTCTTAGGAATGATGGGTATTAGAAGCCCGTTATCATTTTTCCCAATTTTCTTGTTTTTGTTATAGCCCATGGCGAGCATCATTTTCAAGCCTTTACTTCTATCATCCATAGGTAGATTGGATGCTGGTCTATTATCTTGATACAGGAGATGGGATGGATCTTCTTCAATTATTTCATGCCCGAGATCTCCCCAACTTCAGAAGGTGGAAGAGCATGCTGTGAATGTTTGGGATGAAGAGGCATCATTTGATTGTGGTCATCCTCGTCACCTAGGAGATTGTGGTAACTCTCCTACCACAAAATAATTTTTTGGGATTGGATAGTGTCCACATCCATTTTTTGGAATTATGACCTTCATATTGGAAATGGTGGGGATGGTGGGTGTCTCTATCATAGAAGTGGAAGCAAGAGTAGCTAGGTCAATCTATGGTGTTGATGGGCCTTCATCATTTTTAGGAACTTGAGGGATTTTGTAATATTTTTCCTCTAGGATCTTAAAGTAAGAGAATGGTTTCGGATCCCCATGAATGGTGACCTCTTGGCCCTAGTATGTGAATTTGACACATTGGTGGAAGGTTGATGCCTCTTCTTGCATTGCATGGATCCACAGATGCCTCAAGAGAATGTAATAAAGAAAATCAAGGTCCAAGACCTGACAGGTAGTTTCCATAATTGCTGGACCTACTTGAATAGGGAGTTGTATAGTTTCTTGACACACTCTTTCTTGATCATTGTATGCCCTGATTGTGATGCCTTTGCCTATTTCAATGGAATCTTCTAAGATTTTCAGATTCTTTATGAGCTTAAGAGAACAAATGTTTAAACCTGCACATCCATCTACCAAGACCCTCTTGACTTTGTTCTTGTGCACTAGGACCTCCAAATGGAGTGCATGGTTGTGAGATGGTTGAGCGGGGAAATATTGATCAGATAATGTAAGGATATTTGGTGTAATGATGTTTCTGACCATAGCTTGGAATTGTTCCACATCAAGATCTTCAGAGATGGTGGATGATGCCAATGCTTCTTCAAGGATTTTCCTATGGGTAGATGAAATTTTCAGCAACTCCATGATGGAGATCTGAGCTAGGATTCTTTGCAATTTGTCAAGGACATTATAGCCATTAGGAATGGAGCTTTGGTTGGAATTGTGTGCTTTGTTTGGATGAGATGACCCTGCATTGGTGATTTTGTTGCCTCTTGTGGTGACTCCACAATCAGCGTGGGCTCCTCTGATGGTGATAGTAACACAATACTCATCTAGGGATGCAACGACATAGTTGTATACATGATTGACACTTTTGAATGTTCCCTTCCCCTTATCATTGTTATTGTTCCCTTTATTATTATGGTTGGGCATTAGATTTGTGTAGATTTTGAGATTCTGATTTCCCGTTGGATGCTCCACATTTATGATTTTTTTTATCAATGAGGTCCTAGATTATGTTTTTTAACCTCATGCAACTGTTAGTGGTGTGCCCTTTGATTTTGTGAAATTCACAGAGCTAGTTTCTGTTGTACTAGGGTGGTTTCACTTTTGGTTCTTGGTAATTCTCATAGGTGGGAATCTTGATGAGGTTTTCATTTATCAATTTCTTCATGATGACCTCAATTGGTTCCCCAAGAGCAGTGTACTTCCACTTCGTGGGATTTTTGTTTTGCGAGGGTGGTCCCCCTTCATTATTTAGGTTATTAAACTGATTGTTGGTTGGTTGGTGTTGTGATATTGCATTGGTTTGGGTGTTGTTCTGATCATTGTTTTGCGGTTGTTGGTAGGTTTGGGTGTTTTGTCTCAGAGCACTGATCACGACCTTAGCATCAACCACACCATCATTTTTGACATTTTTGTTTCTTTCCCATGTGCGATGTTTCTCATTATAGCTATTGGATAGGTTATTTTTTTGTTGTTTTAGATATGTGGGTGTCCCTCTTTGTGAAATAAGGGCTCGTTCAATGTTAAGTGCCTTAGGGATTAATTGATCGTATGTGGTGATACCTTGTACGTTGAGATGGAATGCCAAGGCTCCTTCGAGATTGGAGATGATGGTGCAAACTTTTTTTTCTTCTAGCATGACCCATTTTATCCTCTTGGTCTTGGATCGCCATCATTGTAGGAAGGAAGAAAATGATTCATTCTTTCCTTGTTTCAGAGCTAATAGTTCCTCTAGACTGACATCCATACCGATATTGAATGCATAGTTTTTTATGAATGCATCCACTATTTCTTGGAACTTCTTGCTTCTAGGAGGAAGGTGAGAGAACCACTCCATGGTGTGGCTAGCCAAACTTCTATTAAATTTCCGCATTAGATATGCATCATTGTATGTGACTTCCATGCAATGAACTTGGAGTTCCCTGATGTGATCTTCATGGTTTCCCATCCCTCGATATTTATCAAATTTAGGGATTTCAAATCCTTTTAGGAATGGTTTCATTACAAGACTCCTATCAAACAGATAAGGACACAAGTTACTAGGTGTCTAAGTTGTGGTTTTCCCTGATTGAAGATTGAACACTTGTTGCGAGAGCAACCTAATTTGTTTTGTCACATCATTTTGCGGATCAGGGAGTGGAATGAAGGTGTTTTGTGGTGGTTCAATTGTTGGAGGGATGGGTGGATTGGTTGATGTGTTGGTGGTTGGTGCTTACGTGTTTTGTTGCGCTAAGTATGCTTGTACTTGTTGTTGTATCAACAATGCTTGTTGTTGGTTCTGTTGTTGTTGAGCTTGATGTTGTTGTTCCAACAACACCTATTGTTGGGCTTGTTGTTGTTGTGCCAACAACGCTTATTGTTGGGATCGTAATGTTGCTTCTTGTTATGTTTGATACTATCGTAATCCTTGTTTATATGCCTGTTGTCGGGCTGCTTGCAGTTGTGCTTGATATTGAGCTTGTGCTTGGGCTTGCACCTATTGGGCTTGAGCTTGCACTTGTGCTTGGGCTTGTTCCTGTTGGGTAGCTTGTGCAACTTGAGCAGCTTGAGCAACTTGAGTTGCTTACGTAGGTTGGGTAGGTTGGGTAGGTTGGGATTGTTGTTGTTGTAATAGAGCTTGGGCTTGAGCAGCCTTTTGTGATTGTTGTGCTTGTTGTGCATCTTGAGTGGCTTGAGCAGCTTGTGCGGCTTGTGTTTGTGCTTGTTGAGCGGCTAGTTGTGCAGCTTGTCAGTTTTGGATTTGCTGAAGTTCCTTCTGATAGGAAGCTTGTTGAGCAGCTTCCAATGCAATTATGTATTGGTCTGATGTGTTTGAATTGGGTGGTGGTGGTGGTGGAGGTGGGTTTGGAATGGTTCTTGTTGTGGTGATGAGAGGCACCATCGTATTGATGATTGGGATTTGGGTGGTGGTTGGTGCGATTGATATGCTTGGCCCTTGAGAGATCATGTTTTGAGATGTTTGGGGGATGGTTGATGAGGTGATGGTGCTGGTTTGGGTTATTGGGATGGTTGCCATCTATTTTTATGATATTGATGACAAGATAGGAGGATTTTGTATGATATTTTGATTAATGATCAGGGGGCTGATTTGATTTTGTTGATTGATGTTTGGTAAAGGGGGAAGCCCTAAACTGAGAGGTGATGTGGATATTGATGGAAAGAGGGGAGTGGTCAAAAAGTGAGTGGTATAATCCCTTAGGGGAATGATGAAGATGTAGGGTCAAAGATGCCCCTAGTCCAAATAAGTTTCCTTCTCCTTGCGAGGTTATGGGGAGAGAGGTTTGAGGTGTTGCATGAAATGATGATGATGATGGGTCATTAGGATCATGAAAGGTGAGGGGGAAATATGGATGTGATGGATTTTGAGGTATGGATTTCCCTAAGATGGTGTTTGCGTCCAAATCTTGATTATTCACAAGGGGGTGTGTTTGTAATGCATTAAGAAATGTGCTCCCTTTGTTAACAATGGGTTGAGTTGGGGCAATGGATGATGTAATTTGGGGGATAGGTTGAGTGATGCTTTGGAATGGAAGTGTAGATGAAATTGGGGGCATAGATGAAATTGGAGGCATGACCCCAAAAGGTGGTTCCACAATGGTACTCACATCAAAATCAGAAGGGAGTTTAGCCCCTTGTTTTGCTAATTCAAGCATGTATAGTGAGGGATTGAGTCTCATCATGATGTTGATGATTCTATGATTCTCGAGATTTTTGACCATCTCGATGATCTCATCTTGTGTCATTTTAAAGGAATTATTAGTGATATTCTCTACTTGACCTTCCTCTTGAGGATTTTGTGATGATGAAGAAAATTTAGTTAGAGGATTGCTTGATCCAATGAGATTCATCTAATAATTTGTTTGGCTTAGGTCACTTGAATTGGATGTTTCTTTATTGGCTTCCATGTTCCTCTTGTGTTGAGATCTAGTTTGCACCATAAAATAGGGATCAATTGTCAAGAATGTGGGAGATGAATCTCTTAATTCTTTGGATTGATCTATCTTTAGGTACAAAAGAGAAAATTTAGGATGATTTAAGGATCAAAGGTATGATGGTGAAAATGCATGAAAGGTGGATGATATGGATGATTTAAACTCCTAGAAGATCTTGAGGGAGATGCTAAACTTTTGAGACTTTCTTGGATTTCGGATTTGTTTTGGATTTTAATTTTGGATTCTTTGGATTTTTGGATTTTGATTGACCTTGATTTGGTTTTGGATTGCTTTGATTTTGGATAATGAACAAATAGATCCCAAGATGTTGGATTTTATCTATGGGATATACTTGCTCACAAGAGGATAATTTTACTAAGTGTAGGGAGAAGGATGACTCTACCCACACATTACCAAACAAGATGATAATTCAACTAAGCATATGGAGAAGGATGCATATACATATACTTAGCTAAACAAAATTATTTGATGTTTGATTCAAGGATTTTGATTCATGGATTTTCCAAAAGGTCTAGCATGAAGGATGATTTCAGCATTTTGAAGAGTTGTTGGTGAGATGATTTTGGTTAATGTTTGAAATATGGATGAAGGTTTGACTTTGATCCTATGTGTACCTAAAAAGACTCTTGTTTTACAAGACCTCAATTTTGAAGAACACACTTTACTCTACACAAGATGTTCAAATTCCTGAAAAAGATTTGGATTTTATTGACAAAAGAATTCATACAAATTGGGATTGTTTCTTGAAGCTCTTCTATAAAAGTTGAAAAGTAATCTTTGTCTGAATTCATAGAGCATTGAGAGATGCTTTTGATGTTATTTTTGACTAAGAGATTTGAATTTGGTTTCTAGATTTTTATCTTGCATGAAATCATTTGAGACACATGTGTGAGGTTCATTTGTTCTTAGCTTTGTTCAGTGACTTCTTTTTACAACAAACAATTCTTGATTAGCTTTTAAAACTAGATTTCCAATGTCTTAACTTCTTCTCATCCCACAAAGTACATTATATGGAACTTTGATGCAATCGAGGAAAAAGTTACCTATTGTTGACTTTAGCAAGAAAATTGAGATATAATCCAAGTGTTTATAAACCTCTAAGGATAAAATCCCAAGGGCAAGCAATAACACATGAATCTTGTCAAAGATATTTGCTTCCTAAAGGGTTTGAAGTTTTGATGACAATGTTGAATGTTTGTTTCCAAATATTTACGAACAAGACAAGCATTTTGTTTCTAAGAACAAGTACAACCCTATGGCTATGAAAGACTGTATTTGTTGAATCCCCACTTGGACAAGTCCAGCTACGCTTATTTTTAGTGAATGGTTAGATGCTTGACCCCACTAGCTCCACTCCACAAAACTCACTTATATGGGGAAGCCAAGCATCAGTACCCATGAAACTCCCATGGCATACTTTCCTTTTCTAATGAAAATCATAAAAGTGTGGGGCAGCTTCAGAACAACCATTCTTGCACCAACAAATAGATCAAGGATTTTGGCCTTTTCTAAACAAGGGTTTTAATTTAGACTTTCCATTCGTTGGGGATCACCAATTTGGTGAGAGACCATTGCTTCTCATCTCATCACGATGACCATCATGATATTGGCCTTTGTTTCAATATCCACACTTATATACCGGTTGGAAGTCGCTTGTCTTTAGCGTGTTTCTGGTTGGGTTGTTCCCTTGGGTGAGTACTTTTTCCCACAAGGCATGCCCTTTAAGATAAACAAAAGAGAGAAAACATATCCATAGTTCGATTGATCTTTGTTGAGAAACAAAGAGAGAACACACGCAATATTTTCCACTCACACTCACAAGATTTGTTCAATTTTAAAGTCCAAATTGAAGTGTGTGGCTAATCACTTATGCAACTGAATGTCACTAAAAGGCCTTTTGATTCTCAAGATCATTGTGAGGCGTGAGAGAAGCACATACATCATTTTAATGATATTACATTGAGTAAGTAATTAAAAAAAAAAGAAGCACTTGTTCATTTTAAATCCACAAAGTAATGATTTGATTCTTTTTAGAGCACCAAAATGAGATATGAAAGTTGCCTTGTTCAATTGTTAATCCTCAACCAAATCTAGTGAGTTTTTCCTAAAGTTCTTTTTAATCCCTTTTGTAGAAAAGAAAAATGAAATGTTCTTTTTAGAGCCCAAAATAAATTTAGTAGGTCCTAAGCACATGAAGGATAACAAATTTTTAATAGAAATTGTGAATTGTCTAAGAGTGTTAAACAAACACTAAAGTGTTCAAAAACACTTGGTATCATGAGAGAATAATGTCATTATGCATCTTTCGATCTCATCTTTCGCCTTCATTTTGATTAGACAAAATTACAAAAAACCAGTTAGAGCTACAAAACAAAGGTCAGGAAAGCAATTAATAACTCAGATGATCAAAATTAAAAAAGAACATGTCATAAAAAATTGAGATTTCACTTTTTTACTTCCTTTCAGCGATGGACTCTACACAGGAGGTGTAGTTTAAGGAATCCAAAGGTGCTATATGGTGACACTAATTCTATAAGTGTCACTCTACAACAAAATAGAGAGCATGATTGCATCACACTTTTCACCAACAGTGCAGTTTGGAATTTTAAAAAGTTAGCTACCTCAAATTGACCTAGTAGTGGAGTTTAAAATTTTGAATCTTGGGCGGAAAATACATAGCGTCACAGTTTGAAGTTTGAAGCAGTGCTATATGGCGATGTTGGAATGCTAGTAGTTATGTATAGCGATGTTGGTTTGCTAGTGGTGCACTTCCCTATAGAGACAAAAATAGAAAAAAAACACAAATTTTTTGATAAAAACATGATCTAAATGTGATATTTTCCCTCCTTCTAGCACCAAAATGTGGAACCAAGAACCTAGCACCTGCAAAACACAACAAACAAACACATTAGAATATTCAAATGCAAGCCAAGATCAAAGTTCCCCATAAAATCCATTAGCAATGCTCAAAATAGGAATAAAAGCAAGAACACAATTAAAAAAAACCAAGGAGATAGATCAAATCCTATTAAAAACATGCAAACTCTTGATCTTATGGGGGAGTTGGTGCCAATTTGATGTGTAAATTGGCCCTTTCCCAAATCCTATGCAATATTTTGATGATTTGGAGATGATTGATCCACTTGATGAAGATTCACTTGAGCTCCATTATGAAAAATCTGCATAACCTAGCTAAAAACTTGATAAAATGGATGAAAATGATGATGCTTGGAGATAAAATTGAGTATAGTTAACTTGCTCAAATTTTGGATGAACTCAAAATGACTATAATAATTCTACTTGGATTGTGGATGATCAAACGAGGAGAGAAACCTCTTATAAATATAGAAAGGTAAGATGGAGAAATTCCCAAAATGAAGGAATGTGGGGCTAACTTTCAACCAATGGCCAAATGCCACTTGTCAAGATGGGAATGGGAAAAGGATGTGCACATTTTGATGAATGAGCCCATAAATGCAATTAGGTGGAATTTGAAAATAATGAAATGACATGTAAGAGGGAAAAAAGAATGTCTTGAATTCCACTTGGCTCAATGCATAAGATGGAATAAATATCTTGTTGGAAGGAAAAATTCCACTTTGAAGGATTTCAAATTTGGAGGAATATTCTCTAAAATATGCCAAGTTGAGAGAAAATAGAGATTTAATAAATGAATTAAATGTATTTTCATGTGCAAGTGGAAAAAGCTAGAGGATGGGACATGGATTGGAATTAAATTAATCAAGGGTTGACTAATTTAATGAGGGATTAGATGATGTGACTAATTGATTTAGATTTATGGGTTGATTTAAATCAAAAGATGAGAAGAATGTGATTTAGAGACTAATTAAATAAATATTTTTGATTTATTTAATTAAAGGGGATGACTGTTAGATTAAATCAAATAAAGTTTTAATTTATTTTATTTAATAAGATGACAAGTTTTAGAGATTTAATCAAATAAAATGAATTATTTAATTAAATAGAAACACAGGGTTAATTAGATCACATTGATTAAGATAATTAGCAAGAGAGAATGACTTAATCAGATAAATGATTTATTTAATTAAGGGAGGAAAATTGATGAATTTAATCAAATAAGGGTACATTCGATTAAATGGTTAGACCGAGGGATGATTTAGGATGAAATAGTGTTAGTAATCGGGATCAAGCATGTAGCATCAATAAATAAATTTTACGTGTCTAGAAATTCAAAACCTTTTTTCATCTTCTATGCGACAAAGTACCCATGGAGCAAATTTTGTAGGACCGAGCACCTATAGAGCCTTTGTTCACCTTCTGCAGGATTGAATACCTATGGAGCCATATCTCTCTCTTTCATGCCAAGGTTTCCCTATGGGATCAAGCACCTATAGATATGCCTCTTGTGTGCCTGAGTATGTCAGATTGTAGTCTACTTCCTTAATAGTTCAGGTATATTCTTTTCAACTTCTTTCCACTCTACTTTACCTCTAATTCATTGGAAGTTATGGTCACTAAAGTGGGTGCAAAATTTAATGGTGTGAATTTTTACCCCTAGGAAAATTACTCATTCACATCACCCCTACCTTAGAAAATGAAACTTGATGATGCAATTCCCACATCCACCACCTTTCCCCATCTAGATTTCCCTTGATAGATGCCAAATAGCCTTTCTTCCTCCTTCTCATTCAAATTGATTAACTCTTCATTCTATCCATCTTATTGACCCTTTTGGATCCTCAATTAAATTATTCATGCTCTCTTGATCATCTCTCAAACTTCCAAGCTTTACCATCACTCCATTGTAGCTACAAGTTGTTGCTTTATTGTCTCCTCCACATTTTTTTTTGCGACAAAATTGTTAGTGTAGAACTTGCAAGCTCACTCCTTCCTCTACTTTCCTTGAGAGCATGTATCTATGAAGGTGATATCTTTCATTGTCCATTAATTTTTCATTATTGTATTTGTGTGGTAGGATACTATTATTGTGTTATTGCTTGGCACTTCCATTTCCATACATATCTTTATTATTTACTACACTCATTGCTATTTGGATATTTGTGGAGCTGGAAACACCAAAGTGAGGGACTGACTAGGCTAATTCTCTAAAAATAACCTGAAAATTTTCCTTGGTCTTGTGTGTGTAGGAATTCTTGTG
This sequence comes from Sequoia sempervirens, assembly GCA_007258455.2. Taxonomy (NCBI): domain Eukaryota; kingdom Viridiplantae; phylum Streptophyta; class Pinopsida; order Cupressales; family Cupressaceae; genus Sequoia; species Sequoia sempervirens. Next base: position 98,638,409 of record VDFB02353493.1, on the reverse strand, counting down.
TGGATCTCATTGAAGATTCGACACTTGGGTAGAAAATTCTACTTTTCTCACCTTCTCTTTATCAATTCGAGCACAATCTAGTTAAAGTATTATTTTTGTTGTATTTCATTTTTGCAATTTTTTGTTATTCTATCATAGCATAAAACATTCATTATTTAGGATGCTATTTGGATTTCTTATGTTTTAATGTGTTTCTAAGACATTTTGTCCCTACAGATGCCAACACACCATTGAAACACCAGCACACCATGCTAGAGTTCATATCCTATGCTTTCGTCCTCAAGTAGTGAGCGATTTGAGTGATAGGTTGAACTCTAGAAATTAGCTCGTCTGACCCTTTGAAACATTTGGGTTTGTAGAAGGATAGCACCAAAAATATTGCTCTTCCCTTTCGGCCTTCGTATCAAAACCTTTCCAAATCACTTAACAAACTTGAAGTAGATGAAGGTAGCTTGTTGCTTAGGACTCTCCCGTGACCTGGAGTCTTGGAGTAGCCAGTCCCCATCCTCTACAATGTGTAAGTGGGTTAGTGGGGACTAAGTTCTCTAAATATTTATTAGTTGTAAATGTGAAATTTTATATTTGTAAATATTTTTTATGGGTGTATGAATTTTAGTATGAGTTTTATTTGATGAAAAATGTTATCCATGTTGAAAAAACTCATATTATTTTTTGTAGGGGATTTTAGAAGGTCTTAAAGTGCTTTCTTCCACTCTTTTCAAGTGATTTTAGGTCCTAAGGTCAACCCCCTATGGGTTATATACCTTTTTGGACCTATACCTTAGGGTTTTTAATTTTTTTTATTCTTCCCAAATGCCTTGGGAAGTGGGTGATGGTGGCTTGTGGGAGAAGAAAAGTGACTAGCCAGTTTCAAACCCACTGCCCCAAGTTCATGTATCAATATTTTCAAAAATCTCACACATGTATGTTCTTCCCAAGGAGCCTGATGGGCAATAGTGTACACAAGTACACCTCTTATGCCAATTTTCACACATGTATGAGCATCTTGTGATTACTACTCTTTTAATGTTTTTTTTTATTAGATTAAAGACACGAAGGGAATGTACCCATTACAAAAGGTAAAAGGTAGAGAGATTGAAAAAGAATGCCAAAATTACAAACCCACACAATCACAGGGCTAAAGTGATAAACAACAAGACTCAAATATGACTAGAGGCGCTAGACTCCTTTGCAAGACACCTAAGAACCCTATGGAAGGGACTAAAAGGTGGCACAAAACTTGAAAGCAATGCAGGGTATACTACAAAAGAGAGTAGTACTAAAGAGGACTACCACAAATAATATAGGCCCAAGAAAAAAGGTAAGGAAATGGTGGTAACCAGATAGGGTATAAACACCAAAAGGAAAAATATGGTTACCACAAAAGAAGATGAAAGATTTGAAGGGGAAAAAGGATTCCACCCCACTAAACTAAAATACAATCAAATAGTTGAACAAGCTAAGAGAGTTATTGAATAGGATCAAGAAAAGGAGAATGAACAAAATAGGTACTTTATAGAAAAAGAAGTGAAAGAAATCAAATATGTAGAAAAATTAATAGGATAAAAGGACTTGATTATGAAATTACAAAAACTTAATAAATATTGGAACAAGAAGAACATATTACAAGTTAGAATGGTGGGTAAAAAATGGAAAACAAGACCTATAATTATTGACCTTCACATTCACCATAAGAAGATTCCTAAAGTGATGGTTGATATAGGATGATATGCAAATTTAATTCCAAAGAGAATATGGAAGTATTTGGGTAGATCAATACTAGATCCAACTCCCTATAACATTAGTTTAGCATTTGGTACCAAAATGAAGATTCTAGGTATGTGGAAGAACTAGAAGTTAGTGTAAAAGGGGTAGAACAATTTGTTGACTTTGAAGTGGTCATGATGAAGGAAAAATTTGGTTCATTTGATGTATTGTTGGGTTTGAGATGGTTTGTAGGATCACAAGGACTACTAGATGCTAGGAAAGAAGAAATATCCTTTGTAAATGAAAAAATAATTATCCACATTTCCCTGGGTAAAAAGAAAGAAGGATACTATTGTGAACAATGGAAATGGAGTGCACAACTTCCTTTATCCACACTAAACATGGGAATGAAGGAAGAGGGATCCGATTTCACAATTTCACACTCAAGAACAAAACCCTTGAGATTCCAATGCAAAGGAGATTGAAATATGTCAAAGGGGAATGTCCTAATGGTTAGAAATTGATAATGAAGGTTGACTATTAATGAAAACTTAAGAGAAAGCAAGATGTTTGAAACCATGATGTGATATGAAAAAAGAGCTAGAAAGTGACTTAGAAATGAAAATAAGGTAAAACAAAAAACTATGAAATAGAAAGTGTGCACCTGGAAATGTATTAAAGATTGGAAACAACTCTGAAATTCTAGAAATGTTGATTTTTAAGCCTGGTGGGACTCATTTGTCATTCTGGGGGAATCAGTCCAAGTTCTGGAAAACTATCCCAAAACAAGTTTTAGCCAAAAGGGTATCCAAATCTGCAAAGATCTCTAAAAAACACCTATAGTGGAACTCATACGCTAGTACTGGGGGATGAGTCCCATTTTTTTGAAAGGTCTCCTAGGGGCAGAATCTCAAATTGAAAGTTTGCAAGCCTTTGACAATGGATGAAATAAGCACCTTCCCACTGATTTCATGCAGATTGGATGGATATTTGGCCCTAGATCTGAATTTCCATGAGTCTTGACAAATTTTCATGACAACTTTGACAACATTTGCAACCTTATCATTTTTGCCATTTTTCTTCAATTTGCAGAGCTGCAATCACACATTAAAGAGGGGAAAACTTGTTGATTGTTAGGGCATGGGGGTTTGCCTTGGTAAAACCCCTTTTAGGTAATTAAACCAAAATAATGAGATAAGATAATGAAGCATGAAATATGAAACAATGCAATTAAAAAATTTCCATGATGATAGATCTTGAATTTTTGCAGCAAGGGATGAAGAATCTACCCTTGAATTCCTTAGAAAGCTACCTTGATGACTTAAAATGCTAAAACCATAGTTTGCTTGACTTGAGATGCATAATGAATGATGAATGAATTATGAATTAGGGTTTAGAATCTTTTTTATATAGGAAACCCACCTATAATGCCTATTAATTTAAACCCCAAGGCTGACATGTAAGAAAATTAAACTTAAAACCCAATTTTTACCACTCAAACCTCAAAAATGGCCCAAATGGGACTCATTCGCCAAGATGGGTGACTTAGTACCACCTGGATGGGACTCATTCACCCATAGTGGTGAATGGGTCCCATAGGGGCTCTTTTTCCAACTGGGATGTCGGGGAGTGAAGAATTTGAGTTTTTATGTTTATTTTGTTGGGTTTTTTATCAAAATTTTCCTCGAGATGCAAAATATGGGGGCATTGGGGCCTATTAATGATGATGAAAAGGGAAATTCGGGCTAGGGACATAAATTTCAATGTAAAAGTGTGATTAAATACACTTTACAACATTAAAATGAGGTCCACATAGCCTAGAAAGGAACACCATACAATGTGAATGTGTAAAACAAATTACAATGCTAGATTAAAACTAAGTTTATGTCATAGAAAAGAGTACCCTTTGTTTGGCATGGGAATAATTCATGATAAATTGGACTAAATTAGGCCTTGATTTAGGTGTTATGAGGCATTTTATGCATCCACACTAGGTCTTGACCCTTGTAAATTAAATAGAATGCATTTAATGACATCTTGTGAAGGTGTTGTGAAGTGTTGTAAGGAATTTCTACACTCTTCTAGACTCTATTCATTACAATTCACCTAAAAATCACCTTTTCATCACTAATCAAGTCCTATTTTGAAGTGTTTTAAAGTCTTGTAACAAGCATTCACACTTTTCTAGGCATAACTTCACTATTTATCTCTTTCTTATGCTTTATTTGGCAGCTTTATGCCCTTATATGTTTTAATTAAGTGTATTTTTTAATGTAAACCCAAAAAACAACATTAAACATGACTTAATTCCCGACACCCATTTTCAGGTCCTAGGTGGGACCCATTTTCCATGGGTGGTGAATGAGTCCCCCTTAGCTCCAAATTTAAAATATTTTAGATTTTCTTTCAATTTTTTATTCAAAATCACTTGATGTCGGCCTATGATAAGGTATGAATGGGTTACTAAGGCACAAGAGTGTATAAATATGTTTTTTTCTCCTCATTTTACATCTTTCATTCATCTCCTAATCTCATAACTCATTCACATTATCTATCTTCTCTATCAAGTCAAGAAATCTAGGGCTTTCACATTGCAAGTTATCAAGTTAGCTTCCTAAGACATTCAAGGGAAAATCCTTCATGTTTTGCTACAGAATTTCAAGATCAATCATCATGGCAAGGTAATCAACTCCATTGTTGCATGTCTTATTACTTTCTTTCATCATTTTGGTTTCATTAGCTAAAAAGGGTTTGACCAAGGCAAACCCCCATGCCCTAACATTCAACATCTCTCTCTCTCTTATCTTGTGTGTTTGTAGGTTTAGGTCTCTTGGAAACTTGGAAATAATTGAAGATCAAGTTGCAAGGTTGGTTAAGTCTTCTCCTAATTCAACAAGTCAAAATATCAATAAAAAGTCATTTTCAAGACCGTAAATCAGAGTTTCCAAAGCATACAACTGTAGGAAGTCAAAGTGTAGATCGAAAGCTTCAAAATCCAGCTTTGAAAATACAAATATTCAAAAGTGGACTCATTCACAATGGGTGGCGAATGAGTCCCATTTCTAGGTTAGTTTTCAGTTTTTTGCATTTTCTGACACCCTTTTGACAGAAACAAGTTTCACCTCAGTTTACTAGAACTAGGACTGATTCGCCCAAAATGGTGAATGAGTCCCTCCAAGCCTAAAAATTAGTATCAGCAATACTTCACAAGCAATTTCCAGTCTCCATCAATCCTTCAGGTGCACACTTTAAGTTTCATTCATTTTTGTTTAGCTTTGCATTTGTTTCTAATTCATTGTTTCATTACACAATGTGTTTTTAAATATCACTTGTTTCTTAGGTTTTCCATCCATATTCGATCAATTTCTTAGTGCATTTAGTTCATTTTATTTAGCTCATACAACATCATACCTAACATAATTTGAATGAAACCTTTAGCATTTTTGGCCCTACTTTCTCCTTTTAGGTGAAAAACCTTAGAAGAGTTAGAGAGCCTTGTGGTGCCAAAAATCTACGGTTCAGTTTAATTTACAAGCCTTCTAGATTAATGTGAGAATGCAATTAAATACATTTTATAACATTGACTTAGGGAAAAATAGGTCTAGTAGACTTAAATGCTTAATAGAAGTCTACAAAAGTGTGAAAGTAATTCACATCACCTTTACATGACATCGATAAATGCATTTTATTTAGTTTAAAAGGGTCCAAGACCTAAGTAAAATACCTCACAACACTAGACCAAGGTAATATTAAGTCTAATTTGTCATAAATTATTCCCAAGTCAAGAAAGAAAAAAGGCATACTTTTTTGGTGTCCACATTTAGCCCCCACTTTAGTGAGAGGATGAACTTGCTTCAAACTCACACTAAAGTAGGCATTCAAGAGGGGTCCAATCATACCAATGTGGATGGTATAGGATAACAAAGATGAAGGTGGTAGTCACGCCCCCAGGATCCAAGATCCTAATTCAAACCAACATAAGCATGAAAGGACACACGTAAGGTGTATAATATGTAGAAAAACAAGATAGACAATCATACAATGACAATGCCTAAAAGAAAAAGTGAAATAATAGATTAGATCAAGCTTTGATCATTTTTCCAACACGTTGTGGATCAGATCTAGGATATTTTTCGAAAAATGCATGCTCACTTTGAGGCAATGGAACTCTTGGCTATCCGCGGGGTGAAAAGTCATAAAAGGTGAGAAACACAAACTCATGGATGGTATGCACTCACACACATGCATGTGGCTATGGGCAAAGTCATGCCTCAGATTGGGCTTCCCACTCAAACCATACCAAAGTTATACCTCCTAATAACTTTAATAAGGCACCACACAAAAATGATCTTCAAGCTCTATGAGGCAAGTAAAACTTTGTATGCTTAAAACTTATAGACATTGTATATGGAAAATAGTGCAAGGAATGTTCAAAGGGATTTTGCTTAGTTCACGCAAGGTCTCATTTTAGGATACATTGTTCTTGAAGTCTCCAAGAGAGGACAAGTACAAGGTATCATCTTAGGGAAAATTTTGCTTAATGTTTCCAAGAGAGGAAAAGTAAAACAAAACATCACACTCTTGGAGGAAATCATGCCCAATGACACCACCAAGAAAAGGATGCATCGCAAAAAGAAAGAAATCACACAATAAAATATGAGTGGTGATGTATTCCCCTACTTTGAAGCGGTTGCTAACACTATTGCTATGAGAAAATGCTTTAAATTAGAAGAAGATATGAGAGCTTATTCGGAAAGCCCTATTCCAAGTCATATGTTTCCGATAAACTACATCATGAAAAGGTAGTATGTCAAATGCGAGCCAACTTGAAGCATGCCATCCACATTCTAAGCTTGCTATTTATGTTCATGAAAGGTTAACGACTAGCCAAAAGGGGCAACGACAAGTGAAATACCAGGATAAGGTTACCTAACCCATTTCCCCCACTTAGTATAGGACAAGGGTGAGCTGAAATGATTGATAAGATGGATGATTGAGTGAAAATCATTATCAATTAGAGGAATTAGGTTCCACCACATAAAGGAGAGTACCAAATTCCTTAAGATGTTGGATTTTACTACTCAAAGCCTTACATGCATTAGTAGCATGACCATGAGCTCTATGATATGCACAAAATGAATTTTTGTAAAAAAATTTCTTAGAAGTTATTCCTATAGTTTGTGACAAAGCTATATCTTTCTTAGATGTATAAGATTTCATACCTATGCAAGACTCTTTAAATGTCAAGATTTTGTTCTCTCGTTTATAGGAGGGTGTAAAATATAATGAATTCAAATCATTAGTGTTTTGTGAGATAACATTTACATTAAGTGAGGATGCCTTTGTTTGTTACATTGCTTGCAAAGGATAACGATCAAGACCACTAGTGTCAATCAATTCAAGATGCATACTGTTAAGGTTGGATTAGAGGAATTGTTTGTGTGAGTGTTGATTTTAAGTGAAGGCTTGTCTATTTCTATCAAAGGACAATAACCAAGAGCATGAGTTGTTTCTTGCATGTTAGGCTCTATAGGATTGCAGATACCTTGTTCTCTAGCACAACATCCTTTTCCATTATACACAAGCTGTTGCATAAGGTCATAACCTTTTCCATAAATCTTTTTCATAGCTTTTGAATCGGGTGGTTGTTCATTGTTGAGTTTGTCAAAGTTTGTTGTGTAATTTGTTGTCTTGTGTTTAGAAGTGGTTGAGGAGGATGCTTTCAAAGGGTCGTTCAAATTTTGTGTTCACATGACTTCTTTTCATTTCCCTTATTTAAATCTTTGTTTATGATCTTGTACTTTTGCATGAATGTAGGTTCAAAATCTAAGGACCCCCAATCATCATCTAGTAGCTTTGTGACTTCGTCAATGTGTTTTTCTTTTTATTTTTGTTGCACAAGTTCCACTTGTGTGGTTGGTGTTAGTGTTGTCAAGGGATTGTATTTTTTTTTCTCAATTTTTAAGACATTATAAGGCTCAAGATCAGCATGAAATGTGTACACTTTGTTGTTGTAGATGTATTTAAGTTTACGATGAAGAGTAGAAGGCACCCCATTCATTGCATGAATCCACGGTCTACCTAAAAGGAGGTTATATGAAAGATCGTTAGGCATAACATGGATCGATGTATCCAATGTGGCCTTTCCAACTGTAATAGGAAAAAGTAATCACACCAAGTGCTTGTTTTTCAACATTGTCAAATCCCTTAACAAATAAAGAATCGGGTTGAATGTTTGATTTATCAATGCCAAGCCTATCCAGAAGGCTCACACTACACACATTAAGGGAAGATTCAATATCTACAAGAGTTTTCTTTATCCATTTTTGTTTCTATTGAGCTATGGTCATGAAAGCATCATTTTGTTTTTGCACCTCCAAAGAGGGGAGTTCACTTTGGTGAAAAATAATGTCAACATTTATTTCTTGAATCATGGATGCTATGTCAGTTGGTTGCACATTAGAAGGGATAGGAACTTGTTGCAAGGCTACTTGAATCATGTTGTGATATTGAGGGGAGGCTTGAATAAGGTCCCATAATGATATCTTAGCAAGAGTATTCTTAATTTTCTCTACAAGATCATACTCCTTTCCATGAGGGGGACTTGGTAAAATAGGGTTAGGTAGGATAGGATTAGTCAAAGGTACGGTTGGCAGGGTTGGTTGTGGTGGTTGCAAATTGTTTCTAGTGTTATATGCATGAGCAACAGTATTATGAATCAGTTTCTATGAAACATTGTTCTTATGTGGGTAAAGGACAACTTTGGGTTTGTTTTGAGTTGGAGGTTTGTTTGAAGGTGGGTAAAGTATGAGTTGAGGTTGAATAATATTAATGTCCCTTAGTGAAGGAGATTCTAATATTGTCTCATCATTGTCATTGTTATCTTTTTCTTGCACCATGGTATCCTCCCTAGGAGGAGATTTGTAAGGAGAACTACAAGGAAACTATTCTTGATGTGGAATGATTGGTTTGTCCAAAGTAACTTCATCTCAAGTAAGGGAGTTATCAATGGTTGGATTTTCCTTTTTAGCAAGAGTGGGGATGTTAGGTGAAGGATCTATTTTATTTTCCTTTTTTTTGAAGGTCTCATTCACTTGTTCCATATTATGGAGAGCTTGTAATATGTTTACCACATTCCATGGTTAGAATTTGTAAACTAGCTTCATCACAAGTAGGGGAGACATCAAGAGAAGGACCACTATTAATTTCAAATAGATTGTCCCAAAAGGTAGGAGCATTAGGGAAGGGAGAAACAATATTTCCATGACTCTTAATATGTATATATTCTAACACCAACCTATCCTCTTTGCATCAAGGAGGGATATTAGAAGAAGTACAATTTTGATTGTTATGGTTAGGAAGACTAGGTAAGCTGATGTTTAGAAATTTTTTTATGATCTCATCTTCTTGTTTTATAATATCTTCCAAAGGAGGAAGATGAGAGGGACATCTAGACTCTAATTGCTTGTATCTTCTTTCACCAAGATACCTTCATCACTAATAGGATAGATATTGGGATAAGAACAAGTATGATTGTTATGATTTTCTACACTTTCATCCTCTTGTATTATGATATTCTTACAAATCCTATAGTTACTAGGAGGGTATGCAACATGCTTATCAAAGGTCTTACTTTTCTTTCCTAGATTATTCCCATAAAAAATAGAATCATACAAGCCACTTGATATTCTAGAAACATGTAATGCTTGAAGAGAACACATGGTAACATGAGAAAGTAAATAAAGTGCAATGTAATGACTTAAAGTGAAATGTTTAAATACAATTTTTAGATGTGAAACAAGGTAATTTGCTGATTACATTATGCAACAACTTGAAAGATGAAATGTTTGAAATGCAAATTTGAAATTCAGCAATGCATGAAATGAGCTAATTTAAGCCAGATCTAATAAAATGCATGTAATAGAAACTCAACCAATTGATACAGATAGTTAATGGCAGCAAACAAAAGCTTAATAACATGGTTTTAATGTTGTAAATGATAGTTTCAGGGATGCAAAGGTATTGATTCCCCCAAGGAGGCGAATGAGTCCTAGTGGGGAAATTTTTCAGAATTGTTAGATTTTTTTGATTGAGTTTTATGTTTTCTATGTTGTATGATGCAAACCTAAGATGCAAAGGCATAATTTCAAAAAAAATTAATGATTTGAGATGCAAAAATACAACCCATATGCACTTTCACTAATGAAAATTTTTAAAACCCTAAAATACAAATTAACAAATGAAAACCCTAATGCAAAGTTAATGCAAGCTAGTTCTAGAATGATGATGGACTCCAAATAAGAAAATAAGGTATTTGAAAGTCGGGTTCACCAAAATGTGGACATCGAAAAAGGATGCACAACTAAAGAGGGGAATGAAGGAAGAGGGATCTGATTTCACAATGTTCACACTTAAGAACAAACCCTTGAGATTCCAATGCAAAGGAAATTGAAATCTGTCAAAGCAGAATGTCCTTACGGCTATATATTGATAATGAAGGTTGACTATTAATGAAAAATTAAGAGAATGCAAGAATTTCAAAAGATGTTGTGATATGGAAAAAGACCTAAAATGTGACTTAGAAATGTAAATAAGGTAAAACATAAAACTATTAAATAGAAAGTGTGCATCTGGAAATGTATTGAAGACTAGAAATGACTCTGAAATTCTAGAAATGTTGATTTTTAAGCATGGTGGCACTCATTTTCCATTTTGGCCGAATTAGTCCCAATTTTGGAAAACTGTCCCAAAAAAAGTTTCAACCAAAAGGGTATCTGAATCCACAAAGATATCCAAGAAACACCTACAGTGGCACTCATATGCCACTACTAGGGTATGAGTCCCATTTTGGCAAAAACTATCCTAGGGGAAGAGTCTCAAACTAAAACTTTTCAAGCCTCTGAAGATGGATGAAATAAGCTCTTTCCCTCTGATTCCATGTAGATTGGATGGATATTCGGCCCTAGATCTGAGTTTCCATGAGTCTTGACAAATTTTCATGACAACTTTGACAACATTTGTAACTTTATCATTTTTTGCATTTTTCTTCAATTTGCAGACATGTAATCACACATTAAAGAGGGGAAAACTTGTTTATTGTTAAGGAATGGGGGTTTTCCTTGGTCAAACCCCTTTTAGGTAATTAAACCAAAATAATGAAATAAGATAATGAAGCATGAAATATGAAACAATGCAATTAGAAACTTTCCATGATGATTGATCTTGAATTTTTGCAACAATGGATGAAGAATCTACCCTTGAATGCCCTAGAAAGCTACATTGATGACTTAAAATGCTAAATCCATAGCTTGCTTGACTTGAGATGGATAATGAATGATGAATGAATTATGAATGAATTATGAATTAGAGTTTAAAATCTTGTTTATATAGGCAATCCACCTAAAATGTGCGTTATTTTGATCCCCAGGGTTGACATGGAAGAAAATTAAACTTAAAACTAATTTTTTCCTGCTCAAACCTTGAAAAAGGCCCAAATGGGAATCATTCACCAAGCTAGGTGACTGAGTCCGACCTAGATGGGACTCATTTGCCCAAAGTGGCAAATGGGTCCTACAAGGGCTCTTTTTCCAATGAGGGGACACAAAGTTCAATGTGAAAGTGTGATTAAATACACTTTACAACATTAAAATGAGGTCCACATAGCCCTAATTGCCCTTTACATCATCATTAATAGGCCCTTATTACCCCATGTTGTGCATCTTGAGCCTTATTTTGATCAAAGACCTCACAAAATCAACATATAAACTAAATTTTTTCACTCCCCAACATCCTAGCTGGAAAAAGAGTCCTTGTGGGACCCATTCACCACTTTGAGTGAATGAATCCCATATAGGTGGGACCCATTCACCCAAGATGGAAAATGGGTCCCATTTGAACTATTTTTAGGGTTTGAGCGAGAAAAAATAGGCTTTAAGTTTAATTTTCTTCAATGTTGGCCTTGGGGATCAAATTAACAGTCATTTTAGGTGGATTTCCTCTATAAAAAAGCTTCTAAACCATAATTCATAATTAATTCATCATTCATTATGTTAGCTCTCAAAAACGTAGGTAAGGATACCTTAAGAGGCTACCAATCTCTTGATACATTTTAAGGTTATAGACAAGGTTGAATGGCTTAAACCTTCTATTCTTTAGGTGTTGTTGGACCTAGGCGGGTGAACCTATATGAGTAAAGAAGACTTGGCTTTATGCTTATTTCTTTGAGGTGCTTTTCCCACAATGGCAGATGGAGGTGGAAAAATAAAACTAAATTTGGTATAAATTGTATAGCAATATTCAAGACTAAATCCTAATATGTTCAGTTAACAGATGTAAAAATATGAATGAAACTAAGTAACGAAAGAAAGCAGAGACTAGTGCCTTATTGGGTATGCGGAGTCAAATGAAATCTTAAATGAGTGACTTCTTTCTAGAGAACATTCAAATTGTTTGGTATATGTTTTGTTTATAACTTGTATAAACATGCAAGACTATGATTATTAAGTTCATCTTACCAATCTAGATGAATTTCCCTGATTACTGTGATTAATTAAAAGGATTTAATCCTTACTTGAAAGAACCGATTAACCAATCACACAGATACAACAAATGTGCACTAATAAACCAAACATAAACTTATTATGTCAATTTAAATAACCAGATAGCATCAATCTTAGAGACAACTTGAATAATACTTTTAATGAGCACAACAAACAATTAAAACTAGAAATGCGCCAGCATATTAAATGATTCTCATTGATATCTCCATAATTTCAAAACATGCATCATAGTCTCATATTTGCGAAACATTGTGTTCTACTGTATTCTGCTATCTATCTTCTATCCTATTCTACTTATCTCCTCTCTATTTCATTTCTGAAACAGATATTTATACATCGAATACACAAAAGGACGCATCCTTTCAAAAATGTCACATGTTTACATAACAAATAGATTAAAAGATGATTAAGCTTTGTTTAGCCACAAATAAATCTTAGTCAGATGATCCAAATAATCTCGGCGCTCATGTGTATCTGCATCTCTAATTGCATTCCAGATTGAAATCTCCATCTTTATCATTTTTTTCATTCTGCTCGCTTGCCTCATCTAACGTTGTGCTTTCAGTAGTAGCAACCTTCAGAATTTCATGTAGCATCGACTCATTCTCACTTTTCCATCTGGCAGGTTCCTTTAGTTTTCCTCCATCATCAGAGAGTGCGGTCGATGTTTTCATAGCAGCATCTATCAATCCCTGCGCATCTCCCTGCAATTCATCATGGAAGTTTTGATGCCTAGTTATAAAATGATTAGCATTTTCAATTGCTACACTATTAGCAACATCTCTTTGGCTCACTTCCTGAAACTTCTCCATAATTCGTTCATTCATCCTTTCATGCTCCTTCAATGCATCAAGTGTATGGGAATACTTTCCCTAGAGCTTACTCAACCAAGATGTTAAACCATCCTGCCTCTTCTTGATTACTACCTCAAGTGCATAATATTTTCCTTGGGAGTAAGCACTTGATCCCTCCCAATGATCCTTTGACTGAGAACTTTCGCCTTGAGTAAGCATTTTGGGTGTCTTCATAGTAACACCTACCAAATCCTTTAATCTGTCATTTTCTCTCAGCATCCTTTCATTATTCAGTTTGTACATTTCCCTTTCTTTTATCAACATCTGAATTTGTGCTTTGTTCAATTTTGCAATATTAACTCCAATTTTTGTAGTAGCCACAGGATCAGCCTCTCCAACCTTTAGATTCATGACATGTCCAAATTCCTTTTCTGTTTCAATAACTATTGACTTCTTGTGGGGTGGGTACAAGGCCCAAATCATCAATGATCCTTCATCAGTATTGTATTTGGATCCAGCATACACCTTTGTTACCTTTTCTTTGTCAAGCTTGTGTGTAGCATTACTGTCCTTCAAGAAACTATCAAAGACAAGTGCAGAATTGAGATCCAGCCCAAGAAAGAGCATGAAACTAGCATTTTCCAACATTTTCCTCCCCTTTTCAGGGGTCATACCTATCATCTCTTCATCTACACACCTTCTTAATTCACTCAGCGACTGCTCCTCATTTCCTGCAGTAACATTATCAACCTTTTCCCTTATTTCTTTTCCCTTATGTTTATACAAAAATGCTTTGAATTCTGGGGAATTAATAAATTCATCATCAGATACAAATGATCTATATTCAATATGCCTTGCATCTTCTTCTTCACTCTCTTGAATACTCAACTCTTTGGTTGGGAAAATATAATGTTGAGTCCTCAACCTGGATACTTTACTTGGTTGACTCTGTGGCATATTATCCTTGGATGCTTCTTCTCCAGAAGACAAGAACTCTGCATCTTGTAATCCTTGATTATACCTTTCAACCACTATCTCTGCTTCTTCTTCATATAAATTTTGGATCATATCATCAAAGGGATAGGGCACATGTTGATATCCTCCAAAGTTTATCTTCATTTTAGTAGAATTAATATATCCCTCTGGATCAAATTTTTTTCTGAGTGGTCCTCTCTTCATGTTATAATGCAACAATTTATCAAGGATCAAATTGTATCCTTCCTTAGCCAACATAATGAAATCACCAAAGCACAATGTACTAGGCATAAAGGCATGTTTCCCAAAAGAGCTGAAATTCATAACACTATAGTAATCCATCTGTCTGACAATCTCCAAATATGCAACTCTGTTTGGAACCATTTTTGGTAAAATAAAAGGGGCATCCTCAAACCCATAAACTCTGATCATGGTAGCTCCCTCCAAGCAATACCAATCTCCCCAATTATGATCAATTGGCCAATTGAAATATTTTGGCCGAAGAAATCTCTTTATCTCATCAGATAATGAATACTTACAAGGATAATGGTACAGTCTATACAACGTTTTTACAAAATATTCTTCAAAATGAATGAAACTAGCATTGGCAAACCTGCTATCCCAAATAGCAGTCCATAATTGAACTAGTAATGTTTCACCATCATTATTAAACTGAGAAATTCTTATCTCCGGAGGCCATACTCCCAAATCTTGTCCAAAATAGAGTACCATATGCATCAACAATGAATAATGCCTAAGATGAAAGGTGGAAGATCCACCTTTGATAGCCATCAATCCTGAATCAAGCCCCTTAAAAATGTACGAGGCATAGTCAAATAGCCTAGAATTGTGGTACTGGATATCTATTGTGATAATCATTGGCACAATTGACATATATTCCAGGGCATCCATTCCCAATACCTGAAAAACTGAGAAATAGGTGTATTTCATATAGGGTTCAAACAAGTCCACATGATAAGGGGGACCCTCACTATCCTGCAGAGGAACTGGTTTGCTGCCCTGTTTAACCCTGTGAATTGGCAGCCTCCAACCCTTATAAATCGTATCCATTCTCAAGAATTCCTTCTCCAATTCTTCATATATGATCTCCTCATTGTAGAACCCTTCCAAATTCAAAACCTCACCTATTGCCTCTTTTGAAAAATGTATCTATGGCTTTCCAGATGGGTCACATATAGCTTTGTGTTTCGGGTCATAATGATCATCTAGCAATTTTACCAATTTTGCATTTACAAATACGTTAGGGCACACCAGTTTTCCTACATTCAACTTACATGGATTGCAAACTGGTTCAAAACGGTTTCTTCTATGATAATGGAAATTGAACAATCCATATCCCCTTATTTGAGTCCAAATGTCTCCAATAAACTTGTATTTATCATCTAGTTTGTCATGTTTTGCCCTAAGTTGTGCAAATCTTCTAGCTTTAGGCCAAGAGCCAGGAAATTGGTCAATGAGGTCCTGATTCAATCTTCTTTCTATGCCCTCATGTTCCCCTTCAGTTTTTTATTTCTTCCCCTTTGTTTGACTACTCTCACCAAGTTTTCTACTTTTAACTTTTCTAGTGCTAGGGGACTCCATTCTTCAAAATTATAGAAGTTAAATTTTGGAAAGCTAAGATGCAATCACTTATAGTATATTGTTCGAGCTCCTTAGGATGAAAGATGTCCTGGCTCTCTGTTTGCACTACTGACTCTTCTGCTATCAATTCAACACTAATGCGCTTATTGAATTTTCCCTATTATATTCATCGCGCCATTAATGTGTCAGCTGAAGCATGAATGAAAACTTATTTGAAACATACACTGTCGCATCAAATGTCTTGTTGGTGAAATATTTTCAAATCTGGGGCGATATCTTTTTACAACGTTCATTAAACCTTTCACCAAGACATCCTATGGTCTCATCAACATTTGGAATCACACCGATGACTACCGCTTTAGTTTTGCATATCGCTATGACAATTCTGAGTCGGGGAGATGTTTCATAGACTTCATTATGTCTTACCGATATGCACCTTGTAGTAACTTTCTGGTTGCTGAGACATAATCACATTCTCGCTAATGAAACCACACCTTAGGATGACTTTGAAAACTAGAAAAGACTCATACCTATATCAATTGTCTTGATGAACCCTTTTCTCCAATATGTTCCATTTGGTGAGACTCTCCCCGAAGTATTTCATTGGTGTAACTATCACATTCAATGGAACTCACGCCGATGACCTCTTCTCTCGTCGATGCATATCTCTATCGGTGTGAATTTTGAGTCGGAAAGACTACGTGACTTCGTCCCGATAGCTTTCTGATGCAATCCCTTTGCGCCTTATCGGCAAGACCCAATGCTTTCGGTAAGACATCATTCCGATAATCTTTTGTTTGGCCGATACATCACTCCATGCACTAGTCGGTGAGACATATATGAGTTCATTATGACTCATTCCAATAACAACTCTCTTGCCAATATGAATTTTCTGTCATCAAAACAATAGATGTGTCATGCCGATAGTCTGCAACAAGTATACATTAGTGAAAAAATATCATAGGTCAGGGAGACCTTCACTCTGTCTTGCCGATATGGGTAATACAATGAAATATCAAGAACTAGATGGATTCAAATGGATCACATGACAAAAAATAAGCAAGACGTTATGAGGAGGGAATTTTATGCTTATGATGAGGACTTATTTTGGAAACTCATGAATGCAATTGACTGTAAAATTTTCAAAATTTCATAGTTCTAACACATTATCCATCTCAAGTCAAGCAAGCTAGGGTTTTAACATTTTAAGTCATCAAGGTAGCTTTCTAAGGCATTCAAGGGCAGATTCTTCACCTATTGTTGTAGGAATTCGAGATCTATGCTCATGGAAAGTTTCTAATTCCTTCATTTCATGTTCATGGTTCATCTTATTCCTTCATTTGGTTTAGTTACCTAAAAGGGGTTTGACCAAGGAAAACCCCTATTCCCTAGCATTGAACATTTATCTTTCTTTATTTATGTGGTTGTAGATCCAAGTACTTTGAAGGCTTGGAGATGATTAAAGAATAGGTTGCAAAATTGTTGAAGTCATCTCCTTATTGGGTAGGTCAAAATATCCACAAAAAGTCACTTACGATGCAAAAAATCAAGGTTTTAGATCTAGACGCCTAGAGGAGCAAAAAGAGCAGGCTGAGAGCTTCCATTTCCATTTTCGGGTTTCCAGAAAAGTTAAAGTGGAATCATACACCATTAGTGGTGTATGAGTCCAAATTTACATGTTTTTCAAAGATTTCTACAGATTTAGATACCCATTTGGCTAAAATAGGATTTGGTGTAGTTTCCCAGATATAGGACTGATTCACCTAGAATGGCGTATGAGTCCTAGTAGGTCAAAATTTAAGCATCGACAACATTTCTAGTCTTCATTCCAACCTCTACAAGTTTTTAGGTGCACACTTTTAGTTTTATAGTTTTATGTTTTGTTTCATGATTGTTTCTAGGTCATTTTAGTATATGTTTGCATATCACATTGTGTTTTTAAAAATTTAATGTTTTCCAAGTTTGCACTTGGTGGTGAGCCCCATTTCTTATTTTCATTCATTTCCAAGGATATCTTATAGTATTATTTCCCATATCCTTTATTGGTTTTAGGTCTCTAAGGTACCCTTGAGTGTGGATATTATGAAATCATAACCCTCTTCCTTCATTCCCCTTTTGTGTGAACAAGGAAGTTGTGCATCCGTTTTCGGTGTCCACAACTATATAGACGAACTAAATGTGAAGGAGTATGAGGAAAGTAATAAAACCATAAACACCATTACAACACTATGGACAACTAAAAGTATGGAAGATCTTAATTAAAAGGGTTAGATTGAGATAAATGATACTGAGGGGAGCACTGCAAGTAAAAATGTACTATAATCTTGAATGTAGGATGAATAGGAGGTATATTCTTAGAGAATATTTGGTTTCTTGAGAGTATTTATGATAAGGAAAATACCAACAAAAGAAGTAAATGTAGTGCATGACATGTGTGGTACCACAAGTAGTGATAAGGAAAAGAATAATGGGGATTCTCATTAAATCTATTATATTACAAAGGGAAATTCTCATAGCAAGCCACCCAAATACTTCAGAGTAGGTGATTTGCTACACTATATAGCCCAAATTGAGATAATCTTCCCCAATGAAGAAAATTGGCTAGATATTCTACTCCATACTCTTACCTACACTATTGTGTGTTGGTACAATACACACAAATGACTAAATCAAAAAGTGGGAAGCTTTTAAAATCTTGATCAAAGAAAGATTTCTGCTAGAGATAGAAAAATACGATGATATACCCCCTACAAAGGAGATATACCACATAGAGATTAAATAAATTATTTAGAAGGAAACAATAAGTATGATGAAAAAATTATATATCCAACCATTTTAATGGAAACTATTCCTTGTAGAAAAAAATTGGTATATTGACCAAGAAAGAGGGGAAAAAAATCGAACATGGTATGAAATAACTACATTTTATCCTTACTTTTTCCTTTCACAATGAAAATCATCAAATTCATACTGTACTAATTAGAATGAAGAAAACCATCTTTAGAAGGGTAGAAGAAAGTGAAATACGAGTAGAAGAAGGCATATGTAAGTGAAAGGTTGAATTTTGTTGCTTTTATGCTTGGGAGAAAGAGTAACAATCTTCCACATTCTCAATCAAGGAAATGTTAGAGATCTCACTCTGAATGTAGAAAGGGGAGGAGAGATCTTACAATAGGGTGTCATAGGGTCTGATTAGAGACTAAAGAGGGGTTAACCACCAAGCTAGGGCTTGGAAAGACAATGAAATGAGTGCAAGATGCAAAGTAACATGCAAAACCTAACCAAATGACCTAGGAAATGAAACTAAAAATCAGGATATCAAACTGGAAATGAAGAGAAGTGCACCTAGAATAGTGATGAGGTCAAAAAAAGATCTAAAACACTAAAAAATTGTTGTTTAATTCCCACAGGGACTCATACACCAGTCTGGGAAATTTAGTCCTAGATTGGGTTTTCTATGCCAAAACTAGAATCTAACAAAGCTTAATCTAGATCTCCTAAAACCTAGAAAATGGTAGTACTAGGACTCATATGCCCAAGGTGACCATGCATTAGTCCCAGTATGATTTTTCAGAGGGTTAAAAGTTGAATCTTCTCTACTAACTCTGCTCCTTCTGTCACACTTTGTTTCCCGGTCTAAAACTTTGATTTGTAACATGTAGGAGACTTTTAGTGAAGTTAAAAACCTTGTGATGACTTGATGACTTTCTTAAACCTTGAAACCTAATCTTCAAAGCATATTCAAGCTACAAGGCACCTAGATCTATAATCACACACCAAAGAGAAGAGAAAACTTGTTGATTGTTAGAGAATATGGGTTTTCCTTGGTCAAACCCCATTTAGGTAATTAAACAAAATGATGAGATATTGAAATAAGGATATCAAACATGAAAAGTGGGACATCAAACATGAATAATGATACCATGAATGTTGTCTTGTAAATATGCAATCTAACATGAACTGGCCATGAAGGATGTAGATCTAGATCTTGAAATAAGTGTAGAACAATGCTTAATCTTGGATCTTGAATGTATCACAACACTAGCTCAACAACATGCTTGATGACCTTGACATGATGATGGATCTTGAATTTCCGCAACAAATGATGAAGGAATATGCCCTTTAATGTGGTAGAGCTCCTAAAATTTTGAGAAATTCTAGTTGGTTCCTTACTTTGTCATGAATTATTGCCTCTATGTCCAAGGGAAAGGTTTAGGGTTTTGAGCTATAAGCCCTCATTTCAAAATTTTCAAGTCTCAAACCCTTGGGCATTCCTTTTCTCCATTGACTTGTTGCACCTGGTTACTAGTCATCTTAGTTACAACTTAAGCCAACTGAATCATGTCTTTCACTGGCCCCTTGGTCTAGGTTCATCAGTTAACCTTTTTCAGTCCATCACTTTAATGTTTCCTACAGTTAGGTGGAAAATATTCCATGGTGAAAGACTTATGTCTTGAGTCTTTATTCCTAAGGGTCTAAATCGTGTCGACCTTGCATAGCCCCTTTTCAAAACATCTTATTTGCACATGGGAAATATCTAGTCACTTAAGTAGTTTTCCATTGCTAAAGTTTTCTTTGCTTGTGGTTGCATTTTGGCGACGGGAAATGGACCCAGCTAGTTTCCCCTTGCATCACTTATCATTGAAGTCTTCCAAACCTCTTGTTCCATTTCGGTGACTAGCGATGAATGTTGTAATTTTTTGTGTCACACCATCACTGAAATGTTGCAAGACCTTTTCTTGTTTCTAGGATGGGTGATGGATGTGAATGGAAGGTAATGGTATGATAGCCACGTGTTCGAGTTTTCTCCCATCACTAGTTGTGACTCATCACCAAAGATATCCTCAACCTCGAGCTCATTTCAATGACATGAAATGGTTCATATTGTTTGATGGTGTCATTGGAAGGTTTTCCTAACTAAAATACTTAAGGAAGTTCAACCACCTTCTACAACCAACGATAGGGTGTATATCCAAGAATATTCCATGTAGTGGGATGTTATTGTTGGCAACGCAAGGGTAGACAACTGAGAGGGGGGGTGAATCAATTGTCACAAAATTTCAAAATTATTTGACTTATTAACATTATTCTTAAACTTGATCAATAACCATGAAAGCATAAATCGAAAACACATCATAAATACACATAACACCAAGATTTTTTACATGGAAACCCTATTAGGGGAAAAACCATGGTGGAGGTTAGTCCACAAGATTATACCCTGTTAAAAGTATGAAGAAGTTAAGTGAATGGGGAATCCACATGCATTAAGGCACACTACCTAGAGCTCACTACTCAATTACGAAAGGATGACTCATTGTCTTACAAATTTTTTTGGATTACATCCACAAGATTTGAACTAAGAAAATAGAATCTACTAATGCCTAATTACAGTTTCGGTTAAGCACATGAACACTTCTTCACTCTTCTTCACTCTTCTTCACACTTTTCTCTTCCTTCAAATGATTAGGACATTATTCGCACAACTCATACACAAGCACACTTTCAAATGGAATAAACAATCCCTTATATATATCCGCAACAAGAAATTACATTGCTACATGTCGGCCTCAAGAAAATAATAAAATGAATACAAACTGTTGGCCCAAAACATTAAAGATTATTAATGTGAATCAACCAAGGTATGCCGCAACATAGTTAAGACCCAAAATAAAATACTTGAACATGAAAACACTTCAAAAAATTATTCCTTGAAGATCCACAACACGCTACAACACCCTATCGACCAAGAACATGAAAAACATGAACACGCAATAGAAAATATCCAATCACAAGAACCTCGATTAATGTGAATGTGTAACACAGATAGATCATGATCTAGAAACATCCACAAGCATCATGAATCACTAGAGAAGCATCCACAACAACTAAACTTACTAGAATCACATCATCTTGATTCAGGAACACCAACTAAAGCAACATAATGACTATCAAAACACAACTACTCATAACTCTATCAAATATTCATGCAGATCTTTGAAACTTAACATGGATAAACTAGATATACTTTAAAAGAAACCCTTTGGTCCACAACCTCTGATCATCAACGTACTGAGCTCACCAATAGAATGAACTTCACTTCACCACTGACAACCTGCAACTTATTTTATTACAATTTTCTCAATATCCTCGACATATACGACCTATAAGACATTAAGGACAATAGTGTTGACATCAATGATAACCACACATCAGCAACACAATGACAACATCCAAAAATATCCCCCTTTGGCATTGATGGCAACACATGAATGGAAAAACACCATCAACACAACTTTCTCTTAGCACTTACTCCCCCTTAGGTTCTGACTCTTTTCTCCTCAACTCTTTCACACAATTCTTCTCCCCAGATAACTCATATTTTTTCACATGAATCTTCTCCCCCTTTGACATCAATGAGAAGGATTTGTTTTCTCGACACAAGCTCTGAACCACATATCTAAACATGTGACTACTCCCCCTGAGTAGCAGCCACCACAACATCAATCTGGATCAAGATATGACTATGAAATGCAGGGACTGATGCAAGACCATGCATCTTAGTTTTGATTAGGAGGGGTAATCACCCCTAGCTTTCCTCTAAGATACTCTAAAGTATCCTTAGGCAACGGCTTGGTAAAAATATATGCAATTTTTTCCTTAGTAGGAACATACTCCAATCTAACTTCCTTTTTGCTCACCTTCTCTCTCAAAAAGTGAAACTTGATAGATATATGCTTGGTCTTTGAATGCAGCACCAAATTCTTAGAAATGTTAATTGCACTTGAAGTATCACAGAATATAGCAATAGGTTCATCTTACACAACTCTGATATCTTTCAACATCTACTTCATCCACAATATTTGAGTACAATTATTAGCAGCGACAATGTATTTTGCCTCTAGAGTTGATAAAGAAATGGAATTCTACTTCTTACTTAACCATGACATTATCTTCTTACCTAAGAAAAATGCACCACCACTGGTACTCTTTATGTCATTCACATGACTTTCCCAATCAACATTAGTAAAGGAACTCAAAGTAACATCATCATATTTAAGATACCACAAGCCAAAATAAACAGTCCCCTTCAAGTATCTAAAAATCCTCTTCACAACAGTTACATGATATTCCTTAGGATCAACTTGAAATCTTGCAACAATGCATACAACATTCATGATATCTGGTCTAGTTTGAGTCAAATAAAGCAATCTACCAATCATCGATCTGTATCTAGTTTGATTTTATTTTAGAGAATCATCATCTTGTGTCAACTTACATCCAGTCACCATAGGTGTACCAACTGGCTTTGAATCTTCCATACTGAACTTTTTTAGCAATTCTTTCACATACATGGACTAAGCTATGAAGATCCCTTTATCTAGCTTAGTAATTTGCAATCCCAAAAAGAATTTCATCTCACCAATCATAGACATCTCAAACTCATTTTGCATCTCATCAACAAATTTCATGCACAAACTATCATCTCCTCCAAAAATGATATCATCAACAAAGATTTCAACAATCAAATATTTATCTTGATCAATCTTGAAAAATAGATTACTATTAGCAGTACGTCTATTAAATCCAAGCTTTGAACAACAAATACTTGTCCAATCTGGCATACCATGCTCTTGGGGCTTGCTTAAGTGCATACAATTCTTTCTTTAACTGACAAACCATATCTCCCTGATCAGTCAATTGAAATCCATCAAGTTGCTTAACATACACTTCTTCCAATTCACCATTTAGAAATGATGACTTGGCATCTGATAAAACTTGTAGTTTTTGTAAATAGAATAAGCAAGAAATAGTCTCACAACTTCAATCCTAGCAATAGGGGAAATTTTTTCTTCAAAGTCGATTCCTTCCAACTGAGAATATCCTTTGCAAACAAGTCTCGCTTTGTTTCTAACCACTTCACCTTGCTCATTCAGCTAGTTTCTAAAGACCCATTTAGTTCCAATTACATTTTTGTCCTTACATCTAGGAACAAGAATCCATGTATTATTCTTCTCAATTTATTGCAGTTCTTCTTTCATTGCTTCAACCCAATGTTCATCTTTGCATGCTTCATTGACACTATTAGGCTCAGTCTTTGAAATCAAACAGTATTCTTCTACAATTTTTCTTCTAGTCTGAACACCTATGTTCTTGTCACCTATAATCTGATCTTCTGAATGATTTAGTCTTACATACCTTTGATTCTTAGGATGTTCTTGAACTTCCGGCTCTTGTGATCTCTCTTCTACACTTTAACTAGTTCCTTCCTCTTGATTTTCTTGATTCACCAGAATGATTTGAACTTGATTTTGAGTCTGAACTTTCTTTCCTATGACTAAACTATTATTCTGATCATCTGAATCACATCCACATGTTCTAGATGGTCTAGCTATGTCTTCATCAGCCTTGACATTTGCACTTTCAACTACTTTTCTCAATCTCTTATTGTAGCACCAGTAGGCCTTACTTTTAGTAGAATAACCAAGAAAGATTCCTTCATCACTTCTAGCATCAAACTTTCCTATATCTTCATCTCTTCTAATAAAGCATTTACTCCCAAATATTTTGAAATATCTAATAGTAGGCTTATGACCAAACCATACCTAAAAAGGGGTCTTACCAGTGTCACCTTTGACTTGTACCCGGTTAAGAATCTACACAACAATACTCACAGCTTCTCTCCAATAGATATGAGGAACATTTCCTTCTAGCATCATAGTCCTAGTAGCATCTTGAATTGTCCTATTCTTTTTTTCCACAACTCTATTTTGTTGAGGGGTTCGCGGGGAAAATAATTGTCTTTTTATCCCATGCACTTCACAAAAATAATTAAACTCACGGGAAGTGAATTCACCACCTCTATCTGATCTCAAACATTTAATCTTTAGGCTTGTCTCTATCTCAACCATACCCTTAAAAATCTTGAATTTTTTTAGAGCTTTAGATTTTTCCCTTAAGAAAGTAACCCACATCAATCTAGAGTAATCATCAATAAGTAACATGAAGTACTTGTCTCCTTGTAAACTTCTGACTCTAGAAGGACCACACAAATCAGTATGAACAAGCTCCAACACTTCATTTGAACAATGTTGTTTGCTCTAAAATGAAATTCTAGTTTGCTTCCCTAACTGACATTCCTTGCATATAGTATTAGTAGGCTTTACAAACATAGGAAGATCTTTCACAGCCTGAGTAGAAATTATCTTGATAATATTGTCGAAGTTTATATGACAGATTCTCCTATTCAACAACCAACTTTCATCAACTTGAGGAATCAGACAACTTTTACCAATAGCATTCAGGTGAAAGATGTTACCTTTTTTTTTGTACCTGAAGCAATCACATTTTTGGAACTCCCAAATATTCTGCACTTTCCATCCTTGAATTGAAGATTGTATCCCTTGTCAACCATCTATCCAACACTTAAAATATTATGCTTCAAACCTTCCACATAAAGGACATCATTATTATTATTCTTACCATCACGAGAAATGGATCCTCTACCATGGATTACACCAACTTTTTCATCACCAAATCTTACAACACCACCATCATACTTTTCCATCCTCAAAAATTTTCTTTTATCACTTGTCATGTGATGACAACATCCACTGTCAATCACCCATTCATCTTTTTCTTCAAATTTGGCCACTAGAGCTTCCTACACCTTTGAGAAACTAATAGATTCAGTAGACATGATTATTTTCCTTGATAGCAATAAATACCCATTCATCCTCACTTACATTCCCTTTATCAGATTCATCATCTATCACATCTTCATTAGTAGCATAATAACACTTTCTTTGGAATCTAGGGTTATTAGGTTTTGGTTTAGGAACTCTTTTCAAACACCTTGATGCAAAATGACCTATCTTATTGCAAGAAAAACATTTAATAGGAAATTTCCCTTTATACTTACCTTCTCCTCTAGCTCCTTTCTTGACAATAAGTTCTTCAAGCTCCTCTAGTTTTGTCTCCTCTTCTTCAATCTCTCTCATTTCCTCCTCATACTTGAATACTTTTCTAGAATAACTTTCACCCAGATTATATCTCTGTTTATCTCTTCTAGAAGTAGTAGCTTTGAATGTAGATTCTATCTTAGGAAGAGCATCACCAAAATTCACTCAACTCAAAAGCAGTAAGCTTATCAATCAATATGTCTTTGGTTACATTTGTCACAGTCTTCAACTCCTCAATAGTAGTAACTTTGAATTTTTATGCAACCGGAAAGGATCTATGCACTTTAGCAACAATCTTTGATTCTTCCAATCATCCACCAGCACATCTCATACCACACACAAGTTTATTCACTCTTTGCATTAAAGAAGTAATGTTCTCATCATCACCCATTCTCAAAATTTCATATTTCCCTTTTAGACTTTGCAACTTAGCAATCTTCACATTAGCATCACCTTCATACAAAGTTTCCAACTTTTTCCAGATCTCATAAGCAATCATTAGAACCATAACATTTTTCATGTCAGAATCAGTCAAAGCACTCAACAATGCTTCCTTAGCCCTGATATTGTACTCGACTTCCTTAATCTCATCTTGAGTAGAAGGACCATTCTGTGGAATGATATACCTATTCTTTTTAATTTTCTAGTAGGGTTCACCAATGCATCTCATTTGAAACTCCATTTGAGCCTTCCACATAGAATAATTTGTTCCATCAAATCTCGTACTATCCTTCTTGTATGTCGCCATCCCAGATCACCTCAAGCTATCAAACTTCTTCCAAGGAACCTGCTTTGATACCAATTGTTGGCAACACAAGGAAAAACAACTGAGAGGGGGGTGAATCAGTTGTCACATAATTTCAAATTTATTCAACTTATTAACCTTATTCTCAGATCTGATCAATAACCGTGAAAGCATAAATTAACAAAACATTAGAAATACACATAACACCAAGACTTTTTACATGGAAACCCTGTTAGGGGAAAACCCATAGTGGAGGTTAGTCCACAAGATTATACCCTGTTAAAAGTATAAATAAATGTGAATGAGGAATGCACATGCATTTAGGTGCACTAACTAGATCTCACTACTCAATTAAAAAAGGAAGACTCACTATCTTCTAGAAAGATTTGGATTACATCCACAAGATTTGAACTGAGAAAATAGCATTTGCAAATGCCTGATTATAGTTCCAATTAAGCACATGAACACTTCTTTACTCTTCTTCACTCTTCTTCAAACTCTTCTCTACCTTCGAATGATTAGGAAATTATTTTCACATCTCATACACAAGAACACCTTCAAATGGAATAAACAATCTCTTATATATATCCGCAACACGAAATTACATTGCTACATGTCGACCTCAACAAAAATAATGAAATGAATAAAAATTGTCGGCCCACAACATTAAAGATTATTAATGAGAATCAACCAAGGTCGGACACAACATAGTGAAGACCCAAAATAAAATAATCAAGCATTGAAATGCTTCAAACAATTATTCCTCGAAGATCCACAACACGCTACAACACCATGTCGGCCAAGAACATGAAAAACATGAACACGCAAGAGAAAATCTCCAATCGTGAGCACCTCGATTAATGTTGATGTATAACATAGATAGAGCATGATCTAGAAATATCCACAAGAATAATGAATCACCAAAGAAGCATCCAAAATAATTGAAATTACTAGCTGAATCACAACATCTTCATTTAGGAACACCAACTGAAGCAACAAAATGACTATCAAAACACAACTGCTCATAACTTGATCAAATCTTCACGCAGATCTCTAAAAATTAACATGGATAAACTAGATATACTTGAAAATAAACCCTTTAGTCCAAAACCTCTGATCATCAACATATTAAACATTCCAACAGAGTGAACTTCACTTCACCACTAACAACCTGCAACTTATTTTATTACAATTTTCTCAATATCCTCGACATATACAACCTTTAATACGTTAAGGACAATAGTGTTGACATCATTGAAAACCATATATTAGAAACACAACCACAACATCCAACAATTATTGCTCATCGCTGAAGTTTGGAGGTGATATAAGGGAATTTATGTGACAACCAGCGAAATGCAAGTGATATGGCACAAATATGGACAACTATGTGGCGACTTTTCAAGATATCATCATTGTTTCAAAGTATGGATGAAAAGGAAAGTGGTAATCCTTAATGAGCTCCATTGATTAAGTTTTAAATCCAAAATGATCAACGAATGAGATTAAGCATGCAGTGTTTGATTATCTATTCGCTTGCGTGAGCTAGGATGGACAATTATTGAGACATGCTCAAATATCTCTACTTAATGAGGATTTCTTGTAGTTTATCTAACCGTTTGCAATTATCAAATAGCCAAAATAATTTCTATAGTATAGGAGGATTAACGTGTGAATGATCACAAAAGTAGTAGTGTGGTTTCCCTGGGTATGTAAGTGTGCATATGTGTTTCATCCTAAATTCTGCATGGCTAGGCTATCTTGTTTTAGCTCCCTAGTGTAGTAGTTGTTTTATCGCAACTCATAATTGTATTATGTGCTAATTTGTATTGGGCCGGTTTGACATTTGTTTCTTGCAACAACACTTTGAAGGTATAGGCCAATATCTCTTCTATGAGGTGGTTTGCCATTCTATTTTTTATTGTGTAAGATGGGTGAACCAAGTAAGATAGGTAAGCTAGTTAGAAGGTCTAGAAGGCTTAGCATGCATGAAACTCATGATGATGTTCCTAAGGCTAAACCTAATATATTAGGAATTCCTGTAGCACCAAAAGAAAAAAGAAGTTTTTGTGGGAAGAGTGAGAAGACTATTGTCTAGAGTACCTACAATTTGAGGAATAAGACCATTTCAAAAGAATTGGTCAAGTTTAAAGGGAATAAGTCGATTGAGCCTAAGAAGAAAATGAAGAGGAAGAGTGAGGGTCCTAAGGCTCGTATGGGGAGGAACAATGCTCCCATTGTGGTTTCTGACAGCTCCTATGGTGATGGAGGAGAAACTAACCCTGAATATGGTCGTTATCTTTTTTCCCTGCTACCTTATGATGATTCTCATGAGGCAGAGGAGGTAGCTACTCCAATTTCAATAAGGACACCAAGTGAGAGTACTTACTCTACTATTGAAAAAGCATGGTAGTACCTCATTTTCCTTCTGAGCTCGTTCTTGGGATTTTGGTCCTTTGTGCTAACTCAGTTCCTTTTGGCTGGTCTACTAGTTTATGTTGTTGGTGTTGATGGTGACTTTTCCAGTTTTGGTATGGACGTGTAATTTTTGATGTTGTGACAAAAATTCCTTTTGGAAGGCTAGCCAATCTCCTTCAACTAATTATGTGGAGTTTTTATCTTGCATCTTCCCTCATTCCAAAATGATTAAATGTAACTATCTAGGAAGTATCTCAAATTCAATGGAAATTAGTTTTGAAATGAATGAAAGTGAAATGTAAATGTAATTTAGCCTTATGTTTGTTGCTCCCTTGTTCTATAAAATGGTTGTCAAGGCTGATTACAAGGGGTTGAAATTCTGAGTCTTATAATGCTCTGGGTGAAAAGCTAATCTCAAGAAGAAGCATATTGTAGAAAATACTGATGAGTAGAATTGTACAGAGTCTATGGTTTGAGTCATGTATGTAAGGATCTTCAAATGGTTTTATAGAAGCCGCAGATAAGGAAGAAAATATTAGTTCTAGAATGTATACTCTCATAGATAATTCTTTTTCAAATTATAAATGAGATTATCAATGGTCTTTTTGTTTATCTTCAGTTTTTTTAATTGATGTGCATTTTCATTTCTGCTTCAATTCAAAGAAATGATTAGATGCTTAAATGACATGACAGGTTTGTGAGGAGGAGTATAGGATTTGGTAAGAATTTTGCATTTTAGATGCTATGATTTGTCATACTACAGGGTATTATTATAATATTCCACCAATGTCTAAGTAAAATGGCTAATAAATTACTATTTATTACAAATTTGAATCCATTTTCCCAACAGATGAAGCATTGGTCTCTTCATTAGATTATCTTAAAGATAAATGAGCTAGTAGTGCACCCGGCTAGGGATTCAAAGTGAGAATGAAAATCATTAAAAATATTTCAATTACTATGTATGAATTTGAAGTATTTCCTATTTTCTAGCAAATAGATAGTAATTTGTTCAAAGGCCAGCCAAACCTTTGGTGATTAATGTCTATTTGCACTAAATAGGAATTGATCCGTGTATAAATGTGTTCTCAATTATACAAGTATCACTTTGAACACGACAAGGAATACCATCCTAGGTCTCACATAGCCCAAAGAGTAGAAGTAAGGGCCTCAAAACTCTTACTTATTTGTTGGCCACTAATTTTGATGATTCTTGAGCATAAGGGTTGGCTACCCTTTAGAGTATTTCAAGGATATGCTGGAAAAAACACCAACAAAATTGGCAACTCTATTGGGGACGTTTTGTTTTGTCCAGTTGTAGGATGTTGTATGATAGAGTCAATTATTTGGTGAATCTGATATTTTTGTTTAGAGGTTGAGAAGTTCTTGGACCTGGAAAAGGATTAGTTGCAACAGAGTTTAAATGATTTGAGTATGACTCTGTTGTTGGAGAAGACCCAAAATGAGATTTACCTTTGAGAAAACTTCATACTCTTAAGCTTAATCCTCTATAAAGAGAGGTGGTGACTATGTCTAAAGAACCTAATAAAGAATACATAATAGTTCTAGATTTGTAAATTTCAAAGAAGAAAAATTAACTACTACAAATTTCTAGGTATTCTCATAAATCTAAAGAAAATATTATATGATTGCAAGCAGTTTATCGGAAATTTTCAAGACTTAAGATGTAAATGGTTCCCAATTAGGTGAAATAACACTAAGATAGGGAATCGTAGTGGTAATTTTGCATACTTCTAAAGTGTAAATTGAAATTCATGTACTATGATGAAGAGGTATGTTATATCTTTGAATTTTACCTATTAGAGGATCTTAAGTAAAGTAGAGATAGGAGATTTACATTGTAAAGGATTACGACCATAATTGTAAAGGGAGTTTAAATTGCCTTGTGTAATTATAAGGTAAATGTTGGAAGCCTTGTAAAGGTGTGGGAAAATGCATTATCAAATTGTGCATCCTTTTGGGGAACCAAATGTGACAATGCATAAGGGGGAACCCCTATCATGTCAAAGAAAATTTAGTATTGAAAGATATAGAGCTATAAATTTCAGTAGCATTTGTGGTTACCTAAATGTTGTACCATCTAAAATATGAGATAAGGTACCAAAGTTCAATGGTGAGAAGCCTGAATCAACAAGCAAGCATCTACAAGATTTTGTTGATATGATGGCAAATTATGAATTGGATTTTGAGGATGTTGTCATGAAGTTATTTGTTCAATCTTTAAAAGGAGATGCAAGAGATTGGTTCTCCTATTTACCAACATCCTCTATACACTCCTGGGATGATTTTTAAGTAGTGCTCATGGAACAATTTGGTGAAAGAGTAAATCTCAATGTGGTGAGGAAAAACTCTATGGAAATCCACAAAAATGAGGATGAGTTGGTTCTTTCTTTCAATCTTAGATTTGCAAATTCCAATAGGGATATTCCTAAAAATATGCAACCAAATGATGTTGAGTTTTTGGTTGTGTATCTTGGTGCATTTGATAGTAAGATGAGCTATCTATTAAGGGATAAAGAGCCTATAACATTACATCAGACATATCAAAGTGTCATGAATATTGAGAACAATTTAAAATACTCAATGATGAAAGGGTATGTGGCTACCAGTGTGGGTTATCCTAGCATATTTTACGCAAATGGAACTAGTGGATCAGGTAATAGAGAAATTTTTCAAGGTGATAATGCTTGTATTGTTCGGATTTCCCAATCACCACAATATGTGAATTATGGTGAGCTACAAGTAGAACATCGACAAGATTTGAGTAAGGTTGATTAGATGTCTTTTGTTAAAAAATTGTATGAAATGAGAAGACACAAAGAAGAATCACTATATGATTTGTTCTCAAGATTTTTGGATTCCTTGTTGGAAGTACCCAAGAGTGTCAAACCATAGGATTCAATTTGCATTGATCTATTTTGTGAAATTTACCAGTCAAGGTTGAGTACCTTACCAAAGGATTTGAAGCCTCACAGCTTAAGCCAAGTAATTGATTGGATAAATATTGTACAGGGAGCTAAGTGTGATTATGCACAATATGTGATGCCTTAGAGTGTTAGTGGTCAATTTCTTGTGGAGAAATATAAAAAAACATTGCAAACAAGTGAAGAGAGTGTATCAGAGTATCGGTATGTGTAGGATCATGATGGGCCAAAAAGTGGCAATATGATGGGTATGTGACTAACGACTTTTTTTTTACCCAAAATTGATGAAACGAAAAGGGTTTTTAAAGGAGATTATCAGATTTCCACTAATATAAATTATTCTTTACTTTGAATTTAATAAATAAATATTGTTCATTTTCTATTTGAATTATGACTAAAGTCCTAATTGATAGGCTAATTGAAAAACATCTATATCTTTCAAACATTATCATATTTTTTCAATCTGAAACATGTGTCACATTCTATGCTTCACATACTATAGGATTAAAAGAAAAAAAAATGAATTTCATAAAGTTTTGACCAAGTTATGGTGGTTAGACATACGAGTTTTTATATTGTTTAAAATTTTTAATAAAAAAATCATAATTAATTATTTACTTGGAAAAAAATTATAAAGAAATATGCATCACATCGGGACATGAGTCCTCTACTTCTATCTAAAATCTTATAAAAAAATATTATCATTTTATTGTGGTTACGGTGGTCATACTGACACCTACTTCTTATTTTTTCCCTGAAATTTAAGTACTACTACATTGAAATTTCAAATTTTCACCAAATAGATTTAAAAAAAAAAAAAAACCTAGTAGTTTAGAGACTACATTAAATTTACTACAAATTATATTCTTACATATTTTTGAAATAATATAGATAACTTATTCAAATTTTTATGCAAGTTTCCTAACTCTAATTTTTTTGAAGTTTTGGCCACTTAAGGGCCTATTTTTTCCATGATGATCCTGTACATACCCGTATGATCATTCATCTTGTTGTGTGGAAGAATGTAATGATTCTCATCAATTCACAAATAACATATATGCAGATAGATACAAAAATGATGAAGATGAAGATACACAATGTGATGACAAGGTGGGTGTGCATGACTTCTATCCATGGGATGTCCTAGATAGTAAGTAGAAGAGATACAAAGTGCCATCCCATGTCATGATTTAATCAATGATAGTGGTGCAAATGTTATTGATATTTTGTCACAAATTAGTGATCAAGGTATTGAAAATGAAAATTCAGGCATTCAGTCTGAGGAATTTGAATGTAGTCTCAACATTGGTGAGTTTTCTGGTTGTAGTAATTGTGATGACATTGAGTCTATTCATTCCTCTATTGATTATGGTTATTCTTATGAAATAGATAAGGAATCCTTCACTTCTAATAGGGGATATGTTGATAACTATGGGCATGGATTTTTTCTTGAGAGTGAACAATTTTCCTCATGTGTAGAGTTTTCAGAATGTGAGTCAATGATGTTAATTACCAATGATGAGGGTGAAGTTGAAAATTTGTGTATATGCTCTTCAAGTGATTACAATGACTTTGAGTGCAATAATGACTTGAAGGATAGGTATGTGTAGGATCATCAAGGAAAAAAAAGGCCCTTAAGTGGCAAAAAATTCAAAAAAATCAGAGTTAGGCAACTTGACTTAAAAATTTGAATAAGTTATCTATATTATTTCAAAAATATGTAAGAATAGAATCTGTAGAAAATTGAATGTAGTTTCTAAACTACAAGGTTTGTTTAAAAAAAAAATCTATTTGGTGAAAATTTGAAATTTCAATGCAATGGTACTTAAATTTTAGGGAAAAAATAAGTAGGTGTCTATCTTACCACCCTAACCACAATAAAATGATAAATTTTTTTTATAAAATTTTAGATATAAGTAGAGGACTCATGCCCCAATATGATGCATATTTTTATGTAATTTTTTTCCAAGTAAATAATTAATTATGAATTTTTTATTACAACTTTTGAAAAAATATAAAAACTTATATGTCTGACCACCTTAACTTGGTCAAAACTTCATGAAATTTATTTTTTATTTTTTTAATCCTATAGTATGGGAAGCATAGAATGTGACACATGTTTTGGATTCAAAATATGTGATATTGTTTGAAAGCTATAGATGTTTTCAATCATCCTATCAATCAAGACTTTAGTTGTAATTTGAATAGGAAATGAATAATAATTACTTATTAAATTCAAAGTAAAGTATAATTTATATCAGTGGAAAGCTGAGAATCTCCTTTAAAAACCCTTTTTTGTTTCATCAATTTTGGATAAGAAAATAGTCATCAGCCACATACCGATCATATTGCCACTTTTTGGCCCATCATGATCTTGCACATACATGGATTTAGACCTTCATACTGAGGAGGCATAAATTTGTATGAAAAAAATGAAAGTAAGGAAAAATCCCTTATATGATGAGCCTCAACCAATACTTGAGGTGAGGAATGGTGACCCTTATTATTGTAGAGACAACCCACTATTTGCTGAAAACTATGAAGATGCATTTGACACAGGGTTAGAATGTGGCCATGGGCAGGTAAGCAACACATTGATGAGTTCCTTGGGATAATTGCTTATGAACATTTTACATTTGGTGCAAATGTTGTGGGTAAGACTAAGGATCGTGATTAGATTGAAGTTTTTGATTGTTTCTCTAAGGATTGTGACTGCTCTTATGCAGATGATCCAAAAGTAC
Organism: Sequoia sempervirens; assembly: GCA_007258455.2. Classification (NCBI taxonomy): domain Eukaryota; kingdom Viridiplantae; phylum Streptophyta; class Pinopsida; order Cupressales; family Cupressaceae; genus Sequoia; species Sequoia sempervirens. The sequence goes on along the minus strand of VDFB02353493.1, from coordinate 98,603,961 downwards.
TTTAGTCACATGAAGGATGCAATGATACAAATGTTCATGAAATCACTTGTTCACAAGTGAATGAAAAAAATTCATTTGATGTATACCTAGAATGTGATTTGGGTTTGTTATCAACTGATCCTGAATACAATGCTATAAATGATGAAAATGTTGATGAGTGTGCTTGTATCCTAACTTCTCATAATCATTTGTGTAAAGCAGATATGAAAGTGTTAGCTAACCATGAAGAGGATGATGATGTACTCATGGGTGAAAGAAGGGTTTCATTATTGAATGATCATAATGCACACTATGGTAGGCACATGGACCTTGGATCAACATTATTACACATTGATAATGTGAAATAGTTTGATGAATCTTCAAATTGTGTTGATATTGAAGAACTTTTTGGTCCATGTATAGAGCAGCCAAATGACTCAAAAAATGGTGGATCTCATGCTAGGTAATGTGAAATTGAGTTCTTTGTTGATGTTCCTTATCTTCATAGAATGATTATGGACATGTTTTCATCTAATGAGGACAAAATTTGTGTGAAGGAAAAAATAGATGCTTGTTCAATTTCTAATGAACAAAGTTCAGATAACAGTGAGTCTTTGGCACATAGGTCAATATGCTTACCAGTTGATTAAGCACATGAAGTTACTAATGCATATGAATTCCCTTATGTTGACACTGATTCTCCTGACTTGTTCAAGCTTACTTTCAAAGCATTTTGCATTGAATTGAATGAGGATTTGAAAAATCAATCAAAGTATGCTACTAAACCTAAGATGATTGCATTTACTCAGTTCTAGGATGACAGTGGTGAATATGATGTCCATCTCTTGGACTCCAAGGTGTACTTTGGTGTATCTAATTTAGAGTGCTTAAATGTATGTCTATATCATGATGCCCAATTTAATGAATCCCTAGAAGATGAAATGTTTCCTTTTGATACATCTAGGGGTTGTTTGCATGGCATGTACCAAAGTATTTATGAAGGTTTTTAGTTTGATGTGCAAAATGAATGTGATGTCGAATTTTGTGATGTTAATGATCAAATGGAATATAAATGCTTCAACTTTTCAATTCAATTAGATAATCTTGTATTGGAGCAGGCTAATGAACATGGCAGTTTTGGAAATATGGCATATGGGGTTGATGGTGATAATCACAATGGAGCTAATTATTTGGAAATGCTTGGTATAATTGTTGATCCATTACAAAAAGTTGAGGATAAAGTCTTTGACAAAGGTAAAAATTGGTTCCAAGCTTTTGGGGTCCTTGGGCCACCAATTTGAAGATTGAAGCTAGTTGAATTGCATGAGGCATGATTAATGGTCTATATATTAGCAAAGGCCTCTAAAATGGAAAGCACCATGTATCTAGTTATGTGAATATTGTATACAGGTTTGGTGTGTTTGCTTTGGGTTGTGTCTAATTTCCCTGTTTGGGAAAGCTCTTGGGATTTCATACTTTCTTGTTGGTCTACTTCAAGCATGATAACTGAATTCTAACCATACCCACTAGGGGTATGTGGCCCCAAGCATGAGCCACTGGTAGAGCTCCTAGAATTTTGAGAAATTTGAGCTGGTTCCTTACTTTGTAATGAATTATTTCCTCTTTTCCCAAGGGAAATATTTAGGGTTTTGAGCTATAAGTCCTCATTTCAAATTTTGCAAGTCTTAAACCCTTGGGTGTTCCTTTTCCCCATTGACTTATTGTACCCAATTACCGGTCATGTGAGTTATAACTTAAGCCAACTGAATTGTGTCTTTCACTGGCCCCTTGGTTTAGGTTCATCAGTTACCCTTCTTGAGTCCACCGCTTTAATTTTTCCTATAGTCGAGTGGAAAATATTCCATGGTGAAAGACTTATGTCTTGAGTCTTTATTCCTAAGGGTCTAAATCGCATCGACCTTGCATGGACCCCTTTCAAAACATTTTATTTGCATGTGGGAAATCTCCAGTCATTTAAGTGGTCATCCATAATTGAAGTTGTCTTCATTGGCTATTGCATTTTGGCAATGGGAAATGGACCCTAGTTTCCCCTTGCATCACTTATCGTTGAAGTCTTCCAAACCTCTTGTTCCATTTTGGTGACTAGCGATGAATGTTGTAATGTTTTTTGTCATGCCATCGCTGAAATGTTCTAAGACCTTTCCTTGTTTTTGCAATGAGTTATGGATGTTAATGGAAGGTAATGGTATGGTAACCACATGTCTGAGTTTCCTCCCATCGCCAGTTGTGACTCATCGCCAAAGATATCCTCAACCTTGAGCTAATTTTGTTAACACACAATGGCTCAAATTGTTTGACGGCATTGCTAGAATGTTTTCCTTGTTGAAATACTTAAGGAAGTTCAGCCACCTTCTAAGACCATCGATAGGGTGTATAGCCAGGAATATTCCTTGTAGTGGGATGTTATTGCTCATTGTTGAAGTTTGGAGGTGATATAAAGGAATTTTAGTGACAAAAAATGAAATGCAAATGATACGGCTGAGACATGGACAATTATGTGGTGCCTTTTTAGGATATCATCATTGTTTCCAAGTATGGATGAAAAGAAAAGTGGCGATCCTTAATGAGCTTTATTGATTAAGTTTTAAATCCAAAATGATCGACGATTGAGATTAAGCATGGAGCGATTGATTAGCTATTTTCTCACACGAGCTAGGATGATCATTAATTGAGACACACTCAAATTGCTCTACTTAATGAGGATTTCCTATAGGTTATCTCACCATTTACAATTATCAAAGAGACAAAATAATTTCTATAGTATATGAGGATTAATGTGTGAGTGTTGAGTGAATGATCACAGAAGTAGTAGTTTTGTTTCCTCGGGTATGTAAGTGTGCATATGTGCTTCATTCTGAATTTTGCATGGGTAGGATATCTTGTTTTAGCTCCCTAGGGTGGTAATGGTTTTATCGCTCACAATTGTATTCTATGTTGTTATGTATTGGGCTGATATGAGATTTCTTTCTTGCAACAACACTTTGAGGGTATAGGCTAGTATCTCTTTTGTGAGGTGGCTTTCCAATTTGTGTTTTATTTTATGTAAGACGGGTGAACCAAGTAATCTAGGCAAGCCAGTTAGAATGTCTAGAAGGCTTAACATGCAAGAACCTCATGATGATGTTCCTAAGGTTAAACCTAACATATTGGGAATTCCTACAACGCCAAAAGGAAAGAGAAATGTCTGTGGGAAGAGTAAGAAGACTATTGTCCAGAGTACCTACAATTTGAGGAATAGGACCATTTCAGAAGAATTGGTCAAGTTTTAAGGGAAGAAAATGGTTGAACCTAAGAAGAAAATGAAGAGGAAGAGTGAGGGTCCTAAGGCTCATCTGGGGAGGCACAATGCTCCCATTATGGGTTTTGATAGCTCCTCAGGTGATGGAGGATAAATTGACCCTAAATATGGTCATTATTTTTTTCACTGGTACCTTATGATGATTCTAATGAGGAGAAAGTGGTAGCTACTCGAATTTAAATAAGGAAACCAAGCAAGAATACTTACTTTGTTGCTGATAAAGTAGGGTAGTACCTCATTTTCCTATTGAGCTGGTGCTTGGTTTTTTGGTCCTTTGTGTTGACTTAGTTCCTTTTGGCTAGTCTATTAGTTTATGACGTTTGTGTTGATGGTGACTTTTCCGGTTTTGGTATGGATGTGGAAGTTTTGATGATGTGACAACGATGCCTTTTGGAAGGCTAGTGAGTCTCCTTCAACTAATTATGTGGATTATTTTTCTTGTGACTTCCCTTGTTCAAAATTTATTAAATGTGACTATCCGTGAAGTATCTCAAATTCAATGTAAATTAGTATTGAAATGTAAATGTAATTCAGCCTGATTCTTGTTGCTCCCTTGTTCTATAAAATGGATTTCAAGGATGATTACAGGGGGTTTGAATTCTGAGTCTCATAATGGTCTAAGTGAAAAACTAAACTCAGGAAAAATCATATTGTAGAAAATATTGATGAGTAGAACTGTATGGAGTCTAGGGTTTCAGTCATGTATGTAAGGATCTTAAAATGGTTTTATAGAAGCCACATATATGGAATAAAATCTTAGTTCTAGAATGTATACTCTCCTATGTAATTCTCTTGCAAATTATAAATGAGATTAACAATCATCTTTTTGTTAATCTTCAGTTGTTTTAATTGATGTGTGTTTTCATTTATTCTTCAATTGAAAGATTTGATTAGATGCTTAAATGAGGTCACAGGTTTGTGAGGAGTATAGGATTTGGTAAGAAATTTATGTTTTAGATGTTGTGAGTTGTCATACTACAAGGTATTATGATAATAGTCCACCAATATCTAAGTAAAATGGCTAATATATTACTGTTTATTACAAATTTGACTCCATTTTCCCAACAAACGAATCACTAGTCTCTTCCATAGATTATCTTAAAGATAAATGAGCTAGTAGTGCACTTGGCTAGGGATTCAAAGTGAGAATGAAAATCATTAAAAATATTTCAATTACAATGTATGAATTTGAAGTATTTCCTAGTTCCTAGCAAATAGATCTAGTAATTTGTTCAAATTCCATCCAAACCTTTGGTGAATAATGTCTATTTTGACTAGAAATAAGAATTGATTTGTGTATAAATGTGTTCTAAATTATACAAGTATCACTTTGAACATGACAAGGAATACACTCATGGGTCTCATAGAGCCTAAAGAGTATAATTAAGGGCCTCATACCTCTTAATTATTTGTTGGCCACTAATTTTGAAGATTCTTGAGCATAAGGGTTGGCTACCATTTAGAGGATTTCAAAGTTCTGCTAGAAAAAACACCAACAAAATGCCTTAGATATGATAGATTTGAATACTCTTGAATGCTCTTGTGAATTCAAATTTTCTATAAGGAATGCTCTCATGGAAGTATTAGCTGAAAATGAGTAAAATAACCTTGTAATTATACTTATTTATACCAAATTTCCTGAAATTACAATACCACAAGTTGGCATCAAATCTAGGAGCCTGACAAAATCCCTCCAAGAATTTGAATTAAATTTGATTTTGGACCACATGGAACTCATATTCCATAAATGGTGTATGAGTCCCATTACGCTTAACTATGGGACACATTTTTCAAAAATCCTTAGAATGATGTAAAATCCAAATCGAGGCCCTAAAACCTAGGTGGGACTCATACGCCCAAGGTAGCGTATGAGTCCCAAATCACTAAATCTAGGCCACACAACCTAAAAAACCTAAATTATGATTGGTTGTTTTTTTATGTTTGGATTATCCTCGGAAAGGTGCATTAATTAAGGCTTGTGGATGCAAAATAATGCCAAATAAGGCATAAAGAAGCCCAATTATTTAATGAAACCCTATATTAGTGCGAAAGTGTTAGGATACACTTTACAACACCCTAAATAAGGAATAATTAATTTCATTTAGTTTACAAGAGCCCAAAACTTAATGTAAAGGTGTAAATAGATACACTTTACAACATTAAATTAAGGGAAAATTAGGTCAATTTAGCTTAAAAGGGCCCTAAATCCAATGTGAATGTAGAGAATACATTAGAAAACCAGATCAAGGTGACATATTAGGTCCATTTTAATGTTAACCATTTCCAGAATGAGTGTAAAAGTGTAAGCGATGACATTTTTTGATACTACATATAGCTCCCACTTTAGTGAGAGGAGGAACTTGCTACAAACTCACACTAAAGTAGACATTCAAGAATGGTCCAAGTGTACTAATGTAGATGGTCTAGGATAACAAAGATCAAATGAGGTGGCCAATCCCCTAGGATCCAAGATCGTACATCAAACCAACATAAGCAAAAAGGGACACACACAAGGTGTATGATATGCACCAAAACAAGATATGCAAACATGCAATGTCAATAACTAAAGAAAAAAAAACAAGCAAAAACAAAAGGAGGTGGATCAAGCCTTGACCGTTTGTCTCACACGTTGTGGATCAGATCTAAGTTTTATTTCCAAAGATGAATGCTCACTCTAAGGCAATGCGATTTCAGGCTATCCGTTGGGTGAGTATCCAATAAGGGTGGCTTAGTGAGAAAGTCATGCCTCTGTGTCAGCTTCTCACCCTATAATGAGAAATTCATGCCCATGTTTAGGCTTCTCATCATATGTTAACCATACCAAAGTTATACCTCTTAATAGACTTGACAAGTTCCACATAATAATGAACTTCGAGCTTCATGAGGCAAGAAAATCTTCGTATGCTTGACACCCATGAACAAACACAATGGTTCCATAGGAAAGAAAAGCGTGTTATGCAAGGTGGCCATATAATAGTTATTGTAAATGTGAAATAGTGTAAAGTTCATTCAAAGGGATATTCTTAGTTCATGTAATGTCTCTTCTTAGGGGAACATCATTCCTAATGTCTCCAAGAGAGGAAAATTCAAAGAAATATTATGCTCTCAGAGGAAATCAAACCCAATGACACCACCAAGAAAAGGACGTATTGTAAGAAAAAAATTTAAATCACACAATTATGAAACATGAGTTTCAAAGTATTCCCCCACTTTAAGGTAGTTGCTAACACCATTGATGTGAGCAATTTCTTTAAAGTAGAAGAAGATATGAGAGCTTACTCAGAAAGCCCTATTCCAAATCATATGTTTCCAATAAGCTAAGTCATGAAAAGGGGTTTCCCCCAAAATTCAGTATGTCAGATGCAAGCCAACTTAAGGCATGTCTTCCATATCCCAAAATTTCTCTTATATGTACATGGGATACGATCAACTAGACAAAAGAGACAATGACAAGTGTCATATGAGGAAAAGGCTACCTAACCTGTTTCCCCCACTTAGTGTAGGACAAGGATGAGCCCAAATGATTGATGAGAGGTTTAAAGGTCAATATCAATTAGAGGAACTAGGTGCTTCAACAAAAGAGAGATAACCACACTCATTAAACTGTTAAATTTTGTTATACAAAGTCTAAGTACATTCATTAGTAGAATGACCATGAACTCTATTATATGCGCAAAATGAATTATTGTAGTCAAATTTCTTTCGTGTTTGTGGATGGAGGGATATCAAATGATCTTGGAGGATTCTTGACAAGATACTCTCTTGATCAAAAGTAGAATATGTTGTTTTATTTTACGGAAAAGATATGTCTTGCTTAATATTAGGTGTCATACTTACACAAGACTCTTTAGATTGTGAGATTTGTACTCTTGTTTATAGGAGTGTGTAAAATCTATCAAATTTGAATCATAAGTGTTTTGCATGATGACATTAATGTTAAGCAAGGACTTCTCTTTTTCCTTCAAAGGATAATGATTGATACCACTAGTTTCTATGAATTAAGGATGTACTACTGTTAAAGTCGGCTTACAAGAATCTTTTATAAGAGTGTTGATATTGAGCGAAGGCTTGTTTCTTTCTTTCGAGAGACAATAACCAAGACCATTAGTATTTTCTTGCATGAGAGGCTCTATAGGGTTACAGATACCTTGTTCTCTAGCACCACATCCTTTTCCACTATATCCAAGTTTTTTCATAAGATCATAACCTCTTCCATAAAGCTTTCTCATTTATTTTGGATTTGGCGGTTGTTGATAGTCTATCTCATCAAAGTTTTTTGTATAATTTGATTCTTCTTCTAAAGTGGTTGAGGTGGTGCTTTCAAAGGGCCTTCCAAATTTTGTGTTGAAATTACAGCTTTTTATTTTCCCTTTTTAGAGTCTTTATTTAAGATCTAGTTTTCACCCATGAATGATTTGAAATCTAAGGAACCCCAAGCATCTTCTAATAGCTTCATGACTTCCTTGATATTTTTCCTTTGTCTTTTTGATGCATAGGTTCTACTTGTTGTACTTGGTGTTAATGTTTTCAAAGTATTTTCCTTGCCTTTGGGTATGTGTAGGATCATCATGGAAAAAACAAGCCCTTAAGTGGCAAAAAATTCAGAAAAATCAGAGTTAGGCAACTTCACGTAAAAATTTGAATAAGCTATCTATATTATTTCAAAAACATGTAAGAATAGAATCTGTAGCAAATTGAATGTAGTTTCTAAACTACTAGGTTTTTTTTAAAAAAAAAATAAATCTATTTGGTGAAAATTTGAAATTTCAATGCAATAGTACTTAAATTTCAGGGAAAAAATAAGAAGTAGGTGTCTGTCTAACCACCCTAACCACAATAAAATGATAATAATTTTTTTTATAAGATTTTAGATATGAGTAGAGGACTCATACTGATGTGATGCATATTATTTTATTTTTTTTCCAAGTAAATAATTAATTATTATTTTTTATTACAACTTTTAAAAATATAAAAACTCGTATGTCTAACCACCTTAACTTGGTCAAAACTTCATGATTTTTATTTTTTTTAAATCTTGTAGTATGTGAAGTATAGAATGTGACGCATGTTTTGGATTCAAAAATGTGATACCGTTTGAAAGCTATAGATGTTTTTCAATCAACCTATCAATTAGGACTTTATCGTAATTCAAATAGAAAATGAATAATAATTATTTATTAAATTCAAAGTAAAGAATAATTTATATTAGTGGAAATTTGAGAATCTCCTTTAAAAATCCTTTTTGTTTCATCAATTTTGGGTAAGAAAAAAGTTGTCAGCCACATACCCTATAGATACCCATCATATTGCCACTTTTTGGCCCATCATGATCCTGCACATACGCCTTTCTCAATGCTCAAACAACTATTTGGGTCAAGGTCAGCTTCAAGTGTGGACAATTTTTTGTTATAAATATACTTCATTTTACAATGAAGAGTAGAAGGCACCCCATTCATTGCATGATCCATGGTCTTCCTAAAAGGAGATTATATGAAATATCATGAGGCATAAAATGGATTGGTGTTTCTAATGTGGCCTTTCTAGCTATAGTAGGCAATGTTATCACACCAAGCGGTTGTTTTGCTACATTGTCAAATCCCTTAATAGATAAAGAGTTAGGTTGATTTTTTAATTTATCCACACCAAGTTTATCCAGAAGGGTCACACTACACACATTAAGGGTAGATCCATTATTGAAGAGGGTTTTTCTTATTCCTAGCCTATTATAGATAGCTATTATCATGAAAGCATCATTTTTTTTTGCACTTCCAAAGGAGGGAGCTCACTTTGGTGGAAAACAATGTCATGAATCATTCATTTTTTGGATCATGGCTTCTATTTCATTTGGTTGCACATTAGGAGGGGTAGGAACTTGTTGAAAATAATTTTGAATCATTTTATGGTAATGAGGGGAAGCTTGAATAAGGTCCCATAATGATATCTTAGCAGGAGTGTTCTTAAGTTGTTCAACAAGATCATACTCCTTTCCACTTTGTGGAGGAAAATGAGGAGGATCCGATAAGATAGGGTTATGAAATGGGAGGGATGTTGAAGTTGTTCATCTTGGTTGTGTATTGTTTCTCTTATTATATGTATGAGCAATGATATTATAACTTGGTTGTTGTGAAACATTATTCTTAGGTGGGTAAAGGATAATTTCAGGTTTGTTTTGAGTTTGAGGTTTGTGTAAAAGTGGTTAAAAGATGAGTTGAGGTTGAATAATATTAACTTCCCTTAGTGAAGGAGAGTCTAATGTCACTTCATCGTATTCATGTAAGGAAGCCTCATTACTAATGTTGTGTGAATGCTCTCATTTTCTTCCACCATGATATCTTCCCTAGGAGGAGAGTTTTTAGGAGAACTACACGCTAGGTGTTCATGACATTTAAAGGTTGGTTCTTCTAAAATGGCTTCATCAAAAGTAAGGGAATGATCATAGGTTGAATTGTCTTGTTTATCAATGATGGAATTCTCTTTTTTAGTAATGATTTCCATAGGGAAAGAGAGACACATGATATTCTCATGACTTTCATCAATTATATTTTCTAACATCAAAGTGTCTTCTTCACAACTAGGAGAGATACTAGAAGAAGAACAAATGTGATTGTTAATATTTTGAAAACTTTCACTCATTTGTCCCATAATTTCTTCTAAAATAGGATAGGTAGGGAAAGAAGAATAAATATTTTTGTCATAGATCTTAAATATTTGATCATCTAACACCAACATATCCTCCTCACTTATAATTTCATCTTCTAATACATTATCACAAGAGGGGAAGGTGTTGGGATATGAATACGGACTAGTTGAAGTTTCAATGGTCTCTTGTTGTGTTATGTGATCATGATGATTTCCTATTGTATATGTCCTCTTGTTTATTAATGTCTTGTCCACTAAGAGAGGTAGAAGGAGAGAAACAACTAGGACTCTCACAAATCTCATTGATTGGTTCTTCTAACACCAGAATTTCCTCTTCACAACTAGGAGAGATATTAGGAGAAGAACGAATATGATTGTTATGTTTATCCACTATTGTATTCTCTTTCACTAAAATATTCTCATAAGGATGGGATATGAACTTTTTCTTAGCATGCCTAGATAGGTAAGATACTAACATTTTTTGACAAAAAATGAAAAGTACTTCTAACCATATTATGCAATGCTTCAAGAATACAAACAATGTATATCCAAAGATGAAAAATACTTTTAACCAATGTATGTGAAGCTTTAAGAATACAAACAAACTGTATCCAAAAATGAAAAGAAAATTTATCAAATGTATGCAAAGCTTTATGACTGTAAACATTATGTATAAAAAATTCAAAAGTACTTTTATCCATATGATGCAAAGGTTCAGAAATGTGAACATTTTCAAATCTGATGATTTTTCCTATCGAAATGATTTCAAAAATGACTACCCTAAAATGATGTTTTTGACTTAGATGCATAAAACAAAAGTTGTTGAAACTTTCTAGACTGAAACTATATGATACCAAAAAGCTTAAGAAGTACAAAAAAAAGGTTTTTAGTGCTATAAAAGGCAGTTTTAGATCTGCACTAGGACTAAATCGCCCAGAAGGGAGTATGAGTCTTAGTTAGGGACTTTTTCATGGTTTTTAGAAAATTTTGAGTGTTTTTATGCTTTTTAGTTTGGATGATAGCTAAAATAAATGTAAATGCAGATTTCAGATGATTTTTAGTGATGCAAGATGCAAAAATACAACCTATATGTGCATTCACTAATGAAAGCCTTAGAAAACCTAGAATGCCAATTAACTAATGGAAACCCTAATACAAAGCTAATGCAAGAAAGATCTAGGATGATGATGCACTCCAAATTAGAAATTATGTGTTCTAAATATAGGTTCACCAAAATGAAAGGTTGAATTTTTTTGCTTCTATGCTTGGGAGATAGAGTAACAATCTTCCACACTCTCATTCAACGAAACCCTAGAGATCTTAATCCGAATGTAGAAAGGGGAAGAGAGATCTTGCAATAGGGTGTCCTAGGGTCTAATTAGAGACTAAAAATGGGTTCACCACCAAGCCTAGGGCTTGAAAAGATAAGAAATGAGTGTAAGATGCAAAGTGCCATGCAAAACCTAACCAAATGACCTAGGAAATGAAACTAAAAATTAGGATATCAAACTGGAAATGAAGAGAGGTGCACTTGGAAGAGTGATGAGGTCAAAAATAGCTCCAAAATCTTGAAAAATTGCTATTTAATGTCCACTAGGACTCATACACCAATCTAGGTGATTTAGTCCCAGACTGTGTTTTTTGTGCCAAAACTGGAATATGACAGTGCTTAATCTAGATCTTGTAAAACCTAGAAAATGGCAATACTAGGACTCATACACCCAAGGTGGTGCACTAGTCTAAATATGCTTTTCCAGAGGGTTAAGAACTAAATATACTCTTCTAACTCTTCTCTTTCTATTACATTTTTTCTGGGTCTAAAACTCTAAATTGCAACTTGTAGGAAACTTTTAGTGAAGTTGACAGCCTTGTGATGACTTGATGACTTTAGTTAACCTTACAACCTAATGTTCAAAGGATATTCATGCTCCAAGACACCTAGATCTACAATCACACACCAAAGAGAAGAGAAAACTTGTTGATTGTTAGAGAATAAGGGTTTTCCTTGGTCAAACCTCACTTAGGTAATTAAACGAAATGATGAGATAATGAAATAAGGACATGAACCATCAAAACTGGGACATGAAACATGAAAAATGATACCTTGAATGATGTCTTGTAAATCTGTAATCTTACATGAAGTGGCCATGAAGGATGTAGATCTTGATCTTTAAATAAGTGTAGAACAATGCTTAATATTGGATCTTAAATGCAACATCACAACACTAGCTCAACAACATGCTTGATGCTTGATGAACTTGACATGATGTTGGATCTTTAATTACCACAACAAATGATGAATAAATGTTCCCTTGAATGACTTAGAAAGGATCTTGAATACTCTTGTGAAGTCTTGTAAACTCTTGAATGCTCTTGTGAACTTAAATTTTCTGTAGGGAATTCTCTCATGGAAGTCTTAAGTGAAATTGAGTGAAATAACCTTGCATTTATACTTATTTATGCCAAATTTCTTGAAATTACAATACTACAAGCTGACATTAGATCTAGGAGGACAAAATCCCCCCAATAATTTGAATTAAATTTTATTTTGGGCCACATTGCACTCATATGCCACAAGTGGCGTATAAGTCCCATTAGGCTTAACTATGGGACACATTTTTCAAAAATGCTTAGAATGATGTTAAATCTAGATCAAGGCCCTAAAACCTAGGTGGGACTCATATTCCCATGGTGATGTATGAGTCCTAGATCACTAAATATGGGCCACACAACCTAAAAATGCCTGAATTATGATTTGTTCTTGGTTTATGTTGGGATTATCCTTGGAAAGGCACATTAATTAAGGCTTGTGGATGCAAAATAAGGCCAAATAAGGCATAAAGAAGCCCAATTATTTAATGAAACCCTAGATTAGTGTGAAATGTTTAGGAAACACTTTAAAACACCCTAAATAATGCATAATTAAGTTCATTTATTTTACAAGATCCCAACACTTAATGTAAAGGTGTAAATAAATACACTTTACAACACTAAATTAAGGAAAAATTAGGTCAATTTAGCTTACAAGGGCCCTAAATCCAATGTGAATGTAGAAAATACATTAGAACACTAGATCAAGGTGACATTAGGTCCATTTTAATGTTAACCATTCCCAAGTTGAGTGTAAAAATGTAAACTATGACATTTTTTTACACTACAATAAGTGTACTAGCTGGATAGACTAGGAAGTAACTAGTTCAGAAAATATTGCTACACAATATAGGATGATGAAGAAAAAACACTAGACATAGAAATAGATCAAGAAAAGAGGGAAATAGAAGACTCTACCATGCCTAAAATAAATACTACAATGAACCTATCAAACTAAAGGAAACAAACATTATGATAGAATGGGATGCTAAAATGACAAGAATATGTGACTATTGGGATGAAAAGATGGTAGCACAAACAATAGAAGAACTAATATAATTACAAGGTTTAAATAACCAATATTTAACTCAAAGAGGGGGATAAAATGGTCTAGAAGAGACCGTATAGATTGAATCCTAACATGAAGAAGAAAGTAAAAATTGAAATAGATAAGATGTTAGCTATCGAGATAATCAAATTGGTAGAAGATGCAAACTAGATACATCCCACAGAAGTACAAAACAAAAAGAATGGGGAGATAATGGTGTGTGTTTGCTTCTGGGAATTAAACAAATCACGTGTACATGATCCATTCCTAACCCCCTTTATAGAATAAATATTAGAATTAGTGGTTGAAACAAATTTATTCATTCACTGATGGATTCTTTAGATACCACCAAGTGAAAATTAGGGAGGAGGATTAACCCAAGATAACTTTCTCTGCTAAATGGGGTTCCTACATCTATACAGTAAGCCCATTTGGATTGAAGAATTCCCCGAAAGTATTAAACTAAATAATGACCAATACTTTTAAAGACTTTATTCATAATTTTCTAGAAGTATACTTAAACGATTGGATGGTCTATGGCCTAGTGAAAGACCACGTCCAGGTCCTTTGAATGATCTAAACCAATGTAGAATCATGTAGATATAAATAATGAAAAAGAAGTGCACATTTTTGGTACCTTATGGGACTCTTCTAGGCCACATTATATCTAAGGAAGGGTTAATGGTAGACCCCATGAAAGTGGATTTGATCCTCAACTTACTACCACCGAAGAACATTCTAGAAGTCAAGACATTTTTTACGGTACACATAATATCATAGGAAGCTCATCAAAGGTTATGTTGGAATTTCTTATCAATTAGAGGATCTTTTGAAGAAGAAAAATAGTCAGAGTATAGAATGGAATGAGGAAGCACAAAATACTTTTGACACCTTATGTAGAAAATTAGAGAGGTACAATTCTAATATTTTTTTATTGGAAAAATCCCTTCCATGTTCATATTGATGTCTTTAATATAGCCATAGATGTGGCATTCACTTAGGCTAAGGGAAACAAGGATATTCACATAGCTTTTTCTAGTAGGAAGCTATCTACGAAAGAAAATAACTACACTAGTATAGTGAGGAAGCACTAAAAATGGTGTATGCATCATAAAAGTAAAAACATTATTTAGTGTTGAAACCATTCACCTTTTTCATGGATTATGAAACCCTCAAATACCTACTTAAAAAATTGGTAACCCATGGCCACATATATATATTATGATAACATATAATAAAATATCCTAATATCATCAACAAGCTAATGGAGCCAATGAAGAACTAAACAAGATAATTGGAAACACATTAATTAAGATGTGCAATGCAGACCAGAAAGATTTAGATATCAATAAACAAGTGTAGTACTTTGGGCATACCACACTTCCTAAAAAATGACTAGTAATTTCACACCATTTCATTTGGTATATTACCTTGATGTAATAGTATCCATGACCTTCATAAGTCCTAACATATGTACCACACATACTTTATAGTTAGAGAAGGATCAGTAGTTTCTACAATCGATAAAATATTTGGAAAAATTAGGTGAATTCCAACAAATTGCAATATACAACCACCAGTTAGAAAGAAAAAGATAAAAAGCATGGCATGATCAAAACTTGTGGTTGAAAAAAATTTGGACAAGGAATCTCATACTATTGTATTATAGAAAATTTAAAAGTAAAGGAAAGCTAAAGGTTTGGTGGTTAGGACCATACTACATTCATGACATAATTGAATTCAGAGTAGTAAAATTGAGACAACTAGATGACACACTCGTATTAGGACACATTAATGGAGCATGCTTGAAATATTATCACCTACCACTAGATTAAAAATATGAAACCATAAACACCCAATGTATAGTATGTACAATAGATTAGACCTTAGGAAAATTTTAAAAAAGAACCTAAAAGTCACTTGTTAGATAAACATAATGGCTAGGAAAGCTTTTGAAATAGAAAAAGCATTAAATGACCAGCTTGCACCCCTCACCTAATTCTATATAATACCAATTCCATCTTTAGCGAATTGTGCTCTTAACCTATTTTTGTGCTAAGGATTCACTAAGAATTTAGTAGCTTTCCCACAATTAATAAATTTCCTCTATGCTAAAATGGATACACCTACTCTTGTTGAGATCTAAGAGAAACCTGGACCAAAATACAAGAAACATCCCTTCAAACACATGGAAGTTGATAAAGAAGGGGCATTTTACAACATACGGTCCATCAATGTCATATATTTAGAAGATGTATGGAAATAAATTCATGAGAAAATGACTAAGCTTAACAGTACCAAGTTCTAGAAGCTCCATAGAACCCTCATAACACCAAATGGGAGTGGGTATCTACCACAATATAAGGAAGTAGGGCTAGAAAGTCTTGAAATCTAGAAAGAATACCAAATTTCTGTAACAACCATGATTGGGTATGTTTGGAACTTAGCATAGTGCATGATTAATTTTTCTACTTAGAGAAACCCTACCACATAACCAAAGAATCCATTCACATGGTAACTAAGCTAAGCATGTAGGGATTTATTTTGGCCAAAAAGGCCATAAAAATGAAGATGTGACCAATTTCACTAGAGAAAAATTTGATAGAAGAAGCATGAATGTAAGGGGAATCACCAATCTAGTAGTCCGATATGCCACCATGGGTATCACTTACAATATATATTATGCAAACTAGGAGGATTTTGCAATTTCCATAACTATCCATACCACACATTAAATGATCATTAACGAGAAATAATTCAACCTCTACAAATTAATGAGAGAAAAATTGATGGAGAACATCAATAGAATCAAAGCATCTAGGTATCATTTTCAGTTTTGGAACATTTTTTATATGCCTAATTTTCTATTTCTTGAATGAGTTCCCAAACTTCAAGGGAAAAGTATGGCGATTGCACTTCCCCATTGTAGCACAAGTCAAGCAACATACACAAAAATTCCTAGATAAACAATCATACACTATAGTGTATTGGGTATTTTTCAAAAGTTTCCAAGAATAGATGTAGGCCTGAGACCAAGTCCCCTATGATTCATTACACCATTACATTAATACAATAGCATTTCTTGTAGATAAGGATTACACATACATGGATGTGGTAGAGCCCTGAAGCACATGGATTTTGCAACTCCCATATGAAGTTACCACAAAATAAATAAATACATGTATATGCAACCACCATATTGACTAAAGCAAAGGACCCTACTATTGAAAGGTTTAGAACATAGAAAGAAGTAATGGAAAACTTATACAAGAAGGGCACAAAAGAAAAATTAAAGAAGAATAAGGAAAAACTATATGAACAATGGAGTATTCCAATGGGGGAATTAACACAGAAAGACATGCATCACCCTTCACATTAGAGATAGCTACTAGAAGATCAGGTTGAATCCATTCTAAGGGAGCCACTTCCTCTGTACCAACCATATTCACCCCAAGGAAGCCACCACAAACCACTCCACCAAAAAGGACCAGGTAGGCACACCCTAGAAAAATAGCCAAAAGATAGAGAGAAGAAGATACTAAGGTAGAAGAGATTCCAAAAGGGGAAGAAGAGCTACAACAACCTTTGAGAATGATATGAAGACAATAGACTGGTAAACCGAAGGTGGGTTTTGAACACAAAGTATGGATTTGCAACTCTAGATATGATTTAGACTTATAAAATTGATTCAAGTAGATATATCAAGTGTAGAATTTAAGGGATTTCACTAATAGAGGGATCACAGTTTTAAGGCTAAAGTAGTCAATATTCATAATTTGAGTTGGATGATATTCATTCTTTAGTCTTAGAGATATGTATTTATTAAATAGGTTTCTTCTATTATATTGAACAACTTTGGAGTTAGAAGCCCTCTTGAATATGGTGAGACTACCTTATTGAAAATAAAAGATATGAGGTATAACATTCTTTTCATGCATCCTAATCAGCTAATAACGCGTAAAATATTTCTCAAATTAATTTAGGTAGTTATTTTATCAAATAAAATTTATAATTTTTTTACTTTTCTTTAAAAATCATAAAATTACTAAAAACAAGAGGGTCCTTATTTTTCTATAAGAAAAATGGGGTGTGTTGTGAAGATACAATAAACCTCTTTAGTTGAGCCTTCTACTGATTCGATCACCTTAGCCTATTGAATCTTTCCTTTCTTGTTTAGGAAGTCATCAAAACCATCACCTTTAAATCTAATTTTACATTTCTCTTATTATTATTTTCCTTTCTATAGATGATTTCTATGTATTTTTAATTTAATGATACAATCCATTGATTCAACCATGTTTGGATATAATCCAAAATATGCCTAGTTATCTCATCAATTAAATATATTTATACATCAAATGAATTGGGGTTCTAGATAGGGTTATCAAAAATTATATTTATTTCATATAGATGATGCAATACCTTTTCATTATCTTCCTTTTTCCATAATGATATTGTGTGAGTTCTCATTATTCTCATTTGATTTAGTGTCAACCTTTGGTGACATCTTTTTCTCACTTCATGTGATCATTTGCACAATCTACACAATAATCCTTAATATAAGGTTCCTTATTCTTCTCCTTTGAGATCCATTTCTCTAATATTCTGAAAGTATAATATCTAGTTGTAATATAAATTGATAATTGAGTGACCTTTTGTCTTAGTCTTGCCTAAAGGTCTTATGTTTGACGATTTTCTTACTTCTATATACATATTTTTCTTTTGTTGCAATCTTTATGAATGGTTTGATTTTAGATAGGTTTGATCTTTTCAAATCAATGTAGCAAGATTTCCCTCTATTCCCTTTCCTTTATGTCTTAGTTGTTGAAATTTTTTAGCTATATTCTTGCCCATAAGGCTTTAAAAAGGCTTGTGAAAGGGATTTATATCCCTTGCAAATCTCCAAATATTATCAATGAGAAAATTTCTAATGCTAATGGAGAATCAAGCCCCTTCATAAAATCTATGGCTTATCTTGACCTTTTACAAGGAAATTAAATTTGTTTTTATTAGACTGAGACACAATTATATAAATAATTGTCTTTCATACAACTTGAGTGAATGAAATATTTTATATAGAAAAGGATTGGTAAAGGGAAAGTGATTAGATTTCTTGGGAACCTTTTTCCTTTAAATTACTCACCTTCTACTTTGATGAATTACGACATACATGGAGCTGAAAAGTAGATATTATTTTAATCTCCAAGCCTCTCTTTAGTAGATAAACTGTAGATTTGCACCAAAGTGTTGAAGCTATGGTCAATTCCTATGATAATTTTTTCAAGCTCTGACATTACTTCCTCTAAGCTACTAGAAAGGAGAATTTAGGGTTCCATAGAGTAGTGCATATTTTTTTGTCTAACATTAATGATTGAGCCTCTTTTCACGGCTAGACCTATGGCCTACTTTGTTAAAAAAAAAATAGTTTTCAAATATATTTTTCTTTCCATCCTTCATTTTTAAGAACTTGTTCATAATTTTATGCTTCACAAGATGGGGATTCAACTTCCTCTACCTTATGGGAAGAATTGGTGGTAGATTTTTGATATCACATTAGGAATTACATTGAGAATTTCTTTATAAGATACTTAACCCCTTTTCAATCATCCTTTGCAAGCTCAATAATTATAGATGACTGAATTAATTTGTAGATTTTAAATAAACATAATGAATTAATTTTGTAGATTCTAAATAAACATAATTAGTAAACATAATTGGTAAACCATACTATGTATCATATGATATTTTTTATATTATTTTTTTATTTAATTCAAAAATAAATATTTGATCTCCCCTTAAAAATGAGAAGATTAAATTACATCTTAGAATTAAAGATAGTAAGACTGCCTCTTCCTATCAAAACAATAACTATCATATTTGATTACACTGAGAGTTGGATTACATAGTAATATTCATGCCATGATTACTTCGGAGCGTAGAGCAATAGAAAATTGTTTGGTAACGTGGTAAAGCACAGACGATTGCAAGGATATCATTCGAAAGCTGAACTTTTTAAAACTAAACTTTTCCCAAGTTAAATTTTTCCAATGTAATCGACTTAACTTTCCAGTTGGCCTAAAATTGATTAAAAGTGATAGAAACCTATATCCATAATCATTTCTAAAACATTAGGAGCTAAGCCCAAGACTAGTTTTATAATGGAAAGCCCCCCATAATAAATCCAAATTCATTTAATCGATGAAGGTGGAATATCCTTTGTTAGGGATTCTGAATTCTGCACATAACAAATAATGGGCGAAGGAATCGAATATAAAGTGTTGTATGTTGGTGTCTTCGACGATAAAACTGAATCGCCAAGACTCCACCTGCACTTATTTAAGCCGTGGTGTGCATATCAATCCTCACCGTGCAATTACAAATGGGAAACAGATCCGATATGGGTAAGAAATTTATGATACTGTTCATGCTTGTACTAATTGTGGGAGGCACAATAATGGTAGAAGCAAGAGGAAAATTGGGTGCTTCTACCTGCGACTGTAAAACAGATGACGATTGTGGGGGTGTCTGGGTATGCTTTGATGGATTCTGCGATCCCGATGGGGATCTCACCGGCTTTTGTGCCAATCCCATTCCTCCTGTTCCTCCTGATGAGCTAACAAATTAACCCTTCACTCCTCATCTAAATCATTCGGTCTTCTCGCCTTTCTTTCTCTTGTTTTGCTGCTACCATCCATATATATATATATATATATATATATAGTAGAATAAGGCTGTATATATCATATACAGCGCGGGAAGGCTATGTGCTACGATATTTGGGAATCTTAATCAATATTACATATGTTTGTTGAATCTTAATCTATGTGCGACTATATTTCAGAATCTTAATTCTTGTTCACGAAAAAGGCTACGTTTGTTCCAGGAAATGGTGTATTGTCAAAATAAATGAATTATTGTTTATCCAGGTCCTTAATATTGATCATTCCCAACTGGTAAAACCAATTCCATGCAAACATAGTCTGAGTTGGAATGATTGTTTAGCTAAATTATTTTCAATGGTTACATGGTAACATATAATCCATGGTTATTCATTATTTATTGATTTTTTTTTCATCATTCAATTTGTTATTTAAATATGTTGCAAGTCTTCTTTTTCCTTGAAATAGTTTCTATTTTTATCTTAAATTATCATCACAATCAATTTTAAATATTTTTTTAAAATTTCATATTGTTAAAGTTGCTAGTTGATTATATTTTCTTTAAATTTTCAAGTCTTTTCTTGATTTCTATCATATATTTAAATTATTTTCAATTTACTTCAATGGATTTAACTCAATGAGCAACTCTTCAAATGAGTTATTACATGTGTAGAAGATTATAACATACTATTGAAAGTGTATGCCTACATATCATCTCTAGGCTATTGATTTTATGATATTTTTACATCTCTAAACTATGAAATAGATTTGTGTTTATAGAGTTTATAAAGAAAAATATTGTGGAGACCAAAAATCATTGAAAAATTGAACCATCTCCTTAAGAAGTGGAGTATTTCCTTGAATCTATTCTCATCTTCTAATGCTTGGGCAGTGTAACCTTTTTCTAACATATTATTGTTGATATACCATGTTAACCTGGAATATTGCAAGGCTAGTAGGTGCCAAATTGCTTATCAAATTGACTACTATATCTAATGCCTATAGAGTTATGTTTAGGGTGATGTGGAGAGTATAACTATGAATAGATACTATGATTCATTCAAAATGTGTGCTAATATTTTTTTGTAGTTATGGTAAAAAATGTAGGATGTTTATTTGAAGCATGTTTCCTATAAAAGTGTTTATCTCCATAAAAATGTGTTTCACTACTATTGAAGCATGTGTGACTTTTGTGGAGAGTAGATGTGGATTATCTCTATTCCCTAGAGTACCCTTGAGGTTGGTTTAGTGTACCAAAAACCCATGAATTAACCCCATAGTTTTCATCAGCCATGAGAATGGCTTGAGTGCTTCCCCAAGTGTCATGTATGGTAAATCCTCTTGTACAAGTCACCTCTCTTTCTCAAGTAACAATCTTTATTGTGTTGGTATTGAGAATTAGCTATAGAGCCTTATGTTCTAGCTACTAATGGATGAGCCATTTTTCTTGCTATGGAATATCACCTTTCTTGACTTCTCTATGTTGTAAATTGTTTTCATGGACTACGATCCCACGACTAGTGAGTCTATTGAGAGAAACTCATCTACCTAGGATGTTGCAATTCTAATTCCCACAGTCTGGAGTGTTTCCTAGTGCTTGACATGTCTCCAAAGACCAACTTAGGAATTTGAAGGTGGGTGACTTGGAGTGGTGGATGAATTTTTTCCTCTAGTGGAGCGCTATTCTTTTTTTCTATAATACCTATGAGGCCTTCTCATTCAACTTTTGAAGTTCTTTTTCCATAAGAAGTCATAAAACACAAAAAATATCAAAAAAATCATTTTTACTCGTTGTCACTTGAGCTTATTTCCTTGAGGTGGTTGAGGAAAATTCACTCCCTATAGAATCTTCTCTATCCTCGAGATTCAATAGTAGTGAATCTCCTAATCTATATTTTGGTGAAACCAACATGAATCTTTTTTCCTCCTATTTTTCTGTCGAATTTTTTCTTTTCTCTTGTCAGGATGTATACAAGATAGCATGTTGTGATACTTTTATGAAATTGATGACCCAATCTACTAGCTCTAAGGATGTTGTGAGAATGATCTATTGAAAAAATGATATGGACTCTAGGAGGTTAAATTGTCCCCATTCAAGTTAAGAATTTGAGGAGTACAATACATAACTCATTATGAAATTCAACCCTCCTCATCTTGGAATTGAAACTCACACCCCTCTAGCCTCTCCCTTGAACTCTTCCTCTTCCTTAGCTAAGGAATTTTCTCTTATACTTCCTATACAGTAGATTCACTCTTCAAAATTGAGGCTTGAAGAGTTCGCAAGGTTCCTAGGAAATGAAGATTCTTATCCTC
>VDFB02353493.1:98394860-98581534 GCA_007258455.2 Sequoia sempervirens | reverse complement strand
TCTCTCATATATATATGAGGAACATTTCCTTCCAGCGTCATAGTCCTAGCAGCATCTTGAACTATCATGTTCTTCCTTTTGACAACTCCATTTTACTGAGGGTTCTATGGGGTATATAATTGTATCTTTATCCCATCCACTTCACAAAAAGAACTAAACTCATGGGAAGTGAATTCACCACCTCTATTTGATCTCAAACATTTAATCTTTAGACCCGTATCTATCTCAACCATAGCCTTAAAAATATTGAATTTCTCCAAAGCTTCAGATTTCTCCGTTAATAAAGTAAGCCACATCAATCTAGAGTAATCATCAATAAGTAACATGAAGTACCTATCTCCTTGTAAACTTTTGATTCTAGAAGGGCCACACAAATTAGTATGAACAAGCTCCAACACTTCTTTTGAACAATGTTGTTTGCTATGAAATTAATTTATATTTTGCTTCCCTAATTTCCACTCCTTGCATATAGTATTAGTAGGCTCTACCAACTTAGGAAGATCTCTCATTTCCTTAGTAGAACTTATCTTGATAATATTGTCAAAGTTTACATGACACATTCTCCTATGTCACAACCAACTTTCATCAACTTGAGCAATTAGACAACTTTTACTACCAGCATTTAGGTGAAATATGTTACCTTTTGTTTTTGTACCTGAAGCAATCACATTTTTGGAACTCCCCAATATTCTACACTTTCCATTCTTGAATTGAAGATTGTATCCCTTGTCAACCATCTATCCATCATCAGTATTATTCTCACCATCAAGAGAAATGGATCCTCTGCCATGGATTACACTAGCTTTGTCATCACCAAATCTTACAACACCACCATCAAACTTTTCCAGACTCACAAATTTACTTTTATTGCTTGTCATGTGATGAGAGCACCCATTGTCAATCACCCATTCATCTTTCTCTTCAACTCTGGCCACTAGAGCTTAGTCCACATTTGTACTGCTAGCAGATTCAATAGGGGCTGGACCATTTTCCTTAATAGCAATAAATACCCATTCATCTTCACTTGCATTCCCTTTAACAGATTCATCATTTGCCACACCTTCATCAGTAGCATAATAACACTTTCTTTGAAATCTAGGCTTGTTAGGTCTTGGCTTAGGGACTCTTTCTGGACACCTTGATGCAAAATGAACTATCTTATTGCAAGAAAAACATTTAATAGGAAATTTTCCTTTATACTTACCTTCTCCTTTGGCTTCCCTTTTGATAATAAGTGCTTCAAGCTCCTCTAGCTTTCTCTCCTCTTCTTCAATCTCTCTCATTTCCTCCTCATACTTGAATACATTTCTACAAGAACTTTCACCCATATCATATCTCTATTTATCTCTTCCATAAGTAGTAGATTTGAATACATATTCTATCTTAGGAAGAGCATCACCAAACTCACTCCACTCAAAAGTTGTAAGCTTACCAATCAACATGTCTATGGTTACATTTGTTACAGTATGGAGCTCCTCAATAGCAATAGCTTTGACTTTGTATGCAGCAAAAAAGTATCTAAATAGTTTAGCAACAATCTCTAATTCTTCCAACTATCCACCAACACATCTGATACCACACACATGTTCATTCACTCTTTGCATGAAAGTAGTAATGTTCTCATCATCACCCATTCTGAACATTTCATATTTCCCTTTCAAACTTTGTAACTTAGCAATCTTCACATTAGCATCACCTTCATACAAAGTTTCTAACTTTTTCTAGATCTCATAAGCACTCTTTAGATCCACAACATTTGTCATCTCAGAATCAGTCAAAGCACTCAACAATGCTTCCTTAGCCCTGATATTGTACTCAACATCCCTAATCTCAGCAATAGTAGTAGGACCATTTTGAGGAATAACATTCCTATTGCTTGTAATGATCCAGTAGGGTTCACCAATGCATCTCAGATGGCAATCCATTTGAGTCTTCAACAAAGAATAATTTGTTCCATCAAATCTCAAACTATCCTTCTTATATATTACTATCCTAGATCACCTCAAGATGTTAAACTTCTTCCAAGGAACCTACTTTAATACCATTTTTTGGCAACACAAGGGTAGACAACTGAGAGGAGGGTGAATCTGTTGTCACATAATTTCAAACTTATTCAACTTATTAACCTTATTCTAAGATCTAATCAATAACCATAAAAGCATAAATCAACAACACATTAGAAACACACATAACACCAAGATTTTTTTATGAGGAAACCCTGTTAGGGGAAAAACCACGATGGAGGTTAGTCCACAAGATCATACCCTATTAAAATTATAAAGAAATGTGAACGGGGAATGAACATGCATTCAGGTGCACTACCTAGAGCTCACTACTCAATAACAAAAGGAAGACACACTATCTTACAAAATATTTGGATTACATCCACAGGAATTTGAACTAAGAAAATAACATCTGCTAATGTCTGATTATAGTTTTGGTTAAACACATGAACACTTCTTCATACTCTAGTCACTCTTCTTCACACTTTGCTTCTACCATAAAAAGATCTGGAAATTATTTGCACACACCATGCCATCAAATGGTATAAACAATCACTTATATATATCCACAGCAAGAAATTACATCGCTTCATGTCAACCTTAATAAAATAATAAAATGAATACAAACTATCAGCCCAAAACATTAAAGATTATTAATGTGAATCAACCAAGGTCGACCACAACATAGTGAAGACCCAAAATAAAATTCTCAAAAATGAACCACTTTCAAAAATTATTCCTCAAAGATCCATAACACACTACAACACCCTGTTGACCAAGAACATGAAAAAAATGAACATGCAAGAGAAAATATCTAATCGTGAGGAAAATGATCAATGCAAATGTAAAACACAGATAGAGCATGATCTAGAAACATCCACAAACATCATGAATCACCAGAGAAGCACCCACAATAACTGAACTTACTAAAATCACACCATCATCATTCAAGAACACCAACTGTAGCAACAAAAAAACTATTAGAATACAAATATTCCTAACACGCTCAAATATTCACATTGATCTTTGAAACTTAATGTGGATAAACTAGATATAATAAAAAAGAAACCCATAATCCATAACCTATGATCAACAACATACTAAGCTCACCAACAAACTAAACTTCACTTCACCACTGATAGCCTACAACTTATTTCTTACAATTTTCTCAATATCCTCAACATATACAACTTTTAATGTCTTCAAGGCCAATAGTGTTGACATCAATGAAAACTACATGTCAAAAAAAACAACCACAACATCCAACACTAACATCCAACTTTTCTCTCTCCTGCCTTTTGTGTTCGCAGATTTAGTACTCTTGGAAGCTTGGAAATCATTAAGAATCAAGTTGCAAAGTTTTTTTAGGTCTTCTCTTCATCCAACAAGTCAAAATATCAAAAAAAAAATCATTTTCAGACCCATTAATCAGAGTTTCAAAAGTGGACACCTGTAGGAAGTCAAAGTGTATTTACATTTTAGATACCCTTTTGTCAGAAATGGGTTTCGGCTCAATTTTGTAGAACTGGGACTGATTCACCCAGAATGGCGAATGAGTCCCACCAATGAGTCCCACTAGGCTTGAAAATTAGGATTATCAAAATTTTAGAGGCTATTTCCAGTCTTCATTGACATCCCAAGTGCACACTTTTAGTTTGATTCAGTTTTGTTATGTTTTGTATTCATTTCTAGTTCATTGTTGCATTACACAATGTATTTTCAAACATCACTTGTTCCTTAGGTTTTGCATTCATTTTTGATGAATTTCATATCTTAATTGCACTCAATTCATTTCATTTAGTATAAATAACATCCTACATTGCATAATTTGAATGAACCCCTTAGCATTTTTGGTCCTACCTCTCTCCTTTTAGGTGAAAAAACTTAGAAGAGTTAAGGAGTCTTGTGGGGTGCCAAAAATCTACAGTTCATTTTGGTGAACCCACTTTTTAGAACACTTTCTTGTCTTATTTTGGATTCCTTCATCATAGATATAGCCTTACATTGATCTTTCATTAGGGTTTGCATGATTTCCTTTGCATACTAGGTTTCAAACTTTGTATTCATAAAAAGTGCATTTAGGTTGCATTTTTGGCATTTAAATTTTCTAAAATTTTGCATTTTTACGTTAGGTTTGCATCATATCACTTAGAAACCATAAAAATCACTCAACATTTTCTGAAAATTCTGAAAAAATTCCATACTAGGACTCATTTGCCACCCTGGGTGAATCAGTCTCTTTTGACCCCTGAAACTTCCTTTTACAAAGTTGAAAACCCTATTTTTATGCTTATGTTTGTTACCATTGGTTATATGTATCAGTTGGCTGAGTTTCTATATCACACATTTCATTAGATTTCACTCATATTAGCTTATTTCATGCATGGTTAAAATTCAGACTTGCATTTCCAATCTTTCATCTTTCAGATTATTGCATAGTTTCATCAGTAAATTCCTTTGTTTGAAATCTAAAACATTGCATTTCATTCTATGTCTTTACATTACATTTGACATTTGCATAGCTTCTCTTACATTTACATCATTATAAATAAGCATTGTTTACATTCATGGCACTTAGAATTTTGCAATTTTCATTTTTAGCCTTAGTTCCCAGTTCATTTAGTTCATATTCATTAGCAAATGAGAACAAAAAACAAAAAAAATAAAAAAATCCAATTAAAGAAATGATTCAATTTTGAACAACCCTCTCATCTAAGCCTCTTAGTAGTGGTGATGTAGACAATTTAGATGAATCTCTTTAGGAATTTATCTCACTCACTTCATCCTCTAAAGCTTGTCATGAGAAGCCTAACCAAATTGATGATAACTTATCCCCCAAACCTTTTTGTAGTGATGACTTAGACATTTTAGATGAATCCCTTAAATAATTCATCTCTCCTAGCTCATCCACTAAAGGTTTGACACAAAAGGATGCATGCATCGATAATCATGATAATCATACTTGTTCTTCTCCTGATATCTCTCCCATTGGTGATGCAAGTATCTTGATGAAAGAAGACACAATTATTGAAGATCATGCAAGTCTTTCTTTCCTTCCTTCTCCTCCTCCCCCTTGCAATGACATTATGACACATGAAGCTGAAATCATTTATCCTCCCTTACCTAGTATTGATAATCATGACAATCTACCATTTTCTTCTCCTAATATCTTCTCTACACATGAAGAAGATAGTTGAGTTAGTGAAACTCATGAAAAACTTCTTCCTCCCTTCCTTGATGTCCCTACCATTTCGAAAGATCTATTTGCACAAAAAATTCAATCATTGGTAACCAGAAACTCCTAGTTATCCTTCTGTTGATGCTTCTCCTATGAGTGATGAAGCTATCCTTCCAAATCCAATTATTTCATGTGATGAACATATTAGCTCTCCTCCTAGGGCTGATATTATGGCACATAAGAATGATATCTTAGAGAAATTTGACAACCAAATAAATCCTTCTTCTCATATCACCACTATTGATACTCAAAATAATCCAACCATTCATCACCCTCCTATGTGTGTTGAAGTTATTTTGGACACACCTAAGAATCCTATCATTCTTTACCCACCATTACACAAGAAACAAGCTCATAGTACACCCACCCTCATTCTTCCAACTCATGGTCTTCGAGATTGTCCTTTCATAGCCATCAACCCATCCAAAAAACCTTCACTCCACATCCATACTATCACCAACCATTCTACCAAGAAATATTTACCCTTGGTACATCCTAAATCTATACATAAATAACATTAGTTGCTACTCCTTGTCATATAATAGTTGTAGGATCATAGCATTCTCACTATTACATGTTTCAAATCCCTTGCAAGGGGCAGCATACTATCATCCACTTTAGGCTCACCCTTGTTCTTCACTAAGTGGGGGAAAAGGGTTACAAAGCCTTATCCTCGTATGCCACTTTTCACTGTCTCTTTTGATTAGTCATTAGCTTTTCATGAACGTATAAGATCAAGCTTGAGATGTGGACGACATGTCTTAAGATTGACTCACATGTGATATACTCCCTTTCTTTATGACGTAACTTATCGAAAACATATGACTTGGCATAGGGCTTTTTGAATAAGCTCTCATGTTCTCCTATTCTACTTTAAAGCAATTTCTCACAGTACAGTGTGTAGTAATATCTTTAAAGTAGGGGCATACATAGACCACATCTCTTCACAAAATTTTCATGGTGTGATTTACTTTTTCTTGTGACGTGTCCTCTCCTTGGTGGTGTCATTGGGTTTGATTCCTTCCAATAGTGTATGATCAACTGAAGTGGCCTGATGCAAAAAAAGCATCCCATGGATAATGATCTGAAACTAGGGATAATGATCAACTAAAGTGGCCTGATGCAAATGAAGCATCCCATGGATAACAATCTAACCTCCCAACCTGTCCTCTCTTGGAGACATTAGGCATGATGCTCCCCAAGAAGAATACCTTACATGAACAAATCAAAATCCCCTTTAACAAAATTTTTACATAACATTAAAAAACATTTTTTGGACAAACAATCTAGATCCGATCCACAACTAGTTGGACAAATGGTCGAATCTAGATCCACCTCTTTATTTTTCAAATTACTTCTTTGGTACATCTCACCCTACAAACGACCTAAAGTTTTGTGGCCCCAGAGTGAGTACATCCTTCTCACCCTATCTTTCTTTCTCATTGCATGATTTTGTATCTTGTTGGTTTGACTTAGGATCTTTGATCTTGGGGGCTTGACTGCCTTCTTGATCTTTGCCATTCTTTGTCATCTACATCTGTACACTCTGATCTCTCTTGAATGTCTACTTTAGTGTGAGTTTGAAGTTCATCCTCTCACTAAACTAGGGGCCAAATGTGTTGTAGAAAAAAGTACCCTTTGCTTGACATGTGATTAACTGGACATAATGAGGTCTCAATCTAGTGTTGTCAGGCATTTTATGCATCCACACTAGGTCTTGGACCCTTGCAAATTGAATAACATGCTTTTAATGACGTCTTGTAAAGGTGTTATAAAGTGTTGTAATAGACTTTCACACTTTTCTAGACTTAATGAACCCATTTCTCCTTAATTCAACATTATAAAATGTGTTTGATTACATTATTACATCAATCTAGAAGGCTTGTAAAATAAACTTAATGTTAAACTAGTATTGTAATGTGTCTTGCATATTCACATTGGTTCTTGTGCCTTCCTAGGCTATGTGGACCTCATTTTAGTGTTGTAAAGTGTACTTAATAACACTTTTACATTGAATTATGTGTGGCAAGCCCTAATTGACCTTTACATCATCACTAGTAGGCCCCTGTTAACCCATATTGTGCATCCCGAAGCTCAAATTAATCAAATACCCAACAAAGTTGTAATTTAAACATTTTTTCCTTATCTCTTGCTATCTTAGTTGTCAAATTGGCCCCTATGGGACCCATTCACCATGCATGGCAAATCAGTCCCATTTAGGTGGGACCCATTCACCATGGGTTGTGAATGAGTCCTTTTGGCTCAATTTTGACCTTTGAGTGGGAAAAAAAGTGAAATTTAAGTTTAATATTGTTGAACATGTCGGCCTGTGATGAGGTATTAACTAGTGAATAGGGTGAATTGCCTATAAAATCACCTCTCTAAACTCATTTTCACATCCATTCTTCATTATTCATCCACCAATCTTTCATCCCAAGTCAAGCAACTTAGGGCTTCATCATTGCAAGTCATCAAGAAAGTTTCTAAAGACATTCAAGGGAAGATCCTTCATGTTTTGTTGCATATTTTTAAGATTAAACATCATGGAAAGGTAATCAATTCCATTATTGCATGTTTCATTCCATTATTTCATCATTTTGGTTTAATTACCTAAAAGGGGTTTGACCAAGGAAAACCCCCATGCCCTAACATCCAACTTTTCTCTCTCTTGCCTTGTGTGTTTGCAAAATTAGGACTCTTGGAAGATTTTAAATCATTAAGAATCAAGCTGCAAAGTTTTTTTACATCTTCACTTCATCCAACAAGTCAAAATATCAACAGAAACTCATTTTCAGACCCATAAATCAGAGTTTCAGAAGCGAACACTTGTAGGAAGTCAAAGTGCAGATCAGAAGCTTTGGATTCCACTTTTGAAAATTTATAACTTCAAAAGTGGACTGATTTTCCATGGGCGGTGAATGAGTCCCACTCCAATGTTAATTTTGTGTTTTCTGCATTTTTAGATATCCTTTTGTCAGAAACGAGTTTTGACTCAGTTTTGCAGAATTGGGACTGATTCGCGCAGAATGGCGAATGAGTCCCACCAAGCTTGAAAATCAAGATTATTAGGATTTTAGAGGCTATTTCTAGTCTTCATCCACATTTTAGGTACACACTTTCAGTTTGACTCAGTTATGTTAAGTTTTGCATTCATTTCTAGTTAATTGTTGCATTACACAATTTTTTTTCAAATATCACTTGTTCCTTAAATTTTGCATTCATATTCGATCAATTTCATAGCTTAATTACACTTAGTTCATTTCATTTAGTCTAAATAAAATCCTACATTGCATAGTTTGAATGAACCGCTTAGTATTTTTGGCCCTACTTCTCTCCTTTTTGATGAAAAACCCTAAAAGAGTTAGGGAATCTTGTGGGGTGCCAAAAATCTATGGTTCACCATTGTTAAAAGCTTAAAGAAGTTCTGACACTTGGTGTCGACCAATAAAATCACTATCCTTGTTGCACATCCTAGTGTGTGGGAGTATATCACAGAAGGTCAGATAACCCTAAAGACGGAAAATTGGATCACCAAGATCTTAGAGTATGATGTGGACATTAGACCAACCAATCTAGTTTAGGGGAGAGTTCTGTGCAAATACATTGCACATGAATCAATTTTCGTAGTTGAGAAGGAGATCAATCAAGTCTACTCGAACCAATTCAATTTTGACGAGTCTTGGGTGGAGGATGGACATAGTATATGCAAAAGGGGCACTATCTGGCCAGCCTTCCATTGCACAAAAAGAGATATGACTAACTACAAAGTACTTAGTATGTATTAATTGAAGGTATATTATTCAAGAGAAATTATGATGGTGTCCTGCTCCTATGTTAAGACAAGTTGTAGGTGGAATTTTTTAATGAGTTCCATAGCAGTCTTGAGGGTGGAAATTTCTCCACCAAGACTACCACCTTGAAGATAATGCAAGTGGGATACTATTGGCCATCTATATTTTTTGACACACATCATCTGGTGCAGAAGTAAATTCAATGCCAATTCTTTGTTGGCAAAAGAAATAATTCTACTTTTCCTTTGAGTCCAATTGTAATTGATGATCCCTTTGCTCAATACGGTTTGGATTTTGTTAGAATGATAAGTCCTATTTCTAGCATTGTCCAAAAATGGATCCTTACGACGATTGACTACTTAACAAGGTAGATGGAGGTTGTAGCCCTAAAAAATGCCACAAAGGGTGAGATTGTTAATTTCCTTGAAGAACTGGTAACCAAGTTTGGCTCACCCAAAACCATCATATCCCACAACACTCAAGATTTTGTAAGTTTGGGAATGTTATATTTTTCTATAAAACATGGGGTTTACCTTAAAACTTCATCAAACTACTACCCAAAAAGAAATGGGTTAGCAGAGTCCACCAACAAAAACCTAATTAGGTTAATAAAGTACATTGGGTCAAAATGACAAAGGGATTGGCACAAAAACCTGAGAGCCACTCTGTGGGTAGACTGGATTACTCCTAAGTAGATCATGCAGACCTCCCCTTATGAACTAGTGTCTGAAAAGAGGTAGTGTTACCTATTTCCATAGAAATTCTTGCCTTGCAGCTAATAAAAGCCCTATAAGTCAAAGAAAGTGGTGGAATGGAAGTACAGTTGGAAGAATTCCTCAAACTTGAGGAAGATACAAAAAAAATTTATGAAGCCAAGATTAGTCATCAAAAAATAGTAAAGCAATGGTTCAAAAAAAAGACCTCTAATCCAGAATTCAGGAAAGGGAGCCTAGTCCGAAAGTATGATGAGCGTACTATGAAACTAGGACAACATAAAAAATTTGAAGCACTATGGAAGGGACCCTTCCAAATTAGTGTGTGCATGGAAAAAAGTGTGTATGAACTTGAAGATATGGAAGGAAACACTTTAGACATACAGGTGTTAGCTCTCAAAATGCAGGTTTTAACCACAAAAGGTTGCCAAGCTTTCACAATGTTTTAGGGTAATAGAAAAAGGTTTGAAATGATCAAACCTTCTACTCTTTAGGTGCTGCAAGACCAAGGTGGGTGTACCCCTCTGAATAATGTAGACTTAACTTGCAATCAATCCACTTACAACACTTGTTCACAATGGCACATGGGAGTGAACAAATGAAATTCAATTTGAAATCAGTGAAAATATTCTGCTCTAAGTCCTAAATATTCAATTAAAAGTAATAGAATGAGTTTATAATGATGAGGTGCAAAGACTAGTGCCTTGTTGGGTATGCGGAGTCAAATGAGATCAAGATAAGCAACTCTTTCTGGAGAAGACACAAATTATCTAGCATATGCTTTGTTTACAACTTGTATAAACATGCAACCATGTAACTACTAAGTTCTACTTCAATAATCCAAAATGAGTTTCTTTGATTATTGTGATCAATAAGAGGATTTAATCTTTGCTTGAAAGAACCAGTTGATTGATCACACAAATACAGCAAATGTGTATCGATAAATCAAACATAAACTTGCTATGTTAATTTAAACAACTAGAAAAATCATTCATGGAGACAACTTAACAGTATTTCTCATTTCAATTCAATAGATAATTGACACCAGAGAAAATGCAACAACATCAACTGAATCTCATAAATACCTCCATTGTGAAAATCATGCAACAATAGCCTCTGGTTTGATAATTTTATTTATTCTACTGTATCTATTTTGCAGTCAATTAAAAATCTCATGTTCAGTCCTTATTAACAACAACAACATGCTTATTTATACACCAGCATGAGAAAATATCAAAATAAAATATCATGTCGGCCTCCACAAGATTGGGGCTCCAATCGAGCTAGCAAGCAATGGTCTTCAAGTGTATTCATGTCAGCCTCAGCATTCTAAAATTTTGTTTTCACCAGTGAGCAGTCGGCAAGACATCCATATCGTCCTATCGAAGGCAATTCATTTGCTTATCATTCTTCTTGCATCCCTATTTTAATGGCGTTTGCCGTAGCCATCCGCATATTATACCGAAGTCAAGAAGTGCCCATATGTCTCCATTGTGTTTTGCCATAGCCTCATGATATTGGGAGACATCATATCAAAAACCTTATGTTACTCTGAGAGCCTCCTTTTTGCCTTTTGCCATGTCACTATGACTTAAAGTTTCTCTCGCCGACAGGCCCATCATGTATGTCGCTGTAGCCTCCATCCTTTGGGGGGACCTCCCGTAGACATCATCCCGCTATTTTGAAAGTCCCTCACCATGCTTCCTTTTCATTCGCCAAGACAAAGCACTTCCTATGCCGAAAATCATTCCCCACACGCTATCGCCAAGACAAATCAGTATTGGGGAGAGGTTATAAAGAATGTCGACACTATACCAAAAATCCCTTTGCACACCACACTATCGTTGTAACTTGATAAAATCAGGGAGACCTCATGGAGACAACACCAAGTCACACCGAAGCACCCTGCAGTCATCCCTGTTTGCCAAGACCAAGCCAATCCTTCGCTAAAAGAAAACCAAAAGATACCGTTGAAAAGACACAATAGATTTGATATAATATATATCGATGCCTCAAGCCTTTGCCGATAGAACCCATACTCGGTCACTGAAACAAAACCAAGGTCTCGCCGACAACCACCTGTAAATAAAATCCAGTCGCTATGACAAATAATAAGTCTTGCCGATAGGCAACTCAGACTTATGCAAGCAGAAAATGCACAATGGGTTGGGGAAACAATGGTGTTCTCATGCCGATATGAACTAGAATGTGGAAAACACATAGATAAATGATTTTGGGGTCAGATATAAGCCAAAATATGAGCAAACAAATTATGAAATGAAGGAAACATGCGCAAGGAAATACTCATATGGAGACTAAGGGGTCATGAAAAATATTCAAAAATCATCTGATTTAACAGTTCCAACAGTGGCTCCGTCTGGGCATGAATGATAGTCAAATCATTGCAAGGATCCAAATCTTTGGTAGAGCAAGCCAAACAGAGAAAAAACCAATGAGCAACAATGGAATGAATGGTAATGGAAATGAATGCAAAGTGAAAGTGAATGCAAAGTGAAGGTGAATGGAAAATGGGAGTGAAATGGAGGTGGATGAAAACCTAAAACTACTGTGCATGGAAAATAATTTTAAAGAGGATAAACAAGAGTTGTCCATGCACTGGCAACCCTCAACCCTCTGTGTAGCTGAAGAGAAAAAAAGTTTCAAGAATTTCCCATGAACAGGCAATTCCTGATCTTCACCAGCCATGTTCTATAGATAATATGAGTCCTCACCCTTTTTTCCAAAGACAACAAAAGGTCCCAGCCAAAGAGCTTCAAATTTACCATGCTTTCCTTTCTCCTGACACCTTGCATTCCACATTAACACCAAAAAATTTTCTTCAAATTTTCTATTCTTTGCCTTCTTGTCAAATAGATATTTCATTTGTGCTTGTAACTTCATGTTTTGATTTTGGGCCTCCCTCCTTACTTCATTAAGTTCAACAAGTTGCTCCATTCTGTCTTCCATGGGTTCAAGAACTTCTAAATCTTCTTGCAAGACAAACCTGTAGACTGGTAACAAATTCTGCGGGGGCATCCTAGGCTGTGCTCCATACACTAATACAAATGGGGATTTTCCAATTTCCTTCTTCACAGTGATCCTATCAGCCCACACAGCTAGTTTTAACTTTGAATCCCAAGCCTTCTTATTCTATCCCAGCATTCTCTTTATAATCTTCAAGAGACTCTTATTGCTGGACTTTGCTTGACCATTGGCTTGTGGATGATAAGGGGCTGCATAAGAAATAGTAATGCTATACTTATCACAAAAACTTTTGAATTCATCTGACCTGAAGCACATCCCATTGTCTGTGATTATCCTCAATGGTGTACCAAATCTAGTGACAATATTATCCATCAAGAAACTTGTTACAACTTTACTTGTTGCCTGCTTGGTTGGGATTGCCTCGACCCATTTTGTAAAATAATCAGTGGTAACTAGTATCCACCTATGTCCTCCACTTGACTTCTCTTATATCTCTCCAATTAAATCAATTCCCCATTGATGAAAAGGGGCATCAGCCTGCAAAGGTCAAAGTGGCAAAGCACCTTCATACTTCAATCTTCCAGAAAACTTTTGGCAAGCTTCACATTTTCTCACATGTATGAAAGAATCATTAAAAACCCTCAGCCAAAAATATCTATCCCTGAGAATTTTGTGTGCAGTTGTCTTTGTTGAATAATGACCTCCACAAACTCCTTCATGCATTTCCTTCAAAACATGCTTAGCCTATGACTCATCCAAACATAACAACAATATGCCATCCCTATTTTTCCAAAACAAATCTCCATCCATAAAAACATACTTTGATGCCTGCAACTTCAAAGTTCTCCTTTGGCTATCGCTTAATCCATCTAGACACTTCATATATTTAAGATAATGTATAACATGAGTATACCATGGAGTATGTTCAATGCTTGCAACTGCAGCCCTGTTTTCAACATTGCAGATCTAATTTGCCTCAATATTAGTTTCTACCATCAGCTTAGCCAAGCCTTGGCCTCTTACCAACTTAGTAATCTGTATCTCCATGTCAAATTCTTGAATCTTATTGATCCATCTGCATCTTTTCCCTGTAACTTCAGATTGTGTTAAAATGTCTTTGATAGCAGCATGAGGGACAAAAGCAACTATTTTTGCTCCAACAAGATATGTTCTGAATGCTTTTACAACCTTTAACAATGCAAATGCTTGTTTCTCCATTATGTCATATTTTAATTTAGACCCTTGCAATGATTTACTAAAGAAAGATACAGGCTGTTCATAACCATCATTATTCTTTTGTAACATGATAGCAACAATAGTATGCATTGAGGCAAATGAAAATTTTTGAAAAGGCTTTGTAAAATCTGGGGATTTAAGAACAGGAGCCTCTTTGATAGCCCTTTTGATAGATATAAAAGCATCTAAAGCTTCAGTAGTCCAATCCATTTTCTATCCTTTCTTTAACATTTTTGATATGGGCTTGATGATCTCAGCGAAATTAGAAAAAAATCTCCTAACAAAATTAATTTTTCCAAAGAAAGATTGTATAGCCTTGACAGTTTTGGGAATAGGAATTTTATCAATAGCTTCAACTCTTTCAGGATCTATTCTAATTCCCTCCTTTGAAACAATATGCCCCAAGAGCTTACCTTCTGTGACTACAAAATGACACTTCTTTGGATTTAAACTAATACCATATTCAAGAGCTTTGATAAATACCTTTTCAAGGTGTTGCACATGATCTTCATCCTTCTTCGAGTAATCAGTCAAGTCATCTTGATACACCACCATAATAATGTTAATCAAATCAGCAAATGCAAAATACATGGCTCTTTGGAAAGTCGCTCCAGCATTAGTGAGACCAAATGGCATTCTTATGTATACGTATGTTCCCCAAGGAGTAGTGAATGTTGTCTTGTATTGCTCAGATTCCTTGACTTTGACCTGATTGTATCCAGAAAACCCATCCATCATAGATAACAGCTCACAGCCTGTCACCTTATGCAATATTGCTTCCATGTTGGGGAGAGGATAGTTATCCTTGGGAGATGCAATGTTCAGATTTCTAAAGTCCACACATAATCTGATATCACCATTCTTCTTTCTTACATGAACCAAATTAGAAACCTATGTTGAATGTTTGATTGGTTTTATAATTCCTCCATCTCTAAGCTTTGTCAATTCCTCCTGCATCTTAGGCTCCAATATTGGATTTATAGGTCTTTGCTTCTGCCTAAAAGGCTTGGCATCTGGTTTCAACGGTATTTCATGCTGAAATAAATCTTCCCTGTATGCTTTCAGATCTTCATATGACCAAGCAAAAACATGTTTGTACTTTCTCAACAATTCTATCAACATTCTTCTAATTGCAGGGCTGATCTTCTTTCCAATGTATACCTTTCTTGGTGCTATATCAGTCCCCAAGTTAATCTCTTCAACATCTTCCTTTCTGACTCATGTTTGCTTCATTAGAGATCTATCATTTCCATCATAGACCCTTTCCAATGCCACTAGACCCTTGGGAAATTTATTTGTTTTGAGCTGTAAGATCTCCTTGCCAAGCATAGTTTGTTTGCCATCTACTTCCTCAACAAAAGCATTGAAATCAATCTCCTGAGCTTCATATTGATCAATACAATTGAAAATTTTCAAAAGATCAGTATCATCATTGAAGACCTGCCAACTATAAACATTATCAGGAACAGCAGGCCTTGTCTTGAACTCAATCTGTGATACCCCAGTCAATGTAATATCATCTCTTTTGAGTGCCACATTTGCTAAGAAATCAGCCATTATATTTTTTGACCTATCAATCCACTTAATTGAGAAGGCATAAAATAATTCAATTGTGTCCTAGGAAACATTCCTATATTGCTTTAATATTTTTTTCTTTGCTACATACTTGGATTTAATTTGTAAAACAACCAACTCAGAATCACCAAAGAAAGTTAGTAACCTAATCTTGTGTTTCACAGCTATGTTCAAACCTGTCAGTAAAGCTTCATATTCTGCCACATTGTTTGTACATTCAAATGCCAACAAGAAAGAATATTTAAAAGTAGTACGTTTAGGGGAAACAAAAACAATCCCAGCACCATTTCCCTCTTGACTGCATGCTCCATCAAAATACATCTTCCAGACTTCATTGTAGTTTTGAGCCACTTGTTTTTCAATTGGATCACTATTAGTCAATTCTAGCTGAGCTGGTTCAACTTTAAAACTTCCAAGATCAACATCACAGAAATAATTAATCTGATCTTGAGGTACACATTCAACAAGCTGATGCATTCTTGGTTCTCTATACAATTTGACATCATGTCCATTCATTGGAATAGTAGCATAAGATAAATCAAATTAAACATTTCCACCTACAGCTGCAGTCCACTATCTTGACAAAAGCATACCGAACTGTGGAGGAGTATCAATGACTGTAATGTCTATATTGTAAACCACTTGTATGTAGCCAGTTTGACTTCAACAACTCTCATAATGCCTACCACAGGTACAAGTCTGTTATCCATTGCATAACACTTCCCTTCACATGTATCAACCCACATGCCAAGCTGTTTCATTACTCCTACTGGCATAATGTTTATAGCAACACCAGAATCTATCATACAATTCCTCAACAACTTATTATTTATTAGCAATGTGGTAAAGAAAGGATCCACTTGTGGGGAGGTTGTTAAAACATCACCTAGACAGACCTCTGAATTATTTATCTTTTCTTGCCTATTGACTTCTTCAGAATTCATATGCCTTTCATTCCCATTTGTAATCAATTGAACAACACTATCTCTGTACTCCTTAATTTTCATCAATTCAAGTAGTGGAATAGACATTTTTACTTGGGATAATGCCTGGGTGAAATCAAAAGAGGATCCATCCGTCTTGACAGTCTTCCTCAGTTCTAGTGCTTCTCCTTTGCTTTCCTCTTTTTCTTTTCTACTAGGTTGATCAGACTTTTGCATTTCCTTGTGTAATTCTGCAACTTTCTGCTCTTGGTCAGACTTTTTTTCAATTTTATCATGTTGCTTGCTTTCTGGCTTCTTTACACTTTCCTATGTTTCCTTTTGATCTTTTATAAAAATTCCTCCAGGAACTCCATCTAGCTCATTTGCTTTTTTGTTTCTCAACCAGTATTGACTTTTGGCTTTCTCTACTGCAGCAACAGTTATTCTATCTATTTCATCTTTAGTGAGTCTTCTAACACTACACTGAACAGGTGCCTCAACATAATGTGGCTCTGTGTAATCCTCATTAGAATCATAAAAGATCTGTTGTTCAACCATATGGACATTGTACTTCTGATTGGAAACATCATACTCATAGCCCTCATCCTCTAAAGATGAATATCCTTCCTCAGCATGGTAAAAGGTATCTGAAGTCAAATAGATCTTGTGATCTTCTCCATTATCCTCGATTAGCATTCCCTCTTCTTGCATCTTCTGAGCTACAACACAATAGTCTGGAGAATGTGATTGATTATAAACTTCACAAAACTAATTATTACTCACCATGTAAGTCCCTTTCTTGCTTAATGGATCTGGAGTTTCTTTATTTATGGGCCTAGCTGCCATAAGTTTCCCATCTTTCCAGTCTGTATTGTAAGGAATATCATGCAACCTCAGCCTTTCATTTATGTTTTCATTTTTGTATGTATTCTCTTGTCTATACTGATAATTATTTTGCTAAGGAGGCCTCAAGTTGTCTCTTTTATTAGTTACACCAGCAACCTTCCTGTTATTTTCAATTGTTAATGCAACTTTTTGTGCTTTAGCCAAGTCTCTTAGAAATCTATTTCTCAGTTCATACCCTATTTTGGGATCAAACACACTTAAATAAATACTCAATGCAGTAGAGTCTAACAACCTTGATCCAGGAGGGATCTTAGTATGCAACTTGTTGAATTTGCAATTGAAATCATAAATTGAATCATTCTGATTTTTTTGAATCCTCACCAATTCATGAAGAGCTACATCTGGAGCATTTTTATTCCCATATTGTTCTAAGAATTTGTCTTGAAATTCTTGGAGAGAATCAATTGAATATGTTGGCAAGCTGTTAAACCAATCCCTACCATCTTCAATAAGTGACATCATAAACAACCTCATGTGCAAATCTGCATATGGAATACCTATGTCTTGAATGGACACATTGAAATTCCGTAGATGTTCTTCAGCAGTGATTGCATTGCTCCTTGGAACTTTGAGAATCATACCTCTCCAGCTACCATCCATAGGGTAAGGGCATGGATTGAAACTTGCCAAATCAAACTGCCTGATCATCGCTACGTATTGGTGAGGGGGAGGGATAGGTGGATACTAATACTGATGTATAGAATTATTGAATTGTGCATTATGCTGAGGGATGTGATGGTGACCAGGAGGTGGATGCACATTTGTGTGCTATTTGGGAATATGAGGCGGCTGATTTGGCTGCCTGTAGTGATTCCCTAGCTGATGCTAAGGAGAATTTTGTTGATTGGAGGGCCCTATGCCATGATCACCCTACTTGTGAGGTGGGACATACTTTGAACCACTAGTTGTCTGATCAGCAAATTGAGCTTTCTACAATTTAGCTTCTAGCTCCCTTATTCTCTTCTCTTTTTGTTCCAACAGTGCTTTTGCTTCATCAGAAATCGAGAGCTCATGGTTCTGAATTCTGATTCATTCAGCCTCTTGTTCAGATTCAAACTCAGCCTGTTTCTAAGAATCGTGAGAAGAAAAAGGATTTCTTTGATCTTCAGGAGTACAAGGTTCTATACTTGAATCATCTCTCCATGTATCATAGCAATTATATGTTTCACCATGTACTCCTAGTGCTTTACCTTTGTCTGTTATGCACATGTCCTTATTGATCCTCTTTCCTTTATCAGCTTTGTTATGTTTATGTGTCCATTTACTACTTCTAGCAGGAGCTCTAGTATGACCTCCCCTGTGCTGAGATCTTCTTCCATTCATGATGAACAGCTGCAAAATTTTCTGTCAGAGTCGCCACTCACTTTTGTCAAAAATGAGAAAGATGTTTGATACTTCTAGTTCCTAGTGGATTCTGTGCAAGACTTCTAACTCTATTATTAAGGCTTTGATTCTGATTTTTCCCCAGCAGAGTCGCCAATTTGTTAGCTCTCAAAAACGCAGGTTTTAACCACAAAAGGTTCCCAAGCTTTCACAACATTTCAGGGTAACAGAACAAGGTTTGAAATGATCAACCCTTCTACTCTTTAGGTGCTGCAAGACCAAGGCGAGTGTACCCCTCTAAATAATGCAGACTTAACTTGCAATCAACCCACTTACAACACTTGTTCACAATGGCACATGGGAGTGAACAGATGAAATTCAATTTGAAAACAGTGACAATATTTTTCTCTAAGTCCTAAATATTCAATTAAAAGTAACATAATGAGTTTATAATGATGAGGTGCAAAGACTAGTGCCTTGTTGGGTATGCAGAGTCAAATGAGATCAAGATAAGCAAATCTTTCTAGAGAAGACACAAATTATCTGGAATATGCTTTGTTTACAACTTGTATAAACATGCAACCATGTAACTACTAATTTCTACTTCAATAATCCAAAATGAGTTTTTTTTATTACTATGATCAATAAGAGGATTTAATCTTTGCTTGAAAGAACCAGTTGATTGATCACACAAATACAGAAAATTTGTATTGATAAATCAAACATAAACTTGCTATGTTAATTTAAACAACCAGAAAAATCATTCATGGAGACAACTTAATAGTATTTCTCATTTCAATTCAACAGATAATTGACACCAGAGAAAATGCAGCAACATCAACTGAATCTCATAAATACCTCCATTGTGAAAATCATGCAACAATAGCCTCTGGTTTGATACTTTTATTTATTCTACTATATCTATTTTGCAATCAATTAAAAATCTCATGTTCGGTCCTTATTAACAACAACAACATGCTTATTTATACACCAACATGAGAAAATATCAAAATAAAATATTATGTTAGCCTCTACAAGATTCAAGCTCCAATTGAGCTGGCAGGCAATGGTCTTCAAGTGTATTCATGTCAGCCTCAGCATTTTGAAATTTTGTTTTCACCAGTGAGCAGTCGGCGAGACATCCATATTGTCCCGCCGAAGGCAATTCATTCGCTTATCATTCTGCTTGCATCCCTATTTTAATTGCATTCATCGTAGCCACCCGCATGTTATACGAAGTCAAGAAGTGCCCATATGTCTCCGTTGTGTTTCACCATAGCCTCGTGATATCGGGAGACATCATATCAAAAACCTTATGTTACTCTGAGAGCCTCCTTTTTTCCTTTTGCCATGTCGTTGTGACTTAAAGTTTCTCGTGCTGATAGGCCCATCATGTATGTTGTTGTAGCCTCCATCCTTTGGGGGGACCTCCTGTAGACATCATCCCACTATTCCAAAATTCCCTCACCATGATTCCTTTCCGTTTGTCGAGAAAAAGCACTTCCTATGCCAAAAAACATTCCCCACACGCTATCACCAAGACGAATCAGTATCGAGGAGACGTTATAAAGAATGCTGACACTATACTGAAAATTCCTTTGCACACCACACTATCGCTGTAACTTGATAAAATTGGGGAGACCTCATGGAGACAACACCAAGTCACACCGAAGCACCCTGCAGTCATCCCTGTTTGCCAAGACCAAGCCAATCCTTCCCCAAAAGCAAACCAAAAGATACTGTCGACAAGACACAATAGATTCGGTATGATATATATCGATGCCTCAAGCCTTTGCCAATAGAACCCATACTCAATCGCTAAAACAAAACCAAGGTCTCGCCGACAACCACCTATAAATAAAATCCAGTCGCTATGACAAATAATAAGTCTTGCCGATAGGCAACTCAGACTTATGCAAGCAGAAAATTCACAATGGGTCGGGGAAACAATGGTGTTCTCATGTCAATATGAACCAGAATGTGGAAAACGCATAGATAAATGATTTTGGGGTCAGATATAAGCCAAAATATGAGCAAACAAATTATGAAATGAAGGAAACATGCACAAGGAAATACTCATATGGAGACTCAGGGGTCTTGAAAAATATACAAAAATCATCTGATTTAACAGTTCCGACAACCGGTAAATATTATTTATCTAAAATTATTCAATTTAAATATGCAATTCTTTAAAAAAATTAACAATTATGTGCCATATGTAATTTTTTTGTAAATATGCTTAATTTTGAGAATAAGCCATTGAGAATAGCAAAGGAATAAGTACAAAATTTTAGTATTATATTATATTCATCAAAAAAATTACAATGTAATAGTAGCCCAAGGCTCAGATTTACACATAAGGCTCTCTTGAGCAATGTCCAAAAGGTGGTATAAAGCAAAAAGAAGTAAAAGGAGGCAACATGTAAAAAAAAGTAAAAGATAGGCCTCCAATAGTTGTCCAAAAATCCAAAATGACTCATCATCGGGTTTTCTTCTTCTTCTTCTTCTCTGTTAGGATGCAAAAGGGGGGTGAATACACAACACACGTAGGCTCCACATAGTGTAGGCTACCCACCTAGTCACCACAATTATGCACCAAAAAATCAAAGTGCTTCCTCCTGGCGAGCCCTAGAACACACTCCACGCCATATTCCTGAAGTAGGTAGGTGGCCTCTGGTTGAGCAGATGAGCGATGCATCTCAAGTTCCATGCTATAGATGTCAAAAAGGAGGGGAAACTAAGGTACGTCTATTCCATAGTCCACATGCTTGTAGAGATCCATGGTGCTCAGAATGCTACTTCTAGGGATAGCTACTTGCACTATCTTTCCAAGCCCTTTCATCAGTGCAGCATTGAACATCTAGTGACACAATTCAATTATCATGGGTTTGGCCACATTCAAGTCAAGCAAGGAGGAGATGAAGTAGGAAAGAATGCTTTAGTTGCTCTAGAGTTGGTTCTCTTCATCAATATAGTCTTGACCAACTACCCACCTAAACGAAACCAAGCTAAGGTGGTCACACCTCTTCACCAGGTGCTTGATTTTGTCACTAGTGACCTCTCCCACAAAAAGTATTGTGGCCTCCATGGGAGAAGCTGAATAGGAGTGTCTAAGCCAGTTGACATTCTGAGAACAAAGCAAATTATGGTGGAATGGGAGACAATGAAAAATCTTGCAAACTGAATGACTATATTTTTTCAAATGAATGTTAAAATAAGCTGGGATAGGTATATATAGAAAAGATAGCTAACAAACCCAACCAACGGGAAGTCCATTTTTTGCTAGACGACAACTAAAAAATTCCAAAGAAAATGGAGGCCAGCAGATAAATCATATGGAGGATCTAACAGAAGCTCTTGAGAATTAAATTTGGGCACTGGGAGTAAATGCTCTCATATGTCGATTGTTGACATGTGTCCTTTTCCATCATCAGCAACAACCAAATTACTTTTGTGAAAAGACATGAATTAAAGTGCTAAGTTTTGACAAATTAAATGGGCACGTCTTTTCAAAATTACCTTGCATTACTTCAGCACATTTCTCATGGCTAAAAGAACATGTTCCAATGCAATGAGTTTATTTGTGAAAGAGGCAGCAAGGAGAATGTACTAATTCCATTCTCACGACATTTTCAGCATTCCCAAGGGATACGAATCTCAAATCCACATGTATCATCTTAGTGGCAACATTTAA
Organism: Sequoia sempervirens; assembly: GCA_007258455.2. Taxonomy (NCBI): domain Eukaryota; kingdom Viridiplantae; phylum Streptophyta; class Pinopsida; order Cupressales; family Cupressaceae; genus Sequoia; species Sequoia sempervirens. Next base: position 98,559,147 of record VDFB02353493.1, on the reverse strand, counting down.
TGCACCAACAGTAATGACATATCCTCAACTACATGTACATGCGAGGAAATTGATTACACTCAAATGTAGATTTTTCTAGAGAAGCAAAAGGAAAGTGGTTATTTTCGTTAAGGAAACTCTCTACAACTTCTTGATATAGCCATGGCAGAGCCATCAACATTTTCTAGAAAAGTTGGACCCTCAAGCAAAAGGCCTGGTTACACTGGTATCTTTGGGCATAACTCATTTGTGAATTCCCCAACACCTGAGGAGCGACTATTTGAATTTTTTAAAAGGGTGCAACCAAATAGATGTATCCTTAGATAGGAAATGTAGGATTGTGCTAACAATTTTTTTAACCCCAGGTTGTCAACTAACCCTAAAAATTCTAGGGAGGGTGCATTGTTTTGCATTTTGACTCTAGAATTGTGGTCTACCACAGTTCATGTTTCCTATCATACATACATGCTCAAAGTTAGTGGATGCATGTGCTAGAAGATTCAACAAAAGGATAGGAGCCATTGAGGGTAACAGGGTCAAGGTTACAATTTTTGCTGAAGTCATACGGGATATGTTGTGTATCCCTATGACTTGGGGCACTAAAATTTTTGATGAAAAAAAATGGACATCTTCTAGGAAGAAATGAAAAGGAAAACAAGTTTCTATGAGGGTGAAACAAAGGAAAGGCCAGTGAGAGGTTATCTTTCTTTTCCTCTTTTAGGAAAAAAGTTCAAGAAAGAAACACAATTTGTATTCTCAATGTTGGCCTGGGTTTTCAGCTTTAATAATGATGAGGATGTTCATCCTTTCTATATTGGCTTGGATTTTTTGCTCAAAAGGGAGAAGAACTAGAAATATTATGATTTTTCTGATGTAATATCCAGAGGAATCTAGAACAATTGAAGAATTATAACACTGAGTATAAATTCAGGTATTCTTATTTCTTGGCCCACTTCATTTTGCATCAAAATTATGAGTTGTTGGAGAGAAATATCCCAATGTCTAGGTTAGATGTAAAAGGTTGTTGTTAGCCAGTTTTTGTATGGAGCCATGTACTTTCACAAAATGGGGTATTATTACTGGTTTGTAGATAATTTTTTGAGGCCAATGCTTCAAGATTTTTTGCCATGCCCTATGGGTCATTTCTCTCTTGAGGTATCACAATGGATTGAAACTCCATTGAGCACGGTGGATTATTTCCTAGGAGAGGATTTTACATTTGTCAAATTTCATGGTTTTTTTCTGGAAACGCTTCAGACACCCCAAATTTGTAACAAACAGAGTTTTCACATTTGAGGCATGCCATCAGGCAACCCTTGTCGACAATGCCTATGGCACTGAAAGGAATAAGAAAAAGATATATTCACTTCCCCTCACAATTTCCAATAGTCAAGTAACATTGAACAAGCGAAAGGTCGAGGGTGAGCTTACAAATCTACTAGCGGCCTTAGGCTTGGTTCTCATCTTTGACAAATGGGACTACAACCCGACAAAGCACTTCACCTTGAAACATTAGAGTCAGGAGTATTTTGAGAGGAGGAGGAATTCAACTCAACAAAGGTTGGAAGTATATATTGACTTGGCCCACATTCCACTCAAATGACCAAAATGGTTGAATTTCTATGTGCTTCTGGCAAAGTACTAGAAGAAAATCTCAATGGGTAAATCCCTCAACATGCAATTAAAGCAGAATGGATGTTTGGAAAGAAATAAGGAAAACTTTTAGAGGTTTTGACAAGAGATGAAATGCCCCAATTCCCCAATTAGAGACTTTCAACCACACAAAGAAAGGTTATGTTGGAAAAACAAGGACAAACAACTGAGAGAGGGGGGTGAATCAATTGTCACAGAAATTTAAACTTTTTCTAACCTAACTTATTCTTAATATCAAATTTGATGAAAAAGAAATTAACCATAAGCAATCAACACATCAGAGAGACAAATAACACCAAGATTTTTTTTGTGTAGAAACCCTGTTAGGAGAAAAACCACGGTGGATGTTAGTTCGCAAGATTATACTCTATTAGAAGTATAAAAAGATAATAAAGGGAATGCACATGCATTCAGGCACACTTCCTAGAGCTCATTGCTCAATTACAAAAGAGGACACACTATCCAACAGTAGGGTTTGGATTAAAACCATCCAAAATGTGAACTAAGAAGATAGCTTCTTCACAAGCCTAATTATAGTTCCAATTAAGCTCAACACTTCTTCACACTTTTCTCAGTAATGATATTCACATATACACACATAGGACCACATGAAGCACACATTTCACCAATCACACAATACCTCTTATATATTTGCTACAGGAGATTCCATCACAACTTTGGCGGCCAAGAAAATAAAATATATTTGCAATGTCGGCCTAGATTTACAATTAAACTTTTAATTTGTATCCACCAAGGTTGGCCACAACATAGTGGAGACCCAAATTAACATACCCAATACAAAAAGACTTTAATTAATTTCACCTTGAAGATCCACAACACGCTACCACCAACATGTTGGCCAAAAACATGAAAAATTGAACATGCGCACAAATATCTTCAACCACGTGCTCACCGACTAATGTGGATGAACCACAAAGATAGAGAATGAACTAGAAAAATCATAGAACACCAAGAAATAATAGAGAAGCATCCATAATAGCTGAGATAACTAGAATCATACAATCTTTATTCAAGAATACTGACAGAGACCAAGAACACACTCTCAGACCACAACATACTCAAAACTTCACACGGACCTTTGAAACTTCTGGTAGATGATCTAGACATACTAAAAAATAAACCCTTTAATCCACATCAACTAATATTTTACGTACAGAAAAAAATGCATTCATGACCTGCACAGTTCCACTAGGAACTTGGAATACTTTTTCTTATAATTTTCTCAATATCCTTGACATATACAACAATAGATACACCAAATGCTAATAGTGTTGACATCAATGAAAAACACATATCAGCAACACATCCACAACATCCAACAATTTTCCAATAGGTTCGAGGACATTTATGATCAAGAGGCTGACATTGACAATAGTAATCCGAAGATGAGTCATGAGATATTAGAAGAGCAACTCCCACGTCATACCTCTCATTGTCAAGAATCTGATAGGAGGAGAGTTTGTTATCACAGAATCTGAAGGCTCGTTCCACGGATAACCCCCTCTGAAACCTTATCGTTTCCTAGATTCGTGGAAGTTCAAGTAATGCATAACGGAGTGATTTTCAAAGCCACCTCGAAATGCATTCCCAAGTCTCGAATAGTCAATTCGGTGCATTCCCTTGTTTGCCCCTTAAAGACCTTGAAAACGATCTTTCGCGAGCTGCTCAGTACTTAAAATTATAAATGCAGAGCACCGAAAAGTGCGCCCTCGTGGAAAAATCCAAAAATTGGAGAAGTCTAGAAATGTAAAGGGCTAAAATTTTACGTATGGAATTTCAAAAAATGTAAGAATTTAGCGCCATTACATTCTTTCGACACTAACTTTTTTTCATGCCTCTGGCACGTTTCTTCACAATTTCGCATTTTTCGTCAATCGTGCCACTTTTCGTGCCTAAATTTATTGCACGACTTGAGTTAGGTTTTTAATTTTCATTTGCAAAGTTAAGTGAATGAATTCGCCACTTTTGTTGTTTATGTTTTATTTCTTTTGCCTCTCCTCTTGCTGTGCGTTTGCCTTTCATCTGCAAAATCACATTTTTTGGAGATTCGCCATTCTTCTCTTCAACAAGCTTCGCGTTTTGCCCTGGTAAGACTTTCATTTTGTTTTTATTTTCATTTGTATATGTCCATGGTTATCATACATGTTTTGGTTTCTTATATTCACATCTTTCATTGTATTCGTTTTGGTTCTTTCCATTCACATCCTCCCTTCTTCATTCGCGTTTCTCTTCTCCTTCATATGCGATGGAACCCTCATTCATTGTTTTGAATGCGTCTTTCTCCTCTGTGCGTGTTCATTTCGATGCTCATTCCACCTTTTCATTTCTATTCACTTACCCTACATATTCGCGTTTTTTTTTTTCCCTTGTCTTTCATACGTCATTCTTCTCCTTCATACGCGTTTCTTTCTATTCTTCTCCTTCATACGCGATGTCCCTTGGGGACTTATATCTATTCAATGTGTTTTTGTTGAAAGATCTTTGTTGCTCTCTTCTTGCGCTTTGAAGCAAACTTGGAAGTCTCAAAAACGCAATGTTCTTGATAAACACCTTTGAATGCGAATGTGATAGTATGGAGATGATTTTGAAAGTTTTCATTCTACAAACATTGCATCGGCCTCTGCTAAAGCTCAAGCGCCTTCGCCATTCCTCACTACATTTACATCTTCACAAAAATTGCCAAACTTGCTAAAGCGCTAAATTTCCGCGCCATGACATTTTGAAGATACACAAAAATTGCCTAACACAAAAAAGTGTAAGGGTGCTAAAATTTAGCGCCCTTACACCAAAAGCAATTTTTCTCAGAATGTAAGGGCGCTGAATTTTAGCGCCCTTACACTTTTTTCAGGCTTTTCCCAGACCTTCCCAAATAAACTTCATTTTTGACCAGTGTGCTCCCTGAGCTTCATTTTTCCGCATTCGTGCATCGTTTTGCGTGCCTCACCATCCGCTCCATGCTTTTCCACCCTCGTGCTCATTTCATGCTTTCCCATGCTTCCTAACAATTGGTGTTTGTTCTAGCTAGACGGATTGCAGTCTACTCTCAGAGATCGTCAAGCCAAGAGTGCTCAGTGTTCCAGTTTCTTTTGATGACTGCTACGAAGCCTCCTTCTTCTTCGAAAGCAAAAAGCAAGATGAAGTACAAATATCAAGGCGTCTATCCGCCGCCTATGGTGCTTTCGAAAATTGAAGAAATAAAGGATACAGAAGTTGGCCATCAAGACTTGGTTGACTTTGCAAAGTTGACAGAGACGAAGCCTCTCCCTGATTCAATGAGGGCAATCGTACACAGCAATCTCCACTTGGTGGCGATGTTCCCCACAGCTGCGCATAATACTAAATTTGTTCTTCAAATTGCGTCTCATTACATCCGAGAAAGCAGAAGTGTGATCGACTCTTCCGGGCACGAGATTCTAAGACTCGACCCCGATTTCTTTGACATCGTCTTCAAGGTTCCTCACATGGACAAATATATTGACATTTCTATATCAAAAGCACAGGAGATTTTCGATGCTGATCCTAATAAAGCCAAACAGTTGATAAATACTCAATGGCTCAAAAAGCCTAGATCGTCTGTTTCTAGATGGCCGAAAGGACTCCTGAGAAGTGACTTCAAAGATGACGTCAAGGATATGATTACGTTTCTGAGCAGAGTGAAAGGTTTGCCGGAATCATCCACCTTTCACGATTGGATGTATGAGTACATCAAGATCATAAGGAGGCAGAAGGTGCATATTGACTGGGGTAAACAAATCAGTGATGAGATGCACGAACAGTTGATCAATGCTCCTTCTACATTGAAGTTCTACATGACTTCTTACCTGGTGTACGCAGCAGCTGTGATGAGACAATTCCCAGGTCTATCTACAAAGGGGAATCGAATGATGGTGCCTGTGTACAGATATTTCTATCAGTTGGAGCTAAAGGAGAGCTTTCACCATTTCAGACGGGTCACTGATGCTTTCTTTGCGCCCTTACTCTTCAACTTTGATCCAGCTCTGGAAAGAAGAAGAGTGTTTGATGAGGCTTATAAGGTGGTAAGTAAAGTTGGATGTATTTTTCTCCAATTCCCAACGTTTACTTACTTGAGAGTAGGTTGTTACACCGGTTGTCCCTACATGCTACCACGTTATCCTTCGGATAAGTGGGTTCTCATGGAAACATGCAAACAGCTGATGTCAGTGCAGAAAGAACGAAGAAGCAACCACAAGCGCGGATTCAAGTTCCCACTGACCATCGGCAGATATACTATCCAAACTGCACAAAAAGCTAAGTCTGTCTATGCTGAGATGTAGATCATGACCATCAAAACCTACAGGTATAGGTTTTATTTTGACTACCGAGATGTCGAAGAAGTTGCAAAAAGGGTCACCAAATACGTACCGCTTTTAGCACATCCGGCAGATTGTGAGATGAAGCAGCTTCATTCGCGAAAATGGACTATTGCAGATTGACAGTCCAACAAATCAAAGATCTTGGTATCGCTGACCTACCAGAGGATTTTGAGGATCCAAGCGATATCATGAACGTTGTCTATGATGAGCAAGGCATTGCTAAGAGGCCGTTGCCTGCAATACAGTGGTCTAGGAAAGAGGTCACCAGCATGAGAGAAAGGCTGAGACCAATCCTAGCCAACACAGAAGAATGGTTACACAAACATGGTCATACAATGAAAAGTTTCAGGACAGACTCAGAAGGAGAAGAGTCCGAGGCAGAAGCACGCCAACAGCAAGAACTCCGCGACAAAAACAAATCAGCGGCCGTTCCCACTTCTTCACGAAGAGGTCCAAGGATCAAGTTCACTATTGGCAAGAAAGATACCCAGGCTGTCCAAGAGACAGAGAAGCCGGAATCCCATCCATCTCGTTCAAAGGGTAAAAAGCCCATTCTAGAGGAGGTGGATTCCGATGAAGAAGATAATTCAAGCGACCAATCCGCTGAAGATGAAGATTCAGCAGAAGCAGACTCCGATGCCGAAGAGGTTTCTGAAAGCGGGCAAGTGTCTGATGAAGATTCTGAAGAAGGATCTGAAGGTGACTTCGAAGGTGAGCCAGATTCGGAGAGACAAGAGGGTGATCAACAGGAACCCGAGCATGATGAAGAAATAACTACTTCTCCTCCCGAGAATGTAGTTGAGGAAATCCACAGAACATCATCGCCCGTGACTTCAAACGTTCCTCATACCCCTCTTGAGTCAAGAACTCCTCCACCTCCTGTTCCCTCGTCACCTATTCCTACCACAAGCATTCCTGCAGCCGAGATATCCCCTATCCCTGCAGCATCAACCCAGCTTGATACTCCTTCAGTGACAAGCATCCATACGGTTGATATACTGTCAAGCCCACCATCGTCCATTCCTAGCTTGTCTTCGCCAATGTATGATATCACTTCTGAAAATGAATTCAATCGTTTCATGAATGAGTCAATGCGTGATCAGCTCAATGTGTCAACTACAGGAGCAATGATGACAAATACTTCTCCAATTGTCACAATACCAATGGTGAGTTCAGATGTGACAATAACTTCAGAGGTGGCAATGGTGACTGACTTGATAGTAAATCCAGAAGTTCACACTTCTTTTCTTCCTCCTTGGCTAATATCTCAAGTGTCGAAGCGTAAAAAGCAAATGATTTCTCCAGAGGAACTCGACCTTGAAGAGATAGTTCTTCCAAAGGCTAAAGGGAAGAAGAAGGCAAAAGTATACTCGAGGTTGAATGTTGATAAATCTAGCCACGAGTATGCTAAAATTGGCATACCACCGAATCAAGAAGGTGATGTCAATATGGAGGACTACACAGTTACAAAGGTTCAGCTTGGCAAGGTTACCAACGAAAGTGCAAAAGCCGATGCGCAAGTCACTTTGGATATCTTGGCAGGAAGGCTGGACAAAGTTGAGCAATCTCATAACATGTACAAACAGAGGGCAGAGCATTATGCCACTGTTGTAAAGAGACTTGTCGGTTCTCCAAGTAATGCAATAACCGCCATCAGCAGGTATTGAAGACTCCAACAATAAGAAAGTTTATGTTCAATTTCCAGCGCGTGGTGTTAAAGACTTTGTTGAAAAGATCATCGAACACGGATGTCAGATAATTTTGGCTGCGGATGAGAAAACCACCATGTTGGCCAAGCTCACCACAGAGCTTGATAAAGAAAAGAGCGCACTTTCCCAGGAGCGCAGAGACATGGAAAAATGCCTGTTGTCATGGTCGGAAATGAAACAGGTAAAGCTCAGCAAATTGGTGGAGGTTGGGGTAATTCCCGACAAAGAAAAGTTTGTAGAGGTAAAAGAATCATTGAAACACAGGATTCAAGTGGTTCAATCTCTCATTGAAGATCTTCACCAAGTACAGGAAGATGTCGACGGGCATCGCAACATTCTTGACAAAAGTATCAGAGAGTTGCCTGGTCAACTTCTTGAAGACAATCGTATCTTCCTACCTACTGTGAAATATCCCCCGACCTTCAAGGAAGCCATCACGAATTTGATTGACAGTTCAGACTTCTCAGAAGCTTCGCTGAACATCATTTGTGATACAAGGCTCACATTGGACAACCTGAAGACACATCTTGACAGGTGCAAAAAGGTTCACTCATCTGCCATGAGATCGATCACGAATTCACACCATTGTGGATTACACCATTGGTCCGTGATGAGAAGTTCGTATGGGTGAGACTAGAGGAAATTCTGAAGACTTCCACTAACCAAAGAGACGGAAGTGGCCCCTCTATCCTCCAGTTGTTAGACATTTCCGTGCATCCCATTATGCATCTTGTAAATATTTCTTTTGACATTTTCAATGTCATTTTGTAAATTGTAATTACACTCAAGTCCAAAGATGTAATATTTTCAAAACAAATTACACTTTGATTCCTTGGTCAAAGTTAGGTGAGATTTCCTAAAATCGCTCACCTAACTCTCCCTGATTTTCTCAATCTCTTTCCTTCTTTTGCTCATCCCTCTTTCTATATAATGTGAGGGATTTTCATTGTAATATTATCTTTTAGTCTTTTGCAACGAAGTGCTGCCCTTTTGTAAGCAAACTTGTGAAACTTTGCGTTCATACTTTGTGAATGAGATTCAATCAATAAAGAAAAGGATTGCAAGCCAGACTTTGCGTTGGATTCAATACTTTTGTAAGTTGATTTGATTTGGTAGTGATTAGTTCGAGGAATCTGAAAGACTCTAAGTGGTTGATGTAAACTTTGTTTTACATCTATTATTTAGATTGCATTGTTATTTTGTTTATCATTGGTTGAGTGATCTATAAGACTTTGCGCTTATAATCATTTATACTTTTGCATGTTCTTGTTGGATAATCTATAAGACTTTGCGCTTATAATTATTCATTCTCTTGGATACTTTGTCGAAGGATCTACAAGACTTTGTGCTTGTAATCGTTCGTGCTCATTAATACTTTTGTTGGATGATCTACAAGACTTTGTGCTTGTAATCGTTCATGCTGTTTGAAGAATTGTTGCATCTAAGAAGACTTTGTGCTTCTAACGTAGCAAACGGTACGTTTATGCAGATCCAACATTGATAAAGCTACGGAACGACTTTGTGCCTTCGTGAGCTTTCCCTTTTTACTTTATTTTTGTTTGTTGTTAATTACTTCTGGTATCTCTACGCTTCGCTTTGACGAGATAGAGATATTGGCATTACTGCTGGTTGCTAGTTTTAAGTTATCAAGAATTTGGAACTTCCAACACGTGAAACATTGTAAACATCTTCTCTGAAAAAAGAGAGAAGGATGAATGTAACACACCCTCCCCACTCCGTGAATTTCATGTACATTGTGTAATTACTTTTGTGATTTACTATTGTTTCTCTTAGCAAAGAAGAAGGGCCTCCCTTGCAAAGGAGAGATTCATATCTCACATACCAGTGGGGCTGGGGTCCAAGTTGTGTAATCTCACGAGTTGACTACATAATTTTCACCCAACAAGTTTCCCTGAAAAAGGGACTCACAAGTAATGACCTTTTCTAGTTCTCAAAGCAAAGGAAAAAGGACCCGACGGTCCCCAAAAAGGGTCCACTACACTTGTCGAAGGCTAATTTTTGGAGGTATCAGCCACTAGAGGATCACAACGTACCAGTTTTAGTCATGCAAAGAGAAGATGAGTCCAACATCTAGGTGCACCCTGTGCATTAGCCCGAGGAGAAGAGGAAGTGGAATCTATTCTACAAAATGTTTCGACCACCACAACCCAGGTAAGTTTTACTCCCTCTCTTCTTCCTACCTCTGCATCTATGGTTACTCCTCTACCTCCTTCCATGGAAAGGAATCCTCCATCCTCAGACCCTGAGCTAATAGTCTTGAATACACCCCCTACCATTTTTAATGAACTTTTCCAAGGCAACCCCATTAAATGAGCAACATTTTTTTTTGGTCACATGATTCTTTGATCGCCTCGGCCAAGGGCCCTCATTGAAAGAGAAAAAAATTATATGTTTCCCGTCACTCTCGGTCCATCTGCTTCTAGGAAGGAACCTCTCCTTTTGCCTCTTTCTCTTTTCTCCTCGACTGGTTTTTCCCCTATCCAATCTCAATTTGTCATCCCACCTTTTTCCATAATAATGCTCCCTTTTTCTTCCCCACATGCTCATGTATTTGAAGTTTCTCCTTTTTTCACCCTTTTTAGTCTCCCACCCGGTGCTTCCATCATAGCAGAAAGTATTGATACCTCTTAGAGTCTCTAAGAGAATTTTGATGTAACCAAGAATGCTCAACATGTTAGAAAGAAAAAAACCTACTTGTTGGTGTTTCCAAATCAATAGATTCAATGAGTCCTATAGAACAACCACTTCTAATGCTCAAAATCAAAGGTGGATTTGGCCAACTAACATGAAATGAGATTAGAACAAATTTCCCCTACACTTCAGGCTCTACAAGACATAGGGGGTGACCCTTCACAATGCCTAAAGACTTATTTCAATTATGCACAGACATTTCATTTTAAAGTAGATAATTCCCAATGAAAATATACCAAGGAAAGTCTTGGAAACTTCAAATTTGGTTGTATTTTTGGTATCTCAACACTCACTCAACAGTTGGGAAGCAGAATTCAACACTAAACATAAACCTGACAACATAAATTAAAATGATTTTGAATTATTGATTTTTTTTAAATACATTTAGTTGAATGACAAATCAGTGCCTAATTCTAGGCCATGGAGTCAAGTATATAATCATAAAGACAATCTCAATAGCAAATAGATTTCAACTAGTGTATTCAAAACTATTGATTCCTTACACTAATAGATCCACTCTTGTTGTCATCCAAATCCTTCTTATAGTTCCACCTTGCACACTTAAAATCACAATTATTTTCTCAAAGTAATTTAACCATTTCTTTGAAATAGAACCATGAACAAATGACGCAATCTTAAGGAAATTGAGATGAAAATTTCAAAATAATTTGTATATTAAATTCATATGATTAAATGTGTTCAAATATGAAGACAATTTGATGACATTCTTACTTTTCTTTCACAAATTGACTAATATTTACTCATGAAATTGAAACATTACAATCACATATCCAATTCATGACTCAAACTTAGCATTTCTCTATCTACCCAACCCATTCAAAAATTCAAAACCCTTTACAAAGAGAAAAGAATGAGAAGATATAGAAGGAAGAAGAGCCCAAAAATTAATCTGATGATGACACTTGGCAACTTCCTTCTCCATTAATCAACAACAAGAAATTGGATAAAACTTCTCTCTTCTCTCCTCCTTTGCAATAACAAACTATGCCTCTGTATTTTTCCATCATTCACATTGATTCTTTAATAGAAAATTCCCTGCCATGTGAAAAACCTTTATCTCCATTTACCCATTTTTCCTTTTAGTAGAAAAATGACTCTTCCTGTGAAAATCATTCACTTTGCCCTTGTTTTCCTATAGAAAAAACCCTTTTCCTTTGCATTAAAAAAAATCTTCACTAGTTCTTTTTTTACTTTGCACTTACATTCAAAAATCAATGAATACATTGATTTATTCACCCAAGACCTTTTAATATTTACTTCACTTTATACTTAAAAGCCTTTTTCCTTTTAGATAGTGAAGATTCTTTAAAAAAAAAAAAAAAATTACCTGGGCATGTAAAATATTTCACTTGTATATCTCTTTTTAATTCCCAACACAAAGAAGATTCCAACTTTAATAATGGAGGCTTTCAATCTCATCATTGGGAAAAAATATTTTACCAATGCCTCTCATTACTTTTCAAATTTAAAAATATTATTTTTAAATAATGAAAAACCCCACATCTTTTGGGGAAACACTTTTCTTTATATTTTAATGATTTCGCTTTTAAAATATTCTCTCAGGAAAATGAATATTACTGAAACCTTTTAATTATTTTAACATTCTTTAAAACTGTACCTTGAAACTGCTCCCTAGGTCCACTTTCCACGTGACAGTCATTCACTCACCTCACAACATTTAGGAAACACTATTTTATTTTGTGCGAGCTTGTGGGGTAGGGATTTTATTTGGCCATGTCACCTTCATTCTGCAAGTTGTTGATCTCATACCTCTGCCCTATTCTTTGTTCGGCTGCAATTTCGGTCATGGCAGCTCAAATGTATATAGTAGTCAACATGAAACTCTCTTCCTCATTTCATCGAAGCCATGGGAGAGGCGGGCCTACCATAGCAAGCAACTGAAATAGAATTTCCTCAAACAATTTTGATACATTTTCACTATAAGCACAAATCTCTCCTATGCCATGATGCATTCGGGCTTTACATCGGGCATCTGAAAAAGTGTTCCAAACAACAACTCCTTGCCTATAAAAATATACTTTGCAATATCAAATCTTCCCACTAAGATGCACTGATCATCAACATAAACATTTCCTCATCCCTTTTTCAACACTTTTCAACACAATTCTCCAGCCGTCCCATGATACGTTGGCTCATTTTGTGGATCCATCCTTATTAGGAAAAGTTTCTTGCTGATTCTAATTTTGAAGTGAAATGTTAACACAAAGAATGCTTTGCCTCGATTCACTTTGTGCATCCTTCATTGATTCTTTTTGCTCAAATTCATTTTTCTATTTTTTGTTCTAGGCTGCCACACACATTGGTCTTATTCTCACATCCCCACAAATCTTATGGTTGGGAAGAGAAAAAATCGACATATACTTTAAGAGTAAAATCAAAACATAGCCTCACATTTGGAGTGTAAATATTTAGTTTTGACCTACTCTCACCTTGTGGCTTCATCACTCTTCCATGCTTTAGATATTCCCACACCAAAAATGTGTTCATCATTGTCATGAAATATGGCAATGTTTTGGGCTATTTTGCGGATTAAGGAGAGCCACAAAAAATGTGGAATTTCTACTTTTATAACATTTGTTTACACACACAGATCTATCAATGTATGCTACATTTGGTACCAAGTACACAATTTTCTTTCCACTCCACCTACTCAATTTTTGGCTGCACCAATTGGGTTTCTCAACTATGCACTTGACAAGGATGCCCAATTTCTGCATCTTTCTTCCTTAAATCCATTCCTCTAGTCCTCTTTTGAGGAAATTGTGACCCAATAAGATTTTTATAAAAGTTTCCAAGAGATTTTCCTAGAATTCCAACAACAGTGAAAAGAGAAACACGAACTAAACTGCAAGGAAATATGATGCAACTAGGGGAGGTCCTACAACACACTCAACACAATATAACAAACAAACAATAGTCCTCAAGTCAAAAATTTCTCAAATACTCTTTATCTCAACAATCCTTCTTTATGCCTTGTAGCATAGCCAACCCACTCAATTGGGTATATCTTCTTGGTAATGTCCTTTCAGATCAGGACCAATAGGGTTTCAAACACCCTTTTAGATACAAAAATACATATCAACCATCAACCATAGGGTTTTTTGGAACAACTCACTCAAAACTAGATTTTAACACCAACTAGGCCTCAAATTAGGCCTCTTTTACAAAGGACCTTGTCCTAAGACCTTTCCAAAACCTCCAATCTCATGTGTTAAAAAATTTACATGTGTCAAAACCAAGGAATCCACAATTACTTGTCATAAATTCATTCACCAAGGTACCAAAATCCAAAACCCTCTTTTTAAGGCATACAACTAATGTTTTAAAGGAAATCACACATCCAAACCTCTCACAATATTGCAACAACCTCAAATAGGTTCAATCAGGCCTATACAAACTCAATTCAACATCAAACAACACTGCCCCAACAAAATTCTCTCTTTGCCATACCAAAACCATTCAAATTCCCTTGGAAAACTCAGTTTCTAGCGTAGGGCTTCATGCCCAACACAACTCTTGACCTCCCCTACACAAAAACAATATTTAATCACCTAAATCTAATTATTTCCACCCATTCCACTGAGGTACAGGCATCACAAAAGGTGGAATGGGTTCATTTTGCAATTTAATTCAACAAAACCCTCAAAACTAACTTACACAGGTAGATTTAGAAAAATATCAATAACTTTTACAAAATTCAATATAAATCCACCAACCTTGAAATATTTGAAATTTAATTCACCATAATCTAACTTCCAATTCCAAACATAATGAGTTGAGGTTTGTACAAGCTGTAAAATTCCCTACAAGTTCACTGTGCAAAAGGAAAACTCAAAAAATTAAGGGAAAACTATGTTTTATTGATTCAAAACTTCAAAATCCTCATCAACAACCTTGTTCGAGCCCTTTTGGAGGCCTTTTATACTTTTTCTCTTCAAACTATAACCACCAAACACCTATAACTACTTTTCAAATTCCAAGACCCTTCAACTTCCACAAAAAAAAGCAATTTTACAACTTTTTATGCTTGGCAACATTTGCAACAAATTGCAATTTTCCTATATCAACACAATTGACCCCCCTAATAACCTAATATCCATCAAAGATGAATAATTACAATAGAGAATGGTCTTAATGACCTTATTTTATGCAAAAAATCCAAAATTCTAAAGCCTACTTAATATCAACCTTGATTGACAATTTTTATTTAATGGTGCCCTTGCACCATACACCCCAACTTTGAGTTTTCCAAGTACCTTGGAAAAGATATTGCATCTTGTCCGCCATTTTTCTTCACTTGTCTCTGAACTCCTTGATCTCCTTCATTAGGTTCATCTTTCTTGTGATCCACTTTGTTATTTACATGTTTGTCCTTGTCATTGCTTAGTTCATGCTCCACTCAGTCACATCTCTATTTTGTGGGGTGTTTTTCAATTTTCTCCTCATCAAACTATGATATTGCAGCTTCTTTTACATCTACACACAAACCTTTACCAGTTGTCATCACCTTCCTTTTTTTTTCATGCATAGATCCCTATCCAAGGCTCTTTTTTTCTACATCTTTACCACTTTCAATTGTACCATCACACTCATTAGCTTCTGTTAGACCTGCACACATGTTTTCCATTGTCCTAACAACATCACAATCCACTATCCTCTTATCCACTATCTTACCAATTTCATAGACTTTTGTTTCAACATCACTAGATTTCCTTTTCACATATTTCATCACCACAGGGCACATGACTTTCCCTACCAATATACCTTCACCCTTTTCTTGCACTTCACACTTACTCTTCACTGTACCAACCTAAGACACCATTCCCTCTTCTTTTCTTTTCCACACAAATGAATTCTTCTTCATCTCTATCTTCACATTATCTTTATTCTTCCTATTCACTATTCCAACAGTATTAAAATTTGACATAGCTACAAATCTCATGTTCTCACCTTCCTAATTGCTCACATATTATTTTCTCCCTATCATGATGATCTCACCTTCCTCTCTTGTCTCCTCAACCAATGGAGTTAGTATGAATTTCTTCCCATCCTTTTCAATTGTATATGGGTATGTGCAGGATCATGATGGGCCAAAAAGTGGCAATATTATGGGTATTTGTAGGGTATGTGGCTGATGGCTTTTTTTGACCCAAAATTGATGAAACGAAAAGGGTTTTTAGAGGAGATTCTTAGCTTTCCACCAATATAAATTATACTTTAATTTGAAGTTAATAAATAATTATTATTCATTTTCTATTAGAATTATTACTAAAGTCCTAATTGATAGGCTGCTTGAAAAACATCTATAACTTTCAAACGGTATCACATTTTTTGAATCTAAAACATGCATCACATTCTATGCTTCACATAATATAGGATTAAAAAAATAAAAATAAAATTTTGTAAAGTTTTGACCAAGTTAAGGTGGTCAGACATACGAGTTTTTATATTTTTTAAAATTTGTAATAAAAAAATCATAATTAATTATTTACTTGCAAAAAAATTACAAGAAAATATGCATCACATCTGGACATGAGTCCTTTACTTATATATAAAATCTTATAAAAAAATATTATCATTTTATTATGGTTAGGGTGGTCAGACAGACACCTACTTCTTATTTTTTCCCTGAAATTAAAGTACTGCATTGAAATTTCAAATTTTCACCAAATAGATTTTATTTATTTTTAAATAAACCTATAGTTTAGAAATTACATTCAATTTTCTACAGATTCTATTTTTACATATTTTTTAAATAATATAGATAACTTATTCAAATTTTTATGTCAAGTTTCCTAACACTGATTTTTTTGATTTTTTTGCCACTTAAGGGCCTATTTTTTCCATGATGATCTTGCACATACCCATATGTGTTTTGTCTTCCATTGTACATTGTTGACCTATCAAACTACCATAGACTTCCTAGCAACACATGGCAACAACTCATAAGCAATATGTCACAAAGAAATTTGTCTCTATATTGACCAATTTGAAATTCAACAATATCTTGTTCACTCACCACAAGGGATTGATTTTCACTAACCCAAGACACTGTGTATGGCCTTTCTCTAGGTACTCTTTGCAAATTCAATTTTTCTACCGTGTCAGTAGATACCATGTTTTCAATGCATCCAAAATCAACAATCACTTTGCATGCCTTATTTTTGCATCTACAATCTTTCCTAAAAGAGTCTCTTCTCTGAATTATCTCTCTCTCCATGGATGTCTTCAAGATTTGTCTTTTCACCATCAAAATTTCACCTACTTTAGGAGCAACATTAAGAGTATTGGAGTATTAACTTTCAGCTTCATCTTCTTGAACTGTTTGTGCTCTTCTTTTAGTTTTCCTTTCTCCTCCACTTGTTGTTGAACCAATTTTCTCGGGGTACTTCTAAGAAGGATGACCATACTCTTGGAAATTGTAACACCTACCAGCAAAGATGTTAGGATTTCTTCCACCACCACCTAATTTTCCCCTTGTTCCTCTATAACCTCCTCTAAAATCTGCAACTTGCTCATCTCTTTTGTTTGGCTCTTCTTGATTCTCATTTGTTTGTCTTGGTGTAGAGAAATTTACTCTTCCTCTTGTTATGTTGCCTCTTCCTCTTATTTTTTTCTCTTGTCTTCTTTTTATTTTCTCTTCCATCGTTATAGCCATTTGACAACACCCCTCAACTATTTTTGGTGCCAACAAACTGATTTCATCTTGAATATTGTACCTTAATCCAATAAGATATCTAGCTACTCTTTCCTTCTCATATTCCTCCTACTTTTTTCTTATACTTAACCTATAGAACTCCTTGGTGTATGTTTGCACATCTTCATCCTTTTGCCTAAGATTTTGTAGTTTTTTAAGTAATTGAGCATTATAATCACTAGGAAGGAATTTACCTTTTAGTTTTTCCTTCATTCTCTCCCAAGAAGTGATCTAGTTCTTTCCCTTTCTCTTCCTTTCATCTTGCACAAAGTTCCACCACAGCAAAGCATGTCCTTTCAACTTGGTCTTGGACTTCTTCACTTTGTGTTCTTCATCTATCTCTTCACTTTCAAATTAATTCTCCATGGCTCCTATCCAATCCATGAGCTCTTCACCATCTATTTTACCTTTGTATATAGGCATATCCATTTATTTTTTCCAACACTCTTCACAGCCTCCAAAAACTTCATCATTCTCACATCCTCTGGATCCATCTCTTCCTCTTCACTAGAAGTCTCTTCTTCTTCAGTATTAATTTCATCCATATCCACTCCAGTTTTATATTTCAATGCAAGCATCTCTCTTTTCAAGGTTTCTATTTCTTTAGCCTGCTCATCAATCTTTCTTGTAAATAGGTTTCCTTTAGGAGGAATATTGACAATATTGCCTCTTCACCTTCCAACCTTGATTTTGTAAACTTCAATCTTCTTCCACAAAAGATTTACTTCCTTGCTCTAATACCACCTAATGCAACTATAGAAGGTCTTGCAACACACTAAAAAAAATACCACACAAAAAGAAGTCTTCAAGTCAAAAATTTCTCAAATACTCTTTATCTCAACAATCCTTCTTTATGCCTTATAGCATAGCCAACCCACTCAATCAGGTATATCTTCTTGGTGATTTCCTTTCAAATCAAGACCAATAGGGTTTCAAACACACTTTTAGATACAAAAATACATATCAACCAGTAACCACAGGGTTCTTTATAACAACTCACTCAAAAATAGATGTTAACACCAACTAGTCCTCAACTTAGGTCTCTTTTACAAAGGACCTTGTCCTAAGACCTTTCCAAAACCTCCAATATAATGTGGGAAGCAATTTTCATGTATCAAAGCCAAGGAATCCACAATTACTTATCATAAATTCATTCACCAAGGTACCAAAACCCAAAACCCTCTTTTTAAGGCATAAAACTAGAGTTTTAAAGGAAATCACACATCCAAACCTCTCACAATCTTGAAAACACCTCAAACAAGTTCAATTAGGCCTGTACAAACTCAATTCAACATAAAAAATGCTTCCCCAACAAAATTCTCTCTTTACCATACCAAAACCATTCAAATTCCCTTTGAAAACTCAATTTCCAACCTAGGGCTTCATGCCCAACACAACTCTTGACCTCCCCTGCACACAAACAAAATTTCCTCACCTAAACCTAATTATTTCCACCCATTCCACTGAGGTATAGGCATCATAGAAGGTGGAATGGGTTCATTTTGCAATTTAATTCAACAAAACCCTCAAAACTGACTTACACAGGTAGATTTAGAAAAATATCAATAACTTTTGCAAAATTCAATATAAATTCACCATAATTTAACTTCCAATTCAAAACGTAATGAGTTGAGGTCTGTACAAACCGTATAAATCCTTGCAATTTCACTATGTAAAAGGAAAACTCGTAAAATTAAGGGAAAATTGTGTTTTATTGATTCAAAACTTCAAAATCTTCATCAACAACCTTGTTTGAGCCCTTTTGGAGGCCTTTTATACTTGTTCTCTTCAAACTATAACCACCCAATGCCTATAACAACTTTTCAAATTCCAAGACCCTTCAACTTCCACAGAAAAGCAATTTTGCAACTTTTTATGCTTGACAATATTTGCAACAAATTGAAATTTTTCTATATCAACACAATTGGCCCCCCTAATCACCTAATATCCATCAAAGATGACTAATTATGATAGGGAGTAGTCTTAATGAACTTATTTTAAGCAAAAAATCAAAAATCCTAAAGCCTACTTAATATCAACCTTGATTGACATTTTTTGTTTAATGGTGCCCCTACACCAAAATAAGAGCTTTAAAACAATCCATTTGGAGTTCCATTTGATATCACAGGCCATTATACTTGATATCCTTTGCATGAAAAAATTCAACTTCATTTGTGTTAGCTATAATTCTCGTATGATGACCATCATTTCACTTCTCATACACAATCATATCTTTCATTTGGTTGAACTGCATTTTTTCACTAGAGACTACCCTTAGGACCCTTGGTGGTTTACTTCTTGTTCGATTGACAATTCTTCCAATATTATTATATATATACCATAATTCCCTTTAGTGTCGATCCAAAGAAACAATCACTTGATACCTTCCTTATTTCATATTTAAGTTCATTCTTATTCATTTTGAGCCTACCCTGTAGCTACAAGACTAACTATGCATCCACATAATCAGGAAACTTTAACCATACTAGCATGACAAAAGATTTGATTTTTCATTATCATGTAGTTGTTCAAATGACCAAGCATGATTAAATGGTGTTATGACTTTATCGAATGGAAGTCAAGTGAAACACCACCCTCATCAAATTGTGTGACACGTCGGGTTCCCTTGTGGGCCTAACTAAAAAAAATCATTTTCAATTTTTTTTCCTGAATTGATCTGAGGTTTCCTTTGAATGCATCTAAGGTGAAAAAATGAAATGGGTTGTCATTAAAATCTTCTTTCTAGCAAATCTACACAATGGTCAAAATTGGCCATGTGGGCTCTGGAATCGCCCTGGAAAACTAGTCAAATGACCTCCTGGAGTTATGAAAATTTGTAGGCATGTACACTTTGAACCAAAAATACAGTGCAACAAACGACTCATAAATTTTTTTTTTTGAGGTGCAAGATATTCAATGTCAAAGTTGCTCAGTCAAACTTTTCTGCAACTACAACCATTTAAAACCAATGAGGGCTAACCAAGTCACCACTTCAAAAAAATATCAAACCATCTCCTAGTAATTTTCCAATGGAAACACGAGCTCATTTATGTCCAATGAGTATGTGTGCAAAAGGGATTTCCTTCAATCATCATTCTTCACTATCCATTAGGGGTCAAATTTGACCACCTTGAAACATGTTGAAAATACAGATGTAAAAGAATAACAAACTGCATTTGCTTTTAATCTCAAAAAAATATCAAATCTGATCATGAGGCTCTAAAACTAGACTAGGGAGCATATGAATGTGGGGGGAATGCAGGGAAACAATCTATTTGTCATGACAATCATCCAACTATGAAATATCAACTCGAACAGGAGGCCACTTTGTAGGATAGGGAGTTTGTAAACAACAAAATAGTCCTAGAACCCTCCACCTTTGCTTTTCAAAAACCCTATCAAAAATCATTGTAGGAAGCTGAAAACTAACATGAATGTTCACATATGTCAACTAAATATGCCCACCAAGGGGTTTGGCTTGAAGGTTAATTAGATCTGAATTATTACCCTCCAAAGTAGGTCACTTGGACAGATTTTTCAGTTGTAATTCTCAGTGTGTAGAGGCAAAATTTTTAACATGGACACTTCAAATTTGCAAAATTTGAAAGTACCACCATGAATGTTAAATAATTTTGTGTTGTTAGCTACCAAGAATATTGAAGCTTGCTTCAATGAAGAGGAAAATTCTCTGCTGATCACTACCACAAAGTTGCTCATGTCTAAGCCTGAGGAACAAATGCAGATGGAGGACTATGACATCAAAGCCATGTGCGTAGATTTGAAAAAAAAATTATCACGTGAAAAAGTGGTCCTAGATAAGACCACCCAAAAGGTGGTATATTTGGACTACGAGAGGATGGACAGAAAGTTGAAGAAGCATGAAGTAGAGCTAATAAACGTAAAGGAAACAGTGAGTAGGTTGCAGAACAAGATCTAACCCAGAGATATTGAAATGGCCCACATAAGTAAAATATAAAGTCAGCATGGAGAGACATCCAAGTTGCTTGTGGAAGCCGAGGGTGAACAGGTTCAGCTCTATGCTGAAATTGAGAAATTGAAAATTGAGTTGGTTACTTAGCACCAGACAAATATAGAGAACAAGCACGCTTAGGAAAAAATAAGAAGAGAGCTAGATGGTGTTTGATCTCAAGCTTCTGACGATCTACAAAAGGCCCAGGTGGAAGGAAAAAATTCAAAACAAGAGATCAAAAGGTTGAGCTCAGAATTGATGAATTCCCTCAAAGAAAAGAGTCAAATGGAGGAAAGAGCAAGAACAAGAGAGGCTCATTTCAATCATGAATTAGTTGTTGCACAAGGGTTCGAGACCCTCCTGATATTGAAGAAGTTGATGTCTACACATTGGGAGAGGATCACAATTGTGGTTTCCATTATTGGGCCCACTTTACAATTCTTAAGGGATGTATAGGAATTTAATGTGAAGGTTGGCCTGATGGATGATCAACTTTTGTAGATATGTACTCCCTGAGTGGCAGAATCGCAAAGCCTGATTTCTAGGTTGTGTGTGGCCACTGATGAGGTCCTAAAAGGTGGAGGAATTCTCGATTGAAGAGCCACTTCCATTAAATAAAATGAGATCATCAACTTCCACAAGATCATGGCAAGGTGCAAAGAGTGTTAGACGGTGTCGAACAAGTGGGTCAATGAAATCAAGGACTTCAGTGTCCTAGTTAGCTTTGGGCTACCTCCTCTTCTTTCACCAGATGGAGATGTGCTGACAGTTGAGTAGGTCATGGATGTAATCCAACATAAGGTTCATACTTCTATAGAACTCCCAGGTTCAAGTGTAACTCCCACCATTGATGATATTGAGTGTGAGATCTTTCCTTTTTCTTGACTCTATTGTCACCTTAGGTTGGTTTCTGTAAGATGGGGATTTTTTTCTTTCAAGAAATTTTTTGAGTTCGACCAAGCATATAGGCTCATCCGTACTCTTTTCCAATTGACTGATGTAGATTGGGAGGCATTGCATTTCACTTTCCTCAAACACCAAGAATTACTAGAGGCCTAGGTTTGTGCCTCCACAAGCGAAGGCCCCTTGTGAGTCACCAGAACTATGAAGCAATTCTTCCTTAATCATTTTTTATTTTTTGCTTTTTATGTTTTTGGCTTCAGATGTGTGCACACTCAAGTAAAGTTGTTTAGAAAGGTGCACAATGTGCCACATGGTGGTTGTGTAGCTTTCATTTATCGCCTTCCTTTTGGGGGAAGGCTAGGACATGTGTTATCTCGACGAGTATTTTCTTAAGGAGCAGTTTTCATGAGTCTGAAGGTTTTCGCCCGTTTCACACGTCATCTCTTCGCTATAGACAATTTGTGTTTCTATGAAGCGATCTCTTTTGGAGCTTGTTGGAGCTTGCTAGCCCCTTTTAATATTTCAGGATGGAGCCTTTGAGTTGACCTCGTTAGGTTACATGACTGGTCAACTAGACTTTTCCCAAGCTATTTTCTGGGATCTGATTGCTTTTAGATAACTATCTTTGCTAACTATCTAAAAGGAATTAATGCGACAGTTAAGAATTGATGAGAAAATATTGCTATGACCTAACTAGAGATCTATGATAAGATCGTGTGCTATCAAATTCCAACATCTAATAGCAATTAATTTTGTGTTGTGGTGGCAGTTTTCTCTTTTGTAGCTATAAATGAGAGGCAATGATAGAATGAGGGGTTGGTTCCAAGTTTTAGTTTCATTTGCTGAGGAAAAAGTTTCTTCAGTTTTCTTAAGATATAGAACTATTTTCAGAAGTAGAATTGCACAACTACTTTTCTTTGGCATGTTATATTGTTTATGCTCAAACTATTATTGGTTTGGAATCCAACCTCTGTTTTAAAGTTCATTTGATATTTAAGAATGAACTATTTGGAAGAAATCTTTAATACTGTGAATGTATGGCCTTTATCAAGCTTTCCTTATTTATGCTTTCATTCTGAATAAAACACTTTGTCAAGCTGAATTCAAATAGTTTAAGTTGTTGATTTCCATGTTGTGGGATTATATGGTAGGATAATAACTTGTGAAAATTGGATTATGTTTGTGGAATTCTCTGTTTTTCTGAAGGGTTTTTGTTTTTTTATATTGTGTTGTAAGAAGAGAGAGTTTATGCAATTTCTAAACATTTTTCTGTTAACCTTGGAAATCTTTATGTTTGATCAAACCTTAATGAACACAACCTATGGGGTGATTTGAAAGACTACTTTATGCTTGTAGTTAGCCTTTGTTGTTCGTTCTCTTCCCAACAATGAAGGGTTGTTATGTTCTGTGTCTAAATATATTATTCATAGGAAATATTGGGTTCGAAATGTTGTAAAAGCTTTGGCGTATCAAATATTTTTATGTTTTATGTTTACATTTCCTTCTACCCTTTTCTCCAAAACTCAGAGAATATCCATCTTTCTATAAAAATCTCGGAGGTATTCAGTGAGGCACAAATCCATCCCCCACTCGATGAATTTCCCATAATACTTTTGGAGATTCGCAAGCTTTGATGATCAATAGATAGCAACCTTGTGACAACTTGATGAATTTCTCCACCTTTTTAACCTAATCTTCAATGATCCTTCAATCTCCAAGACACCTAGATCTACAAACACACATGTAAAGAGGAGAAAAAACTTGTGGATTGTTAGTGAATAGGAGTTTTCCTTGGTCAAACCCATTTTAGGTAATTAAACCAAATGATGAAAGAATGAAATAAGGACATGAAACATGAAACATAGGATATGAAACATGAACAATGATACCTTGAATGATGTCTTGCAAATGATGTCTTGTAAATCTACAACTCAACATGAAATAGCCATTAACGATGTAGATCTTGATCTTGACAATAAGTGTAGAAAAATGCTTGATCTTGGATATTCAATGCTACATCACACACTAGCTCAATAACATGCTTGATGCAATATATTCTTCACATAATGATGGATATTGAATTTCTACAAGAATCGATGAAGAATTTTTCTTTTGAATTCTTTGAAAATGATCTTGAATGCTCTCTAGATGATCTTGTGAATCCTTGGAATTCTTAGCTCTTGAACACTTGACTTGATAACATGAATTTTTATATTAAATAGTGATTTGAAAGCTCATTTATATAGGAAATTCACTCAAATTACCATTTATTTGATCCCAAAGGCTGACATGGAATAAATTTGAACATAAAACCTAATTTTCAAAAATAGGCCAAATGGGACTCATTTGTCATCTATGGCAAATGGGTCCTACCTAGATGGGACTCATTCACCCAAAGTGGTGAATGAGTCCCAAATGGCCTATTTTTAGTGCTAAAGTGTCAGGGAGTGTGTAAATTAATTTTATATGTTGATCTTGTCAGGTTTTTGATTAAAATGTCTTGGGATGCATAATATAGGGTCTTAGGGACATATTAATGATGATATTAAGGTTATAAATGCAAGAGTGCCCAAAATCCAATGTGAAAGAGGAAATAAATACACTTTACAACATTAAATTAAGGAAAAATTGGGTCTATTTAGCTTATAAGGGCCCTAAATCCCATGTGAATGTGTAAAACACATTACAACACTAGATTAGGTCCACCTAATTTACAAGCCTCCTAAATTTAGTGTGAAGGTGTTAATAAATACACTTTACAACCTTAAATTAGGGAAAGTTAGGTTTGTTTAGTTTTAAAAGGGCCCAAGACCTAATGTGGATGTGTAAAACACATCATAACACTAGATCAAGGTGATGTCAATTCCAATTTATCATTAGTTATTCCAAAATCAAGAAAGGAAAATGCGTA
Source organism: Sequoia sempervirens (assembly GCA_007258455.2). NCBI lineage: Eukaryota > Viridiplantae > Streptophyta > Pinopsida > Cupressales > Cupressaceae > Sequoia > Sequoia sempervirens. The sequence continues at coordinate 98,534,216 of VDFB02353493.1, read as the reverse complement.
CCCTTTTTCCATCATTACACAAGTACAAATACAAGGTTATTTCACATAATTTATCCTAGCAATTTCAAGTATCCTAAGAAAGCAATCTAAGAGACTTCAATTATTCATTCAAGAGCATTCAAGAGAAAATTATCAAGCATTTGGAGCATCATACAAGATCCAAGCATCATGTCAAAGTTGTCATCCATCATGTGTGTTTTTGAACTAACATTTGTGATGTAGGTGTTATGATTCAAGCAAGAAGCACCCAAGTCAAGAATTCAAGCATTCCATCAAGAGTCAAGTTCCACATTCATGCTAGCCATTTCACACAAGTTTTCAACCTTTATTTCAAGGGTTTGGTGAGTTGTAACATTGTATTTTTTCATTCATCATTCCTCAAGAAACACTAGGGATAGTATTAAATGTAGATATAACACTTCTTCGATGATGGGTAATAAAGAATATTACTATTGCTTAGTATTTTGTATATGCACACATAATGTTATATGGACAATGTAGACTCCTTCCAAATAATTACAATGAATCTACACCTTAAGTTCTTTTCTCCAAATTGTGTGTGTGATAGATTGATGATGATTCTAGACCAAACTAGTAGTGAGATGGATGCAAAGAAATAATGAAAAGAAAGCAACATAGCACAAAAATTTGGCCATAAGTTGACATTAATAATCAAATATCGCTTTGACTCAGAGATCATCTCATTCCTATTCGGTAATCCTTCCTTCACGACTCCATCCCTTGCGACAACTCAAATATTTAAAAATTAGCTTTTCAAAATGGGAGAATCATTGAGCTACTTGTTAGGATCGGCAAGGACACAAACCTAGGACCTTCCATTTTTTGTTGGAGTGCTCTACCAATTGAGCTACTACCCCTCTTTTTCCAGTCCATCATATGTTTGGATGTGACTTATTTCCAACACCCCCCCTTAAGCCACACTATTGGAACTTGGGGCTCCTAGCCTGACTCTAATAACACTTGTTGAGTTGCTGCTCATTTGAACCGACTAGGAGATGAACCTAGGACCTTCCATTTTCTACTAGAGTGCTCTACCAACTGAGCTACTAGCCCCTCTAGGATGAAGAATGAGCATCAAATATTATCGATGGAGAAAAACCACAATCTAATGGTGTTCAAGTAGAAATTAGTAAGTAAATTCATGATTAGTGTGTTTTTTTCTTGCAATCATTAATTTACTCTGTAATTTATTTGTCAAACTAACAACATGACATTTGGAGTTTGAAATAACCATGTTGACATGTAATAGGTGTAGATGAAAGTGCTATACTTGACAAGTTCATTCTGTACCACATGGAATTTATGAACAAATGGATTGATCTGTATGATAAAAAGAGAAGTTTTAGAAGCAAGGAGATAGTTTAAGAGATAACCCAAGGAATAATCCACTTCCCACTGATCTTCTTGGGGAATGGGTAAACTAAACAAATTCAAAATCAAATAGAAGATGCAAGTATAGATTCAAACATAACAAAAAATGAAATCAACATGTCTAGAAGATGTGAAAGAAAGGTACAGTTGGAATTTTACAAAATTTTATTTCTTTACAATTTTGACACTATTTACTATTTTAATATTTGTCATTATATTTGTTTTCACTAAAATAAATGGTCTTTCATAGGTGAGGAAATATCCAGCAATGTGGGCATATGGTCGACATTATCATGTAGAAAGTGTAGATGTAAAGAGATGATCCTTTGATTGTGGAATCATGGTTGACTTCAATCAATCCAATCGATAAAGCACAAAAGATAATAATATAATTGAAGGGAATCTACAATATGTTGGGAAAATACAAGAAATTATTGAGTTGGATTACCACTCTTTTAAATGTTTTATTTTTGAGTGTAGATGGTATGAAGCATTTGAGAGGACATAAAGACATGATACCCATAGTGGATTTCTTTCTATAGATTCCCCAGGCTTCCTACTAGAGGATAGGGAGCCTTATGTTCTACCAATTCATTGTGAGCAGCTATTTATTTAACTCAAACAAGAAAAGACAGTGATCATTAATCTATTAATTCATAGTTTATTGTGAATATATACATGTGTTTATTAATCAATAAAATTGTTATAACATACGTCTAATATATGTATGTCATTCATGTGCAGGTATTTTTCTATAAAGATATTTTGGACCCGAAATGGATATTTTTCATACATTATGATTCAAGATTAAGGAATGTATTTGATGAAACATTAATGGATACTAAGCAAAACAATAATGACCAACAAAATGAGAGAGATGGATTAAGAACATCTAAGAAATTGACATCTGTGATGATGTTGAAGATGATCATGTTCAAGCACAAGAAGACAAAAATCCAAAGTTAGATGATTTTATGGAAGACAACAATATTGATGGTGATGAGAGCTATTAATGTCCCATTTTATGCCATATTCTAGCCTATTTCATGTACCTTCATAACCATTCTTGCATTCCATTTTTGTTCTATTTTCATATCATTTAACCATTTTACGTTGCATATGATTTAGTATATATATGCCATATTTAATATAGTTTTAAGAATAAAATATGAAAATTTGTTATTGGTTGTCTTTACTAATTAGCATTATTATTTTAAGCCTTGGTAAATATATTTTGTAGCATGCAGATTTCCTGTCACCTATTTCATAGGAACTTCTTGTCACCTTCTAAGTGGGAATCATCCTATCACTCAACACTACCACATGTAGTCCTACCACATCAAATCAGTGCCACAATTACATCTACTAAGGAATTTTCAAGAGGCATCAAAAATGTCTTAAATGGTTGCACACATCAACATTTGTTTAGATATTTCAAACTTTTATTTTCACCTTAATATTTAGCATTATTAGAAGACATCTCATGCTCTTCTCTATGTAAATAATTAATGCCACTTCAGAAAATTCTTTCTATTTCTAAATTTAATCAAGGAACCTATGATTTACTTGTCAACTATTAAGGAGGATAACCTGCAATAAATTTGTGCTTGTTATTAGTATGGAGAAAACTAAAAATATGTCATTTCCTATTGTTGTTGTAACAAAAATGTATTTTATTTATTTGTTGACAACCATAAAAGTTTCATGTGAGCCATTATTTTTTGGTTGTAGGAAAAAATAGATACTCTATTCCTATACACAGTTGTTATACATTGCACATATATATGTACCATAATATAAGCTATAGGATAGATGAGGGAGTGTAAGAAAAATTATTGTAAGCATATTTGTGTACTAGAATGTTGTATTATTTATGGTAAATGAAATAGTACTTTCCATGATTGAAGCAACAACGTAAGAAATTCATTTTGTTTTATCACCTAGCAGACTAAGGAGGGGCCCCACTATTTGGGACACCTAGTGTTTTTCCAGCTTTCATAGTTATGTTAATGTATGTTTTATTTTCATAGCATGGTGTTTTATTGTAAACTAGTGATTGAGCATGATTGAAGTGTGTTTATTTTTTTTCTTTATTAATTGTTGCTTCTATATTATTTGCAAGTGTAGTTTTTGATTCATTTAAATTTTGAAATCATTATTTAAGTTCTTGTTGTTCCTATCATCAAGAAGTAACAGTTCTTGTTGCCATAATCAATTTTCATTTTGATTTGTTGTAGGTTTATTTCCATAGCTTCATTCATAACCACTCATCTCACAAATTTCACCCCTTTGTGACATATAGTCATGATACCTCTCACAAGTCTATGCCCCTATATTGACACGTATAGACCAAACTAAAATTCATTATTAAGTATTAAATCCTTCTTATGATTTACCCCAGTGTTGGCCTATCAGATGGTATAGAAAATGATGATCCAAATACATCTGGTAATAATATAGATGGTCTACAGTCAAATTTTAGTGATGATGAAGATGATGTAAGTCAAGATGGGGATGATGATAATATTAAATACTTGAAAGAACATATGAACATTGAAAATGATACGCTGGATGACATTGTAGCAAACAATAATGTTAATGACTAAGACTTCTAAATTTTTAGAATTATTTGCAATCCATGTTTAAAAAAGGATGATTCTTATGGCCTAAACTTTGAAATGCTTTAGTAATATTATTTGTGTCAATACCTATTACCTACTCAAATATCCTTAAATTGTTCAATCTTTGGTTTGAATTGTTGGCAGAAAAAAATAGGATTACTTGGATTCTTCTTCCATTCATTTTGTATCAACATATGTTCATGAAGACAAAAAAGTTAATAAAATATTAATTCATGTAACTCACAATTATTTAAATAAGCAACTTTGTTAACTTTACTATTTTTAAATAGTTTCCATTTTTATGTTGAACATAATTTTGAACATGTAATTGAAAATATCCACAATAAATTATTTACTGTATTAGCATATTCGTTCACATAAGCATAGTATTGAGGCTCAATAACTAATATTCATTCAAATCTAAGAAGAAATAAGTATGGAAAACATAAGAAAAATACAAAATGTTAAAACAGTCATGGAGATTCTTTGATAATAAGATGTTTTATTTCATTCATAAGCTCAAAAGTTACACTAGTAGAGTTTTGGTGCACCCTTCCACTCATACCTTTATTATTTTTTATCAAAGTTTATATAGAGATTAAACACTCAAAATATCCCAACTTATTATTCAATAGTCTAAACATATTTATAATAAACTTGAAGGGAAATTTGTTTATAGGAGCATCACCAACCAAAGATTAGAGTGATTCTAGTAGCATATCATTACCTAGAAACTAATTTATTTAAAATTAAATCTCAAGCATCATATAAATATAAGTAGTGATTACAAAATCATGATCTAAAACCACCAAAAAAAGTGGCACACAAAAACCTAGTTAGAAAATAAATACCCAAATCCCAAGAGAGCTCATTGGATAAAAATGGCATATTAATTCCACATGTCATAATTGCATCATAAAATAATCATTGAATTAGGAATTCCATTATGGATTCATGGCACATTCACCATTCTTGTGGGTCTATATGTGATAATGTGTCTAATAATTTTATGAAGTATGTAGAAAAAAATATACATGGTCATAAAATAGCCTCTTTAAAAGGATTTTAACCTTGGAAAAGGACCAATTAAAGCAAACTATTTGAAAGGATTTTTAATTCACATCAACCAAAAATCAATCAAAGAATACACACAATAACAAAAAATGTGTTCTGATAAATCTTGAAGACTTAAATAACTTGATAAGACCACTTTGGAGAAAACAAAGTAATAGATAAGCAATGAAAATTGACACAATAATTGAACACTGAAAATGAATTACGAATTATAAGTAGTCTGCTCCATTGTATTACTTCAAAATATAATCATTTGTAACATAAGTCTTTTAATATGATGTGAATGGGTGGATTATGCAACCTATCTTCTTACTAATGCCTACTCTAATGGAATATGATCTGATGATGATGATTTCAAAATTGGACCTTGGTTTCCCTATTTGTATGGGAAGCAACAAGCTTCAGGCCCATTTACAAAAAGTCACATCACTTTATAACTAAAACATAAATAGCATAAACCTAAAAATATTGATAGTTTTTTGGTGGATGCACTACAGTCTGTTAATCTCTAGCAAGCACCTGTGATCACCTAAGACCTATTCAAGGCTCATGCACCATGATTGTGTATCAAAACCATCAAACTCAAGTCCCTGTTACTCCTCTCTTACTTGGCCTGTGCAATGAATGAGTTAATCTTCAACAAATGATCAATGTACCCACTTTTGGATGAGTGTCTGCATTATGTATAATATCTTTTATAGCATACTCCAATTCAAAAATTCTTCCAAGTTGTTGATGTGTTTTCTTAAGTACCTCATCTTCATCATTGACTACATCAAGAACAACTGACAAATAGTGGGATATATCATCCTTCCATGTATCTTGATCTTTCAATTATGTTTCCTTGAAGAATTTTGGCAAGTCCATACTCAGTAGCTGACTAAAGTCACTTAACTCTCGTGTCAAGATGGTATGGAAATATTTATTGGATTTCATAAGCTCTTGATATTGTTATAGCACAATAGTGTTATCTTCCTTCTTTGCTATGATGTGAGACTCTACTTCATTTTTTCACTCAATCTAGTGTTTTCAAATAATGCTACATATGTTTTTTCATGAATATGCCAGACTTGTTTAGCATGCTTATGCATATATTCAAATCTCATGTAGACTATCTTTAATGCCATTTCAAAGATGGCGGTCTTGATCTTTCCTTTTAACTCCTCTTGTTCCTTTTGAACTTTCTCATGTTTGTGTTTCCAGTAGGTAGTTTCTAACATTGCTTCTAGCACCTTTCTTTCATTCCCAACCAATGGAGAGTAAATCCCTAAGGAAGAAGGCAATTTATCTCTATAGCTGATCAACTCCTGCATTAGCCTTTCATTCTCTTATATCAATCCCTTGTTATGCCTTATCAATTTTTGAATTTGAGCCTTGGTGAACTTGGCCACATTTACATTCAAGTCAAAAAATTTCCATAGGATCTATCTCTCCTACCCTTTGCACAAAAATATTTCCATAAATTTGATCATGATCAACAAGCGAAGGATTTTTTCCTGGAGGGTAAAGTGCCCATATCTATAAAGTAGTATTATCAGGATTATATCCTGATCCAGTGTAGATCTTATCACCAACTTCTTCTTTCAAGTGCAAGTTTTTATTATTTCTCTTTATAAAGTTTTCAAACACAATGGTTGAATTGATATCCCACCCTGGAAGGAGGATCACCCCAGTTTCTTGCAATAATGCTCTTCCTCTCTCAACAATCATGTTCTTCATCTCTATATCAATTTCATGTTGAAGCTCTTTCAAAGCATATGCTTCCTTTTCAGAGTCAATGTCTTTTAGCCTTTCCCTTACCACATTTCCCTTATACTCATAGTTGAAAGCCTTAAATTTAGAAGTTTGGAAAAATGCATCATCTGCAATGAAATCCAAACTGGTAAGTGTCTCACAACATCAGATAGCTCATTGGAAGCTTTAAATGTAATCACACTCCTTTCTAGTGGAATTTCATATTGGGGAATAACAAGATTTTTAATCTGTGTGACCTCTACTTCCCCTTCAATATCATCTCCAACCATGATTGGGGTGTCAACTGAGAAGCTTACCTCTGGAGTAGGCTATGGTGATAGATGGCCTAGTTCTGTTATTTTTTTTGCTTGATTTCTAGAGCCAAAATTTCTTCTCTTCTCAAATTCCACTAGAGGTACATCATTTATTATTTCTTCTTCATGCAGAAGCAATTTCTCAACTCTTTCCATAGGATCTCAAATTTCATGAAAAACTTCCACATAGGTTGGGTTATTATTCATTCTCCAAGCCTCAGCCATAACAATTCTATTGTATGCATTTATCCTCATTATCACTTGACTTTCCTCATAGTTCCTAATGAAATCATTGACATGAAACTCATGCTCATATCCTTTCAATTTTTAAGAAATTTTGGCATCATATATCAAATTATTAGGGTCAAATTTTTTTCTCTTGTTTCCTACTAGCAAGCCATAAATCCAACTTGCTACCAACCAATTCATACCATGTATTAGCAATAATAGTGAAGTCAACAAAACAAAGAGTGGAAGGCATGAAAGTTTTCCTTCCATAGCTTTTCAAATGCATGAAGGCTGAGTAAGACAATTTTCTTATGATCTCTAGGTATGCAACCCTATCTGACATAGTCTTAGGTAGTAAATATGGTTCTACCTCAAATCCATATACTCTAATGACAGTACAATTTCCAAACACATACCAATCTCCCCAATTGTGATTTATTTTTCCATCATGACCCTTCTCCTTTGGTTGTAGGAACCTCTATACTTCTAGGTATAGATTATAGTCACATTTGTGACCAAGTAATTTGTATAAGGGTTTGACAAAATTTTCTTCAAAGTATAGGTAGTGGGATCTCCCACATCTACTATCCTAGACTGATGTCCACATTTGCACTGGTTTAGAATTATCATCACTATCCAGATCTTTTATTCTCAATTCTTCTCCTCATATTCCCATCACTTGTCCTTCATATAGTATCATATGCATAAGAAGTGAATAGTGTTTGAATAAAATAGCTTCACTATTGTTCTTAATAGCATTAAGAGCATTGTTAATGGCCTCAGATAGATACTCTACATAGTCATAGGGCCTGGTAACTTGGATTTGAATGTTTGCATCAAAAACCATGGGAGCTATAGTCATGTTAGCAAGGGCATCAACTCCCAATACTTGGTCAACTGAATAGTATGTGTATTGATAGTATTCTTCAAACAAATCTATAGAGAATGGGGGCCTTTCATCACTAGAAAATCTACTAGGTTGATTCCCTAGAACTTTGGGCCTATGTAGAGGTAGCTTCCATCTCTTATAGCTTGTATCCATACAGTGATACTCTTCCAACAAGTCTCTCATCTGCAATTTCATCTTTAGGGAGGTGTCCAATTGGAAAACCATACAAATATAACCTCGTGTTATAATCATAAACCGTGACCCATCGTGTAAGTCAATTTCCCTCATTTATGGATTATAATTCTTTGTCAGTGCTTTAATTAGTTCTACATTCACAAAAACATTTGGCAGCACAAGTTTTCCTAGATTCAAATTCCATGGGTTTGAAACTAGTCTATTTATGTACTTCCTATAGTGATAGATGAACAAGTCATAACCCTTGTGCAGAGTCCTCACATCTCCAAATTATTGTGCTTGTCCTCTAGGGTCTCACATGATGGGTTTAATTGAGTTGTTCTCCTTGCTTTTGGCTTAGACTTGAGACACTGGTCTATTAAATATTGATTAAGTGGCCTACTTTTTCCTTTTTTCCTCTTTGATCTTGTTTTCTCTGGGGTTTTATCCATTTTAACCCTAACTATGTTGTACTTCAAGCTATCTTCAAAAAATTACATTCAACTGAGCCAAGATGTACTTGAATGAATTCCAAAATTTTGGAGCTGCTTGCCTTCATCCAACTCTATTCTTTAGATATTTAGCCATAATTCCCTGTGAATTTTGATTGCTTAGAGGCTGTATTTATTGATATTTAGCACACTTGAGCTAGCTCTGGTTCAAGAATGGCACTCATGCCACCATTCCTATCAACTTGTACATTAATAGCAGTTGTCTCTTCAATGACTTCATTAGTCAAATAAATCTAGTTATAATTATTTCATATTTTGTCCAAGAGACTTTAATCAAAACATCTATATCTCTCTTCAATATATCCTTGACCATCTTTTGAGAAGTGTCTAAGATACATTTAGATTTCTCTCTTTGATGTTGCAAGGTCTCTTCAATATTTACATTTCATTTTCTTCCCTTATGGTCACCCTTTTTTTGATGAGACTAGTGGATATCTCTTGTCAACAAGCCCATGTCTCTTCGACATATCCTTATCTCTTCCTTTTGTAGTATTACTTGCTGATGATCTCTATGTGACATTTTCATGTCGAGGAGACCTGCAGTTACCTCTCTCTGATGTCTCTTAGTCTCATTGATAACATGTGTTTCCACTTGTGCCAGGATGTCAGGGAGACTTTTGATACTGTCTGCTCGATACTCCTATGTCTCCTCGGCATATCCTTGTTAGGATGTCAATGAGACCTTGTCCAATGTTTGTTCGATGTATCTATGTCTCACTGATATTTTGTTCCTTGAATGTAGAAGAGACTCTCTTACTTCTCTCCTTGATATGCCATAGTATTTTTGACATTTCCATTTGTCTGTGTTGTTTTATTGGTGACCTATCATTTATTTTATGATAATCTATCAATGTCCGAGAGATGTTTTTCTATTTCTTGAATGTTGAATGCTCCATATAATTTGTTGGTGAGGCATGTTATATTTTATCCTTGACATGTCCAATTCTCTTAGACATATCATTATTTAGGTTGTAGAGAAGACATTTGAATGTCTCTTAGACATTCGAGAGTCTCATCTACATTTCACAACAGCCATTTCTGCTCACATCAAAGAGACTATGGTGAGACTCTCTTCTATATAGCATTGTCTTGATGACATGCCATGTGATGCTATGGGAACACTTCAGATAGGGAATTCACTTTAGTGTTATGACCAAGGGCCTTATTTGGTGGTTTATATTAGTGTTAGCCATTATGAAACGGAGATGGGACATATGGTGAGTGTGGGAAGATGGGTGAAAATGAAAGTATGAAAAATAACCAAAGTGTATTTTTGGCTCCAACATGACCTTTAATATTATGAAACATTAGTGGTACTTACTTAGTTATCAAATTTCATTAAAGGATAATTTTTATTAATTTTAATCATTATGTATGTAAATAATTTTATGAATATGTTGGTCAAATAATGTTGTTCCTATTTTTAGTTAATGACATCAACACATACTCTTCTAGGATATGGGAATTTCTATGGAAATTTTATCTCCTAAGCCTCTCACATTCGTATGAGCTAGTAATATAAATAACATTATGAAGTTTTTATTTTATCTAACACCACTTAGTGTAAATAAATTATATTTATTTTTAGTTTGATTTGTTTCTTCATTCTTTCCATAAGAGGATGCAACTCCACTTTGTGAACCTATCCCATCTAGGTAAATGAAGAGAAGTAGACCATCATTAATTTATGGCAAGTGATTATTTACTTATTTCATTTTATTCGAGATTTCTATACTATTGTATATATGGTTTAATTGCATTAATAGGTGAATCTAAAATTTTATTGAGCCTAGGAAGTCTATTAATTGGAAAAGGAGAGCTACCAATTCTAATATTGATTCTCCATATTCTTAACAAAGAAAGAATCATTGATCATTTAATGACACTCCATAATTACATATATTTTCACATTTATTGTATGCCTTCATGAAATGTAGATGTAGATTTTTATTCTAATCTATATCATTGTATATACCTATATGGATTTATATGTATGTATTTATATTTTACCAATGTATACAATTGCATTCTTGTATGAATTTATTTAGATATTCATCAAATGCATATATGCCATTATAGGCCTTATAACACTATATGACATTTTCAAGACATTGTGTATAACTTCATGGCCTTATTTAGATCTATATATATTGCATGTATTCAAGGCTTAAATGGTTTAATTTATTTGAGTGGTTTGAATAATAAGGCTTAATATTAGTTGTTAGGAGTGACAAGAAATTTTTAAAATGGTTTCAACACTAACTACAAACTTAATATTATTTTTATTGTTGACAGTGATGAAAATATATATGATTCTTTGATATCGATAACACCTATACATTTAAGGATTCATCTCTCTTTTTATCTCAATTTAACTATTTTCTATTTTAATGTATATCCATCTAATAGCTAGCTAGTAAAATCCTTTGATTATTTTAGTGTTTTAATAATGCTTGTATACACATGTACAATGATAAGGGAGCCTATGTGTGGCTAGGAATTCAAAAATATCAATTTAGATTTTTTTTGGTCTTATCTCTCTTGAGGGATATTGTTAGTATGATGTAGCTTGGAAGTATTAAGACACTTGGGCAGTGAAAAGACACATACAATAGTAGTAAGCTACCCACCTAGAAAATTTGACAGTGTTAGTTTAGTGCCACAATAGAAGTATATTTACAATAAACATGGCTTTGAAGAATAAAAAATTTCATATCCTCATTGAGGTGATTCATTAATGGTGGTTAATTCCCTATCAAGGAAGGCTTCTGAAAACTAGCACTTGAATTATTTGTTGGGACATATATTGCCTCTTCTTCATAATTTTTCTTCCTTTGAAATTATGATTAGTTGCTATAGGGAAGCTAACATTTTGGTGGATGCACTTGCTAATAGGAAATTGACTAGGGTTGAATATTGTATAGGGTTGATGGTTTAGGGTATTGGGTTGAGGCCATAGGGTTGAGGGTATACTAAGGTTGAGGCATTAGGGTTGATGGTTAAGGGTTGAGGGTAGAGCGTTTAGGGTATAGGTTTGAGGGTATATGGTTAAAGGATTAGGGTTGAGGATCCAATGTATAGGGTAGAGGGTAGAGGGGTTGAGGGTTTAGGGTTTAAGGTTGAGGGTTTAGGGTTGAGGGATTAGGGTTGAGGGTTGATGGATCTTTTGATGCAAGTAAAATGTAGGCAAGCAATTGAAGGCCAGTGAATATTGGGGGAATATTTTTTGTTCTAACACCTCTAATCCCTAAACCCTAATATCTTAACCATATACCCTTAACCCTCTACCCTCAACGTTAAACCCTCAACCCACCTCAACCCTTAAAACATCTACCCTCTACCCTCTACCCTAGTATAAATTAAACCCTTAACCCTCAATTCTCAACCCTTAATCCTTAATCCCTCAACCCTCGACCCCTTAAAACCTAAACCCTCAACTACTATACCCTCTACCCTCTACATTAATGGAACCTCAACCCTAATCCTTCAACCATATACCATCAACCCTCTACCCTCTACTCTAGTATACATTAAACCCTCAACCCTGAACCCTTAATCCCTCAACCCTCAACCCCATAAACCCTTAACCCACAACCCCTATACCCTCTACCCTCTACATTAATGGAACCTCAACCATAATCCTTCAACCATATATCCTCAAACCTATCTATATATATCCTAAACCCTCGAATGTATACCCTCAACCCAATACCTAAACCCTAAACTATACTCAAACCCTCTACCCTCTTATACCCTCAACCAAATACCCTCTACCCTCAACCCTAATCCCTCAACCCTTAAACCCTTAAACCCAAGTAAAATATCTACCCTAATCCCTCAACCTGTAATCCCTCAACCCTTAAACCCTCAACCCTCTACCCTCTACTCTCTACCCTTAAACCCTAATCCCTCAACCTATATACCTGCTACACTATACATTGGACCCTCAACCCTAATCCTTGAATCATATACCCTCAATCCTCTACCCTCAACCCTCAACCCTTAAACCCTAAACCCTTACACCCTCTACCCTCTGACAGAATCTACCCTATATATACATTAAACTTCCCTCAACCCTCAATTTTCAACCCTCAACCCTTAATTCCTCAACCTTCAACCCTTAATATGCAGAAAGTATTGTGGTATAGCTGAAATTTGCTTTGTTTATGATTATCTTGAGGAATAAATGGGTATATAAAAAGGGAATGTTGGTGACAATATGGATCTTGTCACAAAAATTGTTGCATTTCATGTTAAATATGATGAAAAATCAAAGGCAATAGATATTTTGAAGCAAGTGAAATGTAGGCAAGCAATTGAAGGCCAGCGAATATTGGGGAAGGATTTTTTATTCTAACACCCTTAATCCCTGCTAGATCAGAACAATTAGGCACTAAATTAGGCACTAAATAAGGCACTAAATTAGGCATTATATCGAGCACTAATATGGGTGCTAATGTAGGTGCTAATTTGGGCACTAATCTAGCTACTACTCTATGCGTTAATTTAGGCATTAATCATGGCGCTAATGTAAGCACTAATTTGTGCCTAATTTAGTGACTAATTGTTCTGATTGGCACAAAAAATGCCAAAAATAACACCATACCCATAAATAGTGTTTACTTTTTCAAAAAATTGGAGAAAAATACATTAAAACAGTGGGTGGAAGCAAAAAATAGAGCAAAAAAGGGAGCTAATCACGGGGATTTGTTGTAGTGTTTTTCTATTTCATGTTTCAAGAACTTAGTAATCAATTTGCAACTCCCTCGCTATTATTTCCATCTTCTCAAATTACAAGGCATTCACCAAGTAGACTCCTCTTATTACATACAAGAGCATTTTACAATAGCAATAGTGCATGGAGTTTTATGTGCTCACATTTTTACATAAAATAGAGTTTACATATTTTTTAATAAACAAACCTAAAGGTTACAACACATGGTTTTTCCTTAACACCTCTTTGATGGATCAAGGTATGCTGGCCCAAATCCATTGGGTGTAGAACCTTAAGGCTAGGAATTTTCAATAGACAAGTTGGATTGATCGGTAGAATGGAGATATCAAACACATCTACTTCTTTCATATTTATGACAGATACCTAGCTATCTAGAGTTCACTATTGTGAATATGAGGTCACAATCTCATATCTCTTCCAAGCCATCATGGTGCTCAAGGCTGAGCTCCTCTATAAAAAAATAAATTAGGAATAATCATTCAACTAGAGGTTCCCAAATTAAAATCTTAGTGATTGGAACAAAAAATGTATACCTTAGACATATCACTCTTTTTCCAACCAAATCATTAAAGGATTGTCCTAGGAGTCCCAATTGGATTGACTAACAACCTCACAAGGTGAGTCAATTCTCAATTAGGAATTAAGGACCTAGGAGGGGGTTCTTTAAGCTTTTAGGGGTTCACCACCAAGCAAATGCTTGGAATAGACAAATGAATATTCAACTCATTAAACATAGTAATGTAAACCAAATAATGAGTACAAATGATGAAATTAAGCTACACCAAGTTAGGGTATGTGTACCTAGTAAGTTTGGAGACATGATGAGGATTTTGGAAATGCAAAGAAGCTGAGAAAATATGCTAGGGAGAACAAAGACGCCCAGAATGGCGTATTAGTCACGTTGCTATTTTTTGGGGAAAATAAAGAATCTTCAAATGCCAGAACCGGATTTGAAGGAATCTATGAAAAATATGTTTAGGAGGACTAAGACACCCAAGGTGGGGTATTAGTCTTGCTCTGAATTTATAAAAACTCTAAATGGGATCCTAGGCTCTAGGGTTTGCACTTGCTTCCTTTTTGATCTCAGGCTCTAAAACTTCTGAATATGGCTTGTAGGTGAGTTTCCATGAAGATGACAACCTTGAAATGAAACTTTGCAACTTTTACAACTTTGTACTTCAAGTGATCTTCAAGACTTCAACCTAGATCTGCAAATACAAACACATAAAAGAGGAAAAATTGTTGATTGTTAGTGAATGGGGGTTTGACTTGATCAAACCCCTTGTAGGTAATTAAACCAAATGATGAAATGAATGAAATGAAGCGTGAAACATGAAATATGTAAATGATATCACCTTGTATGATGTATTGTGAAGTAAATCTTCAATCTACCATGTAGTGGCCATGAAGAATGTAGATATTGGATCCTTGGATATGGTTGCAAATAGATTTTCAATGCTACATCCACAATCTTGGCTCAACAACATGAATGGATGCACGAAACCCTTGATATGATGCTTGAATCTTGATGATGACTCCAAATTCTTGATGAATTTCTCTTGAATTCTCTTGTGGACTCAATTTTTCTATGATGAATGCTCTTAGAAAATTTTTGATTGAAAATGAGTGAAGGAACCTTGTATTTATACTTATTCATGCTTAATATCCTGAAATTACACCACAACAAGCTGACATATGAAATCATTAATTAAAGGAGGATCATGATGGGTCAAAAAGTGGCAATATGATGGGTATGTGTAGGGTATGTAGTTGACAACTTTTTTTTACCCAAAATTGATTAAACGAAAAGGGTTTTTAAAGGATATTCTAAGTTTTCCATCAATATAAATTATGCTTTACTTTGAACTTAATAAATTATTATTATTAATTTTCTATTTGAATTATGACTAAAGTCCTCATTGATAGGATTACTGAAAAACATCTATATCTTTCAAATTGTATCACATTTTTTGAATCTGAAACATGCATCACATTCTATACTTCGCATACTATAAGATTGAAAAAAATAAAATTGAATTTCATGAAGTTTTGACCAAGTTAAGGTGGTCAGACATACAATTTTTTATATTTTTAAAAATTTGTAATGAAAATTCATAATTAATTATTTACTTGGAAAATAATTACAAAAAAATATGCATCACATTAGGACATGAGTCCACTACTTATATCTAAAGTCTTATAAAAAAATATTATCATGTTATTGTGGTTAGGGTGGTCAGACAGACACCTACTTCTTATTTTTTCCCTGAAATTTAAGAAATATTGCATTGAAATTTCAAATTTTCACCAAATAGATTTTTTTCTTTTAAAACCTAGTAGTTTAGAAACTACATTCAATTTTCTAAAGATTCTATTCTTACATATTTTTGAAATAATATAGATAACTTATTCAAATTTTTACGTCAAGTTGCCTAACTCTAATTTTTCTAAATTTTTCACCACTTAAGGGCCTATTTTTTCAATGATGATCCTGCACATACCCAGGACTGAGACGTCCTAGGTGGCATCTTATTCACAAGTCCTAAAATTTTGGGTTATAGACACCAAAAAGGGCCCCAATCAGCATATCTCAAAATCAGGGTCCTGAGAGCCTTGGGGGACAAAGATGCCCTAGGTGGCATTTTAGTCCCGACCCAAAAATTAGGGACACACCGATGGAGTCATTAAATTATCATTTATGCATTGGACAATGTTGGGATTATCCAGAAAAAGATGTCATTCATAGGGCTTGTGGACACAAAATAGGACCAATTAAGCCATAAAGAAGCATAAATAAAGCAAGGCGGGCCGAAACAAGTGTGAAATTGAAAGGGTATGCATTTTACTACACTACACATAGTTGTATTAGCTAAAGGTGGGAGGAAAACCTTCTAAAGTGTTTTTTCAAGCTCTTTGTGCACATGAAACCTCTAAAAGTATCAAACAAATTAAAGATGGTAGTATTCACTCAAAGAGCTTCCAAATATCCCTCAAGCCTTTGTAGCATTACGAGCAAGAGAATTCTCTTGAATTAGAGCATACTTTGAATGGTTCTTTAAGGTTGTTTCTTGCTGTCTCTCTTCTGCTTAATGAGTTTTTCATCACCAATTTCTTTCCTTTTCTAGTTTATTAAAAAAGTCTTTATTACATTCAATGATAAAGACATAGGTTTTGATGGCTCCCCTTGTGAATTTTACAAGACCCTTTGGGATTGTGTTGATGAGATTTTTCATTAAATTTACCTTGAAGTGTTTCATTTGTATTGCTTGGAAAAAATTAACAAAAAGGATTAAATTCATACCCTATAATGGTGATCTTGAATATATCTATAATTGAATGTTGGTTGTGTTACTTTGGGTTTCATACAAGACCATATTAGAATCCCTTGTGTTTAACACATTCCATATACTTCTTTAGATTATGTGACATGAAAAAACTAACTTTATTAAATCTAAATATATCCTATATTGTATCATTATATTCTAGGAAGATATGAAATGGGCCTAATAATCTCATTAGAAGGGTAACTATAGAAATATTGGGGACCAAAAATTGACCACAATCGCTTTTTGGCCCATCTAGGACATAATACAAGAATGCACTTGCATTTTGTATGACAAAAAAACTATGTAGATCTCAAGATCATTTGAACTTGGACTCTCAACCACCCATAGAAAACCAAAATACAAGGAAAGAACTAGTGCATTTTGTATTTGATTAAATTGTTGCCAAAATATGATCATATTGTCTACAAGGTCGAGGAGATAGGTAGTGTATTAGTCTTAAAGTTTAAAAAAATGATTGAATAGAAATAGACAAATTATTTTGATTTGATTTTGTTTAATATTTGGGAATTGAAAACCCCCCACCAATTCATGAAAACCTTGGTGAAGAACAATCATAGAAAACTCATCCAACAATTCCTCAACATTATCTCAAGATGCAACAAAGTATTCTAGTAAAAATAGAAAACAAGCAGAGAGAACTTCAAACATCAATTGAAGAGTTAAGAAATTTAAGTGGAATAGCCTACCATCAGTCTATCCTTACCACGTCATTGGAATCTATCATATCTGACATAGATTTCATGAGTGGCCAAGTTAACACCCAATCAAACAAGAGGGAAGAAACAAGATAATTTATGCTAAAAAGGTATCCTATGAACAAGTAAAAAAAAATATTGAAACCTAATTTGTGTGCATTGTTCATTTACCCGCAAACTTGTGCACCCCTACACAGTAGTTGCAAGATTTTCCCTATCCATTGGTGCTAACATCAAGGGATAAATAATAATTTTTAAGATAGATAGTAAACCATTTTTAGCATCCTCTATGCAACAAAATTGAGGTCCCACATTAATTTTTTAAGATACTCTATTGTTATTTTTTTCTTAATTAGATCCAAAACTACTTTAACATATAAGAGTTCCAAGATAGTGATAAGGACTCTACACAATGTAGGGAGGAGAAACATCATGCCCAAGACTAGGCATAAAGATCCCTTGCTAGCCCTAACATTGAGCATGCCATGATCCCTATTATTATGAAGGAAAGTGTTTATTTAGAGACCCCATAGTCCATCAACTTTCTCACTTAGACCCTTCTACAACACACTAGACTTGTAGAATAGGGTGATGCTCAGAAAACACATCCAAGTCAAGACATTCACCTCAAAAAAATTGAAACTATGGGTGTCTCTATGATATGGATTTTGTTGGGATTAAGGTGTCTCAACCTTAGTGAATCCCATGATTAAATAATTAATTATTTTCCCAAAAGTTGTTGATTTTTTTATTAGATACAAAAATATATGTTTCCAATTTGTTAAGTCAATTTGAGGGACCCAACAAAGAGTTGGTATCCTACATGCAAGGTGAAAAGAGCAAGATTGTGACACGTTACATGGGAACTCATTTGTGTCATGTGTCGAATGTGGAGAGATTCAATGCCAACACAAACCTTAATGAGACAGTTTACATTCAAAGTTTGATCAATTAAGCTACTTTATTTGTAATCAAACCTTTCAAATGCGTATCATTGTCCAATGTTTCTAGGGATTTATTAAACCGTTTGGCTCTCAGATTTCTATGGGCACAAAGGTTGTTAAAATGACTACCTAGAAAATAAGATTTGATGCTTAATATGCAAGCTAAGATGATTCCTATGTGCAAATGTGTGCTGGAAGGATTAGTGGTATGCTTCTAAATGAAACAAGATGATGGAATTTATGATGAATACGATGATAAAGGAAGGATGATGTTGATGATAAATGAACAAATGGAGATGAGTGAGATGATATGAAACTATAGTGAGCTATCCATGAGTATGCATATGATCAAATGCAAACATAAAACAAACTAACCTAAAATGCAACTATGAAGCAATTAATTAATCTAAAATGAGAATGCAAAGTAACACATGATATGAAAACTAGTTATAAGACTCCATGAAAGCTCCAAGCTCCTAAGATAAACCTACATAGTAACTTTTCTTAAGTTGTGGATGATAAATTCAAAGGAAAGAGGGTGTATTTTTAGGGTTTCTCAAGCATTTTGTGAGGTGGAACCTATCAACGGTCTAGATTCAAAGGGGAAATAATAGATGGTGGAGATGGAAGGAATCAGGATGTTGTCCCCTTGGCCAAAGAAAACATGCCATGTGTGTGGAGAGAATCCCTTGACCAATTGGAAACATGCCAAATGTATGGGACACCCAAGTGTGTGAAACAAAGACCCATGTGCTCCAAATTTTTTGGGGGTATGTGCAGGATCATGATGGGCCAAAAAGTGGCAATATGATGGGTATGTGGCTGATGACATTTTTTTTACCCAAAATTGATGAAACAAAAAGGGTTTTTAAAGGATATTCTCATCTTTCCACAAATATAAATTGTGCTTTACTTTGAATTTAATAAATAATTATTATTCATTTTCTATTTGAATTACAACTAAAGTCTTGATTGATAAGCTGATTGAAAAAAATCTATAGCTTTCAAACGGTATCACATTTTTTGAATCTGAAACATGTGTCACGTTCTATGTTTCGTATACTATAGGATTAAAAAAAGAATTGAATTTAATGAAGCTTTGACCAAGTTAAGGTGGTCAGACATACAAGTTTTTATATTTTTTAAAAGTTGTAAAAAAAAATTCATAATTAATTATTTACATGGAAAAAAATATAAGAAAATATGCATCACATCAGGACATGAGTCCTCTACTTATATCTAAAATATTATAAAAAATATTATCATTTTATTGTGGTTAGGGTGGTCAGACAGACACCTACTTATTTTTCCCTAAAATTTAAGTACTACTGCATTGAAATTTCAAATTTTCACCAAACAGATTTTTTTATTTTTTAAATAAACCTAGTAGTTTAGAATCTACATTTAATTTTTTATAGATTCTATTCTTATGTATTTTTGAAATAATATAGATAAATTATTCAAATTTTTATGTCAAGTTTCCTAACTCTGATTTTTCTAATTTTTTTGCCACTTAAGGGCCTATTTTTTCCATGATGATCCTGCACATACCCTTGGAAGTGTGGGAGAATAAAGCCATGTGCTTTTTCTCATTGGTGGAAGTGTGTGAGGATAATTCTAATTAATAATTAGGCTTATTTATTTTCATGTGACCTTTGTGAGGTGGCACAAGAAAAAGTAGTAGACATGTGCTCTAATTCTTAATCAGGATTAAGGAAGATTAATTAAATAAACATGTTTAGGATACTTAGTTTATTTAATTATTTAGAAGAATATGATTTTGAAGAATTAATAGAAAAGTGAACAATATAAATAAAGTGATACTTTATTTATATGTAGTTGAAACATTAATTAAATAGCTTGTATTTAATTAGCTAAATATGATGACCATTTTTAGGTGTATACAATTTGGAAAGTAGAAAATATTAAAACCTTCAAAAGGTGTGTCATGCTAACATGTGGTAGTCTAATTTGGAATTAAGCTTTGGTGAGGTCCACTTGTGAGCATGTTTATCTCTTTAGAAAGGTGGAAGCAAAGGAAGGTGACATTTGTCGCCTACGTGCTCATTTCAAAATTGAGCATTGTGAAAACCTTAAGGAGGAGTGTCATGATCCCATGTGGAATGCATTTGAATTCTTGACTAAAGCTTGAAAGGGAATGTTTCTAAATAAATATTGAGTTGTCATTGGGAGTGACTAAGAGTCAAGATTGAGTTCTAATTTGATAGTTGAGTTGATTTTCTCTATGGGACATCTAGCATGTGAGGTTGTTTGATTTTTGGAGCTACAAGATTTGCATGTGCTTGCATGTTTCATGTACATGCATGTACATTCATGTTTGATAGGTTTTTAATTGGATCACTAGGAACTCATGTATGTTGTTCCTTTCAATTTGCATACATGCAAAGACTGTGGGATTGACACATGAAAATATTGGATGCGCATGTATGAGAAGGATATATTGATGCCTTAGTGCATTTGTGTGTAAGAGAGTATTTTAATATATGTATACTATTATGTTATCAAATCCACTCTAGAATCTTGTATCACAGTGAATCAACACTTGCAAGAGCATACACTCTAAAAATTATATGTAATAGCTTTTTATTGTAATGTAATTGATTTCTTCTTTGGTGTGTGGGTTTTTTTCTCAAAAGGGTTTTCCCATGTAAATTTTGTGTCTTGTGGTTTATCGTCTAAATTTGAAAATAAATAATTGTATGTGCATTCATAAATGAAACTGTAAAATTTAAAGGATTTGAAATAATTTTTTGCAACCCTCTCATAATTGATTTGCATAAGGAAAGTGTTTGCGCACCTTTCTTTTCCTTTTGATTAGTATCAGGTCTTGGCCGACTTTGTTGTACTTATTATGTTTGAAGATCTTTTTGTGTGTATCTAGATTCAGTGGGAATTTTGTAGAGAATACTTTTGCAATCTTGTTGTAGTTTTAAGATAGCAATCACATCTAAAAGTATAGAGATAGATAAATCTAATGGCAACCATTTTGAGTTGTGAAAACTCAAAATGAAGGATATGCTAGTAGATAGAGATCTATGGGTTGCAATATCTAGTACAACACAATAGTAACCTCATGAGAGGATTGGATCCTAATGGATCAAAAAGCCAAGGGTCTAATAATACTTTATTTTTATGATTTTGTGCTCATGAATGTCCATGAGGAGAAGACTGCAGATAGTCTTTGGAAGAAACTTGGTGAAATTTATTAAGGGAAATCCTTGGTAAATAAGCTATTCTTGAGAAAAAAAATTGCATTCTTTGAGGATGGAGGAAGGAGGAGCAATTGTTGATCAATTGAATGCATTTAATATGTTTGTTCCTCAAATGGGTTCAATTAGTGTGGAGATTGATGATGAGGATCGCTGCATTCTTTTGTTATGTTCTTTTCTAGACTTGTGGCACCACTTGGTAATGGCTATTAGAAGTACACCAACCACTTTCAAGATGGAAGAAGTGGTTTATTTATTTTTATCTAAAGATATGCGGAGAAAATATTCTGAGATGGCCAAGGAGGCCATATATGTTCATGGTATATCAAATGAGAAAGGAAAGAAAATAGATGAGAGGTCCAAGTCCAAATATTTGAGGAGATATAAGTCTCCTAGTAAAATGTCTAAGTCTAAATGTTAGAATTGTGGTAAATTTGGTCATTTCTGGAAAGATTACAAAGAGGAGAAAAAAAGAAAGACAATGAATCCTCTCATTTTTAATCCTTGTATGATGATGCAGATGTATTTTTCATATCCTTGGCAATGCATGCATCAAAAGATGTGTGGTTGATATACTCAAGTGCCTCTTTCCATGAGACCTCTCATAAAGGTTGGTTCTCAAAGTGTGAAGAATATGATGGTAGAAAGGTGTACCTAGGTGATGACTCTCACTTGAATATTGTTGGTTGTGGAAGAGTCAAGATTTGAAATTCTCTAATGATAGAGTGAAGGGTATTAATGGTGTACTACATATCCCTAGTTTGGCACAAAGCTTACTTTCAGTGAGTAAGTTGAGTGATGAGGGAGTGTAGGTTATTTTCTCGAGCGATGGTTGCAAGATGACTAGAGTTTCTATTGTGTTTACCAAGGTTGTTCAGATTTACACATTGTATATGTTGGATGTGTGCATGGTTCAATGAAATAGTAATTTTGTAAACTCTAAAAAAATTGTTTTGGATTCTTCATCCTCACCATTAGATAAAAAAAATAAGAATATTTTGATGTCTACATCTAATGGTCGTGCTTTCTAGGTACCTAGAGGTCCCAATGCTTTGGAGACGAAGCTTCCAGTTGTAAAAAAATGTTGTGGCACCAAAGACTTGGCTATATTGGTGAGAAGGGTCTTGGAACCCTAAAAATAAGAGTCTTGTTAAAGGCCTTGATTATTGTAATCTTTATTTCAACTTTGCAAACATGTTGAAAAACAATGTCGTGTTTATTTTTATTCTAGTTCTCATAAATCCTTTAGGGTTTTGGATTATGTGCATTATGATGTATTTGGTTCAGTTAATGTTCCTTTGTTGTCTAGATCTATGTATTTTGTCTCATTCATAGATGACTATTCTAGGACATTTGTGTACTTCCTCAAAATTAAATATGAAGTTTTCAATCATTTTAAGGAATTCAAATCCTTGGCTGAAAAATACAATGGTAAAAAAATTAAGTACTTGAGAATCAATAACAACGACGAGTTTTTTTTGAAAAAAATTGGATAAAAAATCAATACACCCCACAAACAAATGAGTTGGAAAGAGGATGAACATAATGATGATGGAGAGGGCTAGGAGTATGGTGGGTGATGTTGGCCTTGAATAGAAGTTTTGGGCTGAATTTGTAGCCATTGCATGTTATCTGATCAAGAGATCTCTTACTTTGGATGTTGTTGAAATGACACCCATTGAGGCATGGTTGAAAAGAACCTTCAATGATACATCTTGGAGTCTTTGGTTGTGGGCATATGCTCATGTACCCAGTGTGAAGAGATCTAAGTTGGAGAAAAAGGAAATGAAGTGTATCTTCATCGAGTATGGTCTCGATTTGAAAGGGTACAAGATTTGGGATCTAGTTGTAGAGAAGGTTCTCTATAGTAGATTTGTGATCTTCCATGATCTGAAACCTCCCATAGTTGATCTACGACCAAAGTAGGAAGATAAGAAGAACAAGGTAGTTCAAATTCAACCTACTCCTAAGAGATCTGAACTATATACTCCTGGTGGACATAATATTGAGGAGAGCTCAACTAAATCTGAAATATTTGATAAAGAGAAAGAACCTCAACCTCAGCAGTTGAGGAGGTCTACACGAGAAATGAAAAAATTGGATAGATTTATTAATTCTATGTTGAATTCCAGTTGTATATTTTCTTTGATTTGCTAACATTGACAAACCTATGACTATTAGAAAGGTTATACGTATGCATAATTTTAATTATTTTATGGAAGTCATGAATGAAGAGATGGTTGCATTGAAGAAGAATGCTATATGGGATATGGTATATTTTCCTAAAGGATGGAAACCCGTTGGATGCAAATGGATTTTCAAAAGGAAAATGGGTCCTAATGGTAGTGTTGAGAAGCATAAGGCAATGTTAGTCACAAAGGGATATTCCCAAGTAGAGGGAATAGATTATAAGGAGATTCTCTCTCTTATAGCCAAGCTAGCTTCCACTAAATTATTATTATCACTTCCAACAACTTATGACTTGGAGGTTGAGAAAATGGATGTGATGATAGCTTTCCTTCATGGTGACTTGTAGGAGGAAATCTATATGTCAGTGTTAGTGTTCAGGAAAATTGGAGCAATAAACATTAACAATTTTATGTAGATTAAATAACCCAAAAAAAAAAATAAAGAATAACACAAAATTTTAATGTGGTTCACTGAATATGGACCACATTCATAGAAACTTAGCCATCTAATGATTTTATTATCCAGTGCAAAAAATATTACAATCCCACGAATAAAATAACACAACTTACATCTCAGCCACTTATAACAAGATTTGTGTAAGCTTCTATAATTAAGGTTTTACAAAGTCATTTTTCATTTATTATTTAACAAAAAATTGTTGGAAGCAAGCAACATTGAGAAGGGGGGGTGAATCAGTGATGTGCAAATTTTAATTCTTTTACTCCACTTACCACACTTGACTAAAATCAATATGCAGAAATAGAAAGCAATAAACCACACAACCATAACACAAGGATTTATATGTGGAAAACCTACAAGGGGAAAAACCATGGTGGATGGCCAATCCACAATATGTTCTGAGTATACTCAAAATAAGTATTACAAAATGAGAATGCACTTGCATTCAGGCTCACTGCCTAGAGCTCACTGCTTAATTACAAAGAGGACTCAATGTCCTTACAATAGCTTGGAATAGATCCAAAAGATAGTGAATTGAGTAAATAGCATCTACCAATGCTTGATTGTAGTTCCGGTTTAGTTCTGATGTCGAACTTATAGTCCTGATGACTAGTAATGAAATTCTTCTTTGTTATGCTCAGGTTCACTCAAAATATCTCTATGCACAAGTGAAACTGCACATGATATCACTCAAATACACCTTAGATATTCACAACATACACACACACATCTTCTTCATCATCATGCAAAATGATATGACTAATCATCTAAATATATCTACTCAGTAGGAATTAAACACCACGGGTCGGCTCAACAGAACTTAATAATATTTTTAATTATTCGGCCCAAAAACATAAATATTTTCAATGCATACCCAAGAAATTAGGCTACACAATAGCTATAACCCGTAATTAAACATCCAATTCAGATAATTTAACTTTATATAACCATTGTACACCCTTTGCACTGAGTTGGATCCAATAAGCAAATAAACTGAAAATGTCCTATTGGACCTCCAACACCACATGACCAAAAAATAAACAATAAAGGATTCAATGATAAGGTGTTCCACGTGCTTGATAAAAAATATCAGTGATCCACAACAAGAAGTGATTATCCAGTGAAGCTATTGGACCAGATACCCTGTTCTACTAGTAACACATAGTCTTCTACTTTAATTGTCGGTGAGACTGAATGCATAACTGTGGACCAAGATGATAACTTCAATTTCCATCAATGACAACACATGAACCCAAAAAATACATCCACATGATCCATATGCCAACAATCTCCCCCTTTGGCATTGATGGCAACACTTAGTAAAAAATGACTAAGTGTCAAACCAAATAAACATTCTACCAAAATACAAAATACTACACCACTACAAAATATTACTCCCCCTAGGAATATGTTTGCATTTTTCACATATACTCTCCCCCTTTGGCATCAATGACAAAATTTAGGGAAAACAAATTTTCAAAACTTTACAAGTCTATCCGAAGACTTACAAAAATGGGAGGATGTCTACAAAGAAATTCTTCAGTCCTTGTAATTTTGAGTCCCAGATACTCCTCAAACTCTCTAGAATGGTAATATGACCATAGAGAAGATAATTCATGGTTTCTACAACTTCCAAACTCACAGGATTAGGATCGATCATAGCACTTTTTTCTTCTTTCAGAGTGTTTTCCATTGTCTCAATTTTTGGACTTATCAGCTTCCTTAATTCACTTACTCTACTAATAACTCTTTCATTATCAAACTTCAAAGTCTGTAGTTGGTCAAGCAGGGATATTACTTGACTATTTTGCTTGGACATACTACTAGACAAGGGATCAAAAGTATTCAAAATATTGGCTAAGTGCTGCTCAATATCTTTGATCTTTTTCTCATTTTCTACAGTGAATTTTGATAAGATTAGGCAGGATTTGTACATATTCCCTCCTTTAGTTATATCACCTTCAGTATTCTATATACAGGTTGCTAGAAATTTCTTGTCCTTGGCAATAAGATTGATTAGGCTTCCTATTCTTTCCTACTTAAATTCCTTTTTCACTTGAAACTGAGCTAAAGCCTCAAAAGACTTGAAATGAGAGTCTATAGAGCATATCAATCTCTTCAACTCACCAGAGGGGGATCTAGATGGATCCATAACATGAGTAGGCATCAGCTTATGTAAAGCATCGGATGCAACTTTCAGCAACTCACTATCTTCAATATGAGATTTCAATATTTTCTCATTGGCGTTATCTTGAGCAATCTTAGCAAATTTCAACATCTAGATTGGAGACAATGTAGATAAGTTGATTGAAATCTCATCAAATTCTGAATCTGATTCTGCCTTCTATTCCAACAGAGATTCCTTTACCTTATCCAAATTGATTTCAAGATTCTTTCCTTTTTCAATCTTAGATTGGGCTTCCGTAACGACTTCTGGAAAAACCTTTTCTACACTAGACACTTCTTTCTCTTCAACTATCTCTTCACTTTGGACCTTAGTCACAATAGGTGTCTTAGTGTTTACATCATTGGGGGAAGTCATAATATCTTCAAATATTGGAGGATTCTCATCATTTTCATTTCCTCCTTCTGACTTACTTACTTCCACATTCACTTCCTCATGATTTTGAGCTTGTACAATATTGATTTCCTGAATATTTAACTTTTCTTTTGACAGAAACTCTTCCAAAATAGTCTTGGTTTCATTCATAACAATTTTAGTGTCACCAATCATGATTTTGTTGGCTCTTGACTTGCTTCTGAATTCATTTTTAAATTTTAGGAGTGAATCCAATTCTTCAATTCCCATCTCAAGGCACATATCAGCAAGAACTCTTCTCCTCATGTTTTCTTCCTCTTTCCTAGCATACTCCCTTCTTGATTCTAAAGCTTTGTATAGGGTTGTGGGTAGTCTAGACAAGATTTCCACTAGATTTTTACTGAAAACATTTAAATGCTTGACAATAGCTTTAGGAATCCTCTCTCTAGCATGCATTTGTTTTTGAAATGTTTTGAAATGACCCCAAAGGATTGAGTTATGGGTCTCTCAGTCACCAAGATTGCATAACATGTCCAAAATTTGTACATCCACTGGAATATCATTTCTCCATTGAACTTTTCCAATACCCGGTACCTCACCTGAGAAGTAAAAGTATAGGCAGATTAATAGGTTCCCGAATTTGAACACATTATTTTTTTCCTTCTTGATTTTCCTCATATTTTCCAAGAGTTTCTCTCTGAGCACTTCACTTAGATCATAGTCCACATTTTTCTTGATCATCTCATATGTTGTGTAGATGGAAATTTTGGATACAAAATTTTCCCGAATGGTAAATCTTATACCCTATGATCATGGATGAAAATCTTACATCGATCTCGGAAATGTGACTTACAATCATTTCCCTTTTATCCCAGTGTGAGCCGGTTGCTTTTGTGACATCATAATTCTTTATCGACTTCAATATTGGAAGTCTGTCAGAAGAATTTAGGCTAGTAACAACGCATACAACTTCCTTGGTTATTTTAAATGGGATATCAAGCTACATAAATTCATCATGCACTTGGCTTAGAATGTAACAGACTCACTCACCTTCATCAAATATAGGAAACCTTGTGAATTGAGAAAATTTCTTGTCACTAGGGTTTTGAATTCAGGTTTCACAGAGAAATCTTCTTGCGCTATGTGCTTAGAATATAATTCCAATAGGTGCACACTACCCAAATCTTCAATATTTACATTCACATAAGCCCTAATATCTTCTATGTGTAGAATACCGTACAACAAAGAAGAAAATGATCCCAAGGGCTCAATGTCTACTGATTTACATGGATGCCATTTGAACTTAGGGCACAACCTATCCTTAACTTCAACTAAGAGAGGGGTAGACATAATTGCGAATACACAAGTTTACGGATTTTCTATAAATACCTTTTGGAGACGTGATGGAAGATCGATCACTGAAACTTCTTCTAAACTTGAATATCTTCTTCACTTGGGCAAGAATCACCTCAAAATACTTCTTACTTCATTAGCTTCAAATGAAATGTGACGAATGAGAGTGAAAATGGTTCTTTTATTTTTATTGAGCCTAACACTTTACTTTTTGCATTAAATTCCCTTACCTTAATTTAGCAGATTTTTAAAATTTTAGCATTCTAGGCCAAACAATTTTTGTGCAGATCTACAACAATCTTTATTGATACCTTGGATTCATTCCACAATGACTAAGGAATATCCACTTCCTACTGTGCTCATTTGAATTCCAGTACCAAACACTTGTAATGGGGGGGTTAGAGTATTTCCTTGACAACTCCCCCTAATGCAGAGGTCTACAATTAGTTTCCAAGGTTATTACCAGAAGAGGCTTCTAGTGAAAATCTAGTTTCTTCTGTAGAGGGTTCCTTTTTCACCCATTTCTTCTACATCTTCTTAATCTCATTAGTAGTGATCTTTCCTTTTCCCTTGACATCTGGTTGATTATTCTATTTTACCAGACCCTTTATGTTTTGACAGAATCTAGAGGTGTGGCCAAATTTGTTGTAGTTGTAGTAGAAAACACTTCTTAGGCCAATTGTTCCACTGAATTTGTTTAGATCTGCATTGGTTAGCAATATTTCCAAATCTATTGCATGCATAGCATTTAACATCTCTATGAGGGATATGCATCATAGTTCTGCATTCACTTGACTTATGACCATACTTGTAACAACTAAAGCATTGTCCTGTGAATGATGGTCTACTCATGTTCATCCTACTCCTACAATGAGAAGCCTTATGACCAATTTTTTTGCAGTTATAACAATAACCATTAAATCTTTGAGCATTAGGTTTCCTTACAGGATTTCGATTAGGTCTACACATTTGGTTGGATTGTCCAAAATTTCTTTGTATGCGATTCTTTTGTCCAAGGTTCCTTTGTGTAGATCTGGAGCTTTCTCCTTCCTCATATCCAAGACCTCGTTTGTCACCATCGGTTATTTGTCCCTTGATTAAATCATCAAGTTTGGCTGAGCTTGCATTTAGTTTCTCTTTGAACTCATTTTTTATAGCAAGTTCACCCCTGAGATCATCAAGTTGCTTTTCAAGCTCTTCTTTATTATTCTTGGTTTGCTCCAATTCATTCTCTAATCGACTGCATTGTTCAGAATTTTCTTTCAATGATTGTGTAAGCTTTTCTTCATTTCTCTTTTTGTCCTCCAATTCTTTAGTCATCTTCATCATGATGGATTTTGTTTCGTGCTTCAAGAAAACATTCTCTTGAGCAACCTTTTCACATTATTCTATTTTTTTCTTTCAGGACTAGACTGATTTGTTCATCTTCACTGGTTTTGTTCTTCTGCTTAAGCTAACCACATAGTTATTTTCTTTTCTCTCTTGATTCACTGATCTTATCTTTTAATGACAAGATGAATTTTTCTGCATTTTGAAGATTCTCTTGAAGTTCCTAGATCTCAGACATTGACTGGTCAAGATCATCTAAAGCCACCATGAGTTGTTGTTGAAGGCTACTTGTATCCATGAGTTTCCAAGATCTCCTCAAGTTGTCAGACTTCTTTAGAGGAACAAGCTCTGATACCAATTGTTGGAAACAAGCAACACTGAGAGGGGGGTGAATCAGTGATGTGCAAATTTTAATTCTTTTATTCCACTGAACAAATGTAACTAAAATAAATATGCAGAAACAAAAAGCAATAAACCACACAACCATAACACAAGGATTTATACGTGGAAACCCTGTAAGGGGAAAAACCACGGTGGACGTCCAATCCACAATATGTTCTGAGTATACTCAAAATAAGTATTACAAAATGAGAATGCACTTGCATTCAGGCTCACTACCTAGAGCTCACTACTCAATTACAAAGAGGAATCAATTTCCTTATAGTAGATTGGAATAGATCCAAAAGAAAGTGAACTAAGTAAATAGCATCTACCAATGCTTGATTGTAGTTTTGGTTTAGTTTTGATGTCAAACTTATAGTCCTGATGACTAGTAATGAACTTCTGCTTTGTTATGCTTAAGTTCGCTCACAAAATCTCTATGTGCAAGTGAAACTATGCATGATATCACTCAATTAAACCTTAGATATTCATAAAATACACACATACATCTTCATCATCATGCAAAATGATATGACCGATCATCTAAATATATCTGCTCAGCAGGAATTAAACACCACGGGTCGGCTCAATAGAACTTAATAATATTTTCAATTAGTTAGCCCAAAAACATAAATAATTTCAATGCATACCCAAGAAAGTCGGCTACACAAGATCTATAAGCCATAATTAAACATCCAATTAAGATAATTTAACTTTATATAACCGCAGTACACCCTTTTCACTAAGTCAGCTCCAATAATAAAATAAACTAAAAATGTCTTATTGGATCTCCAACACCATGTGGCCAAAAAAGAAACAATACAGGATTCAATGATAAGGTGTTCCATGTGCTTGATAAAAAATCTTGGTGATCCACAGCAAAAAGTAATGATCCAGTGAAGCTATTGGCTTGGATACAATGTTCTGCCAGTAACACATAGTCTTCTACTTTGATTGTTTGTGTGACTGAAAGCATAACTGTGGACCAAGATGATGACTACAATTTCCATCAATGACAACACATGAACCCAAAAACTATGTACACACAAACTATATGCTAACAAAATTAACTATCAACCCATTGACATGCAAAAAAGGAAAAAGAGTGTACAATATTTGCATGATTAATTGCCACATACCAACAATATCCCACTTGGAGACTGATCAGGCACCACACCAAACAATATCCCACTTGGATACTAATCTTGGAAAACACCATTGTACTTGCAACTCCCACTCGATTACAGGTTTGGTTGGTTTCTTATGTCCACCATTATTAGTTGTGAAGGCCAACATAAACTGATGAGGAAATTAGTTTCTCTCGTGTAACTACCTTTGTGAACATATCTACAAGATTCTCACTTGTGTGAATTTTCTCCAGCTTCAACTCTCCATCCTCCAAAATTGAGTGGATGAAGTGGTATCCAAGTTGTACGTGCTTAGTTTTTGAATACAGAACTAAATTCTTAGCAAAATGAATTCCACTGTAGCTATTAGTGTACAAAGGGCTATCTTCTTGTCGATGTACTAATTCCTCTAGAAAATGTTGTAACAAAATCATCTTCTTGCTAGCTTACATAGTAGCAACATACTCAACTTTAGTGGTTGAAAGCACAACTAACCTTTTGCAGCCCTGAAATCCAACAAACTGTATTACCTCCTACAATAAAACAATACCATGTAGTACTCCTCTTGCTATTAGTATCACCCGCTAGATCAGAGTCAACATATCCTCTTAGAGTATAATTTGTTGATGCATATGGTATCTTAGACATTTTGTCTTCCTCCTCTTGTATCTTTGGACAAATCTCCTTAGTCAACCTAAAATGACTAGGAAAATGTGTACTAACTACTTTTGCATTCTTCATGTTAAACCTTTCCAACACCTTCTCTATATACTCACTTTGAGACAACTTTTTTGTTTTGTTTTTCCTATTATGTGTGATCCACATATCAAGGATTTTTTTGTTGCACCCAAATCCTTCATAGAAAATGTATTTTCTAATTTATGCTTAAGTTTGAATTAATAAGTTGCATGTTAGACCTAACAGCAAGCATGCCATCAACATAAAGCAATAGGATAATATAGTTGTTGTAGACATGGAAAATATAACCACATACGTGATCCCAATTATTAACACCATTTCATCCTAAATCATCTCTCAGTCTAACCATTCAATTGAATACCTTTATTTGATTAAGTTCATCAATTTTCCTCTCTTAATTAAATAAATCATTTTATCCAATTAAGCCTAAGTTCTCTCTTGTTAATTAAATCAATCTATCTGATCTAATTAACCCTATGTCCATATTTAATTAAATAATTCACTTTATTTGATTAAATCTCTAAGGTCTACCTATTAAATAAAATAAATTAAACCTTGTTTAATTTAAGCTAACCAACCATCCTCTTTAGCTAATTAAAACAAAATATTTATTTAACTAAGTCTAAAATCACATTCTTCTCATCTTTGATTTAAATAAACCCATAGATCTAAGTCAAATTTGTCACATCATATAATATCTCATTAAATTAATTAGCCCTTGATTAATTTAATCCTAATTCATGTCCCATCCTCTAGCTTTTGCCACTTGCACATGAAAATAAATTTAATTCATTTATGAAATCCCTATTTTCTCTCAACATGGCATAATGGAGGAATATTCTCTCAAATTTGAATTCAAGATCCAAGTGGACTTTGTCCTTCCAACAAGACATTTACTTCACCTAATAAGTCCTTTTGCCTTGAGCTTGCAAGTGGCATTTAAGACATTCATTTTCCCTCTTACATGTCATTTCACTAATTTCAAATATCACCTAATTGCATTTATGGGAACAATCATCAAAATGTGCACATCCCTCATCCATTTTCATCTTGAAAAATGGAACCTTTCCATTGGTTGAATGTTAGTCCCACATTGCTTCATTTTGGGAATTTCTCCAACTTGTCATTCTATAAATAAGAGGCCTCATTCCTCATTTTAGGAACCACAATTTGAGCAAAGTTATTATACTCAAATCCATAGCAATTCTCATCCATTTCATCAAAGTTTTAGCTAGATTATGTAGATTTTTCATCATGGAGCATATTTGAATCTTCATCAAGTGGATCACTCTTCATCACTCATCAATCTTGCATCATAGGAGTTGGGAAAGGGCCAATTTTCACATCAAATTGGCACCAATTCCCCCATGGGATCAAGAGTTTGTTTTGCATTTGAATAGGACTTGATAGCTTTTGTTTATGTTTGTTTATGTTCTTCACCCCATTTCTTGTTCTTTGCAATTTAAATGGATTTCATGGGGAATCTTGATTCTTGCTTGCATTTCAATCCTCTAATGTGTGTATTCTTTGTGTTTTGCAAGTACTAATATCTTGGTTCACATCTTGGAGCTAGAAGGAGGGCCAAACATAAGTTCTAATCACATTTTTTCACCAAATTCCATGCTTTTTTGTTGTTTTCTATGTCTACAGGGAACTCCACCGCTAGCAGACCAACGTCGCAGTTTAGAACCTATGGGAATCTAGCATCGCTATATCGCACCACTACAAATTCCAAACTTTGACACTCTCTGTTTTCTGCCCAAGATTTAATTTCCAAAGTGCACCGCTGAGTCTTTTTCGCTTGCTAGAATCTTTCCAAATTTCAAACTCCACCGCTGGTCAAAATGGCGATGCCTTCATGCTCTTTGTCCCTACTGCAGAGTGATACTGACTGGTAAGCGGTGCAATATAGCACCGCTGGAAATTTTAAACTTCATTTCGTTTGCAAGTTCCACCGCTAAAGGGAAGTATAAAGTGAAAATTAGTTTTATGACATGTGCCTATTTTTCAAATTCTAATTATTTGGATTGTTTTCTGATCTCCTGACCTCTGTTTTTGAAGATCTAACTGATTTCCTTGTAGGTTAACTTGATCAAAGGTGAAGAAGAAAAGAAGCATGATGATATCATTATTTCATGATACCAAGTGTTTTTGAACACTTTAGTGTTTGTTTAACACTCTAGGAGAACTCACTTTTTCTCTTAAGAAATTTTGTTATCTTTCATGCTTAGTACCTACTAGATTCCTTTTGGGCTCTAAAAAGAACACTTCAATTTCTTGTTACAAAAGGGCTTAAAATGAACTTTAGGACACAAACTTACTAGAGTTGGTTTAAGGACTAACAAATTGAACAAAGCAAATTTTCATATTTGGTGCTTAAAAAGAAGTCATTATTGCTTTTTTGGGTCTTAAAATGAACATGTGCTACTTTGTTTATGATTTCTTACTCAAACTAACACTATTGAAAAGACGTATGCGCTTCTCTTGTGCATCACGACGATCTTGAGAATCAAAAGGCTTTTTGGTGGTCTTAGGTTAGGATAAAGTAATTTCCTCCACACTTCATTTTGGGAACTAAAATTTAACAAAATATCTTGCGAGTGTGAGTCAAACCTATCGCGTATATTCTCACTTTTTTTTTCAATAAAGATTGTTTGAGTTACATATATGTTTTCTCACTTTTGTTTATCTTAGAGGGTTTGCCTTGGGGAAAAAATACTCACCCAAGGGAATGACTCAACTGATATCACTCTAAAGCCAAGATTATTTCCAGTCAGGATATAAAAGTGGGTACTGGAACAAAGGCCAGTATCACTGGGTTGGTTCCAATGAGAAGGGCAACAATTGTCTCTCGCCTTGATGGATCAACTCCTATGAATGAAAAGTCTGAATTAAAACCCTTGTTGTAGAAAGGCCAAAATTCCTATCTATTTGTTGGTGCAAGAATAGTCGTTCTGAAGCCACCCCACACTTTTACAGTTTTTATGTCATGCCTAATATTTTTTGTTAGAAAAACCCAACAATTTTTTTTTAAAACAAGCATTAAGCTAATGAACAATTTTTTTTATTTTTTTTTAATTTTTTAAAAAAGCATTAAGCTAATGAATCACCCTAAGAGTTAGAAGTGTAACATTGAACATGTTATGAATTGCACCCTTTAAAGGAGATAATTTAATATATGCCTTATTAACTTGTACTTACCAAAAGATTAAACATTATTTCATAGGAGTAAAATGACTATAAGATTGAATCCCAACTATGCAAGGGGTCTTTTATTTCCCTTCATGCTCGAATAATTACTACTTAAATAAATAAATAAATTCTTACTAATAATAGTATTATCATTAGTCAACCCTTAGACGTTAATACTTTTATTGCTATTTGCTTGATGCTTACGCATAGCTAACACTGTCATTATTTACCCGATAAACTAGCAATAGTAAAATTTATCATTTATCTGATGATGCAAACATTAACATAAGAAAGTATTTTCATGTAGTTACTTATTAATTAATTCTTAATAATATTACCACTAATAAATCATCCAATAATCTCAAGGATAATGATACTATGCATTAATCCTTACTTGAATTTTAATGATGGAAATGATACTTCTATTTATCCATTATCAAGTTATAATACATCCCATCATGGGGCAATTGTGTCTTTTCCATTTAAAAATAACAATAATGATAATTAAATTTTGGCAAGGGTCTAATACTCAATCTTATTTGTTCAAATTTAAAGGGATTGACTTATTCGCTTAACTAGTTTAAATTTTGAGCTACTTTTAAAAATATTTCAAAAGGTGAATTTTAAGTCACAAAATAAGGGTACCTAATTACATAAGCCCCCACCATAGCTCCATTTCAAAATTAAATAAGATTAGTTAAAATAATCATAATTAAAGTTAATTGAATGTGCACTCAATCTCAGTCATTGAGTGAGATTCAATCTTGACCATTAGATGATAGGGAAACTAAACAAAACCCTAACTCATAAGGATGATCTTATAAACTCATTTTCTTTTTATTTGTTCTTCATTTCCATGTGCAAGTTGAAAAGGAAGGAGATGAAGAAACCTCCATTAGTTTTAGAAGCCATTGATCTTTCCTTTAATATCCTCTATGTTATTTATTGTTTCTTGTTTTCTTTATCTTTATTTACCCATATGTATTTACTCCATTTTCTTTGCTATTTCTTGCAGATCTATCATTCCTACAAAAGGTCTTTGAATTGAAGGCTAGCAAACTTCTTATGCTTTTAATCTTCCTTTCTTCTTACCTATGGCTTTTCTACAAAAATCACAGATTTTCTTGCTTGCACAGTCGTGTATATGGATAAAGGAATGCCTATTTTGGGGAGGAATTAGTATTATTTTATTTTATTCATTTCTATTTAAACCCTCAAAATCTTTATTATGTAACAAAGATTTGCTTAGAGATTTGCAGCCAAAGAGGGAGATCCTAGATTTACATTTCACTGTGTATCTTCCTGTTATTTTTACTTCTAGATACAAATTGAAGATCACCTCTTCTATTTATTTATTATTATTTCATTTATTGTCATGTAAATCTGCACATTTACCTACTATATCATTACCCATAGAAACTTATTTCATAGCATACTGTAAAAGAAAACAACAGCCAAAATATTAAGTAAACATGGATTTTTTTATTTTTTTATTCACTGTAAAATACAATGGCTAAAAATACGTAATATAGGGATAAAGGGTTTTTTTTTTTTTTTGTGTTTCAATAATAATTTGGTCTTCATTTTTCTACTCTGTTATATGCATAAACACCAATATATACATATATAATTTTTATTTATTTGTTATTCATATTATTGTTAAAATAAAACTACACATTATATATCAATGTATAAATTCTCAGTTTATATATTTATACCACATATTTATAAATACGGTGAATATATATTAATATATAATTGCACAACTTGTATTTTTACAACATATGCATCAAATTATTCACAACAAATTTCTCACATAAGTGTTGTGGTTTTCTTATTAATTTTACAGAGTTGAATGTTGTTGAAAGGATGAAATTACTGACAGAAAACAAGTGTATAATATATATGTTGTGGTTTTCTTGTTAATTTTATAGATTTAAATGTTGTTGAAAGAAAGAAATTACTGACATAAAACAAGTGTATATATATA
The DNA here is from genome assembly GCA_007258455.2 of Sequoia sempervirens. NCBI lineage: Eukaryota > Viridiplantae > Streptophyta > Pinopsida > Cupressales > Cupressaceae > Sequoia > Sequoia sempervirens. The sequence goes on along the minus strand of VDFB02353493.1, from coordinate 98,497,068 downwards.
TATATTATACTGTGTATATTATAACAACATATGCATCAAATTATTCACAAAAAATTTCTCACATAAGTGTTGTGGTTTTCTTATTAATTTTACATATTTGAATGTTGTTGAAAGGATGAAATTACTGACAGAAAACAAGTGTATAATAGATATGTTGTGGTTTTCTTGTTAATTTTACAGATTTAAATGTTGTTGAAAGAATGAAATTACTGACAAAAAACAAGTGTATATATAATATATATATTATACTGTGTATATTATAATAAAATAGGTCAGAATCATACTTTTAAATTTATTTGTAAAATATAAATATAGGAATTATTTGTGAAATATATATAATATATATTCATCCAAAATGATTTATCGAATAATTTTAGAATGTTTTTAAGAATGACATAGTCATGATTATGTAATATGAGTTGCTTTTTTCTTTCTGATCAATATTTTTAGTTGGTTAATATATATTTAGAAATTTCCATTATAGTTCCCCAATGATGTAGAATTGTTTAAATTTATTTTTTAAATATATATTTTACTTCAACTTTAGAAAGCAATCTTTTACAATCCTAAATAATTGATTTTTCCATTTATTCAAAATAAACATATTATACCAATATATAAGTTGTCTTTAAAGCAAAAAACTTGAAAATAGTTTTATTCTAAAACAATATTTTACTCATTAACTAAAAGGTCATATTTCTTATTTTTAAAAAGAAATATAATTATATATGTACTAGATTTTCTTCATATATGTTCTACTATAACTCTCAAATATTTGTAGATTAAAATTTATTGAACATGTTACAAATATTATTCTTTTATTCATATTCAATGACCTACAAAACTAAACGTTTTTTTTTTTTTTTTTTTTACATAACCCACACCAACATTTATGATATCCAAATAAACTTTCGTCAAGAGGACTTAGGCTACTCATCCATTTACAAAGGAACTATAATAATTCTACATAGTTTTTCTTTTGAATCTCAAATGAAATCCACTCCTCATCCTCATACATTTACTTTATACATGTTTACAAAATATTTTCTTCTCCATGTCACAATAAGATCAAAACTCTTTACATAAACTTGCCATGTTACAACTTGTACTTTAAATGAAACAAATAACATTTGAGGACACAATTACCTTACATGCCCAAGAACAAGAATTGCTCTTATGACAAATAATATTAGGAAGATACAATTTTTTTAATAAGAACATAAAATATACCTTGGTCTTTATATTCTTTAATTTTACAATAAAACACTTGTCCTCAATATTAGAACAATATATAAGAATACAATGAATAAAAAAAAAAAGAATGAGGCTTGCTCACCACCCTAACTTAATTCCATCATGAAGCCTCATGGGCTCTAGCCATACCCCTGAGCAATAACAAATGACTACCAATGATCTAGGTAGGAAGGTTGAAAGAATAACTAAACTACAATTTTTTTTTTCTATACATTCACCAAACAAATTCTAAATTTACAAACACATAAACTTAAAACTTTCTCCCACTTCATTTGGAATTCATCAAAAATTAACACAATACAAAGCTCCTACTCAAACAAATCATAGAAATGAGGAGAAATCACTTATCTCCACCATGTTGCATTTTGAACTCCTCTTTTACATGTGAGAGCTCCTTGCTTCTTTTCCAATTTTCTTCTTTTCTTTTTCCCCAAACTTAAAATTCTCCAAAAGAGTTCTCCAAGAGGAGAAGTGGGTAACAAACATTTCCTCTTTACCATCCAAGTATATAGGAATTCAACTTGAATTCACTTGAATGAGAGAAAGACACTTGTCACTCTCTCATTCGATCTTTCAACACATATCCCCACAAGTTCTCACACATGTGTGAGACTTTTGGGGAGATGGGGAATGTAAAATGACACTCTACCCAACATCCCTTACAAGGTGGCTTCACACATGTGAAATCCTTGATGCTCTTCCCAAGTTCATTAATGAACTTTGGGGAGTGGTGGGAGAGTGACAAGTCACTTCTCCCAACTCCCAAGAACTCAAATTCGTCACACTTTTTCAAGTGGACTTTTGGAGGGTCATATCATATCCTAAGGACAAAGTCACATGTCCAAAAGATCCCCCTTCCATAGGTATAGGTCCTATGGGTCTATTTTTGCACTAATATCCATAAAATTGACCAAACAACACTCTAAAAAGATCACTTTAAAGGTCAATTCGAAATTCAAAACCTAACTAAGGATTTCAAAATCTTAATTATGCTTACACCCTTAATCACTTGACCTAATTCAATAAAGCTTTAAAAAAAACATGGTTACATTAAACTACCAATCATTAAAACCCTAAACACAATTAAAGCTTACACAAAACCCTAACTACCTCCCAGGGTCAAAATTTAAAACATCAAAAGATAAATATATAACTTGGGTCTAAATATTTTTCCCTTTTACCCTTGACATTGCTCTCACATGTATTTTTACAAATACATGTTAGGTTATAAATATAATAAATACCTTTCCAAATATCAATAAGACCAATTCAATAGTTAGTAAATCATAGTACTCATAGATACTCATTTCTTTTCCCTATGAAAGATGGAAACTTTGAGTATACATGAAATAATAATGAAAACCTAACCTTAGCTAAATAATTTATTTACACTACTAAATTTACTCTTGGACACTCCTTTAATAGAATTTATCATGCAACTTGACATCTAATTTATAGAAATTTTCCTCAAATTATCCTACCTAGGTATACCCCTCATTGATTAGAGTCGTCCTTTAAATTTACCTCAATAGTGCTTGGCTAGTGATACTTCTGGAAACTTCTTACTGGTCTTCCAAAAGTCCTGCTTTGTTCCTAGCTATTATCATTTTCCAAGTAACATGAAACTTATTAGCGATATTCAAACCAATGTCAGGTACACAAAATTCTTTAGCTTATATCGATCTAAGTGTATTCTTCATAGGATACTTGTTAATAATCTAAATATTATCCACTCACATTCATTCTTAAAAATTTTCCCATTTTCATTTACTAAATTTTTTTAATCACAATAATCATTTAAACTATTTCATAAGAAAATCAAAATACTAAACATGGAATTGGGTTAAATCATCTATTTATTCACCAACCTAACATAATTGAACTTATTAATATGTTACATAATTTATAGACAATGTTGGGCCTCACATTTTAGTAGAAATGAAAAGTATTCCATGGGAGTTTCATGGGTACTGATGCTTGGTTTCCTTGAGAAGTGAGTGTGGCTGAGGGGAGCCAGTGGGGTCAACATCTAACCATTCACTAAAAATAAGCATAGATGGACTTGTCCAAGTGGGGATTCAACAAATATAGTCTTTCATATCCATAGGATTGTGCTTGTTTGAAAATATTTGGAAACAAACATTTAACATTATCATCAAAAACTTCAAAGCATTTGGGAAGCAAATACAATTGACAAAATCCATGTGTTATTTCTTTCCCTTGGGATTTATCCTTAGAGGTTTCTAAACACTTGGATTTATATCTCAATTTGCTTACTAGAGTTAACAATAGGTAACCCTTTCCTTGATTTCATCAAAGTTCCACATGATATATCTTGTGGGATGAGAAGAAGTTGAGACATTGGACATCTAGTTTGAAAAGCTAATTAAGAACTGTTTGTGGTTAAACAAAGTCATTAAGCAAAGACTAAAAAAATTGAATCCCACACATGTGTCTCCAATGATTTCACGCAAGATCAAGATCAAGAAACCAAAGGTAAAAGCTCTCCATCCAAAATATCACCAAAAGCGTCTTTCAACACTATACGAATTTAGACGAAGACTACTTTTTAACTTTTACAGGAAAGCTTCAAGAAACAATCCCAGATTGCACTCATTATTATTGTCAGAATCCAATTTTTTTTTAGGAATTTGAACACCTTGTCTATAGAAAAGCATGTTCTTTAAAATCGAGGTCTAGTAAACAAGTGTCTTTTTAGGTAAACATAGGATCAAAATCAAATCTTCATCCATCTTTGAACATCAAACAAAAATCATGTCACCATCAACTTTTGAAAATCTTGGAATCATCCTTCATGCTAGGCATTTTGGCAAATTAAAATCATCAAAATCCTTGAAACAGAAAATCAAAATCCTTGAAATCTTTGAATCAAAACATCAAATCATCTTTGGCTAGGTATGTGTAGATGCATCCTTCTTCATATGCTTAGTCAAATTGTCATCAAATCATCTTGTTTAGCTAGGTATATGTAGATGCATCCTTCTTCATATACTTGGTTGAATTATCATCTTGTTTGAATAAGTGTGGGTAGATGCATCCTTCTCCCCACACTTACTCAAATTATCATCCTTTGAGCAAGTTTACCCCCTAGATAATCATCCAACATCTTGGGATTTATTTGTTCATCATCCAAAACCAAAGCAAAATCAAATCCAAATCAAATCCAAAATCCATATCAAAATCCAAATCCAAAATCCAAATCAAAATCCAAATCCAATCCAAATAAAAAATCCAAAAGTCCTAAGTCTAGTATTTCCTCCAAGGTTCCTAAAAGTTCAACACCCATATCATTCACCCCTTCCATCCTTCATCTCATTTACTGGTCCTTAATCCCTTAGAGGTCAACAAGGTCAAAACAAAAGAAAAAAATGGAATGTAAACTTGCTCCATACATCATGAGTGATCTAAATCAACCAAACTATCAAATCCTTACAATGCCAATTGATTATAAAAACTCATGTTTATACAATCCATACATGGGATCATTATCTCCTACAAAACTCAATGGTACAACCAATGTGAATATGCCCAATCAAAACTTTGGAACACCTTTCCGATGGTAGATTTAAATCCAAGACCAAACCTACAAATATATCAACTGAACAATCAATGCATGAGTCTTCAAACGAACAACATTATCCCACCAAATCCATACATGCCAAAACTAAATATACCAAGTACAAGTTTACCAAACATGAATATTTCAAATCCACCCTTGGTAAACTTTGGAATAGATATGTTTGTGAATCATACAAATTTTGTTCAAAGTGTAAACAATATGTTAATGACTCCATGTATTGATCCAAGTCAAGGTAACACCATGCAAAATCAAAGTTACCTAAATCAAGGCAATGTGAATCCCAACCAAAACAATGTTCAATTTCAGCCTATCTTGCCAAATTTAAGCATCCTCCCAAATCAGAACATTGTCCAAAATCAATCACCACAAGGTCAATTTAAAGTACAAGTCTCACAGGGTAAAAAATGAAAATAGACACCACTTGGGAAACCAATCGAATCGATCATCCAACAGTTGGTGCAGGAAAAACTCATCACAATTACCACCTATGAAAATTATCAAGAGCCCTTAGTGAAACCACCATGGTACGATGAAAACCACCTTTGTGAGTATCACAAAATAAAGGGGCACACAACATCGAATTGTATTTGACTCAAAAATCTCATCCAAGACCTTATTGATCAAAAAATAATAACTATTAGGGATAATAAATTTTCAACCACTAGTGATAGCATTGACAATCTCTCTGCCACAATTGTTGAAAAAAAAGATCAAGATCTATCCATAAATGAGTGCCTTGAAGATGTTTGTACCCCATCTGAAGATCAACTCAACATACATCAAGAGTCATTATTTTATCATGATAAATACCCCTCAACAATATCCAACAATGATCTATTCAAAGGAGGGTTAACATTATTTATCAGCAATCCTTTGACCAATGATCAGGCTAAAAATGTCTCTACATCACCTAATGAGTTAAAAGACATATCTCAAGAATTTATTCCAAATCATGATCAACATCTTTCACCAAAGTCTAGAAATGGTCCTTTCCAAGACACATTTGCAGATATTGAAGGAATGTTCAACTCAACATTTGATCCAAGTCTTCTAAAAAATCAAGAGGATATTGAGCCACTTCCCATGCCTAATGAAGACATCAAAGAACCCTTTATAATAAATCCATCCTTTGAAATTGACCCATGTCAAGAACTTGATCCACAACATGTCAAAAGCAATTCCAAAATTAATCAAGATCAAGAATTTTCATATCCAAGCTACTACAATGATGTAACAGACACTCTCCTATATATAAATGATGATCATATCCACATAGCACATACTCTTCCATATACCCATGAGATGCTTTCTATGGATGGAAATGTAGATAATCTTCATTCAAAACAAGATTCCTTTACTCCTGACATCATTACACAAAAAGAGTGGGTTATTGATTCCTACAATCAAACTGAATTTTCAGCATTAGGATTAGATATATCCAAAATTTAGACTGAGGACATCATGTATGAAGATATCCAACAGTATCCACTCAAGGAAATAGGTCAGACAAATAGGATATTCTAGATTCAACAGAACAACAAATTGAAATAACATCATCTACAACAGATATTTATTAGAAAAAACTTACTAAACAAGAACTCTTGAAACAGGTAGAATCAAGGAACAAAGGTGCTACTACCACCATACTAGGGGCAACTATGTCTCAAGTAAATGTCAACATAGGGAGCATGAAGAATCCTTATGATGAAACTGATGCCAATACTACAACCAGCCATTCCATGAATCTTCATCCACCCATCACCCCATCCATGAATTGGGACCAACATCAAAAGAAAGATTTGAATCAAAGCAAAAAGAACGTTATAAAAGAAAAAGAAGCCAAGGAGCACAATGGAAAAATCAAATACAAGTGGATACCAAAGAATACAAAGAAATATTATCCCTATCAAACTCCATCAGTCAAAGAAATTATGGGGAAAAATAAGAAAGGGAAAAGTATCCATCAAAGATGTCCACAAAGGAAAAAGCAGTCTTCTCAAGCAACGTACAAAGTATATCGAGCAGCTGGTCCTAATTCCATGCACACTTTCATATCCACCCATCATTGCTCATCTTCCCAAGTTTGGAGAGTCAAAGGTTCCAAACTATCAACCAATCCATCATTTATTCCTAAACAAACTCCATCCACGCCTCCACGCATGATATCCAATTCTCACATTGAACAAGTATTGGCAACCACCTTTCATCATAAGGATTTGAAAGGCATTCTATTGCAATGTGTGCACAAAGAAAAAGTTAACTCTGGTATCAACAAAGGATATTAGGAATCTCAAAAGTTGCATTCAAGTGCATGTATCTTGGCAAAGCAGTTTCTTCAAGCAAGATATCGCTGACACATTATGACAGGGGCATCTACATCAGCAACACCAAGTGGTTCAGCATGAGCTTTAAATCTTTCACAGAAAAATACAAAAAAATAAAAAAAGAAAAAATCCAAAAAAATTAGAAAAGGATTCAAAATAGTAAAGAGAAAAAAATTGTCCTCTAGTGAAAACAACTTTAGTGGCTCTTTGGGCAAGTAACTTGGTGAAAACCTGGAAAACAGGCGCCTTGTGTAAATAAGCACTCTCCATCGACCAAGATCTTCATGGCTTGTTCTACATCATCCATCGATTACACTTCCATCACATTCCATATCCTCATCCATATCTCCATCTACAGCTGCATCATAGCTTGGTCTTGTGTTCATATCATGATCCCTCCTAGTAATACTCGGCCCATCCTCAAGGTCGGTTTGTGCTACCTTTATCAGAGTAGTCTATTGCATCACATTGGGGGCATGCTCTGATTGGATCAGATTCGTGTATATTCTTGAAGTCCTCAAAATGAGAAAATTCAAAATCATCATAAAATCATAAAATCCAAAAAACATCAAAAAATCCAAAAAATCCAAAAACATTAGAAAATCAGAAAATCTAAAAACATTCATAAAATCAGAAAATCCAAAAACATCACAAATCAGAAAACACAAAAAATTTCAAAAAACACCAAATCCAAAAATAGGTCAAAAAGTCAAAAATAGAGTCATCTTGTCAAACTACAGGTCTCTGAGCCTTGAACGTAGGCAAGGTTGATCTTTGATCATCCCCCGAGACACTTAGGTCAGTCCTTTAAGAGACTGTCATAATAAACTGGCAATCCATTTGGTGATATCTCATCCAATAATCGAGTTTGTGTCAGTTAAACTACGTGGTCTCTGCATGTATAATGTAGGCAAGGATAATCTATTGATCAACCCCTAAGGCCCCTAAGATAGATCTTTAGGTTAGGTCTTTTGTCAAAATCTCAAAAAACCTCAAAACATTTGAAAATCAAAAAATGAAAACATTTGAAAAATCTCAAAAATACCAAAAATAGCCTCAAAACATGTCAAAACACTAAAGCATCCAAATATTTGAATAAATCCATTTGTCTCATCTTGCTTTCACCCACAATAACATCACTCATAATAAATCAATCATCATCCACAACCTTCGGTGAAACAATTAGAAACAAGTCTAGCAGTTCAAAAGTGAAAACACGAAACATCAAAATCTTAAGTCTAGGTCAATGCATAAACAAGTTAGTCAACTCTTTGTATCAATAGCCTATCATCCAATCAATTCCATAACAAAATCATCTAATATCGTCATGTCCTTGGATGCATCCTTCCTGCAATGGACATCAACATCAGGCATCACCATAGTTAAAGTCTTGGCTAGCGGTATTGAAGAACATTAGCTTGTTTGTTTACTTTATCTTTATTTGTTGATTTATCTTATTGTGCTCATTCCAAGGACCTCTCGATGATGTCTAATCAGAATATTTAGAGAGATAGGAATGGGGAAATGATCATTATCTTTTATCTATTGTGCTTGTTGGATATTCTTGTAATATAACTTGGTCATGTGTACTTTGTTTAGATGTAGGGAAGGTGTTTTAAATATCTTGTTGACCACATGGGAAGGCTTTCTTTCCTATGTTTTGGACCGAGATGCTTGAAATATCCAAACTATAGTCTGAATAAGGTTACGTATGCCAAGTGTGAACAAAGATACTCCTATTTGATTGTCGAGTCAAAGTTCACCACACTAGCTATAACGCCATCCTAGTTCTTCATACCTCAATGCATCATACTTATGTGTGTAATAAAACATAAGGTAATTAGCCATTTGAAAATCCTAACTCCTCAGAAAGAAAATCATCATCATCATCATCATCATCATCATCATCATCTCATGTCTTGTTGGAATCTCTCATTTCTTCTATTTCTTTCTTTTCACACTAACATGGTATAATGACAGTTAATTAGTTCATCAATCATTGTTGCATCCATCCTACATTCACAAACCATCAACATATTGCATATCATATCATATAGAAATAGTATATCATATCATATACATTACATCTCCATCATTTACATAATATAGATTTGTTATTCTAAGCATCTCATCATTAAAAAATTTTCATCACTTACATCCATCACATCATATCATAAATATCGTCGTAAAAATTCATAACCACACACATAAGTAGCACCATCATAAGCAAATCACCACATAATGCATGAGAAAAGATAAGGAAAAATATTGCATTCCATCCATTAGGGGCATAATAAATACTTGCTATTATAAAAATTTCATCATTTAAAACATTTGCATCCATATAAAACATTATTTACATCCATCATATCATTTTCACTCACATAACATATATAAAGAATTTATAACACTATCACAATATCTGCATAGCATAACATTTGCACCATCCATACATAATCATCATAAAAAAGTACATAAAAAGACACTAAAAAAGAGATGCATCCATTCATCATCATTTGCATAATCACTGCATCACATTATAACAGCATATCATCATACATCACATTGCATCACATAGGATAGAACATCAGTGCAGAGCATATAAAATAAAGATCATCCATAATGCATAAAATAGAACATAACATATCACATCAAAATCATCATCTCATATATCATCAAAAGTAATATCATGATACAAAAATTGGATCAATATACAAATCTATGTCAATAAGTACAATCGACCCATGGGGCTATAAAAAACAAGCCCAAAGGGAGAAAAAAGAATCCTATCTCTAATAAAAAATGAAGGCCTAGCCCTACTGGCTACTGCCCTCAACATCTGCTCTCTCTCCATGCTCCTCTACTAGTCTAAGGCTGGTCCTCTATGAAAAATCTGGGATGTGGCCTGCTCTCGGCATAGCCTGATGATAGTGCATCCTGTAATAATCAGCCTCTTGAATGGCCTCCCTGTATGACCAAAGCGATATTGTGCTCTAAGAGGAGGAGGCAACCCTACTCTCTAATAGTTGTTGGCAGCCTATCTCTACTACTGCATGTAACTCTATGGCCTGCCTCTACAAAATGGCCTAGTCCCGCTCAGCCCTAGCCTGATCTCTCTCCACTGTCAGTGCATGTACCTGGGCCTGTAGCTATAAAATCTGCCCATCTCTAGGATCTGGCTATGGAGGAGGCTACACATGAGGTTGATCCTCACCTTTGTCTCTTGGCGGTGTCACAACTCGATCCTAGTGGCCATTTTATCTATCATGCTGCCCATGGTCCTGATCCTGTATCAGGACATCCTGGTGGGGTTGATCCTGCTGATCCTTGGGTGGCTGGATAGGTGGATCATGGTCCTTGACTGACTGATTTGGTGCTAGCCCTCTGCCTCCCTGATCTTGTCCTCCCTAACCTCGTTCTGCTCCCCTGCCTCTGGCTCTTTGGAAAGCAGATGGTGTGCCTAGAACTGTAAGCCTCAACGACGACCTGAACCAATCTTTGTAGGCCTGTGTAACTCTTGAATCTACCTCTCCCTAGTCATATGGCCATGGCTAGTCCACCAGTTTTCTAAAACTCTCCACTGCCTTGGAGGTAGGTATGTACCATCTGCAGGAGCCCTGACTCACTATCCTTGCAAAAATGGCCACACACTGATCATTGGGCCAATCTTGTGGCTTGCCAAACTATCGCTGCACCCTACCCAGTAGGTACATCTCAATCATGGTGTACTCTCACCCTTGCATCAGGGGGTCCTAGAAAGCAAAGAATAACTGTTGCACATCATCAAACCAGGCTGGTTGTCTGAGGTATGGCCTCCATCAGAACACTCGCATGTCATCAAGTACCCTCCTCCAATGAGGAATCCCATGCTCTCCTGTATAGGTAAAAGAAAGGCCCCCTCTATAACACTAGACCACTAGATCATCTGGCTCTGTTAGAATAGGAACAACTCATGGAGGAAGTGCAGGGATGTACTCCCATGCCCATATATGTAAAAGTGTGACCCCTGCTCCGAGTGCTCTGCCATCCAAGTAGGAAAACTCATGAAGATCTTTGTAAAGAGAGGCTAGCAAAACTAGGCCCCATGCAACAAGTGTTGATTGTCGTCAAACCATCTACTCCCAAGTGAGCCCCCATCCAGGACTGAAATATCAGCCTTGCCGATCTATGGCAACAAGACCTGATATGATGGCTGCAATCACTAAACGGTAGGGTGAGGTGAGAGAACTATGGCACTCCAGCTCGATCTGATCCTCATAGAATACAATCTGATCAGTCTCCAGGATAGCATAGCAGGTGTCCATCCTAGAAACCATGTCATAGATCACCCGTTCACCATGGATGGGTAATCTTAAGATTCACCACATGTCCTCTAGTGTGACTGTGGCCTTGCAGGTCAGAAAATGAAAGGAGGAGGTCTCATTGTGCCACCTCTCTGCAATAGCCATCATCATGCCCAAGTGCATCAGCCTAGGTGGTGCATAGGCAATATACCAAAGCCCCATCTCTCCTAGGCGCTCCTACTCCCTCTCAGTCAGATCGCACAAATACCTAAAAATCTTTCGAGACCTGTGCTCACATGAATATATCTCTCTCACTTGCATTAGGAAAAGTCACCGTGTTAAAATGCATCAAAAAATATTTTTTCTAGACTTGTCTCAGCATTTGGAAAATCACCTTAGTGTCGCTACCTATGAAGGTAGTGCAGTTTGAAATTTGCAAACTACGACACTATAGCTTCCAAATCCTCAAACTGCACTGTAGTGGTGCACTTTGTCAGAGTGTCCCAGTTTGCACAAGAACCCTAATTTTTAAGTCCATCATGGCGATGCACTTAACGAAAGCACCAAAATTTGGGGTTTAGACCTAAACTCTAAACAACACCATGGTGACACATCTTATGATGGCAGTGTAGTTTGAACACTAAGTGGTAGAGTTTGAAATTTATAGCGGTGCAATATGGCACTGCACCTAGAGATCTAGTTTCAAAAGCATTAAATGAGCATGAAAAAATGAAAACTAGGCTCGGGTCAAGTCGATTCATTGATGGTCCAGTGTCGGGAAGCCTCTGATGCATCCGGACTTGGTTGGAAATGTGCATGGGGAGCTATCATTGCACTATCTCGCCAAGGTGTTAGAGCTCAAAGTCGTAGGATCTCCTAAGGCTGAATGTGAAAATGAATTGGAAGTGGCCCTTTGAGGCCTATTTTAGCCTAAAATTAGGATTTTTTGACCCTGTTTAGTCACTCAGGAGGGGTCTAGATCCCCCGATCCCATTTTTTTTTGTCTGAAGGCCATTTGCATCATTTTTTTTGCATTTTACCTTGTCTTTTGACCTCCCAGAGCCTTTTTGGACTCGTTGGGCACCTTGTCCTCCTTTTTTGCAAGATCACCCAAAAATCAAGCTTTTCATTTGATCTCTTGAGGGGGCAGTATATTGGAATTTTTTCTTTCACCAGGGCAATAGTGGGGAAAACTTTAAAACCAAAAAAAAATGGATTTTGATCGAGACAATTTATTCTTCAAACCAATGCAACTAGTACTTCGCTTCAAAGAGGGGAAAATGTAGACATGGAAAATATACTGACATACTTGATCCATATTATTCACATCATTTCATCCTAAATAATCTCTCAGTCTAACCATTTAATCAAATACCTTTATTTGATTAATTTCATCAATTTTCCTCTCTTAATTAAATAAATCTATCTGATCTAATTAATCCTATGTCATATTTAATTAAATAATTCCCTTTTTTTGATTAAATCTTTAAAGTCTATCTATTAAATTAAATAAATTAAACCTTGTTTAATTTAAGCTAACCAACCATCCTCTTTAGCTAAATAAAACAAAATATTTATTTAACTAAGTCTAAAATCACATTCTTCTCATCTTTGATTTAAATAAACCCATAAATCTAAGTCAAATTTGTCACATCATCTAATCTCTCATTAAATTAATTAGCCCTTGATTAATTTAATCCTAATTCATGTTCCATCCTCTAGCTTTTGCCACTTGCACATGAAAATAGATTTAATTCATTTATTAAATCCCTATTTTCTCTCAACATGGCATAATGGAGGAATATTCTCTCAAATTTGAATTCAAGATCCAAGTGGACTTTGTCCTTCCAACAAAAAATTTACTTCACCTAATAAGTCCTTTTTCCTTGATCCAAGTGGCATTTAAGACATTCCTTTTCCCTCTTACATGTCATTTCACTAATTTCAAATATCACCTAATTGAATTTATGGGCACAATCATAAAAATGTGTACATCCCTCATCCATTCTCATCTTGACAAGTGGCACCTTTCCATTGGTTGAATGTTAGTCCCACATTGCTTCATTTTGGGAATTTCTCCAACTTGTCATTCTATAAATAAGAGGCCTCTGTTGGACTTGTCATTGCACCAAAAGATCAACCTGTCAATGCTCGATACAAGCTTCAGTTAGGAACCATAGGAGGTGGTTAGAACATGTCACAAACCCAAGTGTTAGTGTTGCAAGGAAGACCAAAGGTCACACCTTGCAACAATCCCCCCAGCACAAGTGCGGAGTTTGAATCTATGACTAGCTCTGATACCAATTGTTGGACTTTTCATTGCACCAAAAGATTGACCTATCAATGCCTGATACAAGCTTCGGTTAAGAACCACAGTAGACTGTTAGACCATGTCACAAACTCAAGTGTTAGTGTTGCAAGGAAGACCAAGGGTCATACCTTGGAATATCCTCATTCCTCATTTTAGGATCCACAATTTGAGCAAAGTTATTATACTCAAATCCATAGAAATTCTTATCCATTTCATCAAAGTTTTAGCTAGGTTATGCAGATTTTTCATCATGGAGCATATTTGAATCTTCATCAAGTGGATCACTCTTCATCATTCATCAATCTTGCATCATAGGAGTTGGGAAAGGGCCAATTTTCACATCAAATTTTCACCAATTCCCCCATGGGATCAAGAGTTTGTTTTGAATTTGAATAGGACTTGATAGCTTTTGTTTATGTTTGTTTATGTTCTTCACCCCATTTCTTTTTCTTTGCAATTTAAATGGATTTCATGGGGAATCTTGATTCTTTCTTGCATTTCAATCCTCTAATGTGTGTATTCTTTGTGTTTTGCAGGTACCAGGATCTTGGTTCATAGTTGCCATCATCCATTTTCTTAAAAAAACAATAATTAGAATGACATCTTTTGTAACCTTGTTCAGCCACAAAACTATAAAATTTCAAATACCATTTCTGAGGTGCTTGCTTTAGGCCATACAAACTCTTCTTTAACCTGCACAAAAATTCCTTCTTACCCTTCACCTCATATCCCTGTGGTTATTGCATATATATTTCCTGTTCCAAATCCACATAGAGAAATGTTGTTTTCACATCTAGCTATTCAAGATGCAAGTCTTCTACAGCCACAAGACTTAGAATAATTCTAATAGAAGTCATCTTTACAATTAGAGAAAATATTTTATCAAAATATATACCTTTTTTCTATGCAAAACCTTTTACCATGAGTTTGGCCTTATATCTTTTCTTGCCTCTATCTTCTTCCTTCAACCTATAAACCCATTCATTTGGTAATGTTATTTTACCTACAGGCAATTGGACTAAGTCCCAAGTCTGATTCTGTAGCAAGGAATCCATTTCCTCTTTCATGCCTAGCTTCCATTGCTTTTTGGTATCTACTTGCATTGCATCTTCTTAACCTTTAGGTTCACCAGAATCAGTTAATAATATAGAATGTAATGATGGAGAAAATCTTTCTAGATTTCTAGTTATCCTCTTAGAATATCTAACACTTGCTAGAGTTTGTGGGATAACTTGTTGCTGAGCATTAGGTATTGTTACCTAATTTTCACCTGCAGGCTCAATCAGGCAGGATAATCATGTGATAGATCTTTGATAGGCCAAATGGAAAATTCACAACAAGGGAAAACATCCTACATTTGGTGCTAGGTCGTAGGCAACTTAGTTGGAGAGCCTGCCCTAGGAAGGTTCGGCATGAAAATCCTCCAAGGAGAAAATCACCAAGACTATCATGATGTCTCGCCGACCAACAAGGGTCCTCATTGATTGGAGGCATCATTTCCAACACGTCTTATCGATGCGGTGTGGTCTCACTCAAAGGAGGCAGCATCGACAAAGCAAGTGAGCTTCACTGTAGGGTCTTGCCGAAGTCAAAAGGTCTCCCCGACTCTAAAGGCTCTCAGTGTAGGAGAATGAGTTCACTAAGATGTCTCGGCGATAAAGAAAAGTCATGCCGACTGAAATAAACCCTTGCCAAAGCAAAGCGCTTTCGGTAGGATCTCTCACCAACATTCAAGAGTCTTGCCGACAGAAAAAGAAGCCTCGGCAGGAGATGATGGTTTCAGCAAAAGTTGGTGCCTTCATCAAGATGTCTCGGTGAATGAAGGTGGTCTCACCGAAAGATAAAGGGGGCCTCGATATGTGTTTTTCCTTTGGCAGGAGTCTCGTTGACAACAAACAAACATTGTCGAGAAAGTTTAACATTGGCATAAGGTCTTGTCGAAGTAGGGATGTCTCCCCGACAAGAAAGGGAGCTTGCCAAAGGATTTGGCCTTCGGCATAAGGTCTTAGTGATGTGGAGGGTTTCACCGATAAAGGAAGCCTTCAATGTAACATTTCAAGTAGGAAAAAGGTCTCCCTGATCTAATTATGTATTGCCAACTAGTGAATAACTTAGCGAAAGAGAGGACCTCAGTGTGAGGTCTAGGCGAAGAAAAGAAGTCTCACTGACATGAAGGAGCTTGCTGAGGAGTAAGCGAATTCAGTGCGACGTCATGTCAAGGGGACAAGTCTGGCTGAAATATAATGTCTTTCAGTGAAATGTCTCGCCGAAGGCATTATGTCTTACTGAAGGGATTGTGCCCTCGGTCTTTTTTTTTTTTGAATTTGCTAGGGGTCTCATCGATCGGGGGAAGTTTCAACGAAGTAAAGTGGCATCGGCGTGAAAATCTGAGCTCGCTAAGAAGTCTCGATGACCCGAGATGTCTTGGTGACAGACTTAAGTAAGCTCGGAAAAAGATTGTACTTTCGCTATGATCTCTCCCTGACCTAACGATGTCTCACCGAAGGATGAAGAGCTCGACGATATGTTGAAGCGAACTCGAAGAATGAAGAAGAGGTCAGTGGAGGGTCTCACCGATAGAGCAAGCTCTGGCTGAAGTAAAATTGGAGCTCGCCAAGAGGCTGAAGGCTTCACTATGAAGTCTTGTCGACCCAACATAGTCTTGCCTAAGTGAATTCAATAGGGTTAAGGAGTCATTGACATAAAGTCCCAGCGACCGATAAGACTCTCCCTGAAATGGATGCCTTCGCTAAAGAATGGGGGATTTCGACATGATGTCTTAGTGATGGAGTTGTTTCTTTCCGACAGTGATGGAATTGCCAAACTAAAAGTGGTATTGGTGTAACTCAGTGGTGCTCGTTGTGACTTCAGACCGATGCCAATTTCGCTGCCAATGTTTTTGGCGATAACAATATGACTTCAAAAGCTTGCTAAAACGTCTCACCGACTATCACATATTGTGCTAATGGTTTCAAGGATCATAAACGCATCGGTGAGACACTTCCAATGTCCCATCGAGATGCAATTCTGATCAGAGGAGCTTTTGACCGCCCGAAGAATCTACATGGAGTTCACTCGACCAATCAGAGAGATCTGAAAGCGAGCCGTGGTAGTCTGACTAGGGTGAAGAACATCAACGGAATGAAAAGCAATGTGTATCTGTTCTAAGCTCAAGAGCATTCAAAGGGCTCAGCCAAAGAGGTTCAAGGTGGACATGATACCAGGAAGTAAATGCGGTGGTTGCAGAAAGATCTAAAGAATGCTTCTCTAGGGAATGACTCTTCACCGACATGGAGATGCAGGGTGCAACATTAATTTCAGCAATAGATCTAAGGATAGTTTTCTGAGGATTGATATTTTTGTAAACCCTAAGGGGTCGACACAATTTTGTATATAAGGCATTTTTTTCCTTTTTGTAAACAGTTCAGATTATACACTTTGAAGAGTTAGTGATTTTTATCAATCCTTTCTCGACTAAATGTATGTTTTGTAACTCAACTAGAATCTGGAATACAACACAAAGTTTACCTTGGAAGCTAGTTTTCATGTTTGTACTACTCTCATTTATTTATTTCTCTTTTGATTATGCAAGTCTTTAACTGTGTTTTATAAGTCTACATTCATACCTTAAAGCCGTGAAATTTATCTTTCCTTCCTAAGATGTGTATGTAGATCGGGCTTGTTAAGATTGATGCATAGATCTAAAAGAAGTTGTGTTGAGTATGTGAAACGGTTGAAGTTAAGTTTCTCAGTGTATGTTCATCTTGTTTTCATTTCATAATTCCTCATCAATTCGGTGTATCACCATAGTTTAGTTTCATTTGTATGCTTTCCTTCTCCTTTTACCCTTATAAAATTAATAGTTTAGGTGATACCAAAGGAAGCCAGCCTTCTCCGGAGGTTCATTTCAGCTTCAGGTGACCCACAGCCTTGAAATGATCCCATGTTTCACTAGAAAGCTCAGTCTTCATCACTGTGCGCAGAGTGCATTTCTAGCACACCCGGTGGGACATAAATTAGATTGAACTACTGGCTTAGTATGCAACTAGCGAGTCCTAGACTTTATAGAAGTCATTTGGCATACTTGGTAACTCCATAAAGAGGAAGAACTCCAGAAATTAGCGCCTTCTACAGTTTATGAGAAGAGTTCATACAAGGAGCAACTTGTTGCCTTTTGAATATTTGCAACTGTCACCACCAAGAAGACAAGGCAAAGCAACAAAAAAGAAAGGAATAACAATTATCTATTCTAGAAAAACTCAATCCACTCCTCCATCTGTGGGATCACACATTGCTGTCTCATCTTTGGTTTCATCTAGAGTTCCCATAAATCCTCTGCAGCCACCTCCAATGGGTGCTCCAAGGAATCAACCCTTTGTTGCTTTTAATGGAGGGAGCCCCTTGAATTTGGCACAGCACAATGACATCCCAATGGCAGCCTTGAAGAGTCTGCTAACCTTCACAGGGGAAGACCAAACTACCCTGATTGAACACATGCGAGATGTGGCTTCGTTATGCGAAGTCCATCACATAACTCAAGAGGATGTTGCTGTGATATTATTAGCTACTTCACTAAAAGGAAGAGTTGTGTAATGGTATAGGAGCCTACCAGTCAGCTCCATTGCAACTTGGGACAAATTTGGAGACAAGTTGCATAAACAATTTCAGGACAGGTCTGATAACTTGTCTTTATTGGAACAATTAACTACAATTAAGAGGGCTCCACAAAAGCAGATGAATGATTTCATTTTCATATTTCAAAGAAATTGGGATAGAATCTCTGCAATGGTGAGGCCACCTCCAGAATATGCATTTTTGTACTTTTTGAGGGCTCTTAACAATGATATAGCTATTATGAAACAATCAATGGGAGGGGTTTCTCTACTAGATGCTTTTGAAATAGCAATTAGAGCTGAAAATAGCCTAATACAGGCTAGTAAACTAGCTCCTAGGCCACCAATGCCTATATTCCTAGAGATCCATGCAAATATTCCTCTGCAGATACCACCCTTTGCACCTCTGCCACCTGCTCCAGTTGTTGTAACACAAGAAAATGCTGCTTCAGGTTCTCCAAATGAGTTATAGGAAATCAAAAGTCTATTGCAGTATTTTGGTAACAAGCTTGCAAGCTTAGAGAAGCAACAATCATATAGTAGGCCTTATCAGCAGCAGAATCTAGGCCAACAACAAGCATATCAAGGTAATAGACAAGCATACTAGGGCAATTATCAGGGCCCAAGACATAATGTGAACGCAAGACCTTTTCAGGCCTATGCTCAGCACCTGTTAGTGCATTCAAGGACCTGGTTCCAATTCAAAATAACTTAGTAGCTGATTATGAGTGGTGCTACCCTTGCAACCAGCCCCACAATCAGGCCACCTACTCAAATGGACTTATCAATCAGACACTTATGGTACAAAATGCCTTAAGCTCACAACATCATGCACTTAATGAGCCATCTCCACAACACCAAGATCAGTTTGCAAATGATGCTACCCTACTCAACTGGCAAGGTGAAGAATTATGTAGATTGAATGTAGATAATTCCTCAGTTGTAGCTAACACTAGGGCGAAGAAGAGAGCACTTGAGCTTGATCAAACAATTGATAGAGGAAAGGTGGCCATTGTGGAACCATCTACATCTCAAGCGACTAGTGGTTTGCAAGGAGATCAACAACTCCCGATCAAGGAGCAGCCACATTTGCAAGCTGATCACACTGACATGAAGGTACATTATAAAGTAACCCTAGTTGTAACCTATAATATTCTTGATAGCATGAAAAAGATGAATGTTACAATGTCTATGTGGGACTCATTAGCTATCCCAGGTCAAAAAGACATGTTACAGTTAGCCTTGTCAAGTTTGAAAATGTCTGATAAAGTTGAGTCTCCAATAGGCCAAGTTAGAGCTGTGTTAACAAATAATCCTCAGGGAAATGATCAACAGTCTAGCAAAGAGATAGGAAAAGGATTTAATCCACCCCCATTTTACGTGTTAGTGATCATAGGTGACAAGTTAGTTCATAACTGTATGGTAGACAGTGGAGCTAGTAGCTCTGTGATGCCAAAATAGATTGCAGACAAGCTTGGGCTAAAGTATCAGCCTTTAGAGAAAGGAGTAATCCAATTGGATGGTACCTCCGTTAATACACTGGGCATTATTAAATATTTGAGTCTTATCCTTCATGCTTGTAATAATTTTTTAGTTCTCCAAGACATCTGTGTCATAGACCTTCCACGTTTCTTTTCCTTGTGCTTATCAAGAGACTTTACAGCCAAGATAGGTGGTTATGTGTTAGCTGATTGGTCACATATGCTATTTAGAACAAGATATGGAACCAAGGTTACCATTAAATCTGAAAGGTTAGCTAAGG
Source organism: Sequoia sempervirens (assembly GCA_007258455.2). Lineage (NCBI taxonomy): Eukaryota > Viridiplantae > Streptophyta > Pinopsida > Cupressales > Cupressaceae > Sequoia > Sequoia sempervirens. The sequence continues at coordinate 98,476,920 of VDFB02353493.1, read as the reverse complement.
ATCACATTGAGCCATATAACCCAAGTCCCATCAATGCTGCTTCTATTGCCGCAGACACAAATTGTGTTGTTTTCACTAACAGTGAGTTGGCTGTTGCTCAAGAACTTCAAGTAGAATCTGTTCCTGACATGCTTCTACATGAATGGGTGGTTGAAAATGTGTTAGATAGTCCGGAAGACCTTATTCAAGATGTTGGTATGGGTAACTATGTCATACTTGAGCCTGACACAGAGATTCCAAATCTTGAGAAGGATCCAAATCAGTTGCTACAATAGCAAGGTGGACTTTGGGAGATGTTCTTTGATGGTTCCAGGAGCAAGAATCAGGTAGGTGGAGGTGCAATGTTGATTTCTCCACAAGGCGATAAGTACTTTTTAGCCTTCTGTTTTGCTTTTGAATGTTCTAACAATAGTGTTGAGTATGAAGGACTTATCCAAGGCCTTGAATGGGCAAGGAAAAGAGGAATTGACTATTTGAGAGTCTATGGAGATAGTGAATTGATAGTCAATCAGGTCAAGAGGGTCAATGTTGCTAAAAATGACACACTAAAGTCTTATAGAAATAGAGTGTGGAATATGATTGAGGAATTTAATGCCTTCAACTTAGTATCTATCCCAAGGAATCAGAACCAACATGCTGACATACTTGCAGCAATTGGAGCACATTTTGATATCCCAGGTGATATTAAAAAAGATAAAATACAATAGTATGTCAAGGTGGTTATCAGGCCGTCAATTCCTGATAACAACATTAATTGGCAGGTATTTGAAAGTGATGAACAGATAGTCACCTTTCTGCTCCAAGAGGATCAATTTTTTGTACTAAACCACGAAAAAGTCAAACAGTAGTATGATGATCAAGTGATATAGCTGAAGAACAATAAACTACCCAAGGATCTTGTTACCTTAGAGTCAATTTTCAACACTGACAATCGGCTTAGAAAGGGTAAAGTTGGCTTGCAAGTCAAACAAAAGCATTATGAAGAACTGGAGATTTTCAAAGGTAAACTCCTTAAGATAGGCAAAATTTGTTCACATGAAGATAAACAAGCTTTTGTTGCTTATGCCAAGAGTTTCATGATGTCTTTGCTAGGGAGTACTTAGATTTGAAAGGGTTTAATCCCCAAATTGCTCAGCACACAATTGAGTTAGAACCTAATGCTAAGCCAGTAAGGCAGAAACAAAGGCCCTTGAATCCTAAGCTTGAGCCCTTAATGATTAAAGAGCTGAACAAATTGGTTGAAGGGGGTATCATCTTTCCTATTAAACATACTTCATGGATTTCTAACCTTGTGCCGGTTAGGAAGAAAAATGGTGAAATAAGACTTTGTGTAGACTTTAGGGATCTTAACCAATCTTTGAAAGACCACTACCCGCTGCCCTCTATGGAACAAATCTTACAAGTAGTTGCTGGTTCTGAAATATTTTCCTTGTTGGATGGTTATTCGGGCTATAATCAAGTGTTGGTTAAAGAGGAGGATCAGTTCAAAACTGCTTTCACAACTAAGTGGGGTACCATGGCATACAAAAGGATGCCTTTTGGTTTATCCAATGTTGGTGCCACATTTTAGAGGGCCATGGACATGGCGTTTCAAAGTTTGATCAACAAGATTATGTTGATTTATTTAGATGACATAACAGTGTATTCAAAAATTGCAGAAGAACATTTGACACATCTTAAGAAAGTTTTTGAAAAATGTAGAGAGTTTGGTATCTCCCTCAATCCTACAAAAAGTATTTTTGCAATTCATGAAGGTAAAATTTTAGGCCATATAGTATCAAAATATGGAGTTGCCATTGATCCTGAAAGAGTTATGGCTATACTGGAGCTACCGTTGCCTAATCATAAGAAGGGACTGCAAAGCTTTTTGGGGAGGATTAACTTTATGAGAAGATTTATCCCTGGTGTTGCAAATTTTCTACAGCCCTTGACTGCCATGCTCAAAAAGAGCATGGTTTTTAGTTGGACAAAAGAGGCAAAGCGTAGTTTTGAAGAAATCAAGGAGGCTTTAGCATCTACTTTGACATTGGTAAATCCAGATTTCTCCAAAGACTTCTTTTTGTATGCTTTTGGTAGCAGTAGTTCAATCTCTACCATGCTGGTTCAGAAAAATAGTGATAACTTAGAATAGCCCATAGCTTTCTTTAGCCAAGTAATTACTGATTATGAAGAGAGGTATACCTTTGTTGAGAAACATGTTCTCGTTGTGATTAGAAGCCTAAAGAAATTCAAACCTTTAATTTCAAACAGCAAAATTCATATTTTGGTTGCACACTCAAGTGTGAAGGAATTTTTATTCAATAAAGATCTGAATGAAAAAAGAGCAGGATGGATCACCAAGGTCATGGAGTATGATGTAGATATTAGGATCACCATACTGGTTAAAGGTAAAGGTCTTTGTGAGTAGCTTGCTATAGGGTCAAACAGTAAAAATGAATTAGAAAAGGATGTTGTGTTTACTAATACAAATGAGTTTTAGAATGCTCAAGATGATGCGCCTATGGGGATAACTAATTGGGTTCAAGATATGACCCAATTTCTACAAACTGGTGAATGCCCATTAGGATTAAACAGAGCTAAAAGAAGATACTTTAGATTGCAGTCCATACCATATGTGCTGGTAAACAATGTTCTTTTTAAAAAGGATCTGAATGGTGTCCTATTAAGATGCATTAACAGTCATCAAATTGAGAAGGTACTTCATGAGTTTCATGATGGAGTTGCAGGAGGCCACTTTTCTCCAAGAACTACTACTTGTAAAATCATGAGAACTGGTTACTACTGGCCCAACTTGTTCAAAGATGCATATGCCTGGTCAAGAAAGTGTATCAAATGTGCTCTATTTTTAGGAAAGGAAAAGTTGCCTGCTATGCCCCTACATCCAATTCAAGTGGAGCAGCCCTTCATGAGATGGGGAATTTTTCATTGGGCCAATAAATCCACCTTCTAGTGCCGGTCACAAGTGGGTGCTCACAGCTATAGACTATTTCACATAGTGGACAGAAGCAATAGCTTTGAAAGAAGTAAAGGAGTCTTCAGTTTTGAGCTTCTATGAAGATATAGTCACCAGATTTGGAGTTCCTGACTCTATCATATCTGATAAAGCTCTCGCATTTGTGGGATTAAGACTAATTGATTGGGTTGTTAAACATGGCATTCATTTGAATACATCCTCAAATTATTACCCTCAGGGTAATGGTTTAGCTGAAAGCACAAATAAGAATCTCATCAGGATTATCAAGAGAATAATGGAGGATAATCAAAGAACTTGGCACATCAAATTAAAGTATGCACTATGGGTAGATAGGGTGACTCCTAAGAGGTCTATTGCTAACTCACCATACATCTTAGTCTATGGCAGAGAGGCAAGATTGCCCTTATCTGTGGAGCTCCCAGCTCTTGAAATTATACATCAGTTGGAGATGTTTGAAGAACAGAACCCAATGTCCGTGAGATATGTAGAGCTCATAGAACTCAAAGAATTAAGGGACAAAGTAATGAAGGATTTGGAGTATCATCAGATCCAAACAAAGAAAACATTTGACAGAAGGGCTACAACAAAATATTTTAAGGTGGGAGACCTCGTGCTCAAATGGGATGTTTTCAAAAGCAGGCCAGGCCATCACACCAAGTTTGACAACATGTGGACAAGCCCATTCATTATCAGAGACTGTAAGGAGCACAATGTTTATCAACTGGCCACAACAGAAGGTGAAATACTTTCTATCCCATTCAATGGGATACACCTTAAGCCTTATTTTCAAGTTTGACGAGTTCCTCTATTGTACATATTATGTTAGGTTTTATGTTTTCCATAAGTGCTATTATAGCATAGTAAATAGTCTCTTTTCATTTTTCTCCTGTTTTGTCATTTTGGCAACCTGTTGTGTTCTATAGGTCTCAAGTGAATTGTAGCTTTGTACAAGGTTGATGTTTTTATTTTTCTGTACTTCCTAATGACTCCATGCCCAACAGACAAGTTTTGGCTATTGGTTTTCCATGTTTAGCAAGAAAACATCCAGCAAAGGTCACCAGAAATGTTACCTAATTTTCACCCATAGGCTCAATCAAGCACGATAATCATGTGATAGATCTTCAAGAGGCCAAATGGAACATTCACAACAAGGGAAAAAATCCTACATATGGTGCTAGGTTGCAGGGAACTCAGTTGGAGAGCCTGCCCTAGGAAGGTTCGGTATGAAAATCCTCCAAGGAGAAAGTCACCAAGACCGTCATGATGTCTCACCAACCAACAAGGGGCCTCACTGATTGGAGGCATCATTGCCAACATGTCTTACCGATGGGGTGTGGTCTCACTCAAAGCAGGTGGCATCGACAAAGCAAGCGAGCTTCACTGTAGGGTCTCATCAAAGTCAAAAGGTCTCCCCGACTCTAACGACTCTCAGCGCAGGAGATTGAGTTCGCTAAGATGTCACAGCGATAAATAAAAGTCATGCCGACTGAAATAAACCCTCGCCAAAGAAAATCACTTTCGATAGGATCTCTCATCGACATTCAGGAGTCTTGCCGACAAAAAAAGAAGCCTTGGCAGGAGATGATGGTTTCGGCAAAGGTTGGTGCCTTCGTCAAGATGTCTCGGTGAACGGAGGTGGTCTCGCCGAAAGATAAAAGGGGCCTTAATATGTGTTTTTCCTTCGACAGGAGTCTCGCCCACAACAAATGGACTTCACCGAGAAAGTTTAACATTGGCATAAGGTCATGCCGAAGTAGGGATGTCTCCCCAACAGGAAAGGGAGCTTGCTGAAGGATTTGTCCTTTGGCATAAGGTCATAGCAATGCGGAGGGTTTCAACAATAAAGGGAGCCTTCGGTGTAACATTCCAAGTCAGAAAAAGGTCTCCCCAACTCGATTATGTCTTGCCGACTAGTGAATAACTCAGTGAAAGAGAGGACCTTGGTGTGAGGTCTAGGCGAAGAAAAGAAGTCTTGCCGACATGAAGGAGCTTGCCGAGGAGTAAGATAATTCAGTGCGATGTTATGCCGAGGGGACAAGTCTGGCCGAAATGAAATTTATTTTAGTGAAATGTCTCACCAAAGGCATTATGTCTTACCGAAGGGGTTGTTCCCTCGGTCTAGTTTTTTTTTTGAATTCACCAGTGGTCTCATCGATCGAGGGAAGTTTCAACGAAGTAAAGCGACATTGGCATGGAAATCTGAGCTCGCTAAGAAGTCTTAGTGACTCGGGGATGTCTTGGCGATGGACTCAAGTAAGCTTGGCAAAAGATTGTGCTATCACTATGATCTCTCCCCGACCTAACGGTGTCTCGCCGAAGGATGAAGAGCTCGACAATATGTTGAAGTGAATTTGGAGAATGAAGAAGAGGTCAGTGGAGGGTCTCACTGACCGAGCAAGCTCTAGCTGAAGTAAAATTGGAGCTCGCCAAGAGGCTGAAGGATTCGCTATGAAGTCTTGTCGACCCAACATAGTCTTGCCAAAGTGAATTTAGCAGGGTTAAGGAGTCATTGACATAAAGTCCTAGTGACTGGTAAGAGTCTCCCCAAAATGGATGCCTTCGCTAAAGAATGGGGGATTTCGACATGATGTCTTAGCGAAGGAGTTGTGTATTTTCGACAACAATGGAATCACCAAAATAAATGCGGTATTGGTGTAACTCAGTGGTGCTCATTGTGACTTCAGACCAATGCCGATTGCCCTGCCGATGTTTTTGGTGATATCAATATGACTTCTAAAGCTCGCTAAAATGTCTCACTGACTATCACATGTTGTGCCTATGGTTTCAAGGATCATAATTGCATCGGTGAGACACTTCCAATGTCTCACTGAGATGTGATTATGATCAGAGGAGCTTTTGATCACCTGAAGAATCTGTGTGGAGTTTACTCGACCAATCAGAGAGATCTGAAAGCGAGCCGTGCAGTTTGACCAAGGTGAAGAACATCAATGGAATGAAAAGCAACGTGTATCTGTTTTGAGCTCAGGAGTATTCAAATCACTCAGCCGAACAAGTTCAAGGTGGGCATGATACTAGGAAGTAAATGCGGTGGTTGCAAAAAGATCTGAAGAAGGCTTCTCTGGGGAATGACTCTTCACCGACATGGACATGCAGGGTGCAACATTAATTTCAGCAAAAGATCTAAGGATAGTTTTTTGAGGACTAATATTTTTGTAAACCCTAAGGGGCCGACACACTTTTGTAGATAAGGAAGTTTTTGCCTTTTTGTAAATAGTTCGAATTATACACTCTAAAGAGTTAGTGATTTTTATCAATCCTTTCTCGACTAAATGTATGTTTTGTAACTCAACTGGAATCTAGAATACAACACAGAGTTTACCTTGGAAGATAATGTTCATGTTTGTACTACTCTCATTTATGTATTTCTCTTTTGATTATGCAAGTCTTTAACTGTGTTTTATAAGTCTACATTCATACCTTAAAGCTGTGAAATTTATCTTTCCTTCCTAAGATGTGTATGTAGATTGAGCTTGTTAAGATTGATGCATAGATCTAAAAGAAGTTGTGTTGAGTATGTGAAACGATTAAGTTAAGTTTCCCAGTGTATGTTCATCTTGTTTTCATTTCATAATTCCTCATCAATTCGGTGTATCACCATAGTTTAGTTTCATTTGTATGCTTTCCTTCTCCTTTTACCCTTATAGAATTGATAGTTTAGGTGATACCAAAGGAATTCGACCTTCTCTGAAGGTTCATTTGAACTTCAGGTGACCCACAGCCTTGAAATGATCCCATGTTTCACTAGAAAGCTCAGTCTCCATCATTGTGCGTAGGGTGCATTTCTAGGTGACAACAGGTACCACTAGCATTTCATTTTCTAAAATATCATCCAACACCACATATTCCTTTTTGGCTTGTTCATGCTTCTTTTCCTACAGCTGATCCTTATACATGACCTTCTCATTGAATATTACATCTTTTCTCCTAATGATTTTATGAATTTCATAATCCCATAACTGAGAACAAAATTCATCTACTCCATATCCAATGAAGGTACATTTTTTAGACTTATCCTCAAGCTTGCTTCTATTTTCAATATCAACATGGAAAAAAGCTTCACAACCAAAGGTTTTAAAAAATGAATAGTTTATGTTTTTACCCATCCAACCATCCTCTAGAATGTCACCATCCAAAGGATTTGAAGGTCCCTTGTTTATTAAATAAATAGTGGTATGTACAACGTCTCCCCAAAAGTGTAAGGATAGTCCAACATGCGATCTCATGCTCTTTCCATGCTCCATAATGGTCCTATTCATCCTCTCAAACACACCATTTTCTTGTTGGGTTTCAGGAACATTTTTTTGCTTACAGATTCCATTGTTTGAATAGTAATTTCAAATTTTCTCTACTGTAATACTCACCTTCGTTATCAAATTTGTGATACTTAAAAAAATTTCCTATCTCATTCTCAACCAAACCTTTCCACTTTTTAAAGTTTCAAACACTTCTATTTTTTTTCAGCAATACACCCATGTTTTCCTAGTTGCATCATCAATAAGAGAAACATAATAGCAAGATCCACCAAGAGAAGATACCCAAGTTGGTCCCCATACATCTGAATGAACAAGCTCTAATTTCTCACTCTTCTCTTTCCCAACTTTGAGAAATCGGGATCTTTTCTATTTTCCATAAAAAAAAAATTCCTAGAACTCCAATTCAATCTGCTTTAAACCTAGTAGCAACTTTCTAGAGTGAAGGATCTTCATCCCTTTTTCACTCATGTGCCCAAGTCTATGGTGCCACAATTTTGTTTTTGTCCCTGTAGCAAGTGTTATAACTATCTCAGGAGCAACTATTTTTGTAGCAGCTAAGGTAGAATAAGTATTACTAGTACAAAAATACAATGTACCTACCTTTTCACCTTTAGCTACTACTAATGCACCGTTAGTGACCTTCAAATTTTTTTCTAAAAAGGTAACTATGCAACATTTACTACCCAATTATCTTGCAGAAATTAAGTTCCTTCTCAAATTTGGAACATGCCTTACCTCTTGTAGCAACCATTCATTTCCATTCTACAACCTAATTTTTATCTTTCATTTTCCAACAATCTAACAATGTTCATCATCACCCAAATATACCTGTCCAAAATCAACTTGAACATAATCTACAAAATATTTCCTATGGGGCGTGGCATGAAATAAAGCCCTTGAATCTATTACCTAAGAACCATTAGCATTATCTAAACATGGAGTTAAAGCATCCTGCAATTTATTACTTGCAACATTAGCTTCCTTACTATCATCATGTTTTTCATCTCCTTTTTTTCCCTTTCGAGAGAAACAATCCTTCTTCAAGTGTCTTGGCTTTCCACAGAGCCAACAATCCTTTCTTCCTATGGATTTAGATCTACCTTTCTTAGACTTCCCTTGTGAGTTCCCACAATTTATTGGAATTTTTCCTCTCTCCTTTTTTCTTCCCCTATTCTCTACAATCAAAGCACTACCCGATGTTGAACTCTCACTATGTTTTTCCATCGCATTTCCTCGTTAAGGATAACACCAACAACATCATTACACTTCAATGTATTCGAACCAGAGACAAAGTTACTTACAACCATTACCAAGCTATTCCAAATTTCTGAGAAAGAACATAAAAACAATAGAGCCCTCACCTCTTCATCAAAATTCACTTTTACAGAAGTTAATTGAATGGTAATCATGTTAAACTTATTTAAATGATTTATCACAGATCCACCTTCAATCATGTTCAGATTAAACAAACGCTTCATGAGAAATACCTTATTTGAGGCTAAGTGTTTTCCATACAATTTATCCAAAGATTTCATTAGATCCTCTATTGTCTTTGCTTCTATTATATTTAATGAAACAGATGGTGCCAAGCACAACTAAATGGTTCCTAGTGCCTTTGTATCTAGAATCTCCCATTCTTCATCAAACATTGCAACATCTTTCTTTGGTTTTCCTTGCAATGGCCACCATAGATCCTTTTGATACAAAGAATCTTCCATCTACATGTTCCATAATTGATAATTCCAGTCGTTGAACTTTTCAACCTTGAATTTTCCTTCTTCCATTACTCTCACTCAAATCTAGAGGTTTCTTGTCAATCACCAGAAATATCAAGTAGATTGGAGAAATAAACATTAACAATTATATGTAGATAAAATAACCCAAAAATAACAATGAAGAATAACACAAAAGAGATCAACACAATATTTTAACGTGGTTCACCCAATATGGGCTACATCCACAGAAACTTAGCCATCCAATGATTTCACTATCTAGTGCAAAATAGATTACAATCTCATGAATACCATACCACAACTTACATCCCATCCACTTATAATAAGATTTTTGGAATCTTCTAGAATTATGATTTTGCAAAGTCATTTTTTCATTTTTTTGTTTAATAAAAAATTAACTACCAATGCATTGACATGTAAAAAAGGGGAAAAAAATTGCATGATTAGTATTTTCCTGATCAATTACCACATACCAACAATCAAAGCCAGAGCATTTCATTGTGAAAGTTAAGGAAAATATGGAGTACTAGTTAAGAAAAATCTTTCTATGGTCTGAAACAATCTCTTAGGATGTGGTACCAGAAGTTCAACACCTATGTGTTGTCCTTGGGGTTTTTGATATTTAAATCTAACCATTATTTCTATTTCAAGACTGATAATGGTTGAATTATTATTATTGTCTTATATGTGGATGATATTTTTTTTATTGGGAATGGAAAAAGTATTATTTCACATTTGAAGTCTCAATTGTTAGCATAATTTGAGATGAAAGATCCAGGTGCAACGAGGTATATTCTTGGAATTGAGATTAGAAGAGATAGATATAATAAAAATATTTGGCTTAGCCAAAGTATGTGAACTTTATGTTGGAGAGATTCAACATGACTACTTGTAGACATATGGTTGTTCCAAAATCTCCTACCAAGATGGAGGACATGACTAGAGTTCCTTATACAAGTGTTGTTTGTAGCTTGATGTATGTTATGGTTTGTAAAATTCTAGACATTTCCCAAGTAGAGGGAGTCCTTAGTAATTTTATGGCTACTCCTACATGGGTGCACTAGGATATGGTGAAGAGAGTGTTCAAGTACTTGTAGAGTACTTTCAAGTATGCCTTTTTCTTTCATGGTTATCCTACTATAATTTCACATTTAGTGAGCATTTGTGGATATGTGGGTTCATATTGGGCAAGTGAAATTGACAATAGGAGATCCACTAGTGGATACGTTTTCACGATGATTGGTGGTGCTATAAATTGGATGAGTAGTCACTTTGTCCACTATTGAAGCAAAATACATGGCAGCTACTCATTCTTGCAAAAGAATTCATTTAGCTTAAGATACTATCTTTTTACATCCAGAGTGCTATATGTTTAACATAAAATCCTACTTTCCATGCCAGAATGAAGAACATTGATGTGCAGTTTCTTTTTGTTCATGATATGGTGGAAGATGGAAAGATGAACATGGAAAAGGTGGAAACTTTGGTGAATGCTGTAGATGCACTACCAAAGCTAGTGAGCATAGAGAATTTCAAATGATATGCGAGTTTTATGGGCCTTGCATCCTGAGTAGTGATACAGATGCTCTTGTAAGGTCTTAGACAAGTGGGAGAATGTTGGGATTAAGGTTTATTAACCTTAGTGATGCTCATGATTATATAATTAATTATTTCCCCTAACTTGTTGATTTTATTTATGAAATGCAAAAATATATGTTTCCAAATTGTTAAGTCACTTTAGGGGACCTTAGGGAGAGTTGGCTTCCTACATGCAAGGTGCAAAGAGCAAGATTTTGACACTTGTCACATGGGTGTTCAATTGGGAAAAAAATATAAAAACCTTCAAAAGGTGCACCATGCTGACATGTGATAGTCTAATTTGGAATTAAGCTTTGGTGGGGTCCACTTGTGAGCATGTTTATCTCTTCAAAAATGAGAAGCTAAGGAAGGTGAGACTTGTCATATAGGTGCTCATTTGAGCATTAAGCATTGTGAAAACCTCAAGGAGGAATTTTATTATGCCATGGGGCATGTGTTTGAATTTTTAACTAAAGCTTAGAAGGGAATGTTGCTTAAACATAGACTGAGTTGTCATTGGGAGTGACTAGGAGTCAATATTGAGTTGTAATTTGGCAATTGAGTTGATTTTTTTCTATGGGATGCCTAGCATGTAAGGTCTCTTTATTTTTGGAGCTGCAAGTCTTGCATGTTATTGCATTTGTTTCATGTGCACACATGTTTGATAGGTCGCTAATTAGGTCACTAGGGACTCGTGCGTGTTGTTGATCAGTTTGCATGCATGAGAGTTGTCAGATTGACACATGGAAATGTTGGACACTCATGTATGAGAAGGATATGTATTTACTCCTTAATGCATTTGTGTGTAAGAGAGTATTGTAATATCTATATACTATTATTCTACTAGATTCACTCTAGAATCTTGTATCATAGTGAATCAACACCTGTAAGAGCTTAAACTCTAGAAATTATATGTAATAGATTTTTGTTGTAATACAATTGATCTATGCTTTGGTGTGTGGGATTTTCCCTGAAATATTTTTCCCACATAAATTTTGTGTCTTGTAGTTTATGCTTTAAATCTAAAAATAACTAATTACATGTGCATTCTTAAAAGAAACTATTAAAATTAAAGATTTGAAATTGTAGTTTCATAAATTATCACCCTTTATAATTTATTGAGCCTAATTGACCCTCTATTTTCCTAAATTATGCATTTTCAGGTCCATTGTACCATTTTTTGAAGAATTACAAGCATTGAATGAATGCATCCAATTCATGTTTTTCTGCCAACACTTAATGTATTGGAAATTAGGGCCACAACACATAGACCATTGGGCATATGGGTCTTCATACCTAGCCACGACCCAATTTTGGACATGTCGATGTTGGCATTTTAACATTCAAATTTCAAATTTCAATTGTCAGCTTTTGAGATCTAATTTTTGATAAATTATAATAATAGAAAATAAATACCTAGTTATTTCATCATTTGAAATCCTACAAGATAGAGGTGAAAATTAAGAGAATTCCAAAGCAAGTGAAGAGCAACATTTCAGTGATTTATTATAAAAATTCAAGATCCAAGAATCATGTTAAAGTGTATGTGATTTCATGTTGTCATTGTATCATTGCTTTGTGAAGGCTAACCCCTTTTGTAGGTCTCCAAAGAATTTAATAAAATCAAGAAACCAAGATCCAAGACCTTGAGGTGATGTGTATGACTTCAATCATTCAAGGAAACCATTAAGGGGTGGTGAGTTACAATTGTTTTTTGATTCATCATTCCTTTCCTATAATTTATCATTTTATCATTACTATTACCATTGTGGAAGTGGAAACACTTACATAGGGTTTGACTAAGGAAAGCCCCTAAATGGCAACCCTTTCCCTCTCTTTGAATGTACAATTTTTAGGTTTGAAGAGGATTGAGGAAATATTGAAGACAAGTTGTTCATTATTGCATTCAAAGCCCTAAATATTTCCAAGCCACGGAAATTCACCAACAAAATTATGGATGATAGTGTTCTGGAAACTTTGCAAACATATATTGGAGTCTTAGATTTACCACTAGAGGACCTCAAAAGTTGAGCAAGAAATATTTACAAGCACTCATATTCCTCTGGGCATATATGTCCTCCTCTACACATTGAAACCAAATTTTCTAGGTAGGTAAACAGTCCTCTAAACTTCCTAGATCTTGCAAACTATTGTTTTTGATGCATTGTCAAGATCTTGTATTTTCATATTAGGTCACATAGTTTAATTAGTTTAATTAATACCAAATCATTCTAATCCATTTTTCAAGGACCTAAGGATTTATATCTAGGTTTGATTGACTCACCTTCATGGTTGAAATTCAATCTAAACACCTATTTGATTTACATTCTAATGTATCTTTGGAAAAGGACCAAAAACCAACCCTAGTTTTATACAAAGAACGCTACAAAGGAAGAGAGTGCAAATAAGATTGATGAATAAGAGAATGATGAATTAAATAGGGAAGATAAACAATAAAATAATGAGAAGGAAGATGCAAATAGGAATTAGGATGCATCTAGAGATGCAAAAATAGAAGAAGAAAATTAAAAAACTCAAGAAATAATGAGGAAAAGGGATTGAAGGGAAAATCTGTGGAAATTGTAGACTTATATTGAATCCTTCAACTCCTCTTGAGATTCATTGAATAATCTACTTTGTATGCAGCTCAACTTTCAACCTTTTTTGTCATTACAATTTCTACAACTTCCTTGATGAAACAAGGAAATGTAGATCTGGACAAGATTTCCCCTTCCACAACCTACTTTTGGGAGATGTATTCCATGCATCTTTCCAAAAAAATATCATAGAAACACATCAAAAGAGTTGAGAGCTAATGGAAGAAGTAGTAAAGGAACTGTAAGAGGCCATATCCAGTGTGAACATAGATACATCACTTTCTAGTATAGAAAATTTAAAGATATTAATTGAATTTTTTAAAGAGCATGCCTCTGGTCTTAGAGGTGAAGTGGAAAAAGAAGTTGAAAAGAAGACAAATGATAAAAGGATGTTGGAAATCATAGAGAAATGTGATGTTGCACATAAAAAAAATTAAGAGAATTTGAAGGATGCACAAGGGTGTGTAGATGTGTAATGCCCCGCTAAAGGACCTAGTGGATAACACAAAAGATATACAAGATCATACCAATACTTTTTTTTTGAAACTAAAGTGACATTAACTAATGCAACTCAACAAATTAATATGAATGACATCATTACATTAACATCATATCATAATCACATTATGACCTAAAAGTAACATTAATCATAACCCATTTACACACCTATCCACCATGGTACCCTAACGTCGCTACTATGATACACCTATACTAACTAAGCCTATATAAATACATTTGATACACTAAAACACATACAGTTAATATTTTGAATGTAAATTATATTTCATACAACAAATTACATATGGTAACATAATTATATTTAAACCGTGTTTAACACTAAGTTCATATGAACCTAGTTCTAATCAATAGTATGAAAGATGTACAAAGAGACATATCACATCTACTACTAAATTAAGTTTATATGTATCATAAATACAACATTCTTATGCTAACATTTCTATTACATAATAAGCAACAATAAATAGGTCTTCAAGACTACAATCTATTTATATTTTCATTACAAGAATGCTACAACGTACAAGATATATTCATCTAAAAGGAATATATATATAATGCATATTGAATACAATTTTCATGGAAATATCACCTGCACATAAATTTAACTATATAATGAAGTGAAAGAAAAAACTCTCCATGTTGTGCATGAATTGCACCACCTAAACCCCAATGGATGGTTCGGAAATACCACCCTACCACGTGAAACCCTGAGGCCCACTCCCTCCGTGCTAGAAGACAACACTAGGCCTCACACACATGTAAGAAACATATACAACAAGTGGCTGACCCAAAACATCTAAAGGAGATTGTCTAAAACAAGAATCAACTAAAAATCATAAAAACTTTGACAAAGACTTTCAGATACTTCTAGAGACTAAATCACATAACACAAAAGGATAGGAACTTGAAAGCTGGTCATTATACCACAACACATACAATGAAGTACATAACATCATTTGCACAATCTTATAACATAATAGTCAATCTTTAATTTAGCAATTCATAATTAAAACCAACAATACATAACTTTGGTATAAGTGAATGTTACACGATACAAAAAACTTAACATTAGTTTTCACAAATGAGAAGGGATTATCAACATAAATACAATAACACATTCAAGCACAAATGATACAACACATAACAAAAAAAAATGATAGAACTATTTTCTTCTATACAACTTCAAAACTGAACTAATTTTTTTTTTTTTGACAACAGTAAATCTGCCATCCATAAAACAACCATAAAACAATCAAATCAACTCGAAATCTAAATCTATCAAAGACCCATTTCAGATTTGGCCTTCGACTACTCGGCACTATGAGCAAAATTAAGCAAAAATGACTCAAAAATTTACAAAATACAAAACAACAAATGACTCCCACAAAAAACCTCATTTCGGTATACCTGATTACAACCAAATGATAAAATAAGAAACCCAACAACCAGATTTTTTCCAAAATATAAAATATTAAAATTTCAATTAATTTAACCACATTGAAATTATTATAAATCTAAAATCCTATTCTTTCATTGATTGGTTACAATTACAGGGAGAAACAATAGTCCTTTTTTTTTTTTTGCAATCATGGAGGAGCAGCTTGACAGTAGTCCCGTGTTTCAACCATATCTTAAAAACTACAATCTGGATTTTTGATATTTTTGAACATAATTTAAAAACAAAAAAATGCAAAAACCCTTTAAAATTCGCACCAACCCAGTTCGTAAAAGTAAAATTATGGGCGACGCAATCAGACCATTTTATTGGTAGAAAACTGAGACAATAAGCATATATTGATTTTTATTCTAGAATAAATAAATGTTTTATTTACACACAAAAATAAAACTATATAATATGTATTTTAAAAAATCAAAGAGAGATAAATCAATCAAATTATTCATACACACCAAAAATAAAATTAAACAAAAGATATCAAAATCCAACCTGAATCCAATGTTTGGCAATGATAGGAATTTGATGCCGAGCTCTGAAAACTTTAACCTTCAAATCCCCAAATTGCAACAACTTTCTCATGCTTCTTCCTCTTTGCAAGCATGGCAAAAACTCTCAGAAAATGAATAATCCCCTAGCAAAATCTATTTCCCTCAAATCTAAATTGAATTCCAAATTTTCATTCAAAACCACTCCAAATTTCTCAAAAAAACCCTAAAAAATTAACCTAGAACTATGTAAAATCTCTCATTTTCAAATCCTCTAAAATTTCATGCTAAAAAAAGAGTGAAAACTCACTTTCCCTATTTTTCTCATAAATAAAATTAATTAAATTCCAAAAAAGAAAGAAAAACAAAAATGAATGCAACTTTATTTCTTTTTCCTAAAAATACTCTTTTTTCCAAAATAAAATAAGGAAATAAAATCCTCTCATAAAATAAATTACTAAAATATTAAATTAAAGTACCTTTTCTCTTCCCATTAATAAAATAATTAAAATAAATTAAATAATTAAATTAACTCACATAATTAACTCATTTGTTTAGGGTTTCTCATTAAATAAATTCAAAATATTACAAGAGATAAAGAAAACTCCCATAAAATAATCACTCTACCAAAATAGTAAATCAAAATATAAATATAACATATACTTACATATTAATATTTAAATATTTATTAATAAACATTAATATCTAATAAATAACATTAGAATATGTTAATATTTATAACTTTATTTTCATAAAACGTAATATACATATAATCATAATAATATTAACAATTAAATAATAAGTAACATATTGATCCAATATTTATCTTCACCTGAATAATCTACAAACCAGAGTAAGACATAAACCACTAAATGAATCCACATGAAGAAACATTCACATCAAAACATAAATAACATTAATCACAATCATAACAACCCAACTAACCACATGGTTTAACATTAACAGGTTGGGATCTAAAACTAAGACTAGACAACAAAATCAAACAACCACATATTCCATAAGAAACATTCACATAAGTGCAACACTCCAAACAAAGGGTAAAGGAGGTTGGGCATTGTCCTATGACAATCCAAAAAGGTGATCACATAATGAATCGATTGTCCTTAATTGGAGACAATGGCTAGGGTTAGGTTATAACTTGGGCCTAAATGTTATCTCCTCAACCACCATTGGGACTAAAGGCATGCTCAGACCTGCTAATTCAGGTGGAGACGTAGCCTAGTACCTATTCACTCAAACATACAAATTAGAACACATATGCATAATAGCTGAAGCACTAGGAAAAAAACTCTAGCAATCATATCTCATGTTCATATGTCTTTCATATGCCCAATGGTACGATGCCGCCCTTTCCACTTATCTTAACAAACATACTATTGCATCATTTAACTATCCAAGTAAATCTTTGCATAATAATAATAACATGACATTATACACCATACTCACCAAAGCACTAACAGAAGCGCATGTCTCATATTGCAACCACAAAGCTTGAACACAAGTCAATACATCTTCATCTTCAAGTTTCAAAGTCAAACTTCCTGCACATCTATAGTGAGAATGGAGGGGCACTACAAGATGAGGCAAAGTCTCTTTACCAATATGGCATGAAGTGGATCAGAGCCACATAGAGCATCAAGAAGGAGATGGACTCCATTGAGTCTTAAATCAACATCGCCTCTAGTGTCGATGATTTGGCACTTGACCTAGCTGGAGACACAAGGAATGTTATAGAATATTTGCATAATATTAAATTATTTTAGTTGCAAGCATAGAAGGAGCATATCATTTTATGGTTTGGAGAGATAAGTGACTTAGTAAATCCCAAATTCATACTTGTTTCAAGAGCCCTTTTAAGTGCTACCAAAGCTACACATATGAATCTTGTACCTAGCACTTTGAAAGAAGTTGAAGTGTTACTAATGGAGTTTGAATCTCAATGTATATTTCTTAGGGAAGCCAAGAAGGTATGGGAAGAAGGAAATAGGCATGGCAGACCCATGTGCAAAAGTTACAGAGTCAACCTCTTTTGGTTGACAATATTTCTTACTCTTTATTCATTTTTAGTTTTCAATTTCAAATTATTTGTACATATGTAGAGTATATAGAGTAGTTTCCTATACAAATTTTTGGTTTTTCTCTAGTACATGACTTAGGGGGAGTTAATTCAATATTTCATAGATTGTACATATGCATATATTTCTTATCATGAGGAGATTCAATGTATGTTAGAATAGTTGTTGTAGGCATCCTTTTCTGTTGATGTCAAAGAGGGAGAATGTTTTGGAGATATTTTGGAGATGTTTTGGAATGTTTCCATCAATGACAAAGGGGGAGATTGTTGGAAGAATGAGAAGATTTCACTGATGTAGTTGTTGGCAACATGAGCATGTGGGATAGGCATAAGGTATACTATTATGTGTTGTAGTGTTGTCATTGATGTCAACATTGTATATTGATATGGAGATATACACAATCATTTTCATTGATTCTAACACGATTTTTGATGATTATGGAAGAAAATTTTGCAAGATGGTTTGATCCGGTGAAGGTATTTATGATGAAAATTAACTAAGTGTCAATTTTGATAATTTTTTGTAACAGAGCATCTAGTTTTTGGGTCGACACTAGTCTACAAATGAACATTTTACTCTGTGGTTCTAATATAATATTTTTGGTTGGTAAAATCATCTAATTCTAGAATTCCACCATGTTTTTTCTTTTGGTTTGAAAGTTATAAATGATAGAAGTTTGGTCTAACAAATTATAGTCACTTCCTATATAGTACATGTGAGTAGGAGAGCCTACACTTCTCCGTGGATAGGATTTTGGCTTTGTGGTCTTAAGGAGATGTTGATAGATTCCAATATAGCAATATTAATTCTAAGTGGCATGATGTCTTGAGGTACACATGTCTGAATATGGGTATATAATTGAAGAATTTTTTTATTAGGTCTATTGTGGTGCCAACCTAATAGATGTTATGATATGTGAAGGTTAAATAAGTTTTGTGGATTTATGTGGGACCAATTATACGTCCATTCTCACCTATTTCAATTTTTTTTTAGGATTGAATCTTGGCACAAGGTGTCTATGGAAGCTTTTGAGATGACAAGCTATATATTGTATATTTTGTAAGTTACATCTAATTAAGACAACCTAATTGACATTTTTCTTGAAGTGAATATATATGCTAGATCATTTTTGGTGTTTTGAAAAATGAGAGACATGTATATGATGAAAATGATGTGAATATTATCAGAGCAGTGTGAATTTAAATTATGAATGTTGAGTGGAAGATTAGAGTGATGTGAATGTAGAGGAAAGCAGAGTGTTAGATCAGAATCAAATGAAGTGTGTAAAGTAAATTTATTGAGCTTTATTGGAACTATAATTCATGCATATGATGGATGCAATTGTAATAGTTCAATCTAGGTTGTGAGCCACAATCTTTCTTCTATCATTTTCTCTTAGTGGGCAATGAGTTCACTTGAATAGTGAATCCACTTGTAGTGAGAACTTCTATAAATATACTATAACTGGTTATAATATATTGTGAGCTAATCATCACCGTGGTTTTTCCCATTTTAGGCTTTCCACATAAAAATCCTAGTATTCAGGGGTTGTCAGTTGTTGTTTAATGTTTCATGCTTTATTTCATTTACTACAAATTGATTATGCTAAGTGGATTAGATGTTTAAATGTTTTAAATGGTATAAAAGAATACTAATTCACCCCCCTCTTTGTATTATGGGTGTTCAACAGGTAGCCCATTATTAATGCATGAGCTTCCAAGGATACTAGCAATCAACATCAACCAAAAAGAAAGTATTTTTATTTTTATTATTTCCTAAGGTCTAGTAATAATGTATTTGGAGAGTAAATTGTAATATTAGGCCTAAATAAAATATTAAATAGTTGGCCTTATTATATTGTTACAAAATTGTGGTGCTGGAGATAGTTTAGGAGGAAAAAAATTATCTGTGAAATTCAAAAAGGAAAAAAAGGAATTTTAGGCGTGGATTCTTAGGAATTACAAGTGGAGATAACTCATTAAAGCCCCTCAATTGTAGCATGGAATATTTTGATGCCCAAGTTGTGTAACTTTTTCCTTTTTACAAGTTTGGATCTTTTTGTGAGGAGTGAGGAATCAAAGTTGACCTAATTTTTGCATCCTTGGGAGTGGTTTTATTTTTTATTTATGTGGAGAATTTAATATTTTTCAATGCATTTTCAATATATTTTTTCTAGGTTGGGTGTGGGAGATGGACACAATAAATGGAGGTAGTGGATACCTTATTGGAGGTTACTAGACAATCTTGAATGCTTGTTCTTTTCCAAAATGTAAGAGTGGAGAGGAGAGGCATGGATTTTCTTGGAGGGGAGTTATAATACATTTTTTTGTAGGTTTGGGAGGTGTGTTACAATAACAAATGGATTATAGAATTCATGGTTGAAGAAAAAAACTTTGATTACTTAAGATTATAGATTGGAGAGTCAATTTCTCAATGTAGGAGGATAATTTTAAGAAGAAGCATGTGTAGTTTATTTTGATGTTTTTTGTTGTCATATGGAAGCTTCATATTATTTTTTGTAGTGATTTTATTCATCTTTTATGGCTACACAAACCTATGTATTAGATTTATTTATATTTATAAAACACTGTTACAAATTAGATATAGAGGATTTAATCTACTATTGCAATTTGTTATATCTTGTCATTATTGGTGGTGTAGAAAGAATTCATGTGAGGATAGTGTGATTTTTCCCTACATTATTGGTATTAGAGAGAGTGTTCCTGAGTGTGGAGGAAGAATAATTGATGTGAGATAGTCTACACCAAGACTTGGGATGGAGAATGAAGTTAGAGGATTAGAGTGTGTAGATAGATCATTGAGCGTGAGGTAGTCTATACATAAAAGGTTGAAGATAAAGAGTGTGTGGAAAGTTTTGAAGAAATTCCAAAGAATAAAGTCAAAAAATTTGTCATAGTTATCTATGTAGGTTCACGTGAAGGATAAAATATTGCAAAAGTATTCTTTGAGGAAGACAAAGAAAGAGAGTGATAAATATTAGAAAAGTGCAATAAAAGTTGAGAAGTAAATATAATATGCAACAATTAAAGAGAAGCAATGTTGTAGTAGTAGATGAGTGTCCTTTGGAGGACTTAAAAGCATTGAAAAGTGAAATTATTGCTAAGAGTGAAGGTGAAGAATGTATGAAAATAGGAATGGCAAGGAAAAGATTATAGAGAAAGAGGTAATGCATAACATTTTTCATTTTTATGATGAAGATGAAAGTGTATTTTGTGTAGATGAAAATATTGTAGTAGTGGAAGAAGATGTTGTAACGATAGGAAAAAAGGAGGTAACATTTTAATTTCCTAAATTCTATGATAAAGATTTTATGTCTGTGAGCATGATCATAACCTAAGCTAAACTTACCATATCCATAGTAGATAAACCAATATTTAGCTAGTTAGGTCAAACTACCAATGAAATACTTGAAAACATCAAATAAATAAGCCATTCAACATAAACAAACAAGAAATTCTTAAATGAAACTAATCTAATGACTCAAACCTCATCCGATTAGGGTATTGGTGTTGCATTGATGTGGAATATTAGCCCTTTCCCAACCCCTTAGTTGAAATAATATTTTAAACAAATTTTATTGACAAAGATTAATAAAAATGGATGAAATGTAAGCTAAAATGGATACAAAGCTAAGCTAAAATGATGCTAAATGCAAAAATGCTAATGGAGAACGCTCTAAAATCTAGTATAGTCTAGTTGCTCTAAATGAAAGTGGATCCATTTATCATAGAAATGAGGAGTATTTTATAGGAGAAATGGTTGAATCAATGGTAAATATTAATTTGATCAATCAATGGATGAAAATAAATGAGAGGTTAATGCATGGATCAAGGATTCCCACCAAGGGATGAGAATGCAAGTTGACAAGGATCAAGGATTTAATCAATGGCTCTATTGATTCAAAGAAGAAATCTTCCTAAAAATTAGGAAGTTGTTAGAAGATATTTCCCATTTTGGAGGATTGCAAATGGAGGAATATTCTATGGGAATATTCCCTTGCAAGTGGGAGGGTGAGAGAAATGAGCCAATTAAGTAATTTAAGAAATTTAATTTAATTGTGCAAGATGGAGGAAATTAGGGATTTTAATTAAATATTTAACTTATTTAATTAAAGGGGTATAGTGGCATTTAATTAACTAATTAGAATTACTTAATCAAATGAGAAGGCTTAAGGTGTTTCATTTAAATAATTCACATTATCCAATTAAACAAGATGGAAATTAGTGTTAAAGAGGGTGAATTAACCTAATAAAATTGATTATTAGATTAATAGACAAAAATGATACATTTAATTAAACCATGAAGATTATTTAATTAAACGGTTGAAAAGAAGTGATTCAGAATGAAATGACATTAGTAATAAAATTCAGATGTGCATTATCAGTCAGGAAAATTTTAAGTGTCTACAATGTCAATGAAAAATATAAGAAAATAGAAGAGTGTGTAGAGGTGAAAGTAGAAGAATATATGGATGAAAATATAGTGGTAGAGGTGAAAGAGTGTTAAGAGGAAGTGTGGTTAGAAGTATTTTATTTTCATGATCTTTCTAGTAATGAATCATATGTGGGAAAATATTTATGTGATCTTGCAGAGGATAGTGTAGTTGCATGTTGGTGGCTCAGTGGACGGATGTTGGTGGGTTGAATCACACAATATTGGAGGAGAATGTGAGATAAAGTTGTAGGAGGTGGTTGGTTTATGTTGGAGCTAATTCCACATCAAGGAAAAGGAGTAAAGATCAGAGTTGTCAAAGCGGGAGGTTGCTTGTTCCAACTAAGTGTTAAAAAAGGAGAAAAAGAAATTATCAGAGGTACTAGTTTTCGTATTGGAGTATGTTGCAAGTTTCTTTCAACTTGAAAGAGTAGTTCTACTACTCAACTCTATTTTGTGAGATTATGCTTACAAACTTTCTACCCAATGTGGTTGATGTAGGAGCATCCACAGGTACTAGAAATCATCATCAACCAAAAATAAAGTATTTTATTTTATTTTATTTTCTTAAGGTTTTCTAATTATGTAGTTGGAGAATAATTCCAATATTAGGCCTAAATAAATACTAAATAATTGGCCTTATTATATTGTTACAAAATTGTGGTGTTGGAGATAGTGTAGGAGGTAAATTTTGATTTGTGAAATTCAAAAAGGAAAAAAAAGCATTTTGAGCATAGACTTTTTGGGAATTACAAGTGGGGAGAAATCATTAAAGACCGTCAACTATAGAATGAAATATTTGGATGCCCAAGCTATGTAACTATTATTCTTTTCCAAGTTTGGACCTATTTGTGAGGAGTGGGGAATCCAAGTTGACCTAATTTTTTCATTCATTGGAGTGCTTTGATTTTTTTTATTTTTGTGGACAATTTAATATTTTTCAATGCATTTTCAAAGAATTTTTTCTAGGTTGGGCATGGGCGATGGAGGCCATAATAATGGAGGCAGTGGATGCCTAGTTGGAGGTTACTAGACAAAGTTCAATGGTTATTCTTTTCCAAAATGGAGGAGTGGAGTTGAGAGGCATGGCTTTCCTTGTAGGGGAGTTAGAAGATATTTTTTTGTAGGTTGGGGAGGTGTGTTACAACAAAAAATAGATTGTATAATCCATGGTTGAAGAACAAAAAATTTGATTCTTGAAGATGTTGTGTAGAAAAATGTATTCTTTTATATTTTCACACTTTGTTTGGGCCCCTCAATTAAATTGGACTTAATTATAACTTACTAAGCCCTATTTTATATCTATAAGCCTAATAAATTACATTTTTCGAAGGGGAAACCCGACAATAATTAATGCCAATACATAACACTTTCCATTGAGCAATGTGTGTTCTAGGAATAGGGACCTAGGACCCATTTTCCCATGGGAAAATGGGTCATCCATAAGCCATTGAAACCATTTTTAAATATGATTTTGGCAGCATCTTGATGATCCCAAATTCAAATTTCAAATTTCAGCTTGTAATGTTTAATTTTTGGGAAATTAAGGATAAATGTCTATAAATACAAGGTTATTTTATAAAAAAAACTAGAGATTTCCAAGATAGCTTTCACAAGATAAAATTTTATTGCAGCATACAACATCTCAAGCATCATGTAAAAGTTATGTTAATAGCATTCAAGAGTAGAATTATCAAGGATTTATTGCAGCATCCAACATCTCAAGCATCATGTAAAAGTTATGTTCATTTATGCATTTTTTCGAGCTAACATTGTGATGTAGGTTTTAAGATCTAATCTAATAATTCAAGTCAACAATTCAAAGCAAGATTCAAGAATCAAGATTCACATCCAATCAAGCCATCTCATGCAAGATTTTATATTTCCAAAGGTTTATTCAAGAATTAAATGGTAAGTTGCAACATTTCATTGTTCATTCATAATTCCTTTCATGTTTTACGTCAATTCAAGGTTTAATTACCAAAACGGGGTTTAACAATGGAAAACCAGCATTCACCAAAAATAAACAAATTTTTCCCTCTTATGTGTTTTGCAAATTTTAGGTTGAAGGAAAATTGAAGTTGAAGATCTCAAAAGTGCAAAATCATAAAAGTTGCAAAAATTGTCAAAGTTGCAAGGAAAGTTTTCATCTCACAAAAACTTAGATCCTAAGCTCTTTTTCCATCATTTATGCATTAAACTAGTGAGAAATTGTGTCTCAAATCTATCTTTAGAGGCTCCCAGAAATTTAGTCAAAATTTTTTCTTAGGACCCATTCACCATTTTTGGAAAGGGGGTGGTCCTGAACACTTTGCAACCATTTATGGACACTCTACAACCAACTTTGAGATAATTTTTAAGTGCCTTCAACTCATCTAATTTTCATAAAATTGATTGTTTTTGTTAGAGCTATGATTCATCTACATGAATCAGGTCTTAGGTTATAGATTTGAGGTCATTTGCTATTTTATTTTCATCTCCCCAAAGCGTTGTTTGAACTTTACCCCTCGCCCACACACACACATAAAGGAAATTGTCTGATCATCCATGAAATTGACTCACCTAAGGGCTGAAATTTAATTCTATCTTGGAGGATCTCATTTCTTGAATGAAATAGAAAATAGGTAGGTTCATTACACCCCATTTTCCCCTTTCTATTTATAGTAATTTTGGTGAAGCATTCCAAATTTATTATAAAACCCTATGTAATGGACCCTCAACCTATTTTTCTATATTTCATTATGGTGAACTTGACATTTTGAACATTCTAATTTCTAATTTGGAGTTCATTCAAAACCTAGATCTAGGATTTGAATTAATTCATTGCATTTAGGGTTTCTAAATTTGGCTTAAAGTTTCCTTGCATTTTAAGTGTAAGCTTGAATTTTGTACTCATTTTAAATCTGAAAATTCAACAAAAATTGCATAATATTAGATTTATTTTGTATAATATTTATATAATAGCATACTTTTAGTCACTTAATTATAAAATTGGATCAAGATTGCATAGTCTGATTTTCCATAATTCTAAAACTATAAGTACTAGTTTGCAACCTAGAATAGAGAACACACAAAACAACTCAAAATTTACATTTTTTATTTTAAAAAACTCTGAATAGAGAGCCATTTTTCCATGGGTGAATGAGTCCTTCAGGGCCCTTAAAAAACAAATTTTCTGAGCTTTTTTTGTAGTTATCTGCACTTCCTAGATTTGTTGATAACCCACTATTTCAATCTAACAATTTTAAGGAATTTTTTATGTATTCATTAACGTCTAATCATCCATTTAATTTATGCATTTAGAATTGGAAAAATTATTACACTTTAGACTTTTAGATCAATTATTACATCATGTTTTCACTACAAAAGTATCTTTTTATCATACTTCATGTTATATTTTCATTTTTTGTTGAATACTCTATGAAATTGTTGTTACAAGCATATGAACATGAAGTCATTTCTTCTATTTTATTATTTTTCATTGATCCCTCTCTCGTATGTGAAACTAACTTAGTGAAAGAGAATACAATCTTGTAAAATCATGACAATCAAGTTTGTTCTTCTCCCAATATCTCTCCTATTTGTGAAGAAGATATTTTGGTGTTAGAAGATTTGATCAATGAGAGCCATGAGAATCATATTTATTTCTCTTCCCCTATTTCGAGAAAAAATAGTGAACAAGAGGATGCAATCATTAATAAGCAAGACAATCCAACCATTGAAAACTCCCCTAGTTGTGATGAAGCTATGGAATGTGATGAAAATCTTGTTTTCTCGTCTCTTAAAAACTCTCCTACTAGGGAAGATAGCATGGTGCAAGAAAATGATAGAATGGATACATGTATTTCAAACAATCATAATGTGGATCCCTTCATTAGATGAATATGAGGAGGTAACATTAGACTCTCCTTCACTAGAACATCATCAAAATAAGGGTAAGTCTTTTTGAAGTTATGCACATTAGATATCCCTTGAGTCCTCCCACAATTTCTTTAATTATTGGACCTCCTAAGTCAATCTCCTAAGCCATTTATTATCCTTTATCCACCCTCACATCAACCTCAAGTTCAAAATAAATTCATTCTTATCTTAGAACCACCTAAAAAGAAACCTTTAAGTCCAGGAGATATCTTGAACGTTACAAGGAAACTTGATAGTAACAATGTTTTGAAACAATTGAGTTACAATATCATTGCTCACTCATATAATAAAAGGAACAATAGGAAACCACAAACTATTACCTCAACCATATCTCCCACCTACACCTAATATTTTGCAATGTAGTGGAAAGTTGTATGATCTTATGGAACAAATTAAAAAAAATCATGCTAATATATCCTAATGGGATCTTATTCAAGCCTCGCCTGATTACCATAGTATGCTTCAAACAATTTTGCAACAAGTTGTGGTCCCCCCTAATGTGAAAAAAAGTGATATAGAATTCCTAATTCAAGGAATGAATTAAGACATTGTTTTCCACCAAACTGAGCTACCTCCTTTGGAAATGCAAAAACAAAATGAAGCTTTCATGATAATAGCCTTGCTTAATAGGATTGGGATAAAGAGAACCCTTTTTGAAAATGGCTCATCCCTTAACGTGTGTAGCATAAACCTTTTGGATAGACTTGGAGTACACAAAAGCCAAATACAACCAGACTTTATTTATTCAAGGATTTGATAAGATAGGAAAAACCCGCTTGGTGTGATCACATTACCTATTACATTTGGAAAGGCCACATTGCAAACTCCTATTCATGTCATGCTTGATAATATTTCATATAATCTTCTTTTAGGTAGACCATGGATTCATGAAATGCATACAGTGCCTTCTACTTTTCATTGCTTAATGAAGTATGTTTACAACAATAAGGTTTATACAATCAAGGCCAACTGTGAACTCTACAGTTTGCACATTGAGAAATGCAAGGAAGGTCCTTTGAAAATATTGAAACCAACTACACAAGTGGAACTCATGCAAGACAAATTAAAAAAAAAGCATATTAAATAAGTCAAAGTTATTGTAAGATGATTGGGGTTCCTTAGATTTTACAATGACATTCATGGGAGAATATAAGATCATAACAAAATATTCTAAAAAGAGAAAAGAACCAATGATAATTTCAACAAAAAATTTAGTAAGAACCTTCAAAAGCATCCATTTCAACCACTTTAGAAGAAGAAAAAAATACACAACAATATTTGAGGAAGTTTATTATGAACAACCACCAAATCCAAAAGAAATGGAAAATCTTTATGGAAGAGGTTATGAACTTATGTAAAAACTTGGTTATAGTGGAAAAGGATGTTGTGCTAGAGAACAAGGTATATGTGTCCCTATAGAGACTAATACACAAGAAAACACTACCGGTCTTGGTTATTGTCCCTTGAAAGAAACAAAAACATAAAAAAATCCTTCACTCAATACCAAGACTATTACAAAAGATTCTTCTAAACCAACTTTAACCATGGTGCATCTTGAACTAATAGAAACGACTAGTGGTCTTAGTTATTTCCCTTTAAAAGAAATGAAAGAAACAAAGAAACCTTCACTTAATATCAATGTCATCATGCAAAACATTCCTAGGACATCTTCAAACGCATGTATTGGTAACTTTTGGAAAAATAAGGACAGACTGTTGGACTTGTCGTTGCACCAAAATATCGACCTGTCAATGCCCAATACAAGCTTTGGTTAAGAAGCACAGGAGGTGGTTAGACCATGTCACAAACCTGAGCATTAGTGTTGCAAGGAAGACCAAGGGTCACACCTTGCAACAATCCTCCCCAGCACAAGTGTGGGGTTTGAACCTATGACCAACTTTTATACCAATTGTTGGACTTTCTATTACACCAAAAGATTGACCTATCAATGCCTGATACAAGCTTCGGTTAAGAACCATAGGAGGCAGTTAGACCATGTCACAAACCCAAGTGTTAGTGCTACAAGGAAGATCAAGGTTCACACCTTGCAACACATACAACTGAGAGGGGGGGTGAATCATTGGTCACAAAATATTTAAACTTTTCAAAATTTACTTAACTTAATCTTAGATCTGATAAATGAATAATAAACCATAAACAATCAGTACATCATAAACATAGAGAAAACCAAGATTATTTTACATGGAAACCTTATTAGGGGAAAAACCACGATAGATGTTAGTCCAAAATATTATACCCTGTTAAAAGTATAATGAAAAGTAATGCGAATGCGCATTTAGGCACACTGCCTAAAGTTCACTGCTCAAATACAAGAGGACTCACTGCCCAACAATACAATACAATTTGGATTAGATCCATAGGGCATGAACTGAGAAAATAAATTTTACACAAGCCTGATTATAATTCCAGTTAAGCACATTAAACCTTCACACTTCGCTCAAACTTCTTCTCACTCTGCTCTATAATCGAATGATTAGAACACTATTCACACATCTGCCCTTTCTCTGGCATACATTTTCTCTCTTATACACACTAACTTTGTTTAAACAATCACTCTTTGATGCAAAGCCTAGGTGGATAATAAATCTCAACAAACTAATGTCAATCTTAGAAACAGTGAACTCTTCTTGAAAACACCTTCAATCTGCCAAGCATCAACTCACCCTCAAGGGTCTCAACCCTTCAAATTTGAAAATAACACCAACCCTCCACCAAGGCCCTAAAAAAAGTTTCTAAACATTCCAATTATGAAAATTTAGCCATTTAAATGCACTCTCAAAGTTAGATTCTTCACAACCTTCAAAAACTCACCTTCTACCACTAGCATTCCTTGTAGTACAAGAAAACTAATTTTTTAGTCTTTAGACCAAATCCTTCCAAAACACCAAAGAAATAAAACACAGAGTCAAGCACCCATTTTAGATTAATTCAACATATCAAAAATCTACATATGACTCTTTTGGTTCAAAGGCTCCAAAATCAAAGATTTCACAGTTTTAGGCCTCTAATTAGGCCACTTTTCCAAAGGGACCCCTCTCTAATCTCCACACCAGACCACAAAACTAAAAAAAAGACTTGAAAAATGGTACAAAACCACAGATTTACTAGGTCTTAAGACCTCATTTGTTCTTATACACTCTTAAACTCAAACCCTCCAAAAAACATGTAAAAACCAAGGGTTTTAGGGTACCCTTATTAAAGGTTCACACTCCCAGTCACTCCCAGCCAAACCAACTGTTTAGAAACATCAAATATTGTCCCCCCATGCTAAAAAAAACACTCAATTGGTCTTTGGAATTGTTTCTTTATCATTTCATAGGTTTGAACCACCATTTTCCAAGAGGAAACACACATTTTCCAAACCTAGGGCTCCACCCATTCACTAACAATTCAATCTCATAGCATCTTGAACATGTTAAACATCTAATTTACATGTTAGAGGACCCATTCAACAAGATACAGTAAACAAAAAAATTGGAATGGGTCATTTTATCATTTTTTTGAAGACCCTCAATCCACAAATCTGGAAAACATAGGTAGTAGCAATAAAAATTGAATAACTTTCACAAAAAAAGGATTTAGACCCTCATATTTAAAGAAAATTAAAACTAATTCATATGAATACAACTTCCAAAAAAATTTCAGAGCATTTGGAGTCCGTACAGATCTGTACAACAACAAAAGTAGAGAAAAAATAGTAATTTTCTGAAAAATAGTGTTTTTAATGATCAAGAAAGGCCCACAAATCTCCAACCAACCCCTCCTCCAAGCCATTGAAGGTTCTTATACATTTTTTGGTTTCATTCCAACTTCTTCCAACACCTATAACTGATTTTTAATCATTAAGACCTTCTAATCTTCATTAAGTTGCATTTTAAGACAAATTGCATATGACAATATTACATAAACTTTGCAAATTTTTAATTTTGACACCCAAAAACTCCTAAATCACTCTAACACCTCTAATTCACCCTATTACAACATATTAGACCTAATTATTTCACATTTACACCCAAATTCAAGGATTTTCCTTCAAAAGGATACAAATTCAAACATTAACAATTTTGTAGCAAGAATGCATTGTTTGCACATTTGACTACCAAGACTCAAAAAAATCAACCTAATACACCTTAAATGGTCTTGATTGACCTTAGTTAGCATAAATAAACCTAAAACATCTTGATCTAACCCATTGACCACCTATCAACCTTCAAAAAGTGAAATTTTGCAACTAGGAGACTAGGTGCTCCTGCACCATTCACCGCCACAGAGAAAGAACTAATGCCACATGAGTTGATGGAGATACCAAGTTCTCCAAGCTTCTATCACTTTCCTTTGTGCTTCAAATTCTCTCCACTGATCCACTGTTGAGAAACTTGCAAACTATCCTACATAAATGCTTTGTTTTGCATTTGAAAAAAGTTCATCTCTTGCATTCAGACCTGTCAGTGGTCTGTCATCAGTCATATGCTCAAAACTTGATGATACTCCTTTACCAATACTTTCAACACATGTCTTCATCCCTGCATGCAAACAATTGTTAGTCATTCCATAATTTTTTTGCATCTTATCCTTATTCTCATGCTTGCAATTGTCCCCAATGTTCTGTCCAGTCTGCTCATCCATCACTATCATCTCTTTTATTGTCTTTTCAGTGTTTTGTACCATTTTTTTGTCCTTAAATTTCATTGTACTCACTATACCAGTATATTTTTATTGCTTCTCAACTTTTTGCATAACCACAGGGCATTCTATAGTACCTACTAACACATTGTCCTACACATTCACTGTCTTTGTCTTCTTTAACCTTGAATTTACCTTTAGATCTACTGTACCTACACTTTTAGAATTACATTTGTGCACATCATCAGAATTTTTGATCAGGGGTTCCTTGTTCCCACACATTATGACTTTGGCCTTACCTTTCTCATCTTCTATCCAAGGAGTAAAAACAAACCTCTGTCCACCTTTCATGATTGTGTATTTGTTTGCCTTCCCATCATAGATGGAACTCCTATCATACTGCCATGGCCTTCCAAGGAGGATGTGACAGTAGTCCATTGGAAAAATATCACAAAGTATGCTATCCTTATACTCACCTATTTGAAAATCTACCATAGCTTTCTCATTCACTATCAATGATTGCTCAACCAAGAGACCTTTTTCTTTGCAATTGATTCTGAAGAGTGCTCTTCTGTGCAATGGCTCCTCCTCTTTAGAAGTCTTCAAAAGTTGTTTGTGTAGCATCAAGGCTTCTCCAATTTCTAATGTGAGGTTCACTACCGGTGAAGTCACACTCTCTTCATCTTCATGCACTGGTTGATTCCTCCTTTCTCCTCCATGAGAGCTTGAACCTTTCCTTTCAGGACATTTGAAGGATGGGTGTCTAGGTTGGTTACAAGTATAGCATCTTCCTGAGAATGCATTGTTGGAATTCCTACCTCCTCCAAATCTGCCTCTTGTGCCTCTCCATCCACCTCTAGAATCAGATTTCTCTTAGACTTTCATGGCATCCTCTTGATTATCATTGGTTGGCTTTGAACTAGACATGAATCTCCTTCCTCTAGATGCACCACCTCTTCCTCTAACTGCTTTGTCTTGCCTTCTCTGCAATTTCTCCTCCACCCTGATAGCCATTTGATAACAATCTTCTACACTCCTAGGGTTAGCCAAAACCAATTCATCCTATACATTAAGCCTTAAACCACCAACATACCTAGAAATATTTTCATCTTCATTCTCATGATGACCAGATCTTAAACTTAGTTTATAAAACTCCTCAGTGTAAGACTTAATATCCATTTCCCTTTGTCTTAAGTTTTGTAATCTCTTAAACATTTGAACTTGGTGGTCTTTGGGTAAGAATTTACCTTTCAATTTTGATATCATCTTGTCCCATGATGTGATCTTAGACTTTCCTTGTTTCCTCCTCTCAGACTAAAAGTAATCCCACCATACCAATGCATGACCTTGCAACTTAGTCTTTGCAATCCTTACTCTCTGCTCCTCAAGAACTTCTTCACATTCAAAATGTTTATCTAATGCAGCAATCCAATCAAGTATTTCTTCATCATTTAGACTACCACCATATTTAGAAACATCAAGTTTTACCTTAGGCTTGTCACCTTTCACTGTCTTCAACAACTTTGCCATTCTTTAGTCTTCTGGATCAAGTTCTTCTTCCATGCCTTCAAACTCCTCATCTTCCTCTTCTTTTGTCTCACTCTCCTTAGCATCTCTTCTCTTGTTTGTCTCCAGGGCTATGACTCTCTCTTCCAACTCTTTGAGTTCTCTTGCATTCCTTTCCTTCATCTCCCTCATCTCTTTAGCCATATCTTTGCTCTTTGGAGGCATCTTGTCAACCTTTCCTTTTCTTCAACCTACAAAATGCAAACCAAAACATACTCCCTACTCTGATACCACTATGATTTAGAGCCTACGTGGATAATAACTCTCAAAAAACTAATGTCAATCTCAGAAACAATGAACTCTTCTTGAAAACACCTTCAATCTGCCAAGCATCAACTCACCCTCAAGGGTCTCAACCCTTCAAATTTGCAAAACAACACCAACCCTCCACCAAGGCCCTGAAAAAGTTTCTAAACATTTCAATGATGAAAATTTAGCCATTTAAATGCAATCTCAAAGTTAGATTCTTCAAAACCTTCAAAAACTCACCTTCTAGCACTAGCATTCCTTGTTGTACAAGAAAACTGATTTTTTAGTCTTTAGACCAAATCCTTCCAAAATACCAAAGAAATAAAACATAAAATCAAGCACCCATTTTAGATTCATTCAACATATCAAAAATCTACATATGACTCTTTTGGTTCAAAGGCTCCAAAATCAAAGATTTCACAGTTTTAGGCCTCTAATTAGGCCACTTTTCCAAAGGGACCCCTCTTTAATCTCCACACCAGACCACCAAACTAAAAAAAAGTCTTGAGAGATGGTACAAAACCATAGATTTACCAGGTCTTAAGACCTCATTTGTTCTTATACACTCTTAAACTCAAACCCTCCAAAAAACATGTAAAAACCAAGGGTTTTAGGGTACCCTTATTAAAGGTTCACACTCCCAGTCACTCCCAGCCAAAAAAACTACTTAGAAACATCAAATATTGTCCCCCCATGCTCAAAAAACACTCACTTGGCATTTGGCATCATTTCTTTATCATTTCATAGGTTTGAACCACCATTTTCCAAAAGGAAACACACATTTTCCAAACCTAGGGCTCCACCCATTCACTAACAATTCAATCTCATAGCATCTTGAACATGTTAACACATATAATTTACATGTTAGAGGACAAATTACACAAGATAAAGTAAATACAAAAAGTGGAATGGGTCATTTTATCATTTTTTTTGAAGACCCTCAACCCACAAATCTGGAAAAAATAGGTAGCAGCAATAAAAATTGAATAACTTTCACAAAACAAGGAGTTAGAACCTCAGATTTGAAGAAAATTAAAGCTAATTCATATGAATAAAACTTACAAAAAAATTTCAAAGCATTTGGAGTCCGTACAGATCCGTACAACAACAAAAGTAGAGAAAAAATAGTAATTTTCTAAAAAATAGTGTTTTTATTGATCAAGAAAGGCCCACAAATCTCCAACCAACCCCTCCTCCAGGAAATTGAAGGTTATTATACATTTTTTGGTTTCATTCCAACTTCTTCCAACACCTATAACTGATTTTTAATCATTAAGACCTTCTAATCTTCATTAAGTTACATTTTAAGACAAATTGCATATGACAATATTACATAAACTTTGTAACTTTTTAATTTTGACACCCAAAAACTCCTAAATCACTCTAACACCTCTAATTCACCCTATTACAACATATTAGACCTAATTCTTGCACATTTACACCCAAATTCATGGATTTTCCTTCAAAAGGCTACAAATTCAAACATTAACAATTTTGTAGCAAGAATGCATTGTTTGCACATTTGACTACCAAGACTCAAAAAAATCAACCTAATACACCTTAAATGGTCTTGATTGACCTTATTTAGCATAAATAAACCTAAAACATCTTGATCTAACCCATTGACCACCTATCAACCTTCAAAAAGTGAAATTTTGCAACTAGGAGACTAGGTGCTCTTGCACCACTCTTATATATCCACAACATGGAATTACATCAAATACCTTTTCGGCCAAGAAAAATATAAAACATATTTACAATGTTGGCCCAAATTTATAAATAAATTTTCAATGTGGATCAAACACCATCAGCTAATATTATGATATGACCTAAAACAATATCTTTGAGCGCACCAATCATTCAATTTTAAAATTCAAGGATCAACAACACGTTACAACCATCATGTCAGCCAAGAACATGAAAACCTGAACATATTGAGAAAAATATTCAACCACGAGCATACCAATCAATTTGGATGTACAACAAGAATAGATAATGATCTAGAAGCATCCAAAAACAATAAGAACTAATATAGAATCATCTGCAACACCAAAAATTAATAGAATCACATAAAATTCAATCAACAACACTGACATAACCCACATAAA
Organism: Sequoia sempervirens; assembly: GCA_007258455.2. Taxonomy (NCBI): domain Eukaryota; kingdom Viridiplantae; phylum Streptophyta; class Pinopsida; order Cupressales; family Cupressaceae; genus Sequoia; species Sequoia sempervirens. The sequence goes on along the minus strand of VDFB02353493.1, from coordinate 98,442,268 downwards.
TACTGTCAGAATACAACTATTCATAGCACAATCGAATCTTCACGCAGACCTCTAAAACATCTGGTAGATGATCTAGATACTCTCAACAATAAACCCTTTAGTCCACAACAATTGATCTTCAACATACAAAACAAAACACCTTCATGACCTTCACTGTTCCACGGGCAACCTACAACTCTTTATTTAACAATTTTCTCAATATCCTCATCATATACAACCTTCAATACAATAATTCTAATAGTGTTTACATCAATGAAAACCACATATCAACAACACAACCACAACATCCAAAAATATACCCCTTTGGAATTGATGGCAACACATGATGTGAAAAACACCATCAACATAGTTCTCAATTAGCACTTACTCCCCCTTAGATTTTGACTCTTCTTCCTTAACCTCTTCTACATGGTCTTCTCCCACAAGGATCTTCTCCTTAGATAAGCAACAATTTTTCACATGACTCTTCTCCCCCTTTGACATCAATGGAAAAGATAAGCATTATCTTCCCACATACAAGCTATGAAGCACATATATGCACATCTGACTACTCCCCCTAAGTAGCAGTCATGGAAACATCAATCCAGATCAGGAAATATCTATGAAGTACATGGATTGATGCAAATAAATGCATCTTTAGTTCATATTAGGAGGGGTAATCACCCCTAACATCCATCTAAGATACTCAAAAGTATCCTTTAGCAATGTCTTAGTGAAAATGTCTGCAATTTGTTCTTTGGTAGGCACATACTCTAGTATGACTTCTTTCTCATTCACTTTCTCCCTCAAAAAGTGAAACTTGATTGATATATGCTTTTTCTTAGATTGTATCACCAAATTTTTTGATATGCTAATTGGACTTGACTTGTCACAGTATATGGCAATAGGTTCATCATATACTACTCTAATATCTTTTAGAATTTGTTTCATCCACATCACTTGAGTATAGTTATTTGCAGCAACAATATACTCTACCTCAATAGTAGATAGAGAAATGGAATTTTTCTTTTTGCTCAACCAAGAGACCAGCTTCTTCCCTAGGAAGAAGGCACCACCACTAGTACTCTTCCTATCATCTACATCTCCTGTCCAATCCACATCAGTGTATGCATTCAAAGTAAGATCATCATCCTTAGGATACTAAAGCGCAAAATCAATTGTTCCTTTTAGATATCTAAAGATTCTCTTTATAGTAGTAACATGAGACTCTTTTGGATCAGCCTGAAATCTAGCCACCATACATACAACATTCATAATGTCTAGTCTAGTCTGGGTTAAGTAGAGAAATCCACCAATCATTGACCTATATCTTGTTTCATTTTCCTTAGGAGAATTATCATTTTGTGTTAACTTACATCCAGTTACCATGGGAGTATCAATAGGCTTTGAGTCTTCCATGCCAAATTTCTTCAGCAGCTCTCTCACATATTTGGACTAAGATATGAAGATCCCCTTATTTAACTTAGTAACTTGCAATCCTAGAAATAAATTCATCTCTCCAATCATACGTATCTCAAATTAATTCTTCATTTCATCAGCAAACTTCATACATAGATTAAATCATCTCCTCCAAAAATAATGTCATCAACAAATACCTCAATAATAACTCTTTGTCATAATCCAATTTGAAATAAAATTTGTTGTCAGTAGTACCTTTATTGAATCCAATCTTTAATAAGTATTTTTCTAGTCTAGCATACTAGGTTCTAGGGGCTTGCTTAAGTCCATATAGGGCTTTCTTTAATTGAAAAACCATGTCTTCCTTATCAGTCAGTTGAAATCCATCTAGTTGTTCAATATATACTTCTTCTTCTAGCTCACCATTTAGAAAAGATAACTTCAGATCCATTTGATAGAATTTATAGTTCTTATATGCAACACAAGCAAGAAATAATCTAATAGGTTCAATTCTAACAATAGGGGAAAAGGTTTCTTCAAAATCAATACCTTCCATTTGTGAATATCCTTTACATACCAGTCTTTCTTTATTCCAGACCACTTCACCTTGTTCATTCAACTTATTCTAAAAGACCCATTTAGTACCAATCACATTTTTATCTTTAGGTCTAAGAACAAGTATCCATGTATCATTCTTTTCAATCTGCATCAGTTCTTATTTAATAGCTTCCATCCAATGTTCATCATTGCAAGCTTCATTGACATCTTTAGGCTCAATCTTGGAAAGCAAGCAATACTTTTCTATAATCCTTCTTCTAGTTTGCATACCTTTATTCTTGTCTCCTATAATTTGATTTTCAGAATGATTTAGCTTTACATACCTCAGAGTTTTAGGAGTTTCTTGGACTTCTAGTTCTTTTGTTTCTTCTTATGCACTTGCACTTGTCCCTACTTCTTCACTACCTTGATTTACTAGAACACATTGAAATTGTTTTACTAGAACATATGGCACAATTTGAAGTTGATTCTATGTCTGAATATTCTTCCCTTTGTTTTTGTTGTTTTCTTGGTCATCTAAATCATATCCATAGTATCTAGATGATTTAGAAGAATCCTCATCAACTTTGACATTTTCACTCTCAACCATTTTTCTCAATCTTCTATTATAGAAATGGTAGGCATTGCTTTTAGTAGAGTAACCTAGAAAGATTCCTTCATTTCTTGCATCAAACTTTCCTATATCCTCATCTCTCTTGATATAACACTTGCTTCCAAAGATCTTGAAATATCTAACAGTAGGCTTATAACCAAACCATAGTTCAAAAGGAGTCTTACCAAAATTACTATTGACATTTACTCTGTTCAAAGTGTACACAACAGTGCTTACATCTTCACTCCAATATATGTGAGGCACATTTCCTTCTATCATCATTTTTCTAGCAGCATCTGAAATTGTTTTGTTCTTCCTCTCTACAACTCCATTTTGTTGAGGGGTTCAAGGAGTAGATAATTGTCTTATGATTCCATGCTCTTCACAAAAAGAATTAGGGTATGTGTAGGATCATAATGGGCCAAAAAGTGGCAATATGATGGGTATGTGGCTAACGATTTTTTTTTACCCAAAATTGATGAAACGAAAAGGGTTTTTAAAGGATATTCTCATCTTTCCACCAATATAAAGTATGCCTTACTTTGAATTTAATAAGTAATTGTTATTCATTTTCTATTTGAATTACGACTAAAGTCTTGATTGATAGGCTGATTGAAAAACATCTCTAGCTTTCAAATGGTATCACATTTTTTGAATCCAAAACATGCATCACATTCTATGCTTCACATACTATAGGATTAAAAAAATAAAAAATTGAATTTCATAAATTTTTGACCAAGTTAAGGTGGTCAGACATACAATTTTTTATATTTTTTAAAAGTTGTAATGAAAAATTCATAATTAATTATTTACTTGGGAAAAATTATAAAAAAATATGCATCACATTGGGACATGAGTCCTCTACTTACATCTAAAATCTTATAAAAAAATATAATCATTTTATTGTGGTTAGAGTGGTCAAACAGACACCTACTTGTTATTTTTTCCTTAAAATTTAAGTACTACTACATTGAAATTTCAAATTTTCACCAAATAGATTTTTTCTTTTTTTTAAAAAACCTAGTAGTTTAGAAACTACATTCAATTTTCTACAAATTCTATTCTTACATATTTTTGAAATATTATAGATAACTTATTCAAATTTTTACGTCAAGTTCCCTAACTATAATTTTTTTGAATTTTTTGCCACTTAAGGGCCTGTTTTTCCCTTGATGATCCTGCACATACCCATTAAACTCCATGGAGGTGAACTCACCACCTCTATCTGACCTTAAGCATTTGATTTTAAGACCTTTCACATTTTCTGCCATGGCCTTAAAACTTTTGAACTTCTCTAATGCTTCATATTTTTCTCTTAAGAAAGCAACCCATATCATCCTCAAATAATCATCAATAAGCAACATAAAGTACCTTTCTCCATTAAGAATTATGACTATGGAGGGACCACATAGATCATTATGTACCAACTCAAGTAATCCATTTGAATGATGTTTTCTCCAAAAACAAACTCTAGTCTGTTTTCCCATTTGACATTCCTTGCAAATTATGTTAATAGGCTTCACTAGCTTAGGTAGATCTCTTACTACTTGAGTGGAACTTACTTTGACAATGTTATCAAAATTCACATGGCATAGCCTTCTATGCCATAACTAGCTTTCCTCTACTTGAGAAATTAAACAACTTTCACTAGCAGCATTCAGGTTGAAAATATTACCTTTTGTCTTCTTACTTGAAGCAATTACTTTTCCAGATCTTCCAAGTATCCAACATCTTCCATCTTTGAACTAAAGATCATATCCCTTGTCCAACATCTACCCAACACTCAACAATTTGTGCTTCAATACTTGAACATAAAGAGCATCATCAGTGTTATGCTTACCACCAAGACAAATAGATCCTCTACCACGAATCACACCAACATTGTTATCTCCAAATCTTACAACCCCACCATCATACTTCTCAAGATTTAAAAATTTTCTTTTGTCACCAGTCATATGATGTGAGAAATTGCTGTCAATAAACCACTCATCTTTTTTTTCAATTTGGACTGCAAGAAATTTCTCAACTTTAGTAGATTTAGTAGCCACTAGACCATTCTCCTTGATAGCAAGTATATTTATCAAACTCATCATCAGTCACTCCTTCTTTAGCATAGTAACATTTCTTTTGGAATCTGGATTTGTAAGGCTTAGATCTAGGAACTCTTTCAGGACACCTTGATGCAAAATGACCTATTTTACTGCAAGAAAAACATTTAATAGGAAACTTTCCTTTATACTTGCCTTGTCCTCTACCTTCTTTCTTCACAATTAGTGCTTCCAATTCGTCTACCTCTCTTTCTTCATCTTCAAGTTGTTTCATTTCTTCGTCATACTTGAATGACTTTCTGGAATACTCTCCCAGATCATATCTTTGATTGTTTCTTCTGGATATAGTAGCCTTAAATGTAGTTTCAGTCTTAGGAACAGAATCAACAAATTCATTCAACTCAAAGGAAACAAGTTTACCAATCAGTATATCTCTTGTCATGTTCGTCAATGATCTGGTTTCTTCAATAGCATGAGCCTTTTCTTTGTAAGAGGGAGGCAATGATATGAGCACTTTAGCTACAATTTATTCCTCATCTAGGGTACCACCAACATATCTAACACCCATCACTATTTCATTTACTCTTTGCATAAATGAAGAAATATTTTAACTTCACCCATTTTCAAATTTTCATACTTTCCTTTCAAACTCTGTAGCTTAGCCATCTTCACATTTACATCTCCTTCATACAAAGTTTTCAGCTTCATCCACATCTCATGAGCTATCTTCAGACCTATCACATTTGTCATTTTCTAATCTGTTACAGCACTCAACAACGCTTCTATAGCCTTGAAATTATTCTCAACCTCTTTAATCTCATCAGTAGTGGAAGGACAATTCTGAGGAATAATATATTGATTCTTTGTAATCTTCCAAAAGGGTTCACCAATACACCTCAAATGACACTCCATCCTAGCTTTCCACAATGAGTAGTTTGTTCCATTGAATCTAGGACTGTCCTTCTTATATGATGCCATCTTTTATCACCTCAAGCTTTTAAATTTCTTCAAAGGAACCTTCTCTGATACCAATTGTTGGAGAAACAAGGACATGCAACTAAGAGGGGGGTGAATTAGTTGTCACATAATATTCAAACTTTTCAAACTTTACTTAACTTAATCTTAGATCTAATAAATGAATAATAAACCATAAACAATTAGCACATCAGAAACATAGAGAACACCAAGATTTTTTTACGTGGAAACCCTATTAGGGGAAAAACCACGATGGATGTTAGTCCATAATATTATATCCTATTAAAAGTATAATGAAAAGTAATGGGAATGCATGTGCATTCAGGTACACTACCTAGAGCTCACTACTTAAATACAAGAGGGCTCACTACCCAAAAATACACAAGAATTTTGGATTAGATCCACAGGGTATGAACTAAGAACTAGCTTCTACACAAGCCTGATTACAGTTCTAGTTAAGCATAGAAAACCTTCTTCACACTTTGCTCAAACTTCTTCTCACTCTTCTATGCAATTGAATAATTAGAAAACTATTCACACATCTCCCCTTTCTCTTGCATACATTCACTCTCTTATGCAAACTAACTTTGCTCAAACAATCACTCTTATATATCCGCAACATGGAATTACATTGACAACCTTGTCAACCAAGAAAGATATAAAACATATTTACAATGTCCACCCAAATTTACAAATAAATTTTCAATGTGGATCAAACACCGTTAGCTAATATTATGATATGACCTAAAACAATGTCTTCGAGTGTACCAATCATTCAATTTTAAACTTCAAGGATCCACAACATGTTACAACCATTATGTCGCCCTATAAAATGAAAACCTGAACATACCAAGAAAAAAACTTTGACCACGAGCACACCGATCAACATTGATGTACAAAAAGAATAGAGAATGATCTAGAATAATCCAAAAACAAAAAAAAACTAACAGAGAATCATCTACAACAACAGAAATTACCAAAATCACATAAACTTCAATCAAGAACACTGACAGAACCCAAAGAAATATTGTCAGCACACAACTATTCATAGCACAATCAAATCTTCACACAAACCTTTTAAACTTTTGGTAGATGATCTAGATACTCTCATAAATAAACCCTTTATTCCACAAAAAGTGATCTTCAACATACAAAACTAAACACCTTCATGACCTTCACTATTCTATTGGCAACCTGCAACTCTTCTTTTAACAATTTTCTTAATATCCTTGACATATACAACCTTCAATACAATAATGATAATAGTGTTGACATCAATGAAAACCACATATCAACAAAACAACCACAACATCCAATAGTAACATGATTGGGGTTCATTAGATTTCACAACCTCCTTTAAGTGAGAGTACAAAATATTGCAATCTAAAGAGTCTTGTGTATGTATGACAGCTTGTACTCAGCAAGAGATATCTTTTTTGCAAAAGTGTAAGAGAGGGGGACCAACCACATCAAGGCTCTAGGTCATGGAGAGCTAAGAGTAGAAAGTTCCCCTAACTTACCTCACTTGAATGGATTTCTTGGGGTAATGATCGAGAATGAAGAGAACTATGTAGTACTTATGTCACTCTTCAGACATAAATTTTAGGTTTAAGCTAGGTGAGCTAGTTTTAGGAGTCGATACTACACCTTAGACAACCCTTTGTTTGATGATGAAAGTGCAATTCTAGGACAATAGCTTGACACATTGGCATCTCTCTGGCGCACTAACATCTGTATGACCATAAAATGTACTGACAACCTACCTAGTTGATTGAGATGGAAAAATAGATTGAGAAAGTATAGAAAATAGAGATGGAGATGATAAAGCAAATAAATGAAAGCTGGGGTGATGAAGATAATCTCACAGAAGCACTAGTTCGCCAGCTAGCTCCATGCACACGTTCACCTACACATAAGAAATAAGGAAAATTGTTGGGGCTGTATAGGGGTTTGACTCAGTCAGACCCATGTTTTGGTGTTTCCACCTCTACAGATAGCCAAAAAGAAATGAGGTAGAATATGTGATAAAGGAAAGAAAATATAGAAATGAATACTACAAAACAATATAATGCTACTCTATCAAATCACAAAGTAGAGGAGTGAAATGTTACCACTTCCACCCAAAAGCTCACTAGCCAATGGAAGGAGAATGCAAGGTATAGACTTGGAAAAGTCACCACAGCCACAATGGTGATGAAGAGGGGTCTCAAAAGAATCCAAACCCACACTTCTAAAGTTTCCTCACACTTGCAATGTGGAGTTTATGGATCTTTAAAGTTTTTGCAATGCTAAAAAATGGAGTGCTACAATGTTGCTTGAGAGTGAAGAAGTGAAGATATTGCTTGAAGAATGAAGTGAATGAACATGTAGATGATTCAAGAGAGTGAAATGAAGTGAGAATGAATATTTTTGAAGGTGGGATGAGAAAAATCTACTAGTTTTGGGGTTGGTTGATAAAAGAGGGATGTTACAATTCAATCCTAATCGGGTGTGTAATGCCTCTTCCAGCTTCAAACACAGGAATCAGTCAGGGATGGCAGTGTGTTATGCTTTTATCTCCAAAAAATATTCTCTCACCGACACACACAACATATTCCAAGCGGATGGAAGGTAGGTAAGTGATGTGGAATTTCACCTTTGGATTTGATTTTCTAAGGTGAAGGTATGTGAAAGGGGAATTTTCTAAGGGGTGCAAATTCACTCCTTAAAACTTTTCCCCCACTTTAGCTAGCATGAATATAGATGAGTGTTCGGTAAAGTAGATTGAAGAGTTAGTAGAGTTAGAAATGTATACCTGAACCATTGAGGAAGTAGACCATGATTTGGTGAACTCGAAAGCATAGGGCAAGCAAAAGACTCCACAAGTACTCTCCCTAAGGAGTTCCAAACAAAAGGACTCCATAGCCCCATAGAAGTATGAAGTTGCACAAAGTACATCAAAGGCCCTCAATCCAACAATGGATAAATCTTACAAGATGAAAGCATATCACATGCCCAGATACCTACAAGAAGGAAACCCCCAAGTTCTCTCTCACGAAGGAAGCCTAGTGAAGTAAGTGCCTTATAGGCCTCCAGACCTACAAGAAGGAAACCCTCAAGTTCTCTCTCATTAAGGAAGCCCAATGTAAGGAGGCTCTACAAATTCAGACTAGAAAGTGGCTTTACAGGCACACCTATAAAGTGAGATGTTAATCTCCAAATAAAACATGTCAGTAAACAAAGCAACCACATTGGAAAACAAGAAAACAATTGCTCAAACCATCGACAAGTTGGAAGGATTTTAAAGGGGTCCCTTGAGAACCCCTCAAAAGAAGAGGGGTCCACTCAAGGGATACACTATTTGAAAGTGTAAAAGAGATGTTTTTTCTCAAATTAATTCATAATCAAGGAATCCTTTCAAAATATGTTCACTTCATCAAGGAATTTGAAAGGAAGAATTCCCCCTTGCGAGGGGAAGGCCAAGGTTTATCTTGTAGGAAAAAGCTACTCCCACCTCAGAGGAAAGTTTTCAAGTTCTTTCTTTGTGAACCCATGATGAAGGAAACATGTTCTATTAGGGGTCCAAGTAAAGAATGTGATTTAAAAAAAGGTTTGCAAGAATTTTCAAGAAAATATATGTTGGCAATGAACGTGTTTTCTAAAAATAGAAGTATTGTAGAAATGACATTGTCACACATACGAGGGACAACTCAAGAAAATAAGAGAGAGATATAAGCAAAGATTAAAAGAGATAAAGAAATATAATGAATAAGAGACATAGGGGTGATCTGATATTTTGGGGTCAAAACTGCTCATAAATATATATAAGTATAATAATAGTATATAAATGAACTATCATCAACTCCCTACTATATCAGATCATGTGAAGAATGCACAAGAAGAAAAAGTAAAAAAAATAAATTGGGTCAACAATGGAAGGGAGGCCTAAATCCACCCAACACTTTGCATTGTCCCCAATTTTCCAAAAGTTAAAGCACATAATAGAGGAAGAATGATGATACAAATAGAAGAAGGTTTACAACACAATTTCACTCTTGTATCCAAGTACCAACAAGGGTGACAAGGTTCATCCAAGAAAACATAACATAAGCATGAGGGAACACATCACAACACACACACAACTAATCTAAAGATAAATAAGAGGCCTCCCCTTAGCACTCATCAACCAAGAGGTCATATTCTTCCCAATCTAGATCATTATAAGGGAAAGGAAGATAAGCCTACAGTGGTGGAATATTAAGGGGAGGAGCTTCCAACCCTCCTGCAATAAGGGCTAAGGTAGAATCCCACACCAGGTCTTATCTGCTCAACTCTTATGGAGCTATGGTCAACAATTTCACGAAGATCACTGACAAGGCTAGAACTTCATCCAGAGAGTTGAACATGCACTTTATAGGAGTTCCATGTTGTACCTCAATGGATGGAGAGGACTATTCCCAAGATTCATCGCTTGGCTGACTGAGTGACTCGAGAGTGGTGACAAACTCAAGAGAAGCTGAAGCTTGTTTTGTCACCAAAACTATACGAGCTAGCATAGGACCACACTTTGAAAGGGTGGGCTCCTCTTATGATCTCCATTGATGGAAGGGACATCCTCTACCTTCTGCTTCATTGGGGGATGTAAACTCCCCACAAACAAGGAAAGAGGCATGAAGGAGGAGGAGAAAACTATAGTGGACACCACTGATGTATTCAGCATGTCCACAGGTTTAGGGAATGGTGAGACATATGAAAAGGACATCAAAAGGGGTGGTTTGATTGAAGGAGAGATAAACACCTACAAAATTTTAGGGTTAGGTGCACTCGCACTCACAACAGGAGTTGGAAACAAGAATGATTTTGATTGAATGGAAGTAGAGGGGGGAGAGAGGAGGACACAACAAGAGGCCTTGAAGCAGGGGTGGTCATCTCCTCTTCCTTCTACAAAGTGGCCTGCTTAGCTTCCAGAGCCTTTCGTCGATGCTTGCACTGATGCATAAGGAAATTTCTATGACTCTTTGAGCTAGAGGTCAGGAGCTATAAAGGGACGGAAGGCTCCTGCTTAGCCATAGGGGTGTCCAACACAGTCATTTCCAGTGGAGGGAAAGACTCCTGAATAGGAGTAGGAGGAAGTAATTGAGACACACCGGGGAGAGCTGGCTCTAGCGCCTCAATGGTGGGCCTCCTCCCATTCATTTATTTTGGACAAAAAGTAGTGGGAGGCTACAAAGGTTGAGACAGAGGATTCCCTATAGGTACCCTTTTTTCTACCATAAAGGCATGCCTAGTTTCCAAGAGGCATAGAGGGAAGATTAGATATCCAAATCTTGGGTTTACACCAAGTTGGTATCATCAAAATCCATAGGTAAAAGCTAGGAGTATTCATCCAAAACTCTTCTTCAGAAAGAGGAGTGAAAGAGTAACCACAAGAACAAGAAGGCCTTTCCTTTCCCTTTCAAGAAGAGGGGGAAAATTTCTACTATACTACTGAAAGGGTTAAATTTGGTTGTCCTTTACCCTTGTTTTAATACTTTACATAGTTTTGGTCCATTCTTGGGGAAGCAGGCTGACCGGGGAAAGCCAAAAAATGATCCAATGAGTAGACCCCATGGGATACCACTAACTAGTATCTAATATCATGCAGCACATGCACAACACCTTCATGGGATAATTTCAAACACTCATGGATGACGAAAGAAATTCTATTCATGGAAGCTAGTGAAGGTATGTCTAACTTAACCCTGAACAAATTCAATTTTAGAATAACATCAAAGATTGTGTCTACAACCCTAGGTCCAACTACGATGGACAAATATATTGATCCATACAGCTTGAGAGAAAATACATCATGCGTATGGATTGTAGACTTTGTTTCTTTGCACTCCTCCCTTTGTAATGAATTCAGCCATAACATCTCCTTAGTGATGACATTGACTCAACTCGTAGGGTCAACTAAGAACCCTATCATATTGTTCCCATTGAGATGAGTGGTAATGTAGAGGAGAGAGGGATTTTTATTCAAGCAAATATCCTACGAGGTGAATGCCACATCTAGGGAGTCGATCGAAGGCTACATGGTAGGAGCAACCGTGACCATGTTAATGTACACCTCGGGCTGAGTGGTAGATTCAGATGGATTAATAATTTAGTAGAATGTGACAAAAATGAGTTCTTGTATATCTACAACTCACTATTTTCATTAACCACTAATTTTTTCCCATTTTGTTCACTCCCATCGAGATGAATAGTACTGTCCTCAATGTAATCCTGTATCTCATGATGTAGGCACATAAAACATTTGGTATCATGTATGTTTATTGAATGGTACTGAGAAGGTGTTTGCATCATACCAATCAGGCTATGGCTCCTTGAGAGGTCTAAGGTTCTCCAAGGTTATGATCTTATCCTTCAACAACTTCTACATGATGGAAGAATAATATTTTGCTAGCTTTGTGAACTTATTGTTGCATCCGAGGCCATTATCATTCATTGTGGCTACTACATTCACAACAGCCTTTCCTTTTCCCTATATGGATATGATGGAATTTCCTTCTGAACAAGAGTACGAGGAGGATCCCACAAATTGAACTACCATCTATTGGTACTCTCATAATGCTACACACAAATGCACAAAAGAAGGGTATTTCATAAGGGAAAACTTTTCCTGCCAAGGTCTCTGCAAGTTCCCTATGAACACCTTCTACATGTCAGTATCAGGCAGTGGGTATGAGATTTATGAAAAGAGTGTTTGATATTGTGCTATGAAATCTATTATCTTATCATTATCCCCTTGCTTGCATTAGATGAGATTCGAAAAGGTCATCTTTGGTTCGACGTTGGCTTGGAACTGCTGGAGAAACTGATTTACAAGTTGATCAAATGAGAAAATAGAATTTTCATGTAAGGAATATTACCAGTTGAGCGTTGTATCCTTAAGAGATTGAGAGAATATTTTTCCATCAATGCATCATGATGGAGGAAATCTATACACATGTCATTAAAGGTAGGCACATGCATTTGTGGTCACCTTTACTGCCATATTTCTAAAATTTTGGAATCTTCATCCCTTGCTAGAAGGGATTACTCAAGATTGTCACCGAAAATGGGCTATGTCAGAAGAAGGGCTGAAAGATAGGATGGGTAGAGGCCTAGGAGAGACTCGCCAGTTGGTTTTGCATACAACCCATATTCTAAATTAGGGAATTCAAAATAGGGTCAATAGATGACAAATGACTAATGGAGCCTCTTTAGTCACTGCTACAAGAACCACCTCTAGAGGCACCTTTAGAACCACTTTTTTGACCTCCAATAGTGCCACTACCACTGGTAGGGCCTCCACCGGAGCCACCTCCACTACCGAAGCCACCTCCGTGACCTTGTCCAAATCTATGTCCACCAGTGCCACCTTCACTACCAAGGCCACCACCACCCATTCCATCGAAGCCTCTGCTACCAAGGGAGGTAGGAGGGGTGAAACTAAATCTAAGGGGTGTTTTACTCACTTTGATAGTGTGAGGCTCTTGAGAAGTAAAAGAGACACTAATCAAGGTTCCTGGTTCAGCCATGCAAATAGACATAGTGGGCATTAATACACCTATTTTTCTTTCATAGGAATCAAGATCAAACACTTCTCCTTGGGTGGTAGCCAATCTAGGCCTATACGAAGGGACATAAGCTTCAGTCAAATCAATGAGGCCATGTGGAAATTCTTTTTCTATTCAATCTTTCCCTTGTCTCACCTCACTTGCAAGCCTAGTAGCTCTTGCCATGTTATGCCTTCTCTAGATGGTTTACAAGGTCTAGTAATCTATTATCTAATGCCATAATATTTTCTACAAGAACATGCACAACATCATCCTCATCTATGGATGAAGGTATAGGAGATGTTACAGGAGTATGCACATGACTGGTGTCTTCCATGAAACCCATCTTGTCAACATAATTTGTGTGAAAAATAGTGGTAAATTCATTAGTTAAACCAGTGGGAAAATTGAGGTGAAACTGGGAGTGACCTTTGTCTTCTCCATTGGTAGTTGTCACATACTTCTCCTCACAACATACCCAAGAGTCATGGCTTGGGTTGTGATGCTCATAAATCTTCACAATACTTAGGGCTATAATGATCACAAGCACTACAACAAATCCCTATGATTTGCTCTATTTTTTGCTTCATTTTTTGCTTCCACCCACTATTTTAATGTATTTTTTGTCAATTTTTCTAAAACGTCAATACTATTTCTTGGGATGGTAGTATTTTTGGTGTTTATTTGTGTCGATCAAGACAAGTCAGCGCTAATTTTAGTGCTCCTTTGCACTGACAATAGCACTGCCTTTAGCACCAATATTGGCTTTGAGTGTGGTACCACTGTTAGCACTGCATTTGGCTTTGAGTTTAGCTTTGAGTTTAGTGCCACTTTTTAGCTCTGACTTTAGCTTTGAGTTTAGCTTCAGGTTTAGCATTGGTTTAGACACCCTTATGTCAGAGAGACTTATTTATTTGTCTCATCAATGATGTAAAATAGTGAAATTTCAACAAGATATGGGCATATCAAGGAGAGAATCACTTACATCACATCGACAAGGTATATCTACAAGTGCTCAGTGAAACACAACTCTTGGATATAACGAAGTAATGTTGATGAGACATTGAGATATCAGTAACAAAAATATGATTGTCTCATCGACATTCCTCAAGTAATGATCAAAAGGATACACTGCTATACCACTGGCAAGGTGAGCAACATATGTGGTAGACTAGTATACACCGCAACCCCACAGCAAGAAGCCTTGAGCAAGGCAGTAGTGCAATAAATAGTAGAAGGGAAGGGAAAAACACCACCATACCATAGAAATAATCACAAGTCTCCCCGACATGGCAGGGTTACACTGATATATAAAGAAATACTGCTGAAGGAAAATATCGATGAGACAGTGGCATATCGACAAGAGATATTAACTTGTCTCATCGACACCGACAACCAATATCAGAGGAACATAAGATCTAATGTTGATAAGACATTGAGATATCAGTAAGACAAATAAGATTGTCTCATCGATACTCTTCAAGTAATGATCAAAAGCATACACCGCTATACCGCCAAGAAGGTGAGCAACATATGCGGTAGAGTGGTATACACTGCAATCATTTGAATATAGCTCACCAAAATACTCTAAAACTTTAATAAAAATACTCTAAATTTTTTGTCAAAATCTTATTTTCATGCATAGTCTACTAGAATGGAGTTTTCATTTTAATAAACATACAATAAAATCTTTGTTGAAACCTTATTTTCAGGCGTAGCCTGCCAAAATGGAGAAGTATTTCAGTAAAGAATGAAAGAGAATGGTAACGAGATGTGTGTGATAGGAGGCATAGGATTCATTGTTTTTTATCTCATTACTGCTCTGATCAACAAGGGTTACAATGTTCACGCTACCGTTTGTAATCCAGGTATTTAATTGACATATGTTTTCATAATCTCAAATTCCTTCAAATGATTTTGAAGTATCAATGTATCCTATATAGGGTTTAAGATGACTTCTTTTAATTTTAAAAAATAAATCAGATGCTTTTGAAGTATTAATGTGTCCTATATAGGGTTTAGAATAATTTCTTTTAATTTTAAAAAATAAATAAATGATGTATTTTCCTATGGTTAGATAATGTGGAGATCTCCTAAATCTGCCCTAGCACACTGTCCTCTTTCGCACTGTGTTCATTACTCCAGCTGCTAAGGTCTTGCATTTGACATCTTTAATATCTTCATGATAGTGGCTTTTAAATAGATCTCAATATTTTCTTTAATCTTTATCATGGTAACCCTTGAGTTCCATAATCCACCTTCAATCACTTCTAAGAACATTCTCTTAAGCTAGACTGCATAGTATGCATATAAAGCAACTCCTTCATACTTTCCATTGTTCCAAACCACCACTCACCACCTTCCTTAAAATTTTGCCTCCATAAGTACAATAGCATGTTTTAAAATCATGGTTGACAGTGATTGACCATTAAGATCACTACTTTCATCAAGATATAATGATTTTTTTGTCTTCAAACATAAGGTATTATACAAGATAACATTGTGAATTGTTTGTTGTGTACAATATGATTTTCTTACACATTTACTGCTTTGCTAACTACCTTTAAGACTGGATATTGCACCATCAGCTGCAATCTCAAACAACTCACTCACTGTCACTTGAAGATTTCTTTCATGAGCCTCCTTGTATAAAATCAAACTATGGCCTATAGACTGCTACTTACTTACTAATATAGGGGACTCATTGTTTCATGGTATTTTGAGTTTTATTTAGAAGGGGTTAATATGTGGAACTTTTATGTGCAGGAAGAATAGATTGTGATGCAACGTTTGAGTATGGATGGTTCAGGAAAAATTGGATTGCTATCGATGTCATAACCAGGTTGGAGAGTACCTTGAGCCGGTGTGAAACACTTTTGGGTGTTTTCGGTTGGAAGCAGAACCTAACTATAGGAATTTTTGAATATCTAATAGAGGAAGTTTCTACATTCTAAAGATAAAATCATAAATTTTCTTATCCAATTTCTGATCCAACCTGAATTCTTTAATATTTGATAGAGAAAGTTTCTACATTCTAAGATAAAATCATAAATCTTCTTGTCTTTGTACAATCACTCATTTGAATTGTTTCTTTAAAAGTTTTAGGGCCACACCCACATACATATCTTCTTCTTTTTCTAGTTGAATGCTAAACCTCTACATTTTCTCC
The DNA here is from genome assembly GCA_007258455.2 of Sequoia sempervirens. Taxonomy (NCBI): domain Eukaryota; kingdom Viridiplantae; phylum Streptophyta; class Pinopsida; order Cupressales; family Cupressaceae; genus Sequoia; species Sequoia sempervirens. The sequence continues at coordinate 98,425,966 of VDFB02353493.1, read as the reverse complement.
AATCTCCATTTAAAATAATCAACAACATGCATTAATTTATGATTGTACCTTGAGCCGGTGTGAAACACTTCCATGTGTTTTCGCTCTGAAGCAGAACTTGTGTGTAGGAGTTTTGAAATATCCGATAGAGGAAGTTCCTACATTCTAAAGATATATTCTATGAAACATTCCTTGTTTTCTATGAAACAATGTATATATTCTTGTACTTGTAAATATTCTTTTACTGTTATGTCTATTAAAGAAAATAGAGTTTGAATAAAAACTTCTTCACCCTTTTTTGTAGGTGAGTATGTAAATTATTATTTAAGGAAAAATCTTATTGTGTTTACATTTTTAGTTTACTAGTTTCAAATATTCATTTTCTATGTATATAAAATTGTATGTGCTCTTTATCTCTAATGACATAAAATAGTAATGTCATTAGGATCAGGGTTTTCAATTTCAGTACCATCATTCTCCACACTTTTTATATCATGTTCACTTTTAAGTACAATCATCAAAATTTTATTTTTAATTCTTGTCCCAGTTAATCTTGATTCCTTTCAGCACAACACAATAGGTTGCATGTTAAATTTCAAACATTTTCTTTGCATTTTTTTATATATATTATTTTCTCAGTGCATCATTATGTAACAACAATTTCACTTCTGAGATATACAATAAAACTAAATGAAAGCACATGTTTTCTTTGTCAAGGGAAATGTATGGTGAATACCCTATGTCTTTTAGATAAGTGTGCAAGTGAAATAAGGCATAACTGATTGAATATTATTTTCTACTGTACAATTGTTTTTTATTTGGAGGCTGCAACAACTTATCATGGATTAGTTTTGGCTAAGAAATAAGGTGTTTCTAAACTATGGCTAGAGGGGGACTCTCTTAATGTGATTAATTGTCTCATGATGAAATTTCGTCCTTCATGGTTAATTGCCAATTTTATTAATGACTCGATATCTATTATTAAAACTCTTTTGAGGAGATCAAAATCACACATGTTTTTTTGTGAAGTGAACATGATGGCTGATGGGGTTGCCAATGTGGGAGTGGATGAGAGATCTGAGTAGGATTCTTTTGAATCACTACCTCTTAATCTGAAGTGTATTTCTAATGATGACCAATTGGCTTGTTTCTAGGCGAGATGTTCTCGGGGAATGGTTTTTCATTATGATTTTAAGTTGGGTTTTACATGTTGACCCTTTGCTCTTTTAGTTTCATTATTCTTTCCTTGGTTTTTGTAGAAGGATGGATTGGTAGTTTTGGCAGGGTTACTTGGAATGATAAGCCCACATGTATTTGTGGGTGTTTGTTGTATTGTTTTGAGTAGTGCCTAGTTCATTTTACTTTTTCATTTCTTCCAGGTGTTCTTGGGTTTATGTTTGTTTCCTGTCACTATGGGTGGTGACCATTGCAGAATTGAGCTGAGTTCCTGTGAAGAGTTTCAAAAAAATGCTACTGTGTGAGAGAACTTGGAATTGGGGGGGCGTTACTCAATTTATGCAGAGAACTCAAGGCCCAAACCTTGATGTAAAAAATTTCTTTGTGAAAGGATGGAATGGGAGGTCTCTGCATTACTAGGGCATTGAGTTTTGAATTGAAGAGGATTTTACTACGGAGGTAACTGGTCTTTTAGTTGATGGGAGAAATTTTTTCAGAGACATGGGAGTGGGTAAGAAGGATTTTTTGAATTTATTTAAACATGACGAGAGGAAGAAGGTTAAGGAAATTGGAAGTGGAGGTTATGCTAGGAAGTCCCTGAAGCCGCTTTGGAGGGACCTCATGTTGGTCATTATGCACTACTTCACCCTTGAAGGTAGATTCTCTTTGGTTTACACACCATTTTATTATCTTAAATCATTTTAGGCATAATGTTTTAGTCTCGTTTCCTTTTTACCTGTTACATTCTATGGGGAAGAGTATTGAAGACCACATAAAGAACCCTAAGAAGGTGGTTCTTCATCAAGGGCTCATATGTTTGACTTTTTCTCATATCAAGCTAAAGTTGATCTTCGTCTCCCCTAAAATTCTTGGTAAGAAGGAAGTTAAAAATGATGGGTATCAAACAGGGGACTATGATGGTGAATGGGTTGGTAGTTCAGAGGAGGAAGAGTTAGAACATGAGGATATGTCTGTTGATGAAGGAGGCTCTAAGGAAAGGGATGAGGAATTAGAAGAATGGGGTAAGGGCTATGAGACTAATGTGGAGTTGCGGGAGACTATGGCTAATTCTGTTAGAAAATATTTGAAGGGGAAAACCAAAGGCATGAAGAAAGTTAAAGCTTCTACCAAAAGGAAAATTGAGGTGGTTTCCCCTCATTCGATTGTGAATCCTACATTGTCTTCTGGAAAAGAGGTTTTGAAGGGTTTTCATCCTATAGGTGATGAGGGTTTGAAGGGTTGTCATCCTGTGGGTGATGTGGATCCTTCAAATTTTGATTATGTTCAAAATGTTTCATTGGAGAACCCTGTTCCTAGTAAGGATGGTCTACTAGAGAGCTCCCTAGTGTAAGGGCTCAAGGTGCCAGTTAATTTGGGTGGTCAGTTGAGTGGCCCTATAGATATGGGCAACTCTATGATGGAGGTGAAGCCTAATGAGAATGGCTCTATGTATATGGAGGGGATTGATGCGGTTAATTATTCTCAAGATTTTTCTGCTATGGAGAAGAAAGTGAAGAAGGAATTTCTGGAGGCATTAGTTGATTTGGAGAATCTGCTAGATAAGGAGAGGATAAAGGTGGATGTTGTGGATGTCAAGGATTCCCCAGCTGAAGAAGAGGATGAACAGAATAGGGATTGTTTTGATGCCCCTATTGACTTGGAGCAGAAGGGTCAGCCTTCAGTTAACTAAGATAAATTGACATGAATATGTTTTGTAGAATGGCTGAAGATGGGACGAGAAAATTGCTTTCCCTGGTTAAGTGGTTATTTTCTGAGGTTAAGGAGTTCAATCTTTAGATGAAAAATTTGTAGGATGTTTGGGTATGTGCAGGATCATCATGGAAAAAACATACCCTTAAGTAGTGAAAAAATTAGAAAAATTAGAGTTAGGCAACTTAATGTCAAAATTTGAATAAGTTATCTATATTATTTAAAAAATATGTAAGAAAAGAATCTGTACAAAATTGAATGTAGTTTCTAATATACTAGGTTTATTTTTTTTTAAATCTATTTGGGTAAAATTTGAAATTTTAATGTAGTAGTACTTAAATTTCAGGGGAAAAATAAGAAGTAGGTGTTTGTTTGACAACCCTAACCACAATAAAAATGAAAATATATTTTTATTATATTTTAGATATAAGTACAGGACTCATGTTCGGATGTGATGCATATTTTTTTGTAATTGTTTTTCAAGTAAATAATTAATTATGATTTTTTATTACAACTTTTAAAAAATATAAAACTTGTATGTCTAACCACCTTAACATGATCAAACTTCATGAAATTCTTTTTTTAATCCTATAGTATGAAAAGCATAGAATGTGACACATGTTTTAGATTAAAAATGTGACACCGCTTTGAAAGCTATAGATGTTTTTCAATCAGCCTTATCAATCAGAATTTAGTCGTAATTCAAATAGAAAATGAATAATAATTATTTATTAAATTCAAAGTAAAGCATAATTTATATTGGTGGAAAGCTAAGAATCTCCTTTAAAAACCCTTTTCGTTTCATCAATTTTGGGTAAAAAAAAGTCGTCAGCCACATACACTACACATACCCATCATATCACCACTTTTTGGCTCATCATGATCCTGCACATACTCGTTTGTGTTTCTATGCTAAGAGGTAACCAAAAAAAGTGGGAAATAGAAGGAAAAGAGAAATCAATGGATATTAAGCTTGATAAGCTAGTAGTCGATGTTGATCATTTGGGGGTTTCTCATGAGGAAAGAATTTACTCTTTGGAAGTTATTGTTAATAAAATGTTAGAGAACAGAGTGGAAATTTTGGAGGATAAAATGGGAAAAATATTGAAGGACTTGAAAATAGTGGTCAATATCAACACTAACTCTTTGAAGACAACTGCTATGGGTCTTTTTGTTATGAATGAGAAAGTGTTGAATTGGACCAGAAAACCTCTTGACTTGGGTAATGTGGAGGAAAGGATTGAAGAGATTACTGGCTCTTACCTAGTGGAGAAAGCGAAAGATTCTACTACCATGTTGGAGAAGGACATGCAAGCGGGTTCGTGCCTTAGGATGAGGAGCAAGATGAAAAAGAGGGTTATTTTTGTTGTTGAGGAGTTGAAGGATGTTATCAGTATCCATGAGGAGTTCATCAAGGAGAACATGGCCTCAACTATTTTTTTAGATAATTTGTTGTAGCTGGTGCTTCCTCTTTTGGTTCAATAGGTTTGCTGATTTTTTTTGCTTTTGGGTTTACTGATGGGTTGCTAATGTTCCATCTTATGTCAGCTTCTTGGTTTTTTGGGTTGTTGGGCTTAGTGGTTTAATTTCTCTTTCAACTTGGAGTTGTTGTAAAGGGTTTTTGGGCCCCTTCAAAACTTGTTTTTCCTTATCAAAAACTGATTCAATCTAATTTTCTACTGTGCAATTGTTTTTTTATGTGCTTTTTACTTTTTGCATGTGGATTACCTCAGAAAGAGACTACTTATCTTTTCTTAAATGAAGCCTTTACATTTCCTATCTATGAAAGGAATTTGCTGCTTGAAAATAGGTTCATGAACTTCATACAAATTAATATTGGTGTAAAAGGCCATCCCTACAAATGTTGTTTGGTCTAGAATTATAATGGAAAATAAAAAAGCTTGCTAGGAGAATAAATAGGTTTCAATTGTCCAAGTACAACATAATATTACTAAAGCATTTCAAAGTTTAGGCATTTGAGATTCATGGATCTCCTTGGAGTTCACCCACCTAATATAATAATAGTAAATTAGTATGAACCTTTTTTTTTTTTTGTTACAATAGGGTGTCCCCGTGGCCCCCCGCCCAGCGTCACCTAGAGGCGAGCGGGGGGTGAGACTAGTCCCTGCGAGTGTTTGTAGCACCGGCCACCACATTCACCAGGTAAGTACCGAGAGCGGAATCGAACCCGAGACCATGAGGAGCCATCCCATAGCCTCAAGCCAATCCCGCTACCCAAGCCAACAAATTAGTATGAACCTTTAGTCATAAATTAAAATGCAATATAATATCTCTGTCTCTCACACATGAACGCTTCATATAACCACATACCTTGTAAATGATGACAATCAACTTATGGCATTCCTTAAGTCAACTGTGAGACATGAATCCCCCCTAATTCCTAGTGGAATGATATGCTATAAAACACATTTATGAAAATTAATAACATTTGATTTTCATAGTCCATGATAGTTATGTAAAAATTTGCACACAGTTTATCCAGAAATCTTACTCACATAACATTTATGAAAAGGTCATTAGTAATTTTTTCTCTCACAAAAAAATATCAAAACAAATTTAGTGCTTAATCAATGTTGTCTCATCTATTTCAACCCACTTTCCTCTCAGTGATTTAGTATTTTTATGCCATCCACGTCCTCTCTCCATGGCCTCCTCTGTGAATAAAAATGTTTCCACATAAGCTTTCACCATACTACCACCAAGAAGGAAGAAGCAACTTGCAGGACCACGGTAAAAACTGCTCTACTGCACTGAGCTAATGAAGGAGCCGTAGCATAGTGGTGGTCACCACACTACCATCGAGAAGGATAAAGCACCTTTCGGGACCACAGTAAAAACTACTCTACCGCACCGAGCTGATGAGGGAGCCACAGGACAACACTGATCACAAAAACAAGGAAGGAGTTTGGGAAGGGCAACATTTTTATTTTCCATTACCCAATTCTATATCTTTTCAAAATTTATAAATCACTTGTTCAATTCTATATCTTTTCCTTTCACATAAAAAAATGCAAATCACTTGTTTGAACACTACAATTGAACACATCTCTTTTCTTTTATGCAACTCTTTAATTACATTCATTTACTTGCATTTGTAATCATTCATATACATCTACACACATTTCACATCCATTTCATATAACTATGTTTGGCATTTTTTTGTGAGTAAATGGCGAAAGAACATTGTATCCTTATCCACATTTTATAATTCATGCTGATTTTTGTTCATTGAAAAATAATATAATTGATTTCATATGAATTATCAAAATAACTAGTTGATATAAAATAAAGAATTAACATTCATCCTAGTAATGTCGAGAAATATTTCCACTGTTTGGTTAGTGTAATTGAATTGAGGATGAGAACTTTGAGTCACAAGGCTAGACTAGGAAAAATGTACAATGATAGGCACTCAATTAAGTGCACTTGGCACCATCTGAGGCACCCCAAACTGATTACATTAACGAAAAAAATTTGGCACTCAAGTTGGTGTTAAGGAAGAAATCAAACGACAAAAAAGGAAAAAATGTCGCGCAAAGGAAGAAATCAAAATCAAAATTTCAAAAATTTCCCATGTGAAGGAAGAAATCAAACAAAATAAAATGGAAAAATGCCGCACGAAGAGAGAAGGGCGCACAAAGAGATCACAAAGCCAAGATGCACTAAGGAAGCCCGGTGAGGAGAGTACACAGGTATTTGAACTTTCTCATAGGATTATATCAAATTTATTAAATGATATTTAATTTTTTTTCTTCGATTGGTGATAATATTTTTATTTCAAAATATACAAAGCTCCAAATAAAAATTTCTTCCAGCACCATCACAACATGTCTGTTAAAACAAAATAAAAACCTACGGATAAAAAATCCCTACCACAACTACCTAAAAAATATCCAACTAACTACTACCCAAACACCAGCTATTTACAGTATCAAAACCAAAAATAGGGCTTAACCCCTTAAACTTATACATCAATATCTAGCTTAAACATAGTAAACTAGTTTACACAAAAGTTCTAGAAGCACTTCCTAGATCCAATGGGCATATTTCCACAAGTGGCTTCATCGTCTTTCTCAGACAAAAACTCTTCTTCTCACACAACTCCTCTTTGGCATTGGCTTTGAGTCCCACTATTATCTCCTCAGTCTCCATTAGTTCGACACATAGTTTCAAAGCTTGCCACCCTTGTTTCACACCGTCTCTCCACACGACTTTGGTTCTTCCTTCTGGCTACCTAATGAAAGGGTGATTTATCTCTGCTCTTCCAGGTCCACACCTTCCATGCCTTCACTATCATTAAAGCCTTATCCTAGTATAGCTCATTCTGGAATACTCTCCATGTTCACTAAAAAATCCCTATGCACTAATGCTTTCATCACTTTCCTTACAACCTCCACTGATTCTCCTAAGTCTAGTCCCCATGCCATGATCAGAGAGTATGTATCCATATTAGTTCGATATATGTGATTCAAATCTTTGAAGCCATTACCCAAAATGATTTGCACAGATTCCGCCACCTTCACATCCTTTTATAGGAACAAGCCATGTAGTCTCTTCACCGTCACTTTTCCATCAAAAGGATCCAATTTACTCCTTGCTTTAAGAGTGAAGTTGGCCTCCATTACTTCTCTAGTACGTTAGCCACCAAACTACTTCACATCGCCATCCCAACACTCCCCTTACTCCCGCAAACCAAGAAGCATCGAAGGAAATGCAAGAAAAAACTTCATTACATATCAAATTGCCAGCTATCAACATGAATGCCGAACGTACATCTAGCACTGACAAAAAGAGCTAATTCTTCAATAATTTTGAAAAATATTCCTTAAATAGTTTGTAAGTATATTTAATATTTTAATATGTTAAATGATATATTTTTTTATTTCCTTGGAAAAAGTAAATGATATTAATTAGTTTAAAAGTAATAGTCTTCAATAAATTTATCTTGATCATCAGTAATAGTCTTCAAAATTGGCCGCTAGTTCAAGTTCATTCTGCTTTCATAATACTTTATATCCATGAAAACCAAGCTCTCTAAATAGTATATCAAACTCTAGTTCAAAATATTTTAGATGAGGCTACTCCTATAGCTATCTTACTCACTTGAAAAATCCTTGAAACTCTAACTTCTTAACATTCAAAAGATAAATGGAATGTCCTCAACACCCAGTAGAGCTATCCAAAAAAGCTAACTAAAAGCTAACCTAGTTTTTTAGTTTAATAATTTAATTATAAAGTTTAAACTTTGAATGTTAATTTTTTTATGTGTTATTAGCTTATTGCAAGCTGCAATATTGTTTAATATTTATATCTATAAATTATCTCTATCACATTAATAGTGTTTCAAAATGAAAAGCAACTTGTTGGAAGTAGTATGCTCTCAATTGCCAATACTTAGTGAATCTAGATCCATAGTTAATAGTGTCTAAACAAAACTTGTCCCAACAGCCATAGGGAAATGGGCATGGGGGAAAGCTTAGGTAATCAACTGATAGTATGATAGCCTCCTACGTAGTCCATTGATTATTACCCATTAAATTTTCCCATTTCCCTATGGCTGGTGGGACAAGTTTTGTTTGGACATTAGTAACTATTGATCTAGATTCACTAAGTATTGGAAATTTAGAGAATACTACTTCCAACAAGTTCCTTTCTATTGTGAATGTGATAGAGACAATTTATAGTTATAGATATACTTAGTATTGGCATTTGGAGCTTAACACTTCCACATTTCTTTGATTAATTTGGAGCATAAGACTAAGACTAAAATGACATTGCAACTAGGTAAAAATATATTAAGGGCATAATAGTAGTATACTTGTGTATGTGTATTTCCTTCAGCTAAAATTTGTGTTTATACTTAAGTGATCAATGTATACTTGTGTATGTGATCAAATTTTCTTCTATTTAATGATATTATTGTGTATTTAAGGTCTATTTAATAAAGGGTGCATGAAAAAAGTTTTAAATCCTTAAAAATGTTTAAATTTCTAGGGTTTTTTCATTTTTCCAAGTCTGCGTTGAGTCACCCTAGCCGAGTCTGAGGCGAGTCTGAGTCTTGTTACTATGGTTGTGATATAAACAAAAGGTTCTTACACATTGGCCGAATATATCCTCATCAAAATGACCAGAAAGAAATTTCAAATTTGTAAGTAAACTCTAACAGTCAAGAAAAATAGTCATAAAAATTGGAAGTAAACTTTGGTAGACATGTAGATTAACTTAATTCATCTAACTTTATGCCTCTTGGAAGACATCAAGATCTCCCCTCCTAAATTTTGGACCACATCCATTACCTCCACATAAAACAAGACATCCTTGGTCTTCTTGGTTCCCATGCCATGATATGGCTATCCAAATGAAAATGAAGCAAAGTAATCATCTCCTTCTCTATTGGCTGGAAGAATGCATGCTTAATGTTTTGATACACATGATATCAGCTCTCTCTTTTTCTCTCATGGTTGAATACCAAAATCCATTATGGTGGGCCTCCAAAGTTCCAGTCATATTTTTTCGTCTTCCACCAAATGATGGCTTGATCCACACGTCTACTAGTCTAGTTGGATTTGTTTTTGAAAGCTAAAGTTTCTCTCGAGTCGCCAGTGTAGCTCTCTCTTCCTTTTCAGAATCTTTCATTGCTACAAATCATCTCTGGTATTTAATCATTTGTACCACATGGTTGATGTTCTTTGAATCCTTGCATCTAAAGGAAATTTTCTTAACATAAATACTGCTAGGGAATTTCAATGTTGCCACTGTAGTTGTCATTAAATCTGGTACATGCAACATTGAAAATTATCCTTATATAAGAATTCCCTCTATCTTGTTGGCTTGTAACACTCTTGATGGTGGCTACATGAAATTTGATTCTAATTCCTCTTCTACATCAGAGGGTTCATATCCTTGATCTGACTCTTCTGAATTATCAGAATCATAATCACTAGCTTCCATATTCAAAAATTCCCAACCATCATCTTCAATAAATTTATCTGGATCATCAGTAATACTCTTCAAAATTGGCTGCCAGTTCAAGTTCATTCTGATTTCATAATACTTTATATCCATGGAGTTCAACCATTCCTTGATGCCATCAAGTAAATATTAAGGAATGGCATCAATGTAGAGTACATCTCGCTTGAAGTCTTTGAAACCAATAGCCATATCAAATTCCTTTTTCCCAAGTCTTACTCTCTCAAGGTTAACAATCTCAATCTCACTAATAGGGATTACTAAGAAAGGTAATTCCACCAACTCTACCAAATAGTTTACTATAGGAACAATAAAAATAGAGGCTTTGAAATGAACTCCATGAAAACCAAGCTCTCTAAATGGTATATCAAACTCTAGTTCAAAATATTTTAGATGAGGCTACTCCCATAGCTCTCTTACTCACTTAACAAATCCTTGAAACTCTATATTGATTCTAGTTTTCTTGTCCCTCTCTTGATGTTCTTCCTCAATTTCATCAGGATCATACATTGACCTTCTTGCCCCTCCTAAAGTTTGGACCACATCCATTACCTCCACATAAAACTAGGCATCCTTGGTCTTCTTGGTTCCCACACAGTCATATGGTTATCCAAATGAAAATGAAGCAAAGTAATTATCTCCTTCTCCTCTGGCTTGAAGAATGTGTGCTTAATGTTTTGATACATGATATCAACTCTCTCTTATGCTCTCATGGTTGAATATTATTGAAATCCATTATGGTGGGCCTCTAGAGTTCCAGTCATCTTTATTCCCCTTCCACCAAATGCTAGCCTGATCCACAAGTCTGCCAACCTAATTGGATTTTTTTTTTAAAGTTGAAGTTTCTCTTGACTCACCAATATTAGTTGTAACTTTTTTGAAATTTTATTACGGCATGTGCACTTTGATATGATGTAATATGATTATGGTGTCATCTCATATATTGTAATATTAGATATATAACAAAAAAATAAATTATTGCATGAAATAAATAACAAATTTTCATTTTAAATGTTTTTTTTTTTTGTAGAACACAGGTCTTCCAAAAGATCAAGATGATCCTCAACATGATATAGCTCCACAAAATATTGGTTCTGCTGGTACATATCACATGGTAGAGGATGATGATGATGTAGATATGGAAGACATTGAGGCCAATGACAATAATGGCAATGATGATGATGATGATGATGATGATGATGATGATGATGATGATGATGGTGGTGATGATGAGACAATTGGTGATAGTTACCACTGACATTCATGATCATATAGACTACATCATGGATCATTGTTGATATATCGTTATGATGACTCTTTTCATGGTTACTATCATATCTATCATTTTCATAGCCTACAGTACTATATTGTTGAGTTGTATCATATTGACGTATCCTTTTCACTATATCATTTGGACATGTATCATCTTGACTTGCATAAATTTGAGTTACATAATTTATCAATTTTATTTATATCATTTGTACATGTGTCATTTTCACTTATGTCGACTGTTTGACATGTATCATTTTGACATGTTTTTGATGTACTGGAAACTTTCACTTGTTTTAGTTATATATGATGATGATCTTATCAGTATTGACTTGTCAATTTATATATATTAAAAGTGGTCGATGATTTTTGGATGGATATTTATTAAGTATGACAATTTTAATTTACTGCTCAAGATGGATGTTGTCAAATTTAATTAAATTATAGATATTTGACTCACTTGTTTTAATTATAGATGATGATCATGTTACAATAATTATATTGTTATTTAATCATATGAGTTAAATAATTAAATTACTTACTCTATAATCAAATGATTTATTTAAGAGGCACAATATATTTAATTAATTAAATTGAAATAAAACATATTAAATTAATAAATGGAAGCAAAACAAGAAGCATTTTTAGAAGAAAAAAAGGAAGAAAAACAAGAAGCATTTTTAGAAGCAAAAAATGAAGCAAAACAAGAAGCATTTTTAGAAGTAAAAAAAGAAACAAAACAAGAAGCATTTTTAGTAGAAAAAAAGGAAGCAAAACAAGAAGCATTTTTAGAAGCAAAACATGAAGCAACAATGGAAGCCAAATTAGAAGCAATCTTGGAAGCAAAACCAGAAGAAAATGTGGAAGAAAAATTGGAAGCACAATTGGAAACAAACTTGGAAGCAAAAGCGGTAGCAAAGCTTGAAGCAAAACCAGAAGCAAAACTTGAAGCAAACCTGGAAGCAAAACTGGAGGCAAAATTGGAAGCAAAACTAGAAGTAAAACTAGAAGCAAAACCGGAAGCAAACCTAGAACCAAAACTGAAAGTCTAATTGGGCACTAGTTTAGGAACTATTTCCCACATTATTTCCTAATTCTATTTTAGGCGTTAACAAAGGCGCTATTTTTGGTGCTATTTTTTGGCGCTATTTTAGGCGCTAACGGGGACGCTGTGATTTTTTGGCACTAACCATGGCGCTAATTCTGGTGTTACATCTAGCTTAAAATTTGGCTTAAAATTCAGTGTTGAGATGATCATGCCTATTAAATACACTAAAATCCAATGCTATTTTAGGCACTATTTCCTTGTTTTGTTGTAGTGAAGGTACATAGGAAAAGTCTTCAACATAGACAAATGGGTAGACACTCTACACTTTGGGTTCACCAAACATGTAAGAGAGGGGGACCAACCACATCAAGGCTCCAATTCACAGAGAGCCGAGAGTAGAAGGCTTTCCTATCTTACCTCACTCTAATGGATGTATTGGGGTGAGGATTGAGAATGAAGAGAACTGTGTAGTACTTTTGTCACTCTTCATGCCTAAATTTCAGGATTAAGCTAGGCAAGCTAGTTTTAGGAGTCAGTATTGCACCTCACACAACTCTCTATCTAAGGACAACATCACAGTTCTAGGATGACAACACGGTGGCTGACATATCTCTAGTGCGACAATGTCCATATGGCCAAAAAACCTAAGATAGTAAATATTGCCTAAAAACATATTGATAGCCTAGCTAATTGATTGAGACAAGAAAAATAGAATGACGAAGTATAGAAAATAAAGGCGAAGATGATAGAGAAAATAAATGAAAGCTAGGGTGATGAAGATAATCTCACAGAAGCGCCAATTTTCCAGCTAGCTTCAAGTGCATGTTCACCTACACATAAGAAAGAGGGAAAATTGTTGGGGTTGTATAGAGGCCTACCTCAATCCAACCTCCATGTTGGTGTTTCCACCTTCATGATCAGCCAAAAAGAAATGGGGTACAATATGCAATAAAGGAAAGAAACGATAGAAATGAACAATACAAAACAATGCAATGCTACTCTATCAAATCACAAAGGAGAGGAGTGAATTGTTACCACCTCCACCCAAAAGCTCACTAGCCAATAGAACGAGAATGCAAGGTACGGACTTGGAAAAGTCACCACAGCCACAATGGTGATGAAGGGAGGTCTTGTAAGACTCCAAGTTCACACTTCTAAATTTTCCTCATACTTGCAATGTGGAGTTGATGGAGCTTCAAAGTTGTTGTAATACTAAAAAATGGAGTGTTATAATGTTGCTTGAGAGTGAAGAACTGAAGAGATTGCTTGAAGAATGAAGTAATTGAATGTGTAGATGATTCAAGAGAGTGAAATGAAGTGAGAATAAATGTTTTTGAAGGTGGGATGAGAAGAATCTACCATTTTCGGGGTCATTTGGTTGAAGAGGGATGTTACAATTTGACCCCAATTGGGTGTGTAATGCCTCTACTAGCTTTAGATGCATGAATCCATCAAGGAAAACAATGTTCCATGTAGATGACTATGTGCCACCCTTTCATCCCCAACAAATATTCTCTCACTAACACACAAGCTAGATGCCAAGTGGATGGAAGGCAGGTAGGTGATGTGGAGTTTCACCTTTGGATTTTATTTTCTAAGGTTAAGGTATGTGAAAGGAGAATTTACTTAAGGCCTCTTGCTTGAAATAGGAATAATTCATTGTAAATTGAACTTTATGAGGCCTTTATTTAGTTTTGTGAGGCATTTTATGCATCCACACTAGTGTTGAACCCTTGCAAATTGAATAACATGCTTTTATTGATGTCTTGTAAAGGTGCTGTAAAGTGTTGTAAAGGGCTTTCATGATTTTCTAGACATAATAAACTCATTTCTCCCTAATTCACCATTATAAAATGTGTTTAATAACATTATCACATAAATCTAGAAGTTTTTTGAATCAAACTTAATGTTAAACTACTATTGTAATGTGTCTTACACATTCACATTGGTTCTTGTGCCTTTCTAGGCTATGTTGACCTCATTTTAGTGTTGTAAAGTGTATTTAATAAAAATTTCACATTGAATTCTATGTTCCAAGCCCTAATTGACATTCACATCATCATTAATAGACCCCTATTAACCCATATTGTGCATCCTGAGGCTTAAATTGATCAAATAACTGACAAAGTTGAAATTTAAACCTTATTTCCTTATCTCCTGGAATCTTAGCTATGAAATTAACCCCTGTGGGACCCATCACCATCCATGGTGAATCAATCCTATCTATGTGGGACCCATTCACCATGGGTGGCGAATAAGTCCTAGTTGGCCCATTTTTGACCTTTGAGTGGGAAATTTTTGAATTTAAGTTTATTATTTTTACATGTCGACCTAAGGGATCCAATTTTTAGGATAATAAGCTAGATTTAATAATAAATGACCTCTAAACCCTAAATCACAACCATTCTTCATTATTCATCCACCAATATTCCATCTCAAGTCCAACAAGCTACAGTTTTTGCATTACAAGTCATTAAGATAGTAATTTTCAGACATTCAAGGGAAGATTCTTCATGTTTTGTTGTATAAATTCAATATAAATCATCATGTAAAGGTAATAAACTCCATTATTTCATGTTTCATTCCATTCTTTCATCATTTTGGTTTAATAACCTAAATGGAGTTTGACCAAGGCAAACCCCCATGCCCTAACATTCAACAGTTCTCTCTCTTGTCTTGTGTGTTTGTAGATTTAGGATTATTAGAGGCTTGGAAATAATTGAAGATCAAGTTGCAAGGTTTCTCAAGTCTTCTCTTCATTGATCAAGTCAAAATATCAACAAAAACTCACTTTCAAGTTTAGAAATCTGAGTTTCAAAAGAGGACACTTGTAGAAAGCCAAAGTATAGAGTGAAAGCTCTGGATTCCACCTTTGAATATTCAAGAATTCAAAAGTGGACTCATTCACCATGGGTAGTGAATGATTTCCACTCCAAGGTCAATTTTTTGTTTTTTGCATTTTTACATACCCTTTTGTCAGAAACAGGTTTCGACACAGTTTTGCGAAACTGGGATTGATTCACCCAGAATGGTGAATGAGTCCCACTAGGATTGGAAATTAGCACCAATAGCATTCCAAAATCCATTTCCAGTCTCCATCCATATTATAAGTGCACACTTTTAGTTTCATCAAGTTTTGTTACAATTTGCATTCATTTCTAGGTATGTTTGCATTACACAATGTGTTTTCAAACACTTTGCATTTCTTAGGTTTTGCATAAATAATCAATCCATTTTTTCCATTTGTTGCATTTAGGTCATTGAATTTAGGATTAATTCCATCTTTCATACATTATTTTGAGTGAACCACCTACACTTTTGAGTGGAGTTTATCTTTGTCCTTTTAGGTGAAACATCCTGAGAGTGGAAGAGTAGTCCATAAATCCTACCCAAAAAAATCTACGGTTCATTTTGATGAACCTAATTTTTGAACATTTTCTTGTCTAATTTTGGAGTCCATCATAGATCTAGCCTTGCATTTACTTTGCATTAGGGTTTGCATTGGTTAATTTTCATGCTAGGTTTCAAATTTTGCATTCATACAAAGTGCATTTAGGTTGCATTTGGGGCATCTAAATTCATTTAAATTTTCTAAAATTCTACATTTTTAACTTAGATCTACATCATAGAACTTAGAAAA
Source organism: Sequoia sempervirens (assembly GCA_007258455.2). Taxonomy (NCBI): domain Eukaryota; kingdom Viridiplantae; phylum Streptophyta; class Pinopsida; order Cupressales; family Cupressaceae; genus Sequoia; species Sequoia sempervirens. The sequence goes on along the minus strand of VDFB02353493.1, from coordinate 98,410,154 downwards.
CATAAAAATCCCTCAAAATTTTTTGAAAAATCTCAAAAACACCCCCCCTCCTAGGACTCATTTGCCACCCTGGGCGAATTAGTTCCTTTTGACCCCTAAAATTGCCTTCTACAGAGCTGAAAACCCTATTTTTATGCTTTTGTTTATTGCCATTGGTTATCTATATTAGTTGGCTGAGTTTTTGTATCATCCATTTCATTATATTTAGCTTCTATTAGCTCATTTCATGCATGGTTAAAATTCTCATTTTCATTTCCAATCTTTCATCTTTCAAATTATTGCATAATGCCATAAGTAAATTACTTTGATTGAGATATGAAAAGTTGCATTTCATTCTATTTTTTTACATTGTGATTTACATTTGCATAGCTTCTCTTACATTTAAATCATTAGAAATAATCATTGTTTACATTCAAGGCACTTAGACTTTGCAATTTTCATTTTCAGCATTAGTTCCTAGTTCATTTTGATCAGATCTATTAGCAAATGAAAATGAAAAATAGAAACATCAAACCATCCCATTCAAAAACTGATTCTTGTTTAGAAAAACCATAACATCCAAGCTCTTTAGTAGTGATTATGTAGACATGTTAGATGAAGCCCTTAAGGATTTCCTCTCACTATGATCATCCACTAAAGATTTGACACAAACGGATGCAAGCATCGATAATCATGATAATCATCATTTCCCTTCTCCTGATAACTCTCCCATTTGTGATGAAGCTATCTTGATGAAAGAAGATACAATCATTGAAGATCATGAAAGTCTTTCTTGTCTTCCTTCTCCCCCCCCCTTGCAAATACATTATGGCACACAAAGCTGAAATCATTTCCACTACATCACAAAGTCCTAATTCATCTCCCAACACCTCCCTTACTTGTGCAAATCCTTTAATAAATAAGGATAAACTTGTGAATGATCATGACAAACACATTTGTGCTGAGGATATTATTGGGAGTTATGACAATCCTACATTTTCTACTCACAAAGACATTCTAGGACATGAGGATGCAAGTATATATAATTAAGACAATCCCACCTTTTCTTCTCCTAATAGCTTCTCTACACATGAAGAACATAGTTTAGTGTTACAAGACATCATTAGGGAAGATCTTTTTAAACAAAAATGTCCAATCATTAGTAACCATGAAACTCCTAGCTATCTTTCTCTTGATGCTTATCCTATGAGCGATGAAGCTATCTTTCCAAATCCAATTATGACATGTGATGAATGTCTTAGCTCTCCTCCTAGGGTCGATATTATGGCACATAATAATGATACCTTAGAGAAAACAAACAACCAAATAGAGCCTTCTTCTCATATCACTACTATTGATACTCAAATAAATCCAACCATTAATCATTCCCCTATGTGTGTTAAAGTTATTTTGGACACACCTAAGAATCTTATCATTCTTTACCCACCATTACACAAGAAAAAATCCCACAATACACCCAACCTCATTCTTCCAAATCATGGTCTTCGTGATTGTCCTTTCATAGAAATTAACCCATCCAACAAACCTTCACTCAACATCCATACTATCATAGAATATTCTTCCACACAAACTCTAACCTTGATACATCCTAAATTGATAGATATCTCATTAAACATGTATCAAGAAGAAACTTTGTTTCCTTATCCACATAAATAATAGTAGTTTCTGCTCCTTACCATGCAACAGTTGTAGGATCATCGAATAATCACTATTGCATGTTTTGCATCCATTGCAAGGGGCAGCATACCATCATCCATTACAGGCCCACCCTTGTCATGCACTAAGTGGGGGCAAAGGGTTAGAAAGCCTTATCCCTATATGTCACTTTTCATTGTCTCTTTTGACTAATCCTTTACCTTTCATGAACATATAAGATCAAGCTTGGGATGTGGATGACATCTCTTAATATTGACTCGTATGTGACATACTCCCTTCCTTCATGGCACAACTTATCAAAAACATATGACTTAGCATAGGTATTTTCAAATAAGCTCTCATACCCTCTTCTACTTTAAATAAATTGCTCATAGAATGGTGTATAACATCCGCTTTAAAGTGGTGGAATACATAGACAACATCTTTTTACAAATTTCATGGTGTGATTTAATTTTTCTAGTGATGTGTCCTCTCCTTGGTGGTGTCATTAGGTTTGATTCCTTCCAAGAGTGTATGATCAACTAAAGTGGCCTGATGCGAACAAAGCATCCGATGGATAATGATCTGACAAGGGAATAATGATCAACTGAAGTGGCCTGATGCGAATGAAGTATTCCATGGATAAGGATTTGACATCTTGATTTGTCCTCTCTTAGATACATTAGGCACAATGCTCCCTAAGAAGAAGACCTTACTTGAAGAAATAAAAATCCCCTTTAACAAAATTCTTTACATGATATTCAAAAACCTTTACAAAAAGAATTTTCATTATGGTGCCTTATCAATGTTATCAAGAGAATAACTTTTCTATGGTTAGTATGATGGGAAGCTGACACACTGGCATGAATTTCTGACTAAACCACTTCTTTTGGACATCTCACCTTGTGGACAACCTAATGTTTTGTGGCCCCAGAGTGAGCACATCTTTTCCACTCCATTTTCCTTTCTTGCCATTGCATGATTATGTATCTTGATGGTTTGAATTAGGATCTTGATCCTAGGGGCTTGATTGCCTTCTTGATCTTTGTCATTCTTTGTCATCTACATATATACACTTGAATCTCTCTTGTCTGTCTACTTTAGTGTGAGTTTGAAGCAAGTTCATCCTCTCATTAAAGTGGGGGATAAATGTACCATAGAAAAAAGGAACTCTGGCTTGACATGGGAATAATTCATAAAAAATTGGACTTAATGAGGCATTGATTTAGAGTTGTTAGGTATTTTATGCATCCATACTAGTCTTGGACCCTTGCAAATTGAATAACATTCTTTTATTAATGTCTTGTAAAGGTGTTGTAAAGTGTTGTAAAGGACTTTCACACTTTTCTAGACTTAATGAACTCATTTCTCCCTAATTCAACATTATAAAATGTGTTTAATAACATTATCACATTAATCTAGAAGGTTTTTGAATCAAACTTAATGTTAAACTACTGTTGTAATGTGTCTTGCACATTCACATTGGTTCTTGTTCCTTTCTAGGCTATGTTGACCTCATTTTAGTGTTGTAAAGTGTATTTAATCACACTTTCACATTGAATTCTATGTTCCAAGCCCTAATTGGCATTCACAACATCATTAATAGGCCCTTATTTATCCATATTTTGCATCCTAAGGCTTAAATTGATCAAATAACTGACAAAGTTGCAATTTAAACCTTATTTCCTTATCTCCTAGCATCTTAGATATCAAATTGGCCCTTGTGAGACCCATTCACCATCCATGGTGAATCAGTCCCATCCAAGTGGTACCCATTCACCATGGGTGGTGAATGAGTCTGATTTGGCCCATTTTTTACCTTTGAGCGAGAAATTTTGGAATTTAAGTTTATTATTTTTACATGTTGACCTAAGGGATCCAATTTTTAGGATAATAAGATGGATTACCTATAAAATAACCTCTCTAAACCCTAAATCACAACCATTCTTCATTATTCATCCACCAATCTTCCATCTCAAGTCAAACAAGCTAGGGTTTTTGCATTACAAGTCACTAAGATAGTAATTTTTAGACATTCAAGGGAAGATTCTTCATGTTTTGTTATAGAAATTCAAGATCAATCATCATGGTAAGGTAATAAACTCCATTATTGCATATTTCATTCCATTCTTTCATCATTTTGGTTTAATTACCTAAAAGGGATTTGACCAAGGCAAACCCCCATGCCCTAACATTCAACATTTCTCTCTTGTCTTGTGTGTTAGTAGATTTACGATTCTTAGAGGCTTGGAAATCATTGAAGATAAAGTTGCAAGGTTGTTCAAGTCTTCTCTTCATTGATCAAGTCAAAATATCAACAAAAACTCACTTTCAGGTTCAGAAATCAGAGTTTCAGAAGTAGACACCTGTAGAAAGCCAAAGTGTAGACTGAAAGCTCCAGATTCCACCTTTGAATATTTAGAAATTCAAAAGTGGACTCATTTTCCATAAGTGGTGAACGAGTACCACTCCAAGGTTAGTTTTTGGTTTTCTACATTTTTAGATACCCTTTTGTCAGAAATAGGTTTTGGCATAGTTTTGCTCAACTGGGATTGATTCACCTAGAATGGTGAATGAGTCCCACTAGGCTTGAAAATCAACATCAGTAGCATTTTAGAAGCCATTTCTAGTCTCCATCCATATTAGAAATGTACACTTTCATTTTTCGTCAAGTTCTATTACAATTTACATTCATTTCTAGGTATGTTTTCATTACACACTGTGTTTTCAAACACTTTGCATTTCTTAGGTTTTGCATAAATAATCAATCCATTTTGTTAGTTTGTTGCATTTAGGTCATTGAATTTAGGCTAAATTCCATCTTGCATACCTTATTTTGAGTGAACCACCTAGAATTTTGAGTGGGGTTTATCTCTCTCCTTTTAGGTGAAACATCCTAAGAGTGCAAGGGGTATGTGTCATATCATCATGGAAAAAATAGACCCTTAAGTGGCGAAAAATTTAGAAAAATTAGAGTTAGGAAACTTGATGTAAAAATTTGAATAAGTTAGCTATATTATTTCAAAAATATGTAAGAATAGAATTTGTAGCAAATTGAATGTAGTTTCTAAACTACTAGGTTTGCTTAAAAAAAAAAAATCTATTTGGTGAAAATTTGAAATTTCAATGCAATAGTACTTAAATTTTAGGGAAAAAATAAGAACTAGGTTTCTATCTGACCACCCTAACCACAATAAAATGATAATATTTTTTTATAATATTTTGGATATAAGTAATGGACTCATGTCCCGATGTGATGCATATTTTTTTGTAATTTTTTTTCTAGTAAATAATTAATTATGATTTTTTAATTAAAAAATTTAAAAAATATAAAAACTTGTATGTCTAACCACCTTAACTTGGTGAAAACTTCATGAAATTCATTTTTTGTTTTTTCAATCCTATAGTATGCGAAGCACAAAATGTGATGCATGTTTTGGGTTCAAATAATGTGATACCATTTGAAAGCTATAGATGTTTTTCAATCAGCCTCTCAATCAAGAGTTTAGTCATAATTCAAATAGAAAATGAATAATAATTACATATTAAATTCAAAGTAAAGCATAATTTATATTGGTTGAAAGATGAGTATCTCCTTTAAAAACCCTTTTTGTTTCATCAATTTTGGGTAAAAAAAGGTCGTCAGCCACATACCCATCATATTGCCACTTTTTGGCCCATCATGATCCTGCACATACCCCAAGACTAGTCCATAAATCCTACCCAAAAAATCTATGGTTCAACAACATGATAGTTCTTGGTGGTTATTTTTGTCTCTATGGTTTGGGGGTGAGGATAACTATTTTTTTGAGTTGTTCATTATTTTCAAGGATCACCTCTTCCTCTCTTTCTACATAAAATACCAACATAGCAAGTATGTTGACATTTTAAGTGGAGGTATATGGTCCCTCATTCATTATTTGCATGTTTCTTTCCTAGTGATGTTATTATACATCTCCTAGGAAGAGTGAAATTTTTATTCAAAGTGTGGTCTTCTTATTGCACATGATGTGTCTTCTAGGTTGTATCAGTGGGATTGATATACTTAAGGAGCATGACCTTTGTAAGCATATGATATTCCTCTTAGTGGTAATGCTATGGTTGGCATTCCCTAAGGTGTGATTCTTTTAATCCTTCACTAGTCCTCTCTTGGAGACATTAGGTGCGATGTTCCCTAAGGCGAGACCTTACATGCATTAAGAAAAACCCCTTTGAACACACCTTATCTTATTTGCATTTTTTTCATGAGCACTTAGCATAGAGAAGCTTGCTAGCCTTATGAGGTTCAAAGTTCATGTTGTGTGGTGCCCTATCAAAGATATCATGAGGTATAACTTTGGTATGGTTAGTACAATGGGAGCCTATAGATTTTCCATGACTTTCTCATTATATGGTGAGAGCCTGCAAACTTAGTATGAATTTCTCACTTAGCCACTTTTTGGGGGGCTCACCTAGTCTATATCAAACTACACTAGCCCGTGTGAGTGAATTGTTGTTTGCATAGTAGAAAATGGGTTTCACTTGTAGAAATTTTTGGAAAAACAACTAAGGATATATTCATCCACATCGAGTTGGAAAAATAGTCGAGGCTTGATTCATCCCTTTTTCCTTTTATTTTTCTTTCATTTACATCTTTGACATTGTATGTTTGAGTATCATGTCTTGTTGTTGCATATCATACATCTTGTGTGTGTCCCTTTGTGTTTATTTTGGTCTGGAAATGGAAAAAGTATACCTCTACATTTTCATACTTTTTTAGGCCCTCCTTGTTAAATTAAGCATAATGTTTCCTTGATTTAGTGTTGCAATGTGCTTAACACATTCACATTAGGTCTTGGGCCCTTGCAAGCTAAATGGATTTAATTATGCCTTTTTTAAGGTGTTGTAAATTGTTGTATTACACTTTCACACTAATCTAGGGTTTTCATTATTAATTGGGCTTCTTTATGCCTTATTTAGCCTTATTTTTCATCCACAAGCTTTAATCAATGCATCTTTATGAGGATAATCCTAACACATATAATGACCAATCAATTTTTATTTTTTTTGGATTGTATGGACAAGATTTAATGATCTGGGACTCATATGCCACCTTGGGAATATGAGTCCCACATAAGTTTTGGGGCCCAATCTAGATTTCACATTAATATAATATTTTCTTGAAAAATGTGTCACATAGCCTAGCTGAATGGGACTCATACACCACTTCTAGTGTATGAGTCTCTTGTGGCTTAAACCTAAATTAAATTCAAATTATTGGTATAATTTAATTCTCCTAGATCTAATGTCAGCTTGTAGTGTTGTAATTTCAATAAATTCGGCATAAACAAGTATAAATACAAGGTTATCTCGCTCATTTTTCTCCTAACAAGCAATCAAGTGACCTAAGCTTTAAAGTATTCATGCATTCTAACAAATTGGAGATTACAAGGATTCACAAGAGCATTCAAGAGCATTCAAGATTTGATTATCAAGTATTTTAGAGAATTATTCAAGTATCAAGCATCATGTCAAAGTCATCATGCATCATGTTTGATTTTGAGATAACATTTGTGATGTAGGGTTTTATGATTCAAGCAAGAACTCAACTCAAGATCTACAACATTCAAGCAAGATTCAAGATCCACATCCATTGGAGCCACTTCATACATGTTTGCATCACTTTATTTATATGGTTTGGTGAGTTGCAAGATATCATTTTTCTCATTCATCATTCCTCCTTTCCATTTGATTTCATTACAAGGTTTGATTACTAAAATGGGGTTTGACCAAGGAAAACCCCTTTCCACTAACAAAAAAACATTTTTCCCTCTCTTTAGTGTGTGATTTGTAGATCTAGGTTGAATATCCTCTAAAGAGAAAGATTGGAAAGAAGTTTTCAAGTGTGAAAAGTTGTCCAAGTTGTCACCTTGTTTAGAAGATTAGTAAAAGACATCTACAGAGAAAAATTCAACAATTCATATTTGGAAATCAAGTTTAGAAGCTAGAGAAGAGGTTGAAGAGAATATTTAAAATTTGACTATTTGAAAAGGCCAAGCAAGACTGATATGCCACTTCTAGCATATGAGTCCCAGTATAGTGGATTTTCTAGTTTTTAGCTGTTCTAGACTTGTCTCTGCCAAATTTTTGTTCTTGCTCAAAAACCCTAATCTAGGACTAAATTACCTAGCTTGCTATATGAGTACTAGTGTGCATTAAATTCAACATTTTCAGCATTTCAGGTCTTCGATCAAGCTACTACAAGTTTCCAAGAGCACCTTTCTAATTTTCTAGTTTTATGTTATGTTTTACATTCATTTCTAGGTCATTTATTATAGTCTTGCACATCATTGAGTTTCCTAATTAGATCTTGCATGTTACTAGTCTTTCCAAGCCATATCTTGGTCGTGAACCCTTCTTTAGTCATTAATCATACCCTAGGACAACCTTTAGCAAATCTCTTTCTCCCATTTTTTCCTTGGATTGAGATCTCTAGGGTTTCCTTGAGTGAAACAAGAGTATGAAATAGGAGCCTTATCTCCTAAAATATTGGAAGAACCCTATTCCTAATGTTTCATTTTGGTGAACCTACATTTAGAATGTCCTATTTCTAATTTGGAGTGCATCATAATCATAGATATATATCTTGCATTAACATTGCATTAGGTTTTACATTAGTTAATTGGCATCTAGGGTTTCTAAATCTTACATTAGTGAAAGTGCATATAGGTTGCATTTTTGTCTCTTGCATCACAAAAATTGACTTAAAATCTACATTTGCACTTAGTCTTGACATCATACAAACTAGAAAACATAACATTTACATAGAATTTTCTAAAAATGGTGTAAAAACCCTAATCTAGGACTCATATGCCCCTTTGGGAGATTTAGTACCATTTTAAATTTTAAATTTCATTTTATAGCATTAAAAACTTTGTTTTGTGTTGCTATTTGCTACTATTAGTTCTTTGTTTCAGTTTGCAAAAATTTTGTTTTCTTCATTTCATTAAATCTATCTTAGCTTCATTTGAATCAGAATTAGAGCATAATATTTATCTTGTGTTCATTGCATCTTGTATTTCCTTGATTGTCTCTTGTCTGAGATTTTCTACTTGGTTTCCTATTGCTAATACTATAGTGAGACAAAGTTTGAGACTCATGTCATCCCTTGATAGCACAATTGTCATGGATCTTAGGTTATCTAGCTCTTTTACTAGACTAGTGTTGACACTAGTTCACTAGGTATGGACCATACCTTAACAACCCTCTACCTTCAAGTAGTGTGATGCATGTTGAGACAATTGCTGCTAGTATTCCACAAGAAAACATAATCCAAATTCATGAATACTTAGAAAACTTAAAACATCAAATAATTACTGAGAACATTTCAACCACTACTATCCCTACCATAGATAACATACATCTCATGATTGAAGGTAAAGATGGAGTTGACCTTGAATGTAACATAGTTCATATTTTTGAAAAACATATTACCTCAACCACTAGTTGTGATTTTCCTTCAAACAATGTACCAAGCCAAAGAGGAATTCAAATTACTCCTCCCACAATAATTCCCTTTACTCCTACCTATACCAACCCTCAAGTTACAATAACAATGCAACGTACTAGTAATGTGATTCCTTGCTTGGCTATTTCTGCTAGCATCCCTAGTACCTTTGTGGCATCATACATCATATCTCCTACCACTTTACCTCTTATAATCATTTCATTCACTTTTCCCTCGAACACATACACACCTCCACCTTATTCACCTTCATATCAAAATGAAAACATTGATCCTATCATAAATAAACTTTTGCAAACTATTTCATCCCTGCAAAAATAAGTTTCCACTATAAATCAAAATCAAAATGGCCAACCTACATATTTTCTGAAAAGCAATCGCTTATCCTTGAAGAGATTGAGAATATCGATGCCACAAGGTATAGAGCTACCTATATTCGAGAAATATGGGGGGAAAGGAGATCCTTCTAACCATGTTTCTGATTGTACCACCTTACGTAGTGACTTTATTCTTAAGGATAAGCTCTTGGCTAAGCTTTTCCATAGATCCTTGAAACATACCGCCTTAGAATGGTTTTCCTCATTACCGAATAACTTAATTTGTTCATTCAATGAACATATTAAGGAATTTATAAACTATTTTTAAGTGCATATGAATCCTAAGATGACCCAAGCTGATTTGTTGAGATGTAAGAAAAAATATGATGAAAATATTACTAACAAATATTTCACGCTACCAATCACTTTATTCCCAAATAGATGCAAAGATTCCTTACCCTCACCTTCAAAGGATGTTCATTGAGAATTTGTAAACTAAGATACAAGATAAGCTTACCATGATGAAGTCTCCCTCCTTATGTACTGCTCTTCGTGATTGCCAAAATCTGGTTAGTAGTCATGAAACAAAACCCACCTCTAGTTAGCCTAAAAATTTTGAATCCGCAAACCAAAACAATTACCAACCTTTCAGAAATAAGAATAAAGGATTTCTTCAACTAAATCCCCCTCAAAAAACAAATCAGCATGTTGATACCCAAATGGCCACTATAAGGAAGAAAAATCCTTCTACATTTGGGGATCTAGATAGGAAATTCACTCCCTTAACTAATACCCTCCATAACACAATGTCACAAATTTTAGAACAAAAAATGATTACTTTGACTCCTGTTAAAAATCTCGATCCTAATAAGCCTTTACCTCCAAACTTTAGACTTAATTCTTATTTCCATTATCACCAACAAAATGGCCATACATGGAGCATTGTAAGCATCTTAAACATATTGTGTAAGACCTCATTGATTCTATTCAACTTTCATTTGGTAGTGTTAATGATTAAGGAAATAAGTTTGTTGCCTCTCCTAACCAAAACATGCAAAGTTTTACCAACCCCATTCCAAATCATAATATTTAATTTTTCAAAGCTAGTGAAACTACAAAGAATGATGTGATGAATTTTGACATAGATGATGAAAACATGGATATTGATCAACAAAATCCTATAGAAAAAAATTATATCAATGGTTTGGTTGTTGAACCACATTTTTGTAGGGGCTTCTCTCTTGCACTTCTAGGGTTTTTCATCTAAAAGGAGAAAGGTATCCCACAAAAACTTGGGGGTTCAGTCAAGAATAATGCTAATATGATTGAAAACACATTGTGATATGCATAAATGACCTATGAATGCAAACAAACTACAATAGAAATTAATAAAATTGGAGAGATGCACCTAGAAACTGGAATGTGATGTAGAGATGTTCTGGAACTATATAGAATTTGTTGTTAAATCCAACAAGGACACTTACGCCAAGCTGACACACTTACGCCAAGTTGGGTGACTTAGTCATGTTTTAGGGAGATTCTGCCAGAATAGGTTTCAACCAAAAGGGTATCCAAAAATATAGAAAACACTTTTCATGCATGGTAGTGGGACTAATTTTCCACTGATGGCGACTTAGTCTACTTTTAGCTTTTGGGATTCTAAAAGTTGTAATATGTAGCTCTTAGTCTACACTCTAGTTCTTGATAGGTGCCTCGTTCTGAATCTGCAAAATTTAGTTTGTAGATGGTCTCAAAGCTTCTCTTAGGGTTTTGCTGACTTGAATGACTTTGATGAAATGATGGTCCACCTTTTAACACTTTTCTCTTTGAAAAAAATACATACAAGACCTACAAAATACACATGCAAAGAGGGGGAAAATTGCTAAGGGTTAGAGAATAGGCCTTGGTCAAACTCCAATTTGGTAATCAAACCATTGAAAATGAAATGAAATAGAAAGAGAATGATGAATGAATAACATATAATGTTACAACTCACCAAACCCTTTATGTAGAAATTTGAAGATATGTAAGTAGATGCTCCAATGGATGTAGACTTGATAATACAAAAGTGCTTGATAATTTATTGAATGATGAATGAATGGACACTAATGTATGAATGAATTGGAGGTGAAAATGAGAGGAAAATCTTTTATTTATACTTTATTTTACAAAATTTCCCAAAAATAACACATCATAGGTTGACCTCAAGGTCAAGAGAATAATATCTTGTGAGAAATTTAAAATAATTTTTATTTTTGTGCCTAGTGGGACTAAGTTGCACCAGGTGGTGACTTGGTCCCACTAGGGAAATTTTAATGGGTTTTAGGAATTAAAGTGGATTTAATGATGTTTAATGAGGTTATTCTCTAAAAAACAATTAAGTAGGGTCAGAAAGTGTATTAAGAAGTCATTTAAACATAAGAAAGGGTAAAATTATTGATTGAAAGCCTAGAAAAGTGTGAAAGTTTGTTACAACACTTTACAAAACTTTGAAATAAGGCTTAGTAATTGATAAAAAGAGGTTATTTAGGTGAATTATGGTAAAAGGGTCTTAGAAATGTTTGAAAGTGGGTTACAACACTTCACAACACTTTTACAAGACATCATAGAATTCTTAATGATTCAGAAGGGCCCAAGACCTAATGTGAATGTTTTGACCACATTACAACATTAAATATAGGAAAAAATAGGGTAACATCCATAAGAAAGACCCAAATGAGCATAAAAATGTCCACTGATACATTTTTTGTAACACATTTAGCCCCCACTTTAGTGAGAAGATGGAATTTCTTCAAACTCACACTAAAATTGATCAACATGCATATTAAGAGTGATCCAAATGCACCCATGCTAGTAAGATGAGACAAAAAAAATCAAAAGGGGTGATCAAGCCCCCAGTATCAAGAGCCCATGGAAAACCAAACATTAGAATAAAGGAACACACATGAAAATGATGAAAAAGAATGAAAGGGACAAGAGGAGAAGGAAAAGAGAATCAGATCAAGCTTCCATCATTTTTCCATCCTGTTGTGGATGAGATCTTGGTTGTTTGTCTGGAAAAAGAAATATATACTCACTCTAAGGAAACATAACTCATTTTTGTCTATCGGGTGAGAAGGCCTAAAAGGTGAGAAACATACACTCATGGTTGGTATGGGCTCACACACAGAGGTGGCTATGGGGAAAGTCATGCCTCGAAATGGGCTTCCTGCTCAACCATAGAAAAGTTATACCTCTTGATAACTTTAATAAGGCACCACAAAAGAAAATGAATTTTTGAGCTTCACAAGACAAGAAAAACTTCATATCTTTAGAGCTCATGAAAAAATGTGATGGAACCACAGGCATGGAAGTTTTGTTATGCAAGGTGGCCATATAACAAATGCAAAATGAAACATGAAAAGATGTTTAAAGGAGTCTTGCTTAGTTCATGTGAGGTCTTAGCTTAGGGAACATTGTGTCTAATGTCTCCAAGAGAGGACCAATCAAAGAATAGAATATTCACAACTTAGGGGATGTAGTGTGTCACATCAAGCCACTAAGAGGAATGTAATATGCTATAAGATAGATTATGCTCATGAAGGACATTACACCCAATGTCATTCACAAAATGACAAAATACATCGTATGAAGTAACAAGGTTGAACTAAGAACCAAGAAAAAGTAAAATGCAAGGTAATAATGCCAATGTATTCCCCCACTTTAAAGGAATTGCTGCACACCGTACTGTGAGAAATTACTTTAAAGTAGCAAATGAAAAAATGCAAACAAGGAAGAAGACATGAGAGTCAACTTGGAAAACCCCTATGCCAAGTCATATGTTTTCGAGTAAGGCTACGTCATGTGAAGTGAAGAAAAAAGAAAAGAAAGGGGTTTCCCCCAAAATTTAAACACCAAACACATAAGGGATCTATGGATTTGGGGTCAGTATGTTATTTGCTGCAATGTTGTGTTAGAGAGCTCGGAACTATCATCATCCCCCAAATACATAGAACTAGAAGAATGACACAAAGAGAATGAAAACCAAGAAAAAGAATGATCCATTTGGGTCAACATCGAAGAGACATAGGGTTTCTCAACACTTTGCATCATTCCCAAAAGGAAAACACTAGAAAAATGAAAATGAAAAGACGAAAGAAAAGGGAAAAGCTTTTGGGTCAACACGAGGGTATGTGCAGGTTAATGGTGGGCCAGAAAGTGGCAATGAGGAAAAAAACACATCTTTCATCGACCAAAAAAACACGAAAAGAACATGTTGACTTTTTTTAGGCTCGGATCGTGTCACCATACCAAACACCAAACCAACTTTTACAAATCGGATATCTGATCCAAATCAGATATTCCATTTCGATCGGATATCTGATTTGTAAAAAGCATATATTAAAAACTTATGTCGCTTTTTTTATGTCATTCGGTTGAGAAGAACCCGTGGGCACATAGTGCATCCATTCTTCACGTAACAGATATCCGATATAGGCTAAATTCGATTTGAAAAGGTAAGTTTTTTTATTTTTATTTGATTTGATTCAATTTTGATTTAGATTTGAATAATTTCATATGGTTTTTGTTGATTTTTTTAAAAAATAGGGTTTTTGATTGAGTTTTTGTGAAAAAATTGAGTATAGAATAGATTTTGATTAAAAAAAATGAATGTTTTTTGTGGATTTTTTTTCACAATAGGGTTTTTGATTGAATTTTTATGAAAAAATTGAATTGAGAATGGACTTTGATAAAAAAAAATGAATGTTTTTTGTGGATTTTTCAAAATAGGGTTTTGATTGAATTTTTATGAAACAATTGGAGTTCAAAATAGATTTTGATAAAAAATGATTTTTAATGGATTTTGATTTAAAAATAGTGTTTCATTTATATTGTCTAATTTTTAGTTAATTATTTTTAACTTTAATCACTCATTATAGGCTGGTGAGAATGAAAATGCACAAATTCCACCGGTTGAAAATGAAAATCCACTAGCTAAAAATCAAAATGCAGAAATTCCAAATGCTCCACCACCTCTGCAACCATCAATTGAATAGTTAATTCATGAAAAATTGGAGCAATTGAGGGGAATTTGTGATGTTTATAGGAAAATCCCTCGATTATCCTGTATGTCAACAACATTGACAGGAATAATTACTAATGTAGAAACCCTGTCCACCCAACATAATACATTTTATTCGTGGTGAACCATGAGGCAATATTATGCATGTGGAATGTCTTATGATGATGTGAAAGATCTCCAAATAAAAAAATCCCAAATAGCCTCTTTATTTATTAACCCCAGCACTGGTTTTCCAGTTAATGTTAACAAGCCAAAACTTTCTATAATTTAGTGCACGCATAGGGGCATACTAGATAACTTTTGGAGGATTGTTGGTGTAGTTTTGATAAACCACCCAACAATAATCTTGATGTACCTTTTACTTTATTAAAAAATTATATGTTGATTTTTTGTTAGGGCATCATGTCAGTGCTGACATTAAACCCTTCCAGGGCGTTGGTAGAGGTATGCCTCAGGATAGGCCAGGGGCAGCTAGAGTAGTTAGGCACCCACATGTTCCCCGTCCTCCCCTTCCTCCACCACCTCTAGTACAACGTCTATATATTACGGAGGATGCAGCCACACAAACCATCCAGGCCATTCACTCTTTGAGTGGTCTTTTGGTTTCCCATACTTCTTCAGTAGCCCAGCCATAGTCTGGTGATCTTGGTGATGGATCCAGTGCTACTGCATCATCCTCCTTAGGTCCACATATTTGCAATACATGCTAGCAAATATGTTTGGGTCCTATTGTACAGCCCCCTAAGCATCCATTAGATACTTCTAATTATGACATC